>OY776297.1:29357197-30089084 GCA_963675345.1 Trididemnum clinides
ATAAAGCCATTAGACTAATTCTACTGTACAATAAAAGCGTGGAAACAGCGCGTAGCTTACAAATCGCTGACGCTTAACTGCTTTTGAAAAAATTTGGGACAAAAAATCGGAGATCTAAATTGGGGTAACGACATTATTTATTAGCTTAGCGTACATACTTACAGCAGTACGCTATCAAAGACATGTTTTTTACAATTTTAAAATACGTTACTTGGGCTGGTGTAGCGGTTTGTTTAGCAACGTCCACCAAAATTTGTCTGACGGTTTTTGTACATTTACTGGCAATTTCGCACTTGCGCTGACGGTTATGCACTTACTAAAATCTTAGAGGGAACACTGCATGTAATTGATACTTTTACAAAAAGAAAATCTATGACCAAGCAACGTAATAAAGCTTGTAAGCAGGATATAAACCGAATCCTATTGTTGGATTCGGATAGTTAGGGATTCGAATCCTTCGGATTCGGTATTCTGAATTGCCCATTCCTATTTGTAGGCTATTTAATCGAGATAAATATTGTAAGTTATACTCATCTTGCCTTTTAGTTACTTCTGCCAATTAAAAAAAAATTTTGTCATCTGAGAGGTTGAAGACATTGTTGTTAGTTCAAAAGTATGTAGTATTGATACAACTAAAGGATAATATCTTACAAAAGAGTTAACCACTATAAAAGCAAGTACATCCACATTGATCTTATTTAAATAGAATGCTGGTATATCAAACTGCTGGACTTCCATACATATAGCGTAGAGTGGCAGTCAACCGTGGCGATAATCAGCTTCACAACCACCAAGAAAATTATGGTCTAAGTGGCCTTGATCTAACCCAGTAGTTCCCAACCTTTTTTTGGCATAAGTCACCCTACCAAAGAAATAAATAATTTATGGCACCCATGATGGATGAACTTAAACTTTCGCTAAAAAATTGAATGTAACAACAGGATATGCATTTAAAAAAAGACACTGTATACCGGTAACAATTTATTAAACAGTCAGTGCGAAACTTGTGCTTGATTTTTTGCGCAAATCCTTTCAATATCTGGACGCACATCCGATATGGCCACTCTCATTTCTTCTTCGATGGCAAGTAGACGTTCCCTTTTTTTAGTTTTTACGTTTGTCAAAATTGAAAATCCAATCTCACACATATACGATGTAGAAAACTGCAGTAATATTGTTACTGCCTTATCTCCGATGCAAGAATATTTATTACGAATTTTTATCCAGAATTCACTGAAAGGCATCTCTTTGTACATTAGCTTAAGATTTCCGTCGTTTTGTATGTCGAATAATTCTTCTTCCTCTTTCCAATTTGGACTAACATAAGCGTCTTGTGGTAAAAATGGATTTCTTATCCAAGCATAATTGACCGTGCACAAAGATGGAAAATATTTCTCAAGGTTTTCTTCCAACGAAACGAGATGCTCAGTAATCAGCGAGGTTATTTCTTTGTTTTTTCTTTCCGAGAAATGATAAAACATTTCATAGGTTCCATTCTTCACTTTTAATGACCATACTTTCAGTTTTTCTTTCAATGCTCTTATTTTGTCAGTTGAAGATAAAAGATTTTTATTTTTGCCTTGCATATTGGAATTTATGTTGTTCAAATGGCCAAATATATCTGCCAAGTATTCTAGTTTTGAAATCCAATTGTCGTTGCAAAATAATCCACAAAATTCTTTTTGTTTTTCAGTACGAAAAAAACTTAACAGTTCATCTTTTAGTTCATATATTCGTGACAATACTTTGCCTCGAGAGAGCCATCTTGCTTCAGTATGAAAAAGAAGGTTGACATAGTTTGCTCCCATTTCTTGACAAAGTTTTGCGAATAGACGGGATTTAAGCGGCTTATTTTTGATGTAATTGACCATTTTTACAACTACGTCTAAGACAGCTTTTTAACTCTGATCCAAGGGTTTTCCCAACAAGCACTTCACAATGAAGAAAACAATGTGTTGTGATGATATCAGGATTTTCTCTTCTTGCTAAAAATACGAATCCTTTAATTGATCCAATCATGCACGGGGCTCCATCTGTGCAAATTCTTACGCATTTCTTCCAAGACAACCCGTTTTCCTCCAAATAATTTGTTAAAGTAGTAAAAATATCTTTACCTGTTGTTCTTCCTTTAAGCTCTTTACAGCACAAAAACTGTTCTATTATCTTTTCATCAATAACGTATCGGATAAATGCCTATAACTGAGCTTTACCGCTGATGTCAGTTGATTCGTCAACTTGCATCGCAAATATTTTGCTTTCCTTCACAGCGTTAATCACGGTATCTTCTATGTTTGCAGACATGTCACAGATTCGTCTGCAAATGGTATTTTTTGATAAGGGTATCTTTTTTATTTCTTTCTCATATTCAGACCCAAACATTGTTTTCACAATTGCACAAGCAGGAAGAATAAGACTCTCTACTTCTGTGTGTGGCTTTGAATTTTTAGCTATTAATTCTGCATCACGATAACTGGCCTCTTGAGCTTTTGTAGAAACTGTGAAATTTTTCGTCAATGCCTGGCTTTGCGGTTTTCTCTCATTCAGCATTCTCTCAAAATAAATTCGAAGTTTGGAAGAAAGATGATTGTGTTTATTCTCAAAGTGTCTCTTTAACTTACTTGGTATCATGGCTTCATTACATAATTTTGCATTAGGGGAAGCAGGGAAGGGCAGGATAGTTGATACGGGTTTTACTTAAATTTGCATCATTCAAAAACTAATTGATATTAAAGAGTGCTTAATGGTGCAAATGAAAGGTCAGTTCCTGGATTATTTTAGTATAAGATTATAGGATCCTACTTTGTCTGGTTTTCTTGTGGGATGTCTTGAAACATGAACACCTCAGAGCAGGCTAGTTGATACAAGTGAAGGCAAGTTGATACACCTTTGCAGGTCAGTTGATACAGCAGCAGGGTATTTGATACATACAGTCGTAAGTTTAATTTGGGCCACATTTCACAGTATTTTTGAACAGTTGTGACTACACAGAAAATTAAGCACATCGAAATGCATGTTTATTGTCTTTGTTGAAAGCTATTGCTAAGCAATTTACATCCCGAAAAATGTCAAAGTTGTCAATTGAAAAACTCGCACAACATGAAAACACAGAAAGAACATCATTCAGTATTTTGCTGTATCTGAAAATGTTTTCCTGAGGGTAAAATGCACCACAAAATGTTTTGCTGTGGGTAGTCAGTAGGCCAAATCCCACATTTCAAAATCAAAACTAAACTTTAGATGATGGTTCTTTCGCAAAGAACCTCCAACAGTTAAAGGATTTGGCAATTTCATCAAAATGTCAGATGCAGCAAAAGAATATTCATCTTCTTCATTAACAATAAAAGTGGCCTCATTGTTGTCACCTAGTCTAGTAGGCACATTTTTCAAAAAAAACTCCTTCATAGTCATCATCTGCAGAATCATATGCATCAATGCGAGCCACACACCTCAAGCTTCGCGACTTTCCAGCAACCTGTGGAAGTGAAATAAGTCAAATAATTGCATCCCATTGTTCAATAAAAAGCCTTGGATTTTATGATTTTCTGTCACATTCGACTGGCAATGCCTCCAAAAGAACATCAGTCATGTAACAGTGGCATTTTGTAATAGCTGAGTTGCACAAAAATAAGCTTCCTAGTAACTTGTTACATGTTTTGGTGTAGGCCTACCAGCTCTTTGCTAGTGCAAGATTTAAATTAGATGTCCCTGTTGATACGGAGACAAAAGCAACTTTTAGATTGGCTAAGACCTTTGTAAACAAAACTAACCAAATACTAAATGATAATTAATGCAAAGCCAAATGATAAACCTACTTACCTTCACAATTACAAAATCCCCCAAGTTAACAGAGATTTCCTCATTTAGAGAAAGATCTGATTCATCATATTGAATGTCTGAATTTTCTTCAAAAGTATCAGGAAACTGTTTTTGTTTTCTGGACTTGTTTTTTTCTAAATAGCTGCTTTTTGGCAGAGGACTTGCATTGATCTTTAGTCTTCTTCATGCTTTTCTCTGTCAATTTATTTCTAACTGGAGTGAGAGTAAAAATTTGAGTTCTTCCTCGTCGTGCATTTTGTTTCCGTTTTCTTGGTGGAGCCTTTGGTATGCTCAGTATGTCACTTGGAGAAATGTATGAAATGGAAGATTGATCACTAGGAGATAAGTTCTCTTGTGGGGTCACTGCAATTCTACCTGCAATTAAGCTTGGTGATTCCTCCAGTGGGTTATCAGTGCCAATAACACTGGACGGGGCACTACTCTGCATATCCATAGCATCACTTACCACCCGCCTACTTGGGAAACAGTATTGCAGCTTCTTTCTGTTGACCTTCAGAATCATCTTGAACCATGGCTCTATCTGTGACATTTGATGGAGCAAAATCAAATTCCGAAAAAATATTTGGATCACACGGCCAATTTCCAGTAAATCGAAATCCAGACAATATATTCTTAGGAACCATTGCATTTAATTGTGCTTGATTGACCAACTGTGGAATGTCATAGATTGAAACTGTTTTTCCTGGGTTTGATCGAATCCATGTTTCCGTGGCACTGTTATAAGCCTGTTTGAAGGGGCCAAATACACATTTATCCAGAGGCTGTAAGTGATGCGAAGTATGAGGAGGAATAGTTAATAGAACTATACCAAGCTCTCTGCATTTATCTACTGCAGCAAGTGATATATGGCTTTCATGATTGTCTAGGATGAGTAGCACCATATTTTCCTTAGAACATTGTGTGTGTGATGCAAAATGGTCCAAATATTCAATGAATAACTTCTCATTTATCCAGCCTGATGGATTTGCTTTTCCAATGGAACTTTGTGGACCACCACGTACAAAATGGTTACGATAATTTTTCCGTGGAAAAATTAGCATTGGTGGTACCACATTCCCGTTAGCATAAATCGAATAGACAACTGTGACTAATTGACCTCCATCTGCTGAAGTGATTGATCCAACCTTTCTTGTTCCTTTTACTGTGACAATACGTTTGGGATTTTGAACCGAAGTTACTCCAGTTTCATCAAGGTTGAAAATTTGCCTTGCTTCAAATTGATATTCATCTAAAACTCTTGCCAAATTGCTAAAATAAAGGTTCACATTGTGTCTATTAAAGGCAGATGCACGCCCAATTGATGTCGCTTCTGGAGTTCTAATGGACAGGTTTAGTCTTTGTTTAAATCCTAACCACCATCCTCTACCAGCAGTCTTATTTTCTTTCCATGCATTGGGAACATCAAGATTGTTTTGAACAGCAAATTCATATGCTAATTCTTTGCATTTTGCAAGTGTTAATCCGTGATATTGGTCGGCAAGCTGCTGAATATGTGCAGCCAAATCCTTTTCCATATAAGGTGGAAAAATAGATTGAGCCTGAGAGACAGCATTATATCCAACAGCACATTCTGGTCCACATTCTTTTGCTTTTTTTATGTACCGATGCAGGGTCATTTTGTCCAAACTGAACATTAAAGCAGCTTTCCGAACCGACTGCCCTTTTTCACACTCTTTGGCAGCCAGCAATAATGTTTCTTTTGGAGATCTCACACATCTTTTGGTTTTTCTTTTATAAAATTGTGGCATGCATGAAATCAGTTCAGCATCACTGATACACCCTTGATCTAGAGCTAATTAATAGAGACAAGTTTTATTTTTCAGTTACTGATATGACTGTCTGTCAACAAAAAATGAGTGATCGATTAACCTAATGGTAATCTACTAGTGAAATTTAAGACTCCATAGATTCAAGGACAAAAAACTAGGGTTTGCAGTTTTGGTCAAGATTAAGGTTTGCAAACAAACAAGGTGAATTTGTCGAATTTGGGAATAAAAAATATTTCAAAGGAAAACAAAGCTGGTTTCCATTTGTTGGCCTACAGCATTAAGAGTTACAGTCATACTTCACCTTTACAAACTAATTCGTTCTTCAATGTAGCTCGTAAAACGAGAGTTCGTGAGACAAGACCGCAGAAAATATTGCACAACAATTGTAATTAATATAATACTTCAGTTGTTTGATAAATTACAAAATTTGTTGGTTCTTTGTTGAAGCTGTTACTTCTAAAAATCTATTTCGTAATTCCGAGGTTTCGTAAAGCGGGAGTTTGTAAAATGAGGTATGACTGTATTTTAATCTTATTAATCTCAATCCTAAATGCAAATTTAAACGCAATTATTCAGCTTGGACAAGTTGAAGTATCGATTAGAGCTTAACCTGACTTTCATAAGTCCAGTCAAGCTTTTAAACTAATCAATTTGACCTAGATCATCCAACATTTCATGTTATAGAGGTTGGCAGATTAGTTGATACAGTGTATCAACTATCCCACTGCAGGTTGTATCAACTATCCTACAGAGCATATTTTTCAAAAAACGTGCTCCTTAGCATGCAATTCAATAATGTGATAAAAACCTTACACACCATTGACGACCTGATTCCATAAGCTACAAGTGGACCACAATTCAATCTCAACCGAGTTTTCTGGGAATTAAAATAAATCAATAAACACAACTGATCAAAAATAGAAAATGTGTCAATTTTTAACATTTTTTGATATTTCGTGCCCTTAACAACCCAGGATTCCCACTGAATTTTCACAACAGATAGGCATCAGCATTGTGTTTTGGTTGGTGGCGCTATTTTAATTAAAAGTAATTTTTGCTGACCGGTAAAGCCGGTGTATCAACTAACCTCGCGTATCAACTATCCTGCCCTTCCCCTACAGATAAGACAATTTGGTATAGGTTCTGCTTCATCGCCACACCAAGTAAAACCTATATTTAAATAACTGTCGCAATAAAGGCGAATTTTCCTTGTCTTAATTCTCTTCTTTTCACCCGCACAACTCTCAATTGTGTCTTTTGCACCTTCAAGCTGCCCACCATCAATTGACCTTCTTTTCTTCGTAATAAATTTCTCCATAAATAATGCAAAGCAATTTTCTGGTTATGCTGATCTTCCTTAGCAAATCTGGTTAAATAAATTCATAAACTTTAAATCAGTAAAGTAATCACTTTGGCAATCTTGATCAACAACACGCAACGATTATTGTTAGCGTTCACAATCTTAAGAAAATAATTACTTTAAATAACAGCCTCGCAATCTCTTTCAATCCCGAGCTACTTAAGCCACATGTTGTGATTGTGACGCAAAAAGCAACTTAAGATTACCCTATACCAATAAAGAAAAAAAAACAAATCTTTTGATCAACAGAAAAAATGTGCTTATTTTGCAGTTATTGAAATAACATGTGCTCTTGTGTCTGTTACTGATGTATTTTCTATGTGTAACTCCTTACAAAACGACATTCGCACTACAAATCTTAGTTATAGGCACAAAAGTTGCTGTGGAGTGTGCCAAGAAAAGCTTTGTAGCATAATGAATTTGCTTGTATCAATCTCGTGGCATTAAGAAGCCTCACTGCAGGTTGCTTGCTTCAAAGGGTGGCTCAGTAAAATGCCAATCAATCGATCAATATTTTTATTATTGAAAACAGAGGAGCTTTCTAGCTCATCGAGTCATTTCCACATGAAATTATTATTAACAAATAATTCAGAATGTATGACATCAACACATGATACAAGGTATCAACATAGCAAAAGAAGGTGATACTTACAAAGCAATTTTGTACGCATTTACTGCACTAAGAATGATTTTGTGTTCAGGAAATGACATTACTTTCATACATATTCGTCAATCATTTTTGCCCAAATCAGCATAAAAGTGAAATATTGGCCAAAGAAACTTGTAGGATATTGGCCAACTAATGATTTTTGTATACCTTTATTAATTTTGAATAGGAGAAACTTCCACTTCATTGGAAGTTTGTGCAGTTCTTGATTCAATCCAGATACAAGGAACATTTAAATATGTTACTTGAGTAAGTTGGTTGTTTCTGGTAAAATCTTTGTGATTGTTGCTTAAATCGGTTGAAAATAGTTATTGAATACATCTGGGATTTTGTGAAGTTGATGCAAATGGAAAAATTTAACTAGTTCAACTTTGCCGATATTATTAACTATAGAATTCCTAGCTTTTGGTATTAGTAGTTATTGCTGGCATAGTTTTTTCCATTTATTTTGCTCATTTGTCTGATATTTTGTTTTGTATTACTTGAGGAGGTTGCAGAGTTGTGACACATTCAGAGCCCCTTGATAACCATAGAGTAAATGAGATTAAACCAAGCTATAGTGAATCATTGTTTAGTGTTTTTTTACAATTTTATCTACAAGATGTTTAATTTTAGAAATATCACCACCTGTTTGTGATAGCTTTTTACATAACTCATTTACATGTTTATGCCATTTCAGATTTGGTTCTAGTATAACTCATAAATTTTTGACAGAGTTATTATTATGTATTTTGATTCCTCTAATTTTTGCTGTGAATTTGAACTTTGGATTTCATTTTGGAGATATGAATTAACATGTTGTTTTGGAATAATTGAGGGGTGGTTATAAATAAACATAGTACCGGCATAGTACAAGCATAGTAGACATAGTACAGGCATAGCAGACATAGTACTGGTACAGAGATAGTAGGGGAGATGTGCGACCAAAAACCAGTTGCACCAATATAAAGAAGCCTTACCTCTTCCCTTTCAAAAAAAAATAATTTTATGAGTTTAGATTTAAGGATTGAGGGGGTGCAATAAGATCTCACATTAGAAGCTCAAGTTATCATCACTATGTCTGTACTGTGCCTACTATGCTTACTATGTCTACTATGCCTGTACTATCCCTACCATGCTTACTATGCCTACTGTGCCTGTACTATGCCTATTTATGACTACCGATAATCGGCCATTAACTTATTATCATAAAGCCACTTTTCTATGTTATGAAGCTCAATGGTAATTTTTTTATTAGGAAGATCTAGATTTTTGCCACTTATGATCAAGGCCATGTCATTGGCAAGTAATCTGACTCTTAAAGGATGATATGTATGCTATGTAATTAACATATAAAGAGAGTAGAGTTGGTCCAAGTACTGAGTCTTGAGGCACACCATATGGGATTGGCTTTTGTTTGGAAGAAGTATTATTAGTAAATATTCATTGAGAACAATTTGACAAATGATTTACAAACAATCAGAGTGCATTGCCTCTTATACCATATTTACCTAATTTTGAAAGTAAAGCAGTATGGTTAGCAGTGTCCAAAGCTTTATTTAAATTATCAAAAAATTATTGCATTGAATAGTTTTTTTTTCTTTGGTTTTGAAGTAAGAAACTGCATTTGCAATCAATAATGATGTAGAATGCTTTTTTTGAAACCAAATTGTTCTGAGTTTATTTTGTTTCAGGAAAGAAAACTATTTAGCCTGTACGAAATAAGTTTTTCAAAAATTTTTGCAAATGGAGAAAATAAAGAAATTGGTCTATAGTTACTTGGCCAAGTAATCATTCCTTGTCTAAATATGGTGATGCCTAGCCTGCATTCTCAATTTCCCTTAATCCACACCAGCACCTCACATGCCAGCTATTCATAATCTTTCACACAAAACTAAATCTGTACTAGCCTATTGCAGGCTAGTCCATCCAACAGTGTTTCCGGGATAAAATGCAAATATGCCCCTCTGGGCAATATCAGATCATGCCATTGATCCATTGCTGCATTACTGCATAGACCTCATACAAGGGCAATGGTTTTGACCTATATCACATATGCGCTTCACATGTTTCAACTGCATTGCACTAGAATCAACATGCAGGGATAGTATTTGAGTATAATGTCAGTCTATTACACAGTCAGTATAACACAAAATAACAACACAGGACAATGTTGTTTCGGGTTACTGACCCTCATCAGCTGTATGCTTATTTTCTGCAATACCCTATACAAAACAAGAGGGGTGGTGGGAGTATTTTGTATAGGGTATTGCAGAAAATAAGCATACAGCTGATGAGGGTCAGTATCCCGAAACAACGTCTTGTGTTGTTATTTTGTGTTATACTGACTGTGTAATAGACTGACATTATACTCAAATACTATCCCTGCATGTTGATTCTAGCGCAATGCGATTGAAACATGTGAAGCGCCTATGTGATATAGGTCAAAACCATTGCCCTTGAATGAGGTCTATGCAGTAATGCAGCAATGGATCGATGGCATGATCTGATATTGCCCAGAGGGGCATATTTGCAGTTTATGCTGGAAACACTGTTGGATGGACTAGCCTGCAATAGGCTAGTACAGATTTAGTTTTGTGTGAAAGATCATGAATAGCTGGCATGCGAGATGCTGGTGTGGATTAAGGGAAATTGCAAATGCAGGCTAGGCATCACTATATTTAGACATTTGAAGTTTTGGCATTCTATTAAATTGCATGAATAATTATTCCTTGTTTGTGAACTAAAATCACTTTGGCAATTTTAAGTGATCAGAGAAAATTCTATTCAAAGCACATTTGTTGAATAGTTCGCTATGCAATGGAGATATTACTTCAAGAGTTAATTTTATATAATCAATTGATATGTTTTCTGCACCAGTCGACTCTTAGTTATTTAACTGTGAAATTTCTCTATGCACTTGTTTTTCACAATATTATATTCCATCAGCAATATAAATACCACACCACCAGCATTAGTCATAGAATCTGAATATAGCAGTGTATAATTATTCAACTGGGCCAAGTTAACATTGTTCAAATTTAGCTTTGTTTCTGTTAACGCTATTAGATCTGGGTGGGATGTCATAGATGCAAGGAGTTCCTCTGTCAAATTTTTACTTTTGGAAAGAGATCTAGTATTAAAGTGTCGAATACTTAAGTTTTTGAATTTGTTTATATTATTGTCAAGCCACTCAACACTTCTGTTGGAGCAGTTTGAATTTGCTGCAAAAGGCTCTGTTAACATTATTAGATCTGGGTGGGATGTCATAGATGCAAGGAGTTCCTCTGTCAAATTTTTACTTTTGGAAAGAGATCTAGTATTAAAGTGTCGAATACTTAAGTTTTTGAATTTGTTTATATTATTGTCAAGCCACTCAACACTTCTGTTGGAGCAGTTTGAATTTGCTACAAAAGGCAATTCATTTTTCAGATATGTTGATGGTGAATTTTGATTTTTGGAAAACATGTTTAAATGACATTCATTTGTGAACCATTATCATCCAGATTTTGAAATGGTAGAGTCTCATCTAGGCATTTAGAACAATAAAAGGATAGATTAAGTGTAGCTAAGGTTGTGAGTTGGCTGTTAGTAATCTGGTCGCATTTAACATGCAACCAGTTTTCACAAATATCGCATGAGATTAAATTTCTTTTGGCTGAGTGATTACAAGATTTTTTGCAAAAAGAACAAGACGTCTAAAAGTAGCAAATACACTAATTAAGCTAAAACTATGATGGTACAAGCACTTAAATAAATCTTCAATTTAAATTTCAAAGGTTTCAAGTACTGTTCAACTTGTTTATTACAATTGATCAACCAAAAAATAAACAACTTATGTTTTCATTGATGAGGATGTTTATACCAAAATGTTTTCAGGATTCAATAATTCCATTAGAATTTTTTCTCTGAATTATTTTTTGTGGTGTAATGTATTTTTGCATCATTGGTCCAAAAAGAAACTATTTTATCTTCCTCTCTCAATACCTTCAGTTTGTTTATACAGGACAATTTTGTGCTTGTTGATGATTCTGTAATCACAAAGTTCTATCCTGCCAGCTTTTTCTTATTATAATAGATTAAATTCTTCATATTATGTGATTATTTGTGATACAATTTTTGCAATGATAGGGCACTAACTTCTTTGTATGAAACCAAACCAGTGGCTTCTGTCAATGTATTTTTTAAAACTTCAATACTCATATGCTTATTAAGAAATTTCATGGTCACTTTGTCTGTGTTTTCATTTTGAGAGCTGGGTATGCCATGTAACACAAGGCAATTTTTTCTGGCATACATTTCTTCTATTTTTAATTTCAGAAGCTTGTTTTTGTCCTTAAGGGATTGGTTAGATTTCTGAATAACTTCCAAGTATATTAATTTCTAATGTTACAGCCTCATAGATTACCTACTTAAATGTATTATTGTTAAGTATCAGTTCAGTGATTTTACCAGTCAATTGTTCAACAAAATTTAGATTAGTTTCCAAACCTTCAAATACACAGTTAACTGATTCAGATTCTGAAGAAGCTAGGCCAGAGTTATTAACAATTCCCGTTAGTAGACTTTTTTGTTCAGAAATACATTCCTTTAAGACTTTAGTGTCCAGTCAAAATTGATTTAACCATCTGTTTTATATTTTCAGTATCAAGATTTGTTTGTATTCTTTTGTTGATCTTCAGATAGTGCATTATTGATTTTGGAGGAGTTTTTTCATCCTTTGCCAAGGATGTTGATAAATTTAGCACAAGCAGTTGGATGAAATTAAATATATAAGTTATTGTTTGAGTTTATCTAAATGCAGATTTTTTCACTTACCCACTACCACAATCTTATCCAAAGCAAATAAATGACTGAGCATAAACTAACCGATTTAAACTGAACGATTTTAAGAAGATAATGAGTTGAAAGCTAGTGATTGTAGTATAGATAGGTAAAGAAGTATGCTATTAGTTATGCAACACTGCTGATTTAAAGTTTTTAGTTACTTAGCCTATGCTAAGCCAGTGTACTATAGCTGAATAGCTTCTCTTAAATAAGTTGGTATTAACAGAATAAAGTTTTACAATTTTTGATACGGCACCATCTCAAACTATGCCCTATCCTTACAGGGTAATCCATGCTGGGATTTCCCTGTGTCATTAGACCCTTATTTGTTGGAAAACTTGCTGCATTTTAGTTCCATTTATTCCTAACAGTCAGTTGCTGCTATTTCTTCTTTTAGTGTATCAGTAGTTTTGAAGGTTGTTCTGGTAGATATTGTTCTTTAGATATCTACCAAATAAAAACCTCAATGGGTTCAAATCCAGCAATGAGATGCCCACTTAACATCAAACTTCCTGCTGATCACTCCTGAAATCACATTCACAACAAAGCTAGGGATATTTTGATAAGTGGAAAAAGTGGGTTCAGTTTTTTTGAAACCGCTGTTTATTTTATTCCATCTCTGTACGTCATAAAATCACTCCCTTGCTTGTGTGAAAACGCCTTTTCAGTAAAGACTGATCAGCAGGAAGTTTGATTTTGAGTCCACACCCGTTCACCAAATTTGACCACTACTCCAATATTTCTACTTGTGGAGGCATCAAGAATAATTGTACTCCAGCACAACCTTCAAAATGAACTAAAGGCAGCCACAGACCAAAACTGAAGAAAATCTTTAAAGAGAATGGATTTAAGTGTCCAAGTCTTAGTCCAGATATTGTAAATGTTTGCTGGTGTTGTTGTTGTTGTTGGTTACCCGACCCCTTTTGAAGGATGGGGGTATGACAGAAGACCATGGAGCCCCAGAAGTTGGGCAACTCCCCAAGGTCTGGACCAGAGGTCGTAGAGAAACAGAGAGTTGCCAAAAGGTGAGTGGCACAAATAGTCCGTAGCTGGACAGTGCAGAATGTTTTGAGAGGTGTCCTGGGACAAGTGTCCACAGGCGCTGCATGAAGGATTCTTGATTCTGCCAATCCTAGAGAGATAATGATTTAAAAGAAGGCTGTGTCCGTTACAGCAAAGACGAGAGAGGACACAACGAGCATGATGAGGAAGCACAAGTTCCTTGGTGGAAATTGAGGGAACCTGTGTGTCAAAGAATTTAGATGAGACAGTATGCCTCCAGTCCAAGATAAGAAAAGAGTGGATACGAGAGATAAGAGGAGAGAGACTACAAGGGATGGCGGAGGGTGCAAGTAGTGCTCCCTGTTTGGCCAGCTTGACAGCCGCATCATTCCCCAGAAGAAACGCGTTGCTGGGGACCCATTGTAGTCTGATAGAACAGAAGGAGAGAGAAGATAGTTCCTGCCAGATCTGCCACAGAGTTTGAGATAAGAGGAAAGATGGAGAAAAGGACAGGGTGGTGAGGACGGAACGAGAGTCAGATAGTAGGAGAAGAGAAGAAAAATGGCAGGCTTGTTGGTGCTGCTGAGACCAGCAAAGAGCGTGCAGAATGGCGCAGGCTTCAGCAGAAAAACTTGAACATACTGGGCCTGCTGAAAAGGAAAGAGTGGCCTCAGTGCCACAGAGAGAGCAGTTGGCAAGAACGCTGGAGCCGCCCTTGCCAAAAGGAACAGAGTCGTCTGTCCAAAATATCAGATCATGAGGGGGGAGAGAGTCAAGATGGGCGAGAGTTGCACCTTGGTGAGAAAGAGGGGGATCAGAGCGGGAGCATGGAGTGGAAAGGGTGGACTCCACAGTGAATGAAGGCAGATGACCGAGAGGGCTAGCAAGAAGAGCCTTCCTAGAAGAGGTAGAAGGAAGCGTGAGTGGGTGAGTGTATGCAAAAGCTCTCCAGGACGATCTGCAGAGTCTTGGTTTCACTCCTAGTCTGGCCAATCCTGAAATAGGAAATGAGGTTGTCAGATGAAGAGCCCGCTCATAAGATAAAAGAGTGAAATGAGTTAGGGTGACTAGTAGGGGAGGTAGAGAAGCCTCGGAGAGATGAAGTGGGATAGGGGAGGATGAGAGGCAGCTGATGATGGCGTGACCGGCTGCTTGGTGGAGGCGTTCCAATTTGGTGATATTAGTAGCGCTTAGGAAAGGAAATCATCCAGGTGAAGTGTAAGTGAGAAGGGGCCGAAGAAAAGATTTATACAGAAGATAGAGGGACTTCTTAGAGGGGCCCCATGAGGAAGCAGAGATACAGCATAAGGCCTTGAGAAGTGGGAAGAACTTGGCCTTCAATGAAGATACATGTTTAGAAAAGGAAAGAGTGCAGTCGAAGGTGACCCCAAGAAAAGTTGGAGTGGGATTGAAACGGAGGTGGAAGCCGAGTAGGAGGAGGTTAACTTGGTGGAGATCCACTGAGAAGAAGGAGGCCTCACATTTGCTCGGATTAAGAGGAAGACACCAGCACTCCAATTGAAACAGAGCTCCTTGTGTGGCCGCCACTGCAGTAGGAACCAAGGGGGAGGAGGACCAAATGGCCAGATTGTCAGTGTAAAGAGAGCAGCTGACGGAAGAAAGCAGAGAGGCCAGAAGATCATTAATGAAGAGAGAGAAAAGTACAGGTCCAAGAACAGATCCTTGCGGAACATCTCAACAAACTTGAAAGGAGTCACTTTTGTGATTTTAATAAACCACACAAGCGCGCTTGTCAGAAAGGAAAGATTGAGTCCAACGACCAAAGCAAGGAGGGAGGCCAGCCAAAATGAGTTTGTGGAAAAGAACGGGATGCCTGACAGAGTCAAAAGCTTTAGAGAAATCGATAGTAGACAGGATCATCCAAGAGCCCGGCCTGGGTTTGTTAAACCCATTTGAAATGGACTGAGAAAGGTACAGAATTTGATCTAGAGTAGATTGTCCAGGGCGGAAACTGGCCTGGCAGGGAGAGAGAATGGAATTATACTTCAGAAAGAAGAGTAGACGGGATAGAATGATGCGTTCAAACAGCTTTGAGATGCAGGAGGTGAGAGAGATAGGCTGGAAGGGAGCAGGAGAGTCGAGAGGCTTTCCCATCTTGTGTATGGGAATAATAGAAGATGTCTTCCAGATGGAAGGAAAGGAATGTGAAGACCAGGAAAGATTGAAGATGTGAAGAAGAAAATCCATGCCAGAGCAAGGAAGGTGCTTTAGCATGGGATAGACAACTTTGTCTGGGCCAATGGCAGTTTACGAGGAGAGGTTGGAGGCAGCTGCAAGAAATTCAGTCGGAGAGAAAAGAGAGCAAAAAGACTAGTGAGACTCCACAGGGCATGTGGCATGGCAGAGCTCAGAGAGATAGCCTCTGGCTTTGCTTGCAGGGCCTTAGGCTGAGAAACAGAAAAGTGAGATCTCAGGAGAATGGCATAGAATGAAGCCCATTCCCTGGGAGAGGAGCAGTTGGGGAAGTGAGGAGAGGAAGGAGAGCAAGTGATATAGTGAAGAAGAGAATGCACAGATTTAAGGTTTGATTTAGGTGAAAGAGAAGAGCAAGTTGTCTGCCATGCTTCAGCCTTGGCCTTGACGATGACTGACGAGGCGCATTGAGAAGCAGAGTTGTAAGCCTGGCAATCTTCATCACTTCTGTGAGCGGCAGTGAAAGCCTTGCGTCTTTCACTAACTGCACTTTCCAACTCAGCAGACCATCAAGCTTTAGGATGGTGTTTGATGCGGCCGAAAGCAATGGAAGATTTGGCCACATTCAGTGCCAGAGAGGCAAAGAGAGCAGCAACAGAGGAAAGAGAAATAGAGGACTATTCCTCTGCAGAAGGACAGTGAGAGTCAAAGTAGGAGGCAAAGCTAACCCAGCCAGCTTTCTGAAAATTGAAGGAAGGGGGGTGCTCGTTGGGGTGATAGGCCGGAGAGAGAGGGACAGATAGAAGAATTGGTAAGTGGTCAGAACCAAGGTCCTGAAGCACCTCCCAGGAGCAAGAAAGAGCAAAGGAGATGTCAGCAGAGGAGCGATGGAGAAGGGTGGGTGTGTCAGGGTCATTGAGGGGGAGGAGGTCAGAAGAGATAACCCAGTCAAATACTTCTTCCCCACGGGAGTCGGAAGTACCTCTTGAATCCCAGAGGGATTGATGGCAGTTGAAGTCCCCCAGAATGAAGAGATTTCTGGAGGAGGAAAGAATGGAGAGAGAAAAGGAATTGGTTCTGCTGTCCGCTGGGGAGGAGTGAATAGGGGGGCATACACATTAAGAAAAGAGAGCAAAGAGGAATTATTACGAGAGATGTTGACCCCTACATAATCAGAGTAGGGATCAAGCGAAGAAAAAGAGGGGTAGAAAGTTCAGAAAAGGATAGGCCCTGCCTGACGAAAATGACAACACTGCCGCTAGCGTGCGTGGCATCAGGAGAGAGAATGCCAGACCGGGAGTGGGTGCAATCAGAATGTAAAGCAGAGAATCCAGGAATCTGGAAAGAGGAAGAGGAGTTAAGATTGGATTCCTGGATACAGATAAGGTTGACAGGATGGGACAAAAGAAAGTAATATGACAACACTGCCGCTAGCGTGCGTGGCATCAGGAGAGAGAATGCCAGACCGGGAGTGGGTGCAATCAGAATGTAAAGCAGAGAATCCAGGAATCTGGAAAGAGGAAGAGGAGTTAAGATTGGATTCCTGGATACAGATAAGGTTGACAGGATGGGACAAAAGGAAGTAAAGTGGTTCAGTGCTTTTGCCACGAAGATCTCCAGCATTCCATTGGAGAACCCTGAGAGAGTCAGGGGGAGAGGAGGCAGGAGGTGTAGCAGGACAGCCAGGAGCAAGGGATGGTAGTGAGGGGGCAGAGGGAGAAGATACAGAATGGGCTGATGGGGGATAAGTTTGAAGATGAGGGTGAGGTGGGAGTGCAGCATTGGCAGACAAAGAGCTAGGTTGTACAGTGGAGGTATACATGTCGGAGGAGTCTGAGGCAAGAGTCACAGTGTTAGAAGTGGAGACACAACAGGGGAGCAGCTCCAAGAGTCAGAGCTGTCAAGAGCTCTGAATTTGGAAAGGGAGAGTTGTGAGCACCTTAGATGGACCCATTTGAAGCAGGTGCAGCATTACACCGACTTGCCCCGCCAGGTCACATTTCCAGTGCACACAGAGCAAGAAAAGATGAGGCCAAGGTTGGAATGAATGTCACCACCCATCAAGAGAAGAAGATGAAGATGGGCAAGAGAAGGGCAGGAGAAAAGAGAAAGAGAAAAGAGGTGACTGATTTTAAGGAAGCTGTGTGCTGCCCTTCCGCAGTCGTTCAGGGGACAGCATAGCAAAAAAATAAAGAGGAGTGTCTGAGTTAACTGGGACCCTCGGGAAGGTCAACAGCCATTTTGTTGACCCAATCCAAATGGGGTCAGAGACCACACCACCACATCGAGGCCGCTGTTGTTTGGTGCAGGTTATGTGAGCTCAGCTCGGTTACCAGATACCGAACTCGGTTTAAAATGTTAGATCTCTCTCTCTGTGCTGTACCATTTTGTGTCACAAATTTTGCTAATAGATACCTGATTTGAGCTGAACGTTTTGGCATACATGGTAGTATTCAACCATAAGGCTAAAACTTTACCATCATTTTGCAAATATTCAGATTTTTAACAAAAAGTGCAATAATATCAATCGCTTTTTAATAACAAAGAAAGGTTACCAACAAGATACTTCAATTTAAATTCAAACTACATGTTGGCATTGGATTTTCGATCTGTGTTTCTTGCTGAAATACCATCCTAGCAAACAACTGCACATGTAAGTCTGTTTTTATTTTGAAGTCAACCATTTTGTCAGTTGTCCTTGTCTGTGACCTATAGACCTTTTTACAGTAAACGATAATTTTTCCCAAATTTTATCAAGGATGTTGCAGAAGTTTTGAGAATTTTTTTTCTTTTTTAAAAGGTAGTGGCTAGATTGCTGGCATCAGCTTTTTAGCTTTCAACACTAAAATATCAGTAAACCACACTACCTTTAACAAAGTATATTTGCCATGATTTCTGCAGAAGTGAAATGGGGTAGTGGTTAGTGTTGCTTCTGAATGGCATGGTTGGAGGTTCAATTCTATGCTAGTCTTTTTTTGTGGAGATTGGATTGGATTGTTTTGGAGTATGCATTACAGTAGTGTTTTTGAATTATGTAACTTGCTAGAGGGGGCTGGGTATTAAAAATGTAAGGAGAGTGTACACTACAGATTAAATGTTTGTTGTTTCATTGCTGGCAATTTTGGGTTAAGTGCCATAAAGTCTGGGCTGACACTACTAACTGCCTTTTTGAAAAGCTAATTACTAACAGTCAAAAGTTTTCAAAATCATGATAGCAGGGAAGCAAGTGACATTTAGGTGGAATCATCAGTACTAAAGGCTTAAATACCGGAAACGTTGGCTTCCCACTACTTAATAAAATTTTGTTTTGTCAAATTAATCAAATAGAGTTGGTTAAGGGTGCAACCACCCTCAAAGATGCAGTATCACCCCAAAAAAGTAGGGTCATTTGTACATGAAACAATTTTGAGTTTCCTTTTTGCAATACACACAGCTTAATACAATCCACAAAATCTAACAAAAAATATCAGATGAACTAAGAGGCTAGCCATCCCCAACAACAAGGTGTGACCCCTAAAAGGTCGGGTCATTAGTACACAAATAAAACTTTATGCAAAATATTTTAAATGCATTGCCATTACAAAGTGCTACAAAAAATTGTGGTGGTCAGGGAGCCAGGTCCCCTTTCTGTATGAGCCAAATAAAATGGGTCTATTTGTACATGAATAAATCTTTGTTATTACTAGGGCAAGTTTAATGAGCTAAAGATATTGATTTATTTTTTGACTGAATAAATTAATGTTTTCTGAGTTTTTATATTAAAATGACTATTTTATTTACAAAAACACACAAATCCTTAACAAAACTTGCAATTCACATGATTTATATAAACAGCCAATTCTGCAATTATCAGGTGCAAATTGCGTTGCACAATCATGCATTGTTTTACATTTTCAACCTTAAAGTTTCTGACTTAGGTTAACAATTTGGAGAAACTTATTTCTAGTTGCAACAAGTTGCAGCTGTGGGTTGAGAATGTCGAAGTAAGCTGTAAACAACTGGTGGATTTTCCTTGTTTATTGTTTTGGAAACGTTATTGCTTTGCATTCTTTTTTGAATGTTAAGTGTTAATGCTGCAAATGTCTTTTCCAAAGTCAAGTTCTTGGATTGCCTGCACCACTTCTTTGATTGTGTAGGTGGCACTTTCCATCGTTTCCATAAGCTTAACTAGACATTCACACTGGTCTTAGTTTTTTAGAAAATGTGTAGTAAACCAGTTGTTTGCAAGCTAACTTTTGCTTGAGTCGGCCCAGACCCTTCAACACCTTCCACCATCACTTTCACTTCAGGCAAATTCTTTGCATAATATAAGGCAGCATTAACCAACTTTCCCATCTTGTAACAACCGGCTGAGGTGGCCAACCAATAGTAGCAAATTTGGCTTGTCTGATTTTGTTTGTAACTATTGCTAAGTTTACTTTTACAATTAGCTGATCAACATCTTTGATGTGAGATTTGACTTTTATTGCACAATTGTGCAATAAATATGCTACACATGCCACATGAAACAGCTTAGGATGCAAAGTTTTTAGTATTGCATCTGCAGCCGCCATACATTTTGAGGCATCTGACAATAAAATCCAGATAGAGTTTCTTTTGATTTCAAGAGATCTAACAGCATCGTCAACTGCTTGAGCAATGCTGTTGCTATTTGGCACACATGTTAGAGGTTGACAGTCATACAAATAGCTGACATGAAGTGTTTCTTGGCTTCCAACTACAATATTAAATATTATATGCCAGATAGAGTGCTCTCATCAAAAACCAGAAAAATTTGTCCTGTACAGCTTTCTTATTCACTGTAACTGATCCGTGCTTAATTGCAGCACTGTTTTTCTACAAGTAGTTTCAGATCGGCAAACTATAACCAATGTCGTGAAATAGATATTTGATATGCTTATTGTTTAGATTGTACAAAAAATGTTAGCAGACAAAAATGCCTTTGTTACCTTTTCCACAAAATTGGTGTTAGTGCTCCTCAAAAATGTGTGAAGTGTCTGGGATTAGTACCGTTTTTTTCAGACCATAGGGCACACCGGAGTATAAGGCGCAGCATCAATAAACGTTTTCTAATACGTTTATTTTCATACATAAGGTGCTCCAGACTATAAGGCACATAGGAAACAAAAACTCAATGCATTTTATTGGTACCATGCTAGGTACATGTTGCAATACATGTGTGATGCCTGTATGTGTTTACGCACGTAAAGTGAAGAGAAAAATACACTCACAAAGGGAATGAGAGTAGGTGAAGAGAAAAAACATGCTTGTAAAGAGAATAAAAGTGGGTGGCTGATCACAAGAAAGAAAGAAGTTTGCTCTCAAGAAAGATCGAGTTGAGGTAGGTACTATTGCATCAGTAGCGCTTATTGCAACATAGAATTTGTTTAAAGCTTGGTGACAAAGTGCAACCCGATCCACACATTAGATGCACCAGACTATAAGGCGCATGTTCCATTTTTGAGAAAATTAAAGGATTACAAGCACACCTTATAGCTCGAAAAATACAGTTATTCATATCTGCTGCCTAAAGCTGTTTGGTGTTTGGATATATTTTAATAACTTTTAATGAGAAAGCATTTGAACTTTTCTGTTTGATAGAAAAAAAGGTGTTAAATTTTTTTTTAGATAAACACCTTATTTCCTTTCACAACAGTTGTCAAAGAAACTATGAAGTGTTTGCGGAATATTGCTGCTGAAGCAAGCAAGATTTCATTTGCTGAACATATGATTTAACATATGAAAAATTCATTTTCCATATTCATTGCAAAGAGGCACCAAGGTTTACCTTAACTTTTGTGGCTATGGGACCTATTCCTATTCAACTTTATTTTTAAAGCAATTGGAAGGCTTATTGCAGAGTCAGGAGGGCCTCGTATTTTAAATAAAAGTGGAGGTTTCACTTAAGGATTTTTTACTCATTTTTGAAAGATTGGTATTACATTAAATGCAAGCATTTACATGAGATTCTGGCATTGGCAATAAAAACTTAGCATTTTTGGTGATGTGTAAAACTTGACCAAGAAGATATGGAGGTATTTTGTAACGACTAGGCTGCCTTGTGTGAAGGATTGCACTTTTTGCTGTAGATTTTTTTATTGAAATCTTTTGAAAATTTTTTGAGGTATGAAATTCTCTCTCATTAGGGGTAATTAGAAGAAGAGATGACGGTAAAAAGCTGATTTGTAGTTGAAATGTATTACTTTCGTTCATCTGTATTTACATTTTATAAATAGAATGTTTTTTATCCATCAAATATTTAAGCCATTATCTGAAGTAGTAGTAGAAATAAGCTCGCAGCAAACTTAATTTACATGCCACAAACTTGGAGACATTTAATGAATTAAGAATAAATGGGTCAGAAGATGTTGCCAAATTAAAATGTGAACCACACAGAGTACTAGCTGATAGCAAAACTTTGAAAAGTGTGCCTGATGCCTTTCTGGACTGAATGAGTTTTGATTAAGCATTTGAAAACTAGGTTTTTAGTTATTAGCGTGAGCAAGTCAACAAAAATATTGAAATTAGCAATTTTGTGAAAGAAATAGGTTGTGACATAAGGTTAGCTTCGTTGAAGAATGTTCAAGAATCAGCCCAGTTTGAACAACCAATTGAATGGAGGTTGCTAAGAAAAAGTAATGTGCTATAGATTGTCAACTAGTGGCAACATGCATAATAAGAGACCTTTAGAAGCATCTTGTGTGTTGCATTACTGCAAAAAGTTGATGTAAGTGATGCTTTTAAGTTATTTTTACACTAATTTTATTTGCTTTGAGGCTTCCCAATGGGTATATATATGGCGAGAACCAGCAAATCAATTTACTGAAAAACTTGGCACCCCAAGTTTAATTCCAATCTCCACCTATTACATATCCAGTGTGTATTCGTCATCTGCTTCCAACTATACCTAAGGCTTTTGGAGATATTACAAGGCATGTGTTAAACCACTGGTCTTTTAAAAAGCAACATCGTTTGCTTTGCTTTGAAAGAGTTGATATCTCTCTTAGTCAAAGATTGCTCACACCAAATCAAAAATGTGATTTTACTGCCTATGAAATAGGAAGTGAGAGTTAAATAGGCCTCTAAATTGGTTGCAGGCTCGTAAAAATCAAAGATTTAAAATGTCTGTGATCAACTTTTAGGCAAGTACGTGAGCGCATATTGGAAGTTGTGATACCCTGCAAAACAAGGTTTTGATTGCTAACATCAGAAGCAATTGTTACAAATTTTCAGTTGCAGATGATAAAATGGTTAAAGAAAAAGCAATTTGGCTTTGCAATGGCAATGACAAAGAGAAGATGCAAGAATGTTTTTGCTTTTCAGTTTCCCCCTGCCAAAAGCATCGTTGATCAAACTTCCTGTTTTGCAATTGCTTCAGTGTTTCTAAGCTGTTCCTTTTCTAAAAAATGAGTTAATGGATGTAAGTAGGAGTGCCTTCAAAAAACCTTGGTTTTATTCTTGCTAATTTGACCAAACATGGAATTGGCTCAACATTGTGCTTTGCCTTATCAGCATATCTTCCTTTTACTGGCTGTGATTGTATAATGGCATTTTGTTGGAAATAAAAGATAAAGCTTGTGAATATTCTAGGGCTGAATTTTTAATAAGCATTTTTGAAAAGGTTGACACTCGCAAAGATCTCAATGAAGGCATACTTAAAAAATTTAAAAGTTTGTCTGCAGAATGTACTGATGCGGTGAATGTAATCTACTCTAACTAAATAAAACTAGATTTCAAATTTTCCATAAAAAGTACAACCTAAATATTTCATATGTTAAAAACCTGATAGGTGCATGTTGCCTCCTTGTGTAAATGTATTTACCTAAATTTGCATTAGACCCAAAGATCGCAAAATGCTTGATGAATGTTGCTCTATGTCAATCACTTATAGAAATTCCTCACAAATCTGCTTTCTGATGCTGCGTCTCAGAAAAATGCAATGTTTTATGGATTTGAAGAAGCACGAATGCAAAATAAAACGGATATTACTACTGCTACCGATTCCACTAAAGGCATGATTGAATTTTTGAGTGAAGTTTTTGGCTTTGTTAATATATAAAACGCCCTGTTTTTGATGTTTTTTTTTAATTTAAATGATCAAACTGAATTCAACAGTTTAATTAAAAGCAGCCACGATGATGTGAAGCCTGCAGGGTAAAATTCAAACCGGATCTATAAATTGCTCATATTGTGAATTTCTCTATTTTTTACTGATGTATTGGGTCGGCCAAAAAGTTCGTTCGGTTTTTTTAAATGGACACTGAAATGGAATAAATACTTAGAAGGATTTATTTAATCACTGCAATAGTCACCACGTGCATCTATTACCTTTCGCCATCTATTAGGTAAATTCATAATTCAACGTTGGAAGAAATCAGGCGTTTTTTCGGTGAAGAAGTTTTCCACAAAACGTTTTATCATTTCCTTAGAATCAAACTGCTTCCCATTTAATGAATTCTGCAGTGAACGAAACAAATGGAAATCGGTTGGTGCCAAGTCTGGGGAATATGGAGGGTGAGGCAAAATCTCCCACCCAAGCTGCAGCAACTTTTCCCGAGTAACCAAAGCGATATGTGGCCTTGCGTTGTCATGGTGAAAAACAACACCGTTGCGGTTGACTAAACCCGGCCGTTTCTGATGAAGAGCTAAGCTTAACTTTTCAAGTTGTGCACAGTAAACCTCTGTTTGGTCCATTATTGCAAGGGCTTGAATACAAGTATAATTCAACGACGTATCAGCCAGACGGCTATTTATGTGCTAACGTAAACATTTTCGTAGCACCGAATACGAGATATGAAGTATTAGACTATAAAACTATTTTCAGTAAACCTGAAAGATAACATTCAAAAACCGAACGAACTTTTTGGCCAACCTAATACTTTTGCATGTACAGATGGATTTTTCATCGTTTTGACGTCATTAGGCTAACCAAAACATAGCCTTACAGCTGGGGGTATCTTGTTTAGTGCTTACCAAAGAAAACAAGTGAAGTTGCCAGCTTTTTTACCACACTTTCATTTTTTGTGCTCAATGATTTGCAGAGAACTTGTAAATATCGTTTTTAAAGTCTTGATGTGATCCAACATTAGAATTGAGCACAGGTCTACCAACTGCTGTAACCGCTACGCCATTGTGTCACACTAGTTTATTACCATTTTATGTGTCATTTTGTGAATTAGCAACAAAGCGTTTTGTGTGCAGATATAGCATAATTTCATTTGTGCAAGCTTAAGAATTGCCCCTATATTAGTAAAAAAACCACCACTACCCCCCATTAAACCACAATTGATTGCTAGATGTTATAAATTAGCAATATGCAGACTGTGTTTACTGGAATTATCATACTTTCATTCATGCACTGATGACAATATTTAAGAGGTCATAGGCCAATAAGAGCCATTATTCCCAATAAACCAGAATTTTTTTGTCAGATTTTATTAATTAACAACAATCAGTCCGTCTGTAGTGGAAATACCTAACTTTTATTCGTACTAATGACCCTATTTTGAGGGTCATGAGCAAAAAAGACCATTACTCCTTGATTTCACCAGAATCTTTTATTAGATTTTGATAATTAGTAATAAATAATTTATGTTTAACAATAATAATAAAGTTTCATTTATGTACAAATTGGCCCATTTTTTAGGGGTCTTACTGGATCTTTGGGATGCCTAACCTGTTAATTTCCCAGATATTTTCCTCAAAATTTGTAGTATGCAATCTATATTGAATAGTAATAACAAAGATTTATTCATGTACAAATAGACCCATTTCATTGGGGTCATACAAAAAGGGGGCCTGACTCCCTGTTCACCTTAATTTAGTGGTCACACTCCACATCGTTGGGGGTGGCTAGCCTCTTAGTTCACCTGATATTTTTCGTTAGATTTTGTGGATTGTATTAAGCTGTGTGTATTGCAAAGGAAACTCAAAATTGTTTCATGTACAAATGACCCCACTTTTTTTGGGTGATACTGCGTCTTTGAGGGTGGCTGCACCCTTAACCAACTCTATTTGATTAATTTGACAAAACAAAATTTAATTAAGCGGTGGTAAAGTAATGCTTTCGGTATTTAAGCCTTTAGTACTGTTGATTCCACCTAAATGTCACTTGCCCTCCAACAATGAGTCATATTATCAGTTTGTCGCTATCTACGTCCTTGTTGTGCAAGGTGGATTACAAACTAACTTATTGAGGTAAAAAGTATATTTTTGAAAACAGAGAAAAAGTAAAGCGTTTCATTATCTATCTGTATTAGCATTGGCACATATGGGAGGTTTTCATGTTTTTGTTTTTATACAGGTCATTTGATGTAAAACGTAACCGTTTTTTCAAAAATTTTTTAAGTTTTTATAATGGGAGACAATACGGAACAATGGGATGGCATGTTGTTGCATATGGCTACACAGCATGAAGGGGGCGTGGGCCAGGTAAGAACTTCATTTTCTTTTTTATGGTTAAAGCAGAGTCTACGCACTGTTGTTTTTTGCAGTTATTGGACACTTATTTTGGATTTCTAAGAAGAAAAACAGATTTTTTTACTGGAGGAAGTAAAGGAGATGCTGAAAAAGTAAATGATGTGTAGTTAGTAGATAACGAGATTATATCTCATTATCTGATAGATTATTAGTAGTGCTCTGTTACTAGATGTCATATGCCAAGGTTGTATAGTTTTGATTTGTAAAGTACGAGCTAGCTCACCGCGATTCGTAACTCGGCTAGTAGTTTTGCTGTTTCAAGTTTAATGCCATTTTTAAGTTTTTACATTGCTCTCTTTTAAGAAAAAGATATTTTATGGTAATTTTTTTCTATGTCTTTGGAACTGGGCGAGGAGTACTGACAACTTCAAAATCAATCTGCACGCAAGCTGTTATAAGTAATCGCGAGAGAATTTTTGTAGGTCGAGATAAACACATAACGCCAACAATGCTCAATGATAGAATACCATTTTTCATAGCTTGTTTTTAATTTCATGCATACTTGTGGAGTAATTGTTTTATTGTTCTAGATGGCCATGGAAGCATTTAAGAAACATCAAAGTCTTGCTTTAAGTGATAAAGCTAAAAAAGAAGCTGAGAAAGCAAAGCAAAAAGAAATAAAGGTTTTATTTGAATTGGCGTAAATAATTTTTTCTGTTGTTTTAATTTTGCTCTTCGTATTGCCAAAGTTGAACCTTTGATCAATGTTCTCATAGCTAAATAGGTGGTGGTGGAGGCATAACCCACCGGACCACATCAGTAATGTCAAGGTTAAGAATATCAATTCAGCTGTCCAAGCCGGCTTTATCCAATGGATAGTTGTGAAAACAGTAATAATAAGTTATTGTTTGTTTGAGATTGCTAAATTTCGTTTCCAAACAAAACTATCGCTTTTTGAAAGGGAATTGATTTAAAAGACATTATGGGGGTTGTGCATAGCCGCTACTTGTCCCCCGAATTTCTTGAGTCCCTAGCAACACCTTATTTACTCTTTTTTTTTGAGGATAAGTGTTCTTAATTTTCTTAAACTTTTATCCGTTAAAACTTGATAGCATATCAAAGTTGCGGAAGGGCACCAAGGTGATTGATATGTATGTTCAGCATTGAGCTATTTAATATTAGGCCTGCTATTTACAACTTTTTCGTAAGTGTAGGAGGATTAGTGTGAGCAAAGCCCTCTGCGTGTATGTTGCTCCGCTTTGGCATGGACGCAGCCAGGGAAGAAAATATTAAGTGAAGCACTCCCTGTTAAGTTATTGCAAGGGCAGAGCCCCCCATTAGTAATGTCAAGATAAAAAATATCGCATCAGGCAGTTGCTCCGACTTCACCCATTTGGTTGTTGTGAGAAAAAGTTAATGTGATATTAGCATCGTCAATCCTCGTTCCAAAGTCAGATGGATTAAAAAACATTTTAAGGGGTTGCACTTATCCACTGTATTTCTCCCAAAGTTTCTCAATTTCCTGGCTACGTTTTGCTTGTCTTGCTTCCAGCATGAGGTGCAGTTAGGAACTGGACTTGCTCAATTGAAATAACCAACGATTTCGCAAACGTTTATGCGTTCATTTCATGTATTGCATGGAAGCACAATTTCAAGGCGTTGGAGGGCGCCAAAGTAAAGGATATATATTTCCAGAAATAGTCTATTAGATATTAGGCCCATTATTAACGACTTTTTTTTATAATTGTATGCTCTATTTGCCCAACCCAACGCCTTACCTGTTCACTGGCTGTGCACATATTGCTTGGTCCTGGCATAAACGCTGTCATGCAAAGAGCAAGCCCATCTGAAGTGATGCTTTTGCATTTATTACAATCGCAGTGCGCTCATTAGCAGTGCCGAGGTTAAGAATATGGGTAGTTGTGAGAACAACAATGAAGACTTTATGTGTTGTTGAAATAGCCAATTATTCCAAAAACAAAATTACCGTATTTGTAATGGGAATTTAGTAGAAAAACATCAAATGTCGTAGCGCAAAGCTGCTATATTTTTGCAAAGTGTTTGAAGCCCTTAACAACGTCTTATTTGCCCTGTTTCCAGCATGTACTTTGGAACTGGTCTTGCTCTCAGTCAAAACTGGCTGTCATTTAACAAGGTTTTCGTTTATTTTACCACTTGCACGGAAGCATAACTGCAAAGTTGTTGGGAGGAGAGCGCCAAAGTGATTGTTGTTTAATTTAAATATTTGGCATACTACTTGCAATTTTTATTAATTGTATGACTATTGGTGTAGCCTAACATCTCTGGCTGCGCTTATGTTGCTTGGGCCTGGCATAATCATAGCTAGGGGAAGTGCGAACTAACCCATTGTCAAGCATTTAATAGTTTGGTTATAGCAAAAGGTTAGGTTATGGTTAAAGAATTTTATCCATTGACTAGGTTTTTGTGGAAAGATGCTGATAATTGTTGTGAGCTTGCAAATTTCACAAAGCTTTACACATAGCAACTGCCTTCGGCTTTTTTCCACTGCAATGGTTCCAGACAGCATTTTGACATCATAGAGCAAGTTTGAAGACTTAGGTAAAAAGAGAATAAGCATGCTTTGGAATTCTTAAAATACTTAAGAAATTGATCGCTTGTTGCATCGTCAATTCAGCTTAAATCTTGCACAATTTTTTATTGAAAGCATCCTGTTAGTATCTCTTTAAAAAGCATTTAATTGCGTTTCTGCGGTGAGTAGTTTTTAAAAAAATACATTGAAAAATTTTTGTAATCAAGCGTTAACCGTGTCATCATCTTGCACTCAAAGGTGTAAAAATTTTGCAAGGTGGTAAATCGGCGCCTGGTTTTTGTTTAAGCAAAAAAACACTTTCCTCTATTAACAAATGCAAGTTTAAAAATTATCTTTAATCATGAAGTCACCAACCCCCTTATGACATTCACTTCACGGAGGTGATCAATCGCGCCAAGTTTGATACTTGTATGCCCAAAAATTTTGGAGGGATTAAAACTCACTCACAGACAGAATTTCGCTTTATAGTATAGATGTTGCAAAAAACATTTCTAACACTACCGTCGATTCGATACATTTTTGAATAGGATAAAATATCATGCAGATGGTTGACATTTTTTAAAACTGCAGCGGTTTGTAAATTGTGTTCAATTCTTAAAGGTGATGTAAATGCTTTTATTGTATCAACATTTTGCAGGAAAAAGAAGAACTCAAAAAGAAAAGAGAAAAAGAAATTCAATCTAGCAAGATTATTGAAGTTACAGAAGAAGAAGCTAAAGAAATAAAATCATCAAAAGCAGTACGTTAATTTTATGCAACTTTATTTTCAGATTGTGGACAATACGTCATTGGCGAAAATTATTATTACAACTAGTCAATGAATAAGTATTCTCTGAATTTACTTGAAAACTTTATTTAGCACCCGTAGGACTTAATTTTGTCATTTTAATCTCTATTCAGAATCATTAGTATGGAGTTTTTAAACTATCGATACCGGTAAAGTAGTTTCGTATCTTATTGCAAAAAGCTTGCCAATACTTGAGTGCAGATTATGGAGCAAGTTTATTGAGAAATTCAGTCATCAACTTTAGTTAGATATAATGACTCGCTTGCATATGAATTGTTCGACGGCAAAGCCAATTTTTGATTGCTTTTTCGAGCTGAAAAATCCCACAATAAAACTAGCCCAGAGACTTATATACGCTGTTGCTTGTTAGGATTTATCAAATGGAGATGCAACAATTGCAGAGAAACCTTCCGACGATTTAAAAGCAGAACAAAACAAAGATGACGGCGATGAGGAGGAGGATGAAGATAGCAAAGGAAAGTTAAAACCAAATAGTGGTAACGGAGCGGATTTACCAAATTACTCGTGGACACAAACATTATCTGAAATCGAAGTGAATCATTAGTAAATTTTGCATCTACTAAAAATTGTATTTATTTCATCACTCCACCTCTGATGCTTGAGGAGAATTATTGCCATGCTGTGACTCGTGCCACAAGCCACAGCATCCAGCATAGAACAACACCTCCTTAGCTTTTTTTGATATTGATAGACGTTTCTCAGAGTGGCGAGTCGATTGTAAAAGTTTTAATTCTGCCTTAAAATTATTTCAATTCTTTGAGGTTGCCTGTAAGTTTAGTTAGATTCGTGTGTTTTTACTTTTAAAAAGCACGATTTCTTGGCATGTTTATAGCAAAACCAACCAAGGCGTTTGATTTATGAAATACCCTATGTGAAAGACATGTTTATTAAAGCATGGTTTTCTTTTCCTTTAAAAAAAGCGACTTACATGTGTCGTCATGGGTTATCTCTCAGGTTGGCACTGCACTTTGATGTAATAGTGTTGTGCAATTACCTTGACATTAATCGAAGGTCTTTTTAGCTCCGCGTACCTTTCAATGTTAACTTCCGAGTTCGTGGGAGAGATGTAGTTTGCGATGTTGAAAGAAAACATGTAAAAGTTGGATTAAAAGGACAACCTCCGATCATCGACGGAGAAACTTATAATGAAATTAAAACTGAGGAGACGTACTGGACGATAGACGACCAAAAGACACTTGTGCTAGCTCTTGAAAAGGTGATTTGGTAAATTATTTTTAGTTATGCTGCAGTTTAGCCAGTACAGATGGTGGGAATTATTATACGGCAGCTGTTCTGTAAGTGGACACTCAAGTGCGCAGCGACACTGTTCCAGTGTCGCTGTGTAAGTCAAACAGAAATAGGCGTAACCTTGGCGTAAAAAAGGCGTAAATTGGGCAAAATTAGCTATCAAAAATGATTTAGTCCGTGTTATTGAGCAAAACAAACAGTTTCTAAGAGTTGATTTCAAAAACAAGGCGGACAATTTTGAATGGGGGCAAACTTTAGATTTGATCAGGGTGCCGCAAGTACCTGTAAGTTTTCAAAAAGCACTGAGAGAAAAAAGTCTGGACCATTGTTTGTAGGAATTAAGAAAAGCCACTGAATTCAAAAAAAGTTCGAACACTAAATGATTTGTGGTTGTTGTTGTTACCCGACTTTTTTCGAGGGATAAGGGCAAGGCTGAAAACTATGTAGCCCCAGAAGCCGGGCAACTCCCCAGGGCCAGAGGTCGTAGAGAGACAAAGAATTGCCAAAGAAGGAGGCGACACTAAGAGTGCGCAACTGGACGGTGCAGAACGAGACGAGAGGTATCTTCGGACGGATGTCCGCAGGCATTGCATGAAGGATTCTCGATTCTGTTGATTCTAAAGAGTTTAAAAGAAGGCTGTGTCCGCTGCAGCGAAGACCAGGGTGCACACAGCGAGCGTGATTAGTAAACACAAGTTCTCTGTGAAAATCGAGGGGAACTGTGTTTCAAAGAATTTAGATGAGTCCTGCACCAATCAACAGCCGTCTCATCGTGGTGGTGCGGTCGACTCGACTAATTTTGGTGTGATTGAAATGGCTGTTGGCCTACCCGTAGCCCCGGGCACTCCCCTCGGTGAAAGTTTAGGCCATGTTGGTTTGTGGCCCTAGCTCCGAGCTTTTTAATAAATAAATTGTTTCTGAATTAGGCCCTAATACGGAACATCTTTCATTTATGTTGGAAGTGGGGCTGGCGTTAGTTTTTTTTCATCCTAGTTTAAAAGACGGTCGCATTAGCAAACAAAAATAATTCGCATGATGCTATCCATTGATTGAAATTAGTGAAACAACACGATCTACTTTAACCGACGCGATGGTGTAGTGCTTCGAGCGTCCGCTTCGCAGTCGGTAGGCCTTGGATTCATTTCCCAAGTCGAGTCATACCGAAAGACTTTAAAAAATGGTATTCACAGCTTCCCTGCTTGGCGCTCAGCATAAAAAAGGGAGAGTGGGGAGAACAAGCCGGCAAGCTTGCTTTTGGTGTCCTTGGGCAAGACACTGAACGGGATGCCTCCATCTTTATGTGGCAGACAGGTGGCGTACCCGTGCTTCACCGGGTTGCAATTGTGAAGTTGCTCACCCAGCATGTCGTAAAAGGCGACTCTTGAGTACCCATCAATGGCAGTCCGCCTTGTTGGTGGTGGGGCTACCAATCACTCATGATTAGTTCGAAGTGGGCTGCTCCTTCTCCCTGGCCTAATTTTAATTAGATTGACGGCATGAACGTGGATTGCCGTTCCGTACCTCCATCTCGAGGAAGGGGAGTGATAACAACAACATCTACTTTTGCATTTGGGTATTTCTGTGAATTGCCAAGGAATATGAAACTTTTCAACTTTCAAGTCAATAATCGATCTCCGATTGGGAAAAATAATTTATTTATAGACCTATTGTCTCATCGTCAATTTGTTATTTTGATTCTTTGTAAATAAGTATTTTTCTACTGACGAGGTTATATCAGAGGAGAGGAATAATTTTTGAGAACTTTTGACTTCATTAATTCGATTCTTACGAAACAAGTTCCCAATGCCTTGCAGTGCGGCACAGTTGATTGTGTTGCTTGTCAAGCTTCTTGTAAAATATTGATAATCGCTTTCAGGTAAATAAAATGGAATGGTGGTCCCGCATTGTTACATCTGATCCCGAAATCAACACGAGGAAAGTGAATCCGGAAAACTCGAAGTTATCCGATTTAGATGGGGAGACCCGGGGAATGGTGGAGAAGATGATGTTCGATCAGCGACAGAAAGAAATGGGCCTTCCTACTTCCGATGATCAGAAGAAACAAGATATGCTGAAGAAGTTAGTGTGACAGTGTGATGAGAATGTTTAAGAGTATGGGTGATATAGTTGATCCGATGCAAGACTATTAAGTGTAAGATCGGTGTTAATTTATTGAAAAAGAAAGGGGGAGAGATCCAATGATTTGAATCCGGTTTTGTCTCCGTTAATGGAGATAGCTGGATTTACCTCATGCTTCTCAAAAGTTTATAGACCGCATTGCACAACTGTCGATAACTTCTTCATGTTGTAGTCCAATCTGTTTAACTACTTGCCTTTTCCGTGACATCTTTGGTCGCCCACGCTATGCTCTAATTTTCCAACTGGCGCGGTGGTGTAGTGGTTAGAGCGTCCGCTTCGCAGTCGGTAGACTAGGGGTTCATTCCCCTTGTTGAGTCATACCAAAAAACTTTAAAAAATGGTATCCACAGCTTCCCTGCTTGGCGCTCGGCATTTATGGGAGGTTGTAGAGAACAAGCCGGCAAGTTCGCTTGTTGTGTCCTTGGGCAAGGCACTTAACGGGACGCCTCCACCTTTATGTGGAAGACAGGTGGTCCAGACACCTCAAAAAATGGCAATTCCCAAGCGAGTGCGGACTTCCCGTCCAAAATATAGCGATACAATTCGCTTTCTCGTGAATGGAGGATAAATATGAACAAATACAAATACAAAAAAAACTTTAAAATCCAACGCTCATCTTAAATTATCTTTTTCTCAACTCCATTTGCTTTGGCTATTCTGTCCGTAGTTTTCTCCCATTGTGTACTTTGTGGAGATTAATGAAAATGGATTATGGAACGGCTCTGTTAGGAAAATACTTTTTTAAGTCACTAAAATAGCGTGAAGCGTATCCACTCTTTAGCTCTCTAGTTATTAGCAGGCACGCTTGTGTTCTAAGCCGACCTGCAGATAGGGAAGATGTTGACTCATCATTGCAAGAATCAGCATCATAGGAGAAATGGTCGTTCTAGAGGTGTTTTTAAAAAGCTCACTGCATGTAGGGTGTTCACGTTAGGTTAGGCGTTGTCCGAAAAACTGATATGCAGTACTTTGAGGGTGCACAAGGATGTTTGGTTGTTTTTCCTACAGAATGCATTTTTCTTTAAGGTTTTAACCGGCAAAAATTCTTAATTTGATCATGCTATATTGCGGTGCTTCGTGTTACGTGGAGTTTGTTTTTTTCACAACCACGACAAGCTACCGAGCCACACCATATTTCATCATCATTTTTCCACAACCACGACGAGCTACTGAGCCACACCATATTTCATCATCATTTTTCCACAACCACGACGAGCTACTGAGCCACACCATATTTCATCACCATTTTTCCACAACCACGACGAGCTACTGAGCCACACGATATTCCATCATCATTTATATTTTTTCCAGATTTATGGCGCAACATCCGGAAATGGATTTTTCGAAAGCAAAGTTTAGCTGAATATTTTATCGCCGATTGAGATCATTTAGAAGCTGAATCGAGCGACCAAAGTTTAACTGCGCTGCTTTTGTTTTAATTAAATCCTTCAGTTTTTGTAGTTGCGTGCTTTTCTTGTTGTGAAGTTGTTTTTAACATTTCTGTTACAACGTTGCATTGCTATCGTTTTTTTTCAAACATCATGCAGCGTTGCTGGATGATACGAAAGCCATTTCAATTTGCTCTGCAACTATCAGTTTGCTAACTTGCGCTGCAATAATATAAGCAATTGCGGCTAGCGTCTAGGTAGCAAATAACTCTACCCATCTAACAAAATGGGTAAAACATCACTGTATTTTGAAAATTGTGCATCTTGTTGGAATCTGGCCCGTCTAAAGAAACTTGCTTGACACATCAACAAGGTTTGGGCAAAAAGCGACATTACTTGATGAACCGGGTTCTTGAGAGCTGATTATATGCAATACATGTTTGGATTGTAATTATCTCAAACATGGTTAAAAGGGTTGGACCGGTGTGTGTGAAAGCAACCAACCAACGCCATTGCGTCGTGGTGCGGTTCTTCACCTTTATTGGATGGGTAAATGTGGTAGTCGATTTTTCCAAAAGTCTTAGATAAATCTGGCACTTCAAACGGCCTGCACTTTTTGGCATTGGTCACCAGTCTTTTTCACGTCCTGTTTTCTGATGAGCGGCAACGTACATATTGACGTAGCCCTGTGTTTTCTCGTGAGTGCACCGGCAATGTCAGAAGTAGAGGCGAACCGGTGCTCTTCCTCTTCAAATTGGTCTATTTGAGATGTAGCCTTCCTTTCTTTCCTGTTGTTGTTGTTGTTTACCCGACCCCTTCCGAGGGATGGGGGCATGGCGGAAGACCATGGAGCCCCAGAAGCCGGGCAACTCCCCAGGGTCTGGACCAGAGGTCATAAAGAGACAAAGAGTGAGCGGCGCAAAGAGTCCGTAGCTGGACAGTGCAGAATGAGATGAGAGATGTCCTGGGACGAGTGTCCACAGGCGCTGCAAGAAGAATTCTCGATTCTGCCAATCTTGGAGAGATAGGAACCAAAAAGAAGGCTGTGTCCATTGCAGCGAAGACGAGAGAGGACACAGCGAGCATGACGAGGGAGCACAAGTTCCTCAGTGGAAATTGAGGGAACCTGTGTGTCAAAATACTTTGAAGAGACAGTACGCCTCCAGTCCGAGATAAGAGGAGAGAAACTACAAGGGATTGCGGAGGGCGCAAGCAGCGCTCCCCGTCTGGCAAGCTCATCAGCTGTGTCGTTCCCCGGGAGAAACGAGTGTCCGGGGACCCATTGTAGCCTGATAGAACAGGAGGAGAAGGACAGATCTGCCACAGAGTTTGAGATAACAGGAAAGGTGGAGGAGAGTCAGACAGGAGAAGAAAAATGGCAGACTTTATGGTGTTGCCGAGACCAGCAAAGAGCGTGCAGAATGGCGCAGGCTTCAGCAAAAAAACTGGGCCTGCCGAAAAGGAAAGAGTGGCCACAGAGAGAGCAGTTGGCAAGAACGCCGGAGCCGCCCTTGCCAAAAGGAAAAGGAACAGAGCCGTCTGTCCAGAGTACCAGATCATGAGGGGAAAGAGAGTCAAGGTGGGCGAGAGCCGCACCTTGGCGAGAGTGAGGGGGATCAGAGCGAGAGCATGGAGAGAAAAGGGTGGACTCGACCGTGAAGGAAGGCAGATTCCAGGGAGGGCAAGCAACAAGAGCCTCCCTAGAAGAAGTAGAAGGAAGCATGAGCGGGTGAGTGGACGCAAAAGCTCTCCAGGACGATCTGCAGAGTCTTGGTTTCACTCCTAGTCTGGCCAAACCTGAGATGGGAAAGGAGGTTGGGAGACGAAGAGCCCGCTCATGAGAAAAAAGAGTGAAATGAGTCAGAGTGACTCGTAGGGGAGGTAGAGAAGCCTCGGTGAGTAGTAGAGGGATAGGGGAGGACGAGAGGCAGCCGGTGATGGCGCGACTGGCCGCTCGGTGGAGGCGTTCCAATTTGGTGATATTGGTAGCGCTTAGGAAAGGAAACCATCCAGGTGAAGCGTAAGTGAGAAGGGACCGAAGAAAAGCTTTATACAGAACAGAGAGGGGCCCCATAAGGAAGCAGAGATACAGCGTAAGGCCTTGAGACGTGGGAAAAATTTGGCCTTCAGCGAAGATACATGCTTAGAAAAGGAAAGAGTGCGGTCGAAGGTGACCCCAAGAAAAGTTGGAGTGGGATTAAAACGGAGGCGGGAGCCGAGTAGGAGGAGGTTAGCCTGGTGGGGATTCACTGAAAAGAAGGAAGCCTCACATTTGCTCGGATTGAGAGGAAGACACCAGTACTCAGACCAGCGCTCCAATCGAAACAGAGCTCCTTGTGTGGCCTCCACCGCAGTGGGGACCGAGGGGGAGGAGGACCAAATGGCCAGATCGTCAGCGTAAAGAGAGCAGCTGACGGAAGAAGGCAGAGAAGCTGGAAGATCATTAATAAAGAGAGAGAAAAGTACAGGGCCAAGAACGGATCCTTGCAGAACACCTCGACGGACTCGAAAGGAACGGCTTTTGTGATTTTGAAAAACCACAGAAGCGCGCCTGTCAGAAAGGGAAGATTGAGTCCAACGAGCAAAGCAAGGAGGGAGGCCAGCCGAAATAAGTTTGTGAAAAAGGGCGGGATGCCAGACAGAGTCAAAAGCTTTAGAGAAATCGATAGTAGACAGGATCGTCCGAGAGCCCGGCCTGGGTTTGTTAAACCCATCCGAAATGGACTGAGAAAGGTACAGAATTTGATCAAGCGTAGACCGTCCAGGGCGGAAACCGGCCTGGCGGGGAGAAAGAATGGAATTAGATTCCAGAAAAAAGAGAAGACGGGATAGAATGATGCGTTCAAACAGCTTTGATACGCAGGAGGTGAAAGAGATAGGCTGGAAGGAAGCAGGAGAGTCGAGAGGCTTTCCCATCTTATGTATGGGAATAATAGAAGATGCCTTCCAGATGGAAGGAAAGGAATGTGAAGACCAAGAAAGATTGAAGATGTGAAGAAGAAAATTCATGCCAGAGCGAGGAGGGTGCTTTAGCATGGGATAGGCAACTTTGTCTGGGCCAGTGGCAGTGGATGAAGAGAGGTTGGAGGCAGCCGCAAGAAATTCAGCGGGAGAGAAGGGAGAGCAAAAGGACGAGTGAGACTCCACTGAGCACGTAGCTCGGCGGAGCTCAGTGAGGTAGCCTCTGGCTCTGCTGCGCAGGGCCTTTGGCTGAGACACACATTTGGCCAGCTCTTGAAAATTAATTACTAAGTAAAGATTCGAATCTGGAATATTCAGACGCTTTTTCTTTTTTTGGGACAAAATGCTGTCTTAGAGCCACTGCCTGTAAAAGCAAGATATGCTGACAAGGCGAAACATGTGGCCAAACCACATTTATGTTTTGTCAAATTAGAGGGAATAAAACCAAGGTTTTATGAACCCACTTCAACTTTCAGCTTCAAATTCAGTTTTACGGAGACAACTTCGGAACACTGGAGCAATTGCAAGACGGCTTGTATAGCAAGTTTGAAAACAATATGTGGTCTAGCGAAACTGAAGACAATTGCAATAACATCCTTGCATTCGCTTCTTCGTCATTGTCACTGTCCAATCAAGCTGCTCTTTCTTTAATTGCTTCATCATCCACAACCGAAATTTTAAAACAACCACTTCCGTTGATAGCAATCACAACCATTTTTCGCAGAGTATCACTACAACTGCCCAAATCTTAGCCATAAGTAGAACAAAGATTTTGTTAATCTTTGATTTTTACAAGCTGCAGCCAATTAGGAGGCCTTTTTCGACTTTCACTTCCTATTTCACTGGTGGTCGAATGGCATTTTCGATTTTTGTATTTAAAAACTTTGACTGATAGAGAAATCAGTCTGTTCAAAGAAAAGTGTACAGTGTTACTTTTCAGAGTGGCCCGGTGTTTTCAGCACACGCTTTGCAACATCTCCGAAAGCCTAGGTATATTTGGAAACAGATGAAGAATGAACATTTCAACAATTGGTGGAGATTCGAATTGAACACTAGATTCTAAGTTTTTCGGTAAAGTTGTTTTGTTTGTTTTCAACATGCAACCATTAGGAAGGCTTAGCGCCAATAAAATCGACGTAGACCTACGAGGAAACTTCAAAATGTGAGACACGTCAACTTTTTGTTACAAAGCAACTCGTGAGATGCTTATGCAAAGATATCTGATTATGCATGTAGCCACTAGTTGACAATCTTTAGCTCATAGTTTTTCTTAGTAACTTCCATTTGAAAATTCTTAACTCTTGGTTTTAAAATTGATGATTTAAACCCTGTTGAATTTCTGAACAATCTTTAGTGAAAGTCAATCTTGTTTCGTCACCGATTTCGTCCTCAAATTCACTCGTACCAAAATTTAAAACCTTTGCCAGATTCCATTTTCAAGTGCTTTATCGAAAGGATTTATGAGGTCCTCCTGACTTTGCAATTAGCCTACCAATTGTTTTAAAAACTGAAAGTTTAAGGTGGAAATGTCCCAAAAAAGTGCTGTCAAACCTCCGTACTTTTTTGCGATCAATTTGGAAAAGGGAATTTTGAGGTGGCTGAACCATTCGTTACCCAAATTGACTCTCGCTTATTTCGAGAGCAATGTTCAGCAAAAGCTTTTTAGCTTCCATGACAACTATTGTGAATGAAAGTAAGGAATTTTTCAAGAAACCGAGAAGTTTGATATCCGGAGAATATTCTTCATGCGAGAGCGATCGAGCTACTTTTCTCACTGTTTTCAATTTGAAAAAACTTATCAGTTTTCAATCTGAAAAATGTTGAAGACAGGCAAGTATTTTTCCGATAATTCTAGGTCACTGGACTTGCATTTGCAAAGGCTTCTAGCTACAGTACAATTATCAGATCGATCGCTTTGCCAGAAGTTTTGCTAGATTTTTTATTTTGCCATTTTGACGAGTGAATACTGCAAAGAACCACTATCCTTTAAACAAACCGTAATTTTTTGTAGGATTTGGTAAATTAGCAATAAGCAATCTGTATATAGTAGAAAAATAATAGTTTTATCAATGTGCTAATGAAACTAATTTTTGCGTGGGAAGGTACAAGCAAAAAAGGGCCACTACCCCCTTTATAACTACAATTTTTTGATAAATTCGCTAAATTTACAATAAGCAATCTTGGTAGAGCGAAAATGTCTTGCTTTCATTAATGTGTCAATGACCCTACCTCATGTGGGCCATTAGCGAAAAAGAGTCGCTACCCCGACAAACTAGAGAGTTATTGTTTGATTTGGTATCTTAGCAATAAGCAATCTGTGCATAGTGAAAATAACATATTTTCATTCATGTACAAATAACTTTATTTCTGGCAGTCATAAACAAGTGATTACTCCCGACTCCACCAGAAATTTTTGTGACATTTTGCCAATCAACAATAAGTAGCTTATGTTAAAAATCACCTTACATTTTGCGGTCATACCGGATTTTGGGGGTGTCCAAACAATTTAGCCGCCCAATGTTTCTATCAAAATTTGTAAATTTGTTAAAAGCAATCAGTATTGAATAGTAATAACAAAGATTTACTCATGTACAAACGATACCATTTTTTTGAAGTGATGCAAAAAGGGAAACCTGACTTCCCCATTTACGACAATTTTTTCTTAGATTTTGTAAATTAGCAATAGCAACATGCTTCAAAAGAATTTGTTCTAAGTTGTATTTATGCACTAATAATTCCATTTTCAGTGCCACACAAATTGCTTGGGGTGGCTTGACTCTTTGTTAGATGTTGTGGATTTGTATCTTGTATTAAGCTGCTTGTATTACAAAGGAAAATCAAAACTTTTTTCCTGTACAAACTAACTAGATAGTTGTAAGCTATTGTTTTCCGTATTCAAATCTGTTATACTAATGACTCCGCCCAAATCTCGCTGGCTCTCCCACTATACATCTTTCACCAATTTGCTCGACCACAGAATTGAGTGGAGACCAACCAAGCGGAATACCTATTGTACTCAAGCCACACTTTTAAAAATTTGCAACGACTTTGTCAAACTCTATCCAGAAGCGCCACGTTTTACGGACAATCGGAAGCTAGAAATCTATACCTCTCAGCATTGGAAAACTACGAATAGTTTTCAAAGATAAAACCAAGGTCTTTTTTTCCTTATTTTGACTGTTTGTGGATATTCGGAAACAGAAGCACAAACAGCAGGTGTAATTGATGTTCGCTCAGCAGATGCAACCTAATTGCTGCCTCTAAATATGAGGCAAGTCTTGACATCTCGAAGAAAATAACTATAGCTATGCTACGTACAGTAAGTAAACCACGGTATCCAAAACCAATAAATATGGTGGATAAACGTTTGAAAGTCGAAACCGCGGAGTGCAAATATCGACCGACAAAAGTGACTGAAATGGAACACAATACCCAAAAACTGTTTTCAAGAAAGCAAAAGACCGAGTAGAAAAACTAGATGGCGTGTAGCGTGACATTGGAAGGCAATTGACTTGATAAATATGTAACAGGTCTATGACTGCTGTAGTGCTGCTCTCAAATGCTCAACTAACAGTACAAAGCTTAAAAATTTGGGGGACTAAGGCTTGTGCCCCCCTGGCTACGCCTATCAAGAGGACGTATTTTTAGATGGGGTGTTAATTTATATTTTACGATGCAGCACGTGTTCACAGAAATTATCTAACTATTAGACCCTGAAATTTATGTTTGAGTAAACTATTAGTGATCATAACATCTAATTGTATAATGTTCAGATTTTTTGTGATAAATTATTGCGCTGTTTTTTGCGACTTGGTAACTGAAAAAAGATGCAGCCCGAGAGCATAATTTTGTCACGGCTCATTAAGCTCGGTTTCATGATATTCATCCCCAACATTACGTCTCCTTCTGAATGTCAAGATCTGTGAAAACCATTTGTTATCTCTCTGTTATGCCTTGTCAGAAGAATACAAGCCACGTGTATCGACTTTTAAGAAGATGCTTTAACTATCACCCGTTTAATTTTTTCAAATATTTCGGGCATTAAATTTTGCATGTAGAGTTTTAGTGAACAGTAATTTGGAACTTTGCTGAAAGAAACGCAGAAACACATAAGGTGGCCCATGAAGATGACGTCATTAAAAAATTATGTCAAATTCGTAATCAGCGCCCAAAAATCTATCAGAAAAACAGGTACTCGCTTTTGAAATTATACGTAACAAAACTATGAAACATCCTGCAGTTAATATATTTTGGTTAGCCTAACAAAAATAATCAACAGTACTTTATTCAGCATAACAACATTCAATCAACAGAACTATGTGGTCTGTGGGATTTGAGGGTATGGCTTCCTATGATAAAATAATCCTAATTTGTTTCCTATTCCACCTTTCTTTTTTGAAATCCGTTGTTTGAGTGGGAAAACCAGCAACTTGAAGCGATCAATGCTGATAACAGTGATAGAGAAGATGCTGGCACACACCGATGTCACAGGGAGGAGGTTGATGAAGTGGCAGAAACGGAGTCCAAAATTCCACGTGTTTCCGCTGACCGTGTAGGTAAAGTTGAAGATCGTGTTCAGAGCGATCACGTTGCAATCCTAAATTTTAAACAGTGAAAGGTGGTCGTTGAAGAAATGAGGGAGGGGGTAGTGCGATTCAAATCCTTTAAAAGTTTTTAAAATAATTTCGTTTTGGAAGTTAAAAATCTTTCTATACGCATAATTCTCCGTAGAACTCAACTTTCAATCTAGTTGTGCCAGGGATTTGCTGCTTCATCCGTTGCCGTGATAGAGCCAGGGTAGTATTTACAAACGAAAGCCAGTAATTAAGTTCTCAAGAATTTAAACAATTTCGTAAACTGTGATACAAAATTAGCTCAAAACTGTTTCCTAAAAACAATTTCAAAAGTCTGCGAGGGTTCTTCTTACCCGAAAAAACAATAACGGTGTGCACCTGTAGCCCATTTTGATGGAAGAGAGGGAAAAACATATCAATAAAATGGACATGGATAATTCAATAACATCAGTCAATTAGAAAAAATTTTGAAAAACATAATGTTTTCTTTATGACATTTATTTAGATTTTTGTAACACGCAACTCTGCGCAAAAGAATGTGATGTAAAGTTTTGGTGTCTTACAGGAACAATGTTGATTGAATTATGAAGTGCTAGCTAGCTTGCCCGACGTTGTCCGGCTGGGCTCTCAGTCAGTTACGTTGGAATAAAAAATCGGTTCATCTCATTGCAGCACCTTCACGCAAGGAACGCTTGTGAGAGCAGCCGGAGATCAGCGGTTGTCATAAGTTGGGGGGCACACAGGCCACGTCGCCCCTTCATTGCATCACGTTTGTGCTACATACCCTTCTGCCAGTCTCCCTTCCCTTAAATTTAAAACTGATATCAAACGAAAGCAGAGCATTGATCCTCAAATGTTAATCCGTCTCTTTCAATAAGTACGTCGGTCACAAAGTAAAAGTACAAGCCAGCATCATAATTATTCTACTGCGTAGCTAGTTGTCTTTGTGACTAAACACGTAAGATCTGGCGTAGGCTTACTTTTCCGCTTTGTGCCCTGTCCCCGGCACAACAAGAAAGCAAAAGGACAAAAGATGTGACAACCAGCTGCCAAAAAATTCATGAACTCGAACTTGTACTTTCGTTTTTCCACAAGTGAATGCTTGGTTCAATAAAACTCAACATTTTTTTAACGACAAACCAGTTTGAAGATTTCATGTGTTGGCCGCTGTTACTGTGCTTCCTTTCAAAGGTAAAACAAGAACTAGCAGGCATTGGTTTACGAGAATTGTGCTTACCGGTTTTAATCTCTAAACGTGATGGTGTTAGTTTGAAACAGGAATATGAAAGTTACTTCATTAGTAAATTAATTTTCATATTCCTGTTTTGAACTTCAGTTTTCTGTTTCAACGTACGGTTGTAGCTGAAAGCAATGTTATCACTGCATAATAAATAGAACGAACTCAGAATTACGTTTTAGCATCGAAATTTCTTACATAGCAAGTTACGCTAATGATCAGAGACGTAGCAGCCGCCCCCCAAACCCCCCAATTGGGGGGGGGCCCAGGCCAACTTTGGGGGCCCAAGTTAGTCTGAAATTGCTTTTTGGCTACGTGACTATTTTCAGTTCAGCAGACTTGTTTACAACCGATTTAAACTGTAGGAAGAAATTGGCTTGTGACATCATAAGTGAATGCTATGTCATTTTATCTCGCAGAATCTAGAATATTTCGATTGATTTTCTGGTAGAATCTTGAATATTCGATTGACGTAACAATGCCGTTGTTACGCAACAATCATAGAATGGTCTGGAATTCTGTTTGGCTATAAATACCGGGACAATATATATATACACTGCAGAGTGCAGATAAAGTATTTTATTGACATTGTATAGAATGAAACGTTCAAAAAGTGGTCCTCAAAAGAGAAAAGAAGCAGCCACTGCTCGAGATACTGTAGCGAAATTGCCCAAGATGACAGATTTTTTCAAGATTACTGAGCAGAGTAGACCTGGCACTAGTACCGAGAGGGATGAAGAAAACTATAGTGTACAAGAAAAAGAAGACTATGACGATCAGCATCAAAGTGATTGTGAATTTCCAGAAAATGTAAGTTGTGATTTACCTGCCAATACGCAACCTTCAATATCAAAAATAACTGAATCTCAATTTACCCCTATCCCTGATGACCCATGTAAATGGCCTGAAAGTATTTCTGATGCTCAACGATGTGATATAGTAAAGCGTGGACCACATCAACTAATAATGAATTTTCCATATAATAACACAACTCCAAGGCGACGTTTTTCCTCCAACCATTATAAACGTGTGTTACCTAATGGTGAAAGTGTTTCACGGTCGTGGCTAGTTTATTCTGGGGAATCAGATGAAGTTTTTTGCTTTTGTTGTAAGCTATTTGGAAAAACACTAAGCCCCTTTTGTAGTGGTATAAATACATGAGAGGGTTTTTCGAAAAAACTGAAAGACCATGAAAACGGCATTTCCCACCAAGAATGCTGCAGTCAATGGATGTTGCTAGCTGAAGGGATAAGAAATTCATCCACTATCGACAAACGCGAGATGAATATTTTTTTCAATGAAAGACGTTTTTGGAGAAATGTTTTAGAGAGACTTATCGACATTGCCTTGTTTCTATCGGAAAGGAATCTTGCTTTTAGAGGATCTGAAGAAGTCTTAGGATCTCCTCACAATGGAAATTTTCTGGGTATATTTGAGCTTTTGGCAAGATAAGATCCGATCCTAAAAGAGCTTCAAGACAGAATCAAGAATAAAAACACTAAAGATCACTATTTGAGTCCTACCATACAAAATGAACTAATTGAATTGCTAGCGACAGAAGTTGAAAAAGAAAATTTACAGCAATTGAAATTGGCAAAATATTTTTCTATAATTTTGGACTGCACTCCAGATATGTCACATCATGAACAAATGTCTGTCATTCTCCGTTATGTACTATGTAATGAAGAAGCTGCTGTTGTTAAAGAAACATTTTTTGGCTACTTGAGAATAAGTGACAGTACTGGGAAAGGCTTGTTGGATGCTTTCTTAGAAAAAGCGACCGAACTGCAACTCGAATTGTCTGATTGTCGAGGTCAGTCATATGATAATGGTGCTAACATGAAAGGAAAACATACTGGGGTCCAAGCAAGAATGCTAGACATCAATCCCAAAGCTGTTTACGTGCCCTGTGCAAACCATACCCTTAACTTAGTTGTTGTTGACAGTGCTAATTCATCGACGGAAGCATTGACATTTTTTGGAGTACTTACAAGGTTGTATGTGCTGTTTTCTTCCTCTGCTGAGCGTTGGGAAATTTTGAAGAAACATGTGGAGCTGTCCATAAAGTCACAATCTGATACTCGTTGGGAAAGCAGAATTAAATGCATCAAACCTCTTCGATACAATTTAAAAGAGGTGTTGCTGGCACTGAAAGACTTGGAAGCCATTTCCATAGAAAGAAAAGATGGAAGAGCTGCCTCAGAAACAAAATCGTTGATAGCTCATTTATCAAAATGGAGTTTTCTTTTGTCGGTGTTTATTTGGTATGTTATCCTATTCCAAGTCAATAAAGCAAGCAAGATTCTTCAATCGTATGGAGTCTCCCTTCATACAATGGAAACGGAAATCCAGGCAACTGAAAAGTTTTTGCAAAACTATCGCACAACGGGTTATGACAGTGCCGCAACATCTGCTGTTGAAATAGCACAGGAATTGGATATTGATCCTTCTTTTCCTCCGTTAAGAAGTGGAAAGAAAAGAAGATTGTTTGATTACCAAGGTGAAGAGGAACAACGAGCTACTCCTGAACTGAAATTTAAAAGCAACTTTTTCTATCCATTAGTAGACCAGGCTATTATGTCAATAAAGGAGCGCTTTAATTTGTTACGTGAGGTTTCTTCCGCCTTTTCGTTTTTGTACACACGAGACAAACTTTTGCTTGTGCAACAAGAAAATGCTCTTCTTACTTGCTGTAAAGAGTTCCAAAAAAAGTTCGGTGACATTGATTCTGATGAAATGAGCGCTGAGCTACAGCGGTTTGTTTTAATTTTACAAAAAAAACGCAATCTCAATACGGCTCAAGACTTTCTGAACTATCTTCTAAAGACTCATTTATTTGAATTGTATCCGAATGTGTACATCGCACTTCGAATCTTACTAACTTGCCCCGTGACTGTTGCCAGCGCTGAAAGAAGCTTCAGCAAATTGAAACTGATCAAAACTTTTAATAGAACGTCTATGACAGACAGTAGACTATCTTCATTAGCCATGTTGTCAATCGAAAATGACTGCGCCCGATCTCTTGATTATGACAATGTCATAACAGCATTTGCGAACAAAAAGGTTCGCTCCAGACTATTTAAATGATACTGTGTTTCTATAACTTTTTCATGTTTTTCAGTGTCATTGCTTTCGTTTCGCAGTGTCTGCATAAATGTCCTACTGAACTCTGGCATCGGTGCCGAATTTTTTATGACTTGCACCTTCGGTATCGGCATGCTTTATTCTGGCATTAGCCTGTTTACTTATGTACAAATTGTGGTGTATTTTCTTAATGCAGCTTTTCAATTTTACACCTCTAAAGTGATATGACCTGTGCGCAGGGGCTCTTGTGCTTACTTTGGGGGGGGCCCGAAGTTGGAGTGCTACGGGACTGGGGCCACAGCATGTAAGTCGGGTGGACCACAGCTTGGTATTATAGCAGATTTCCAGGAAACAATTTCTTTGCGGAAGTTCGCATTTCTGAGAAATTACCTTTAATCCAGTGCTGATAAAAATCCAGAACAGAAAGATGCTGTTGTCGGCTGCATCTCAATTAGTTCTAGCTGCAGTTTTTCTAGAGCTTCACCAAGGTCCACGGTGAAAGGTGAGTGAATGACCATAAGTCCTTGTCAATTGCGGCAAAATCCCGAAGGCAGTGGTTAAACACTCTGGCAAAGGATTTACGGACTTCTGCATATCTTTTGTCTTCACGCACATACTACCAATAGTGACATGATACAAAGCTAGAAAATGCGTTGTGCAGGAATCCGTTGGTGACAAATGTCTCTGGAAAAGTTGCAGTTTTGTTTTAAAAGTTTTTATGTGAAAGTATAGTTTTTATGTAAAAGTATTAAAGGTTTTTATGTGAACGCTGACCACTGCGTTTTCCCTTGAAGGGTGACGTTAAGCAAATTTAGATGTTTCGTGGTGTCATACAAAAACACCAAGTCTGTTATCCACTCATTATATGACAGCTCCTACATTGTCTCTCCTTTTTCAACCAAGCCTTGTCCAATTTCACCTTCAAGCGTGAAAAACCGCTGCAGAACTGGTCCCCTGCCGACCCACCTCACATAGTTGTGACATAACACATCTTCATATTCATCTTCAATGTCATGCAAGAACTGCGGAAACTAGCAATGGAATAAAGCTTTAGATTAGATAAAATCAATTGCTTTTACCACTGATTTCGTGCTATGATCAAATAATAGATGTTGGTCGCAAAAAACTTGCTGATGAATGATGCAATGAAGCTCAACAGTGTTGCCTCCGTCGGACTTTTTTACAGATAAGTGTGGACAATCCACGTTGTTCACCAGCCATAGCATAAGCAACTTCTGTTATAATCCCACTAACTTTGCTCCATGGTAGCTTCACGTTTTCGACAGCAGAACAAGCATTGTAAGATAGATGGACTCCTCTTGTTCGGCCTTTGAGACTTTTGAGTTCCAGCAGCTCTTCTTGTATGTTAACGTCTTCATCAATACTACTCAAAAAAATCAATAATTGAGAAGTGTCCAATACATCTGTACTTTATCACAGGCCAAAGTTTCATAAACCTTCTCCCAATTGTCTTCAAACATCAGTCGACAACTCTTCAATTCTGCGTGGCACATTATTCTGCGCGAGGCAAACGTTGGCAAAGTTCTTCTTGTTTCAGGGGCATATATTTTCTGCCATTTTTATGACACAGTTTTTAACAAACTCACCTTCGGAAAATGGCTTGCTGTGTTGTGTCATCAACAAAGCCTTCTTAAATAATGCTTTCCTCGACTCGTGGACTCGTTTAAAATACAGCTGCTGAGTAAAAAAAGCAATGTTCCAGTTGCTTCACTTTTTCTGCGTAATTAGACTCTGGCAGCTTGTCAAATGTGCTAGCATGTTTTGTCTCCTAGTGCCTCTTTACATCATATGTAACTAGCCAGCGTCGCCCGGCAGGGCCCCCATCATTAAGGTCGGAGTTAACAATATCAGTTCAGCCGGCCTAGACTGATTTACTTAATCCACAGTTGTGAAAACAGCAATACCAAGTTTATACTGTTTCACACAGCTACATCCCGTTTCGAAACAAATCTATCGTTTTTTGAAATGCAATTGATAAAAACAAATTTGCGGAGGGGAGAGGTTGCGCACAGTCACCACATGTTTTCAAGTTTTTCGAGGCCCTGGCAACGTTTTATTTGTCCTCTTTTCACCATAAACGTCCTTAAACTTAATAAACTTTAATTCGTTGAATTCAGCAAGTCCCTGAATTGAAAGCATATCAAAGTTGTTGAAGAGCTCCATAACAATCAATATGTATTTTTGAGATTAAGCTATTAAATATTAGGCTCACTACTTACAATTTTTTTCGTAACTGTAGGCAAATTTGTATGAGCTAACGCCTTTTGCCTGGCGCATTTTGCTCGGTCCTGGCATAAACGCAGCCAGGCAAAGAATAAACTAACCCGAAATCAGATTCTTGCGGTTAAGTTATAACAATATCAGCGCCCCCATCAGTTACGTCGAGTTCGAGAATAGCGGTTCAGCCGATTTCACCCAACTGAAATTTTTGTGAGAACAGTAATAAAAAGCTAATGTGTTGTTGGCATAGTCAATTGTCGTTACAAAATTAAAAGTGCTGTTTTTTAAAAAATCAATTACCATAAGTCTCAAAAAACATTCCAGGAGGTTGCGCATAGCCACCATAATTTTCCAGAAGTTTCTAGAGTTCCTGGCTACATCTTACTTGCCTTGTTTGATAGGTAGAAACTGAACTTGCTCACAATTGAAACAGCCAACGATTTCAAAACGTTTTATTTTTCATTTTATGAAGTTCATAGAAATAAAATTTCAAAGTTATGTGTAGCAGAGGTGCCGAAGTAACTTTTTACATGTATTCTCACGAATAGCCTATTAAATATTGGGACCACTATTTACGATATTTTCGTCGGTGAATGCCTATTTGTACAAACTAAAGCCTGTGGCTGCGCGCATGTTGCTTGGTACTGGCAGCCAGGGAAGAGCAAACTAACCCGAAGTTATGCACCTACAGTTAAGTTATATTAGAATAACAGCCATTTGTAATGTTGAGATTAAGAATATGAAATGAGACGGCTGCGTGGACTTCATCCAATTGCAAAGGTAATGACTTCAACATTTAGATCATATGTAGTTTGATACTAATATCTTGTTGCAAAAAATTAAACAGGATCATCTCCACCGCCATGCTTTTGTAGGGGGATTGCCAATTTGTTTTGTTTGAAGTAGCCTAGTTTTCAAAATGTTTAAAGATTTCATTGTCAGATGAATCTTTTTGAAAATTTCGATAGGTGATGACAAAAAATCATGCTTTTGAAAAAGAATAGTGAAATTGTGCCAAAGAAATAACTTTTTTTAAAAAATACGATTTCTTTGGTCTAGTACAGGGGTTTACATAGCTTTCCAATTAAGGGCTACATTGCTGAATTTTTATAGCTTTTGGGACCAAGATTATAAATCAGTAGTTCGGAGTGTTTATGCCGTTTTCCTCCCTTGCTAAACTCAGGCACAGGTTCTTCCACCAGAGCTACCAAGAATCGTTACCATTAAGTAATCGTTGGGTAATGTTGGTACAGATGTTGTGTTGCCAAAAAAAGTGGAAAATTGATCTCCAAAAAAACGTCATCACCTTTCTTGCTGTCACCTATAATGCCCATTGGTAAATTGGGACAAATTTACATTTCATTAAAATTCTTCCCCTAACGATTGTTCTTCCCTCCTGTGGTCATGGTCATTACCAAGGTGTTTAAGGTGTAAAGGGATCTAGTCAAAAGCTTTGACCAACCGAAAACTAAGCAATTATAGCTAAAGATCAATGGTTCTATTTGAATAAGGAACTAATGATGACCTATTAGACAATGGAAACATATTTTCCATAAATAAAAGATAAAGCTAAATGATTGCTTATGTTTAATGATGGAAGAGTTCTTCCCTTCTGATGACAAAATTCCTCTTTAGGAAGCCAAGTTGTTTACTTTGAGAAACACTGTTATAAATTATTTATTTCACTAATAGATTGTTTCAGCCCTTTAAAAATGAAAACAAAAAACTTTATCAAACCAATGTGGAGGAAAGGTTTATAAATATAAAGAGAGCTCCGTGGGCCATAGTTTGGAGACCTCTGGTCTAGCAGGATAATTGTTGAACTAAAAATGTAACATGATTGATGGCAACTAATTTGTGATCAGCCATCATAAACTGACCCTTAGCCTTTACTAATTAGAATAATATATTGGTGGAAAGTAAATTTCTGCAGTTTTTAAATGACATTGATTGTTAGTGCGTTATCACAACCTACATTAAACTTACCGTACCTGTTTTTACTCATCTTACCACTTTTGGGGAAATAAAAAGTTACACCAACGGTGTTAGAGCTTAATTTTTTTAGTACAAAAACTAATAGTAAGTGTACATATCATGAATCATTGAAACTGCCTTAAAATTAACGTTAATTTTTAAAAAATTTGAAAATTATTTGAGAAACGAGGTCACAATCACTTTCTAATTGAACTAATTTTGTAAAAAAAGTTGCAATTTTTGAAAAACTCATCAAATGATTATCTCTGACAGCGAAAATTGTGTTAATTGTGTCAACAGCATTATGGCATCATAAAGCGAGTGGAAGCGTGCAGAAAAAAGCAAGAAGCATGTTTAAAAGGCTTAAATGTTCAAATAAAGAAACTTATATTGCATTGCCAATTGGGGTTTAGTTGTTGTACAGTTTATTTTATTAAAAGCACCTTGCAAAGATTTTTTATTAGCCTTATTTATCCTCCATTCACGAGAAAGTGAATTGTATCGCTAGATTTTGGACGGAACGTCCGCACTCGCTTGGAAGTTAAAAATAGCTATTAATCGCTTTTCTACAATCAGTATGTTTTGAGTAGAGCAAGAAAACCATTTCTAAAATTAATTGTTAATTTTGAAATCATGTGACTTTCTAAAGACATGAAATTTGTTGAAGTTGTTAAGTCGGTTACGAGCTTTCGTCTAAAAAGTACAAATAATAGTTTGTGACATCTTTCTTTTTGACCACTTTCAGTAAACAGCCTTCAGAATTAGCTACCGGTATGTTTAGCTCTTATCTTTATTCTTATTTTCATCTTAACCAAAAATTCTATAAAATATCGTCCTGACCCAACCCTGTGCTTCGTTTGTCTACAAAATTTTATGCTAAATTTAAAGATGCTTAAAGTGCATAGTTGGGTGATAAAAGTGGATTTTTTGGAGCATCAAATAAGTAAATATTTCAAGTGTACAAAGTATAGATCAGTGATTCTTAAACTTGTTGGAGGTATCGAACCCCGCAAGTTTTATGCGGGCCTTCACCGAACCCTTTGTTGAAATTCAAAATACTGTATATCTGTTGACAAAATTGAGCCTAAAGTGAACTATGCATCTGTTGCACATATGATCTTATTATTCAAAGAAAGAAAACGAACAAAACATGAATTCCACAGAAAAACACAACTCATTAAATATTTACAACAAATCAATGCGTTTTACGCTGTTGCATTTCAGAAACAATTCTAGAAATGCGTGGCTTGACCTTGGAAAGTGCCACTCTCATGTCATTTTCGCTACAAAGTCTATTCCTTTTTTTTCGTTTTTATGTCTATCATCGTAGAAAAAGCAAAGATACGTTGTAACAAACGGTATAAGTATCTCAAGGGCTTTCTTAGGAAGAAGAGGGTAAGCTACGATTTGGTGACCCCAAAGCGTTGAGAGCGTTGTTGTTCTGAAGAGTTGCTGTTGAACCTGGCTCTGCTGAAGTTCAATGATTTCATCAAGGTATTTATTATTGACATCTGCTTTATCAACACTAAACGTAAACGGCTGTCTTACCCATGCTGGTTATGACTCTATGTTTGGGAAGTACCCGTCGAGAGACTTTGTGAGCTCATCTAAGTGCAAGGAAATTGCTTGTTTCAGTTTTGTGGGTACGGAAATGTTCCCATTTCCGGACACATCTTCGATCTCACTTAAACAGTCATCCAACAGAGAAAAATTAGCGAAGTTATCATTCTTTGTTTGCCGTTTACATAGTTCAATTTTTTGTTCAAAAGCCTTCAGATGTTCTGCTTCGATAATGTTGACTCCATCACCCTGCATCTGTTGGTTGATATGGTTGAGAGCTCCAAAGATATCGGCCATGTATGCCAAAACGAGAATGAACTCAGAATTTTCAAAACAATCTGCATGACGGTGTTGGTGCTCTCGCAAAAACACGGCTAATTCCACACGCAAGACGAAAACACGGTTCAGCACTTTTCCCCGGGACAACCACCGAACTTTGGAATAGTGCAGAAGTACCTCGAATTCAGAGCCCATTTCATTGCACAGCTCCCTGAATATGCGGTGCTTCAAAGCACTATTTCGCACACAGTTCTCACATTCCACCACAATTGTTTTTGCTTCTGCCAATTTTGGAGGGAAGGTTTTTGTTGCTAAGGCATGCCTATGTAGAACACAATGCGTTACAGTTATGTGTGGTGCATCGGCTTTCACTAGCGCACCAAAACCAGATTTTCGCCCTACCATGGCTGGGGCTCCGTCCCAACAAATTGCACAAACCATATCCCACGTAAGACCGTTGTCTCTGAAGAAATTATCTACAAGTTTCTTAACGTCAAAGGCCTTAGTTGATGTTGTTAGAGGCTGACAAATAAAAAATCTTCCTTTATCACGTCTTCTTTCACATAGCGCACGAATACAGCAAGCTGGCTTAGACTGGCAACGCCGGTGGTCTCGTCAAGTTGGAGACTAAATTTTGCCGGGCTCGAAATCAAGTCTAAAACTATTTGAGCTAAAATGTCATCGCTCTTCTTATCAATTCTGTTGCTGATGGTGTCATTTGAAAGAGAAATTTGAGATAATTTATTTTCGACTGCTTTTCCAAGCATGGTATTCGCCATCTTCAATGCAGCTGGTTTTGCGAGTTTTTCCCCAATGGTGTGCGGTTTGCCCTGTTTGGCAATCAGGTATGCAACTTCGTACGATGCTGTGAGGATCTGTTTGTCGATGGGAACAAAGCCAAAAACAGGCAGAATATCCTTTTTATCATATCTGGCTCTTTTTATTTTAAATTTAGTGAGCGTTGTGTCCTTGTATTTTCCATCGCTATACATCTTTAGAAAGTGTTCCTTTAGTTTTGCCTGTGCTAAGCTAGAATTGCTCAACTTGGCGAGGCAAATAGTGCACTGAGGATGCTGACTCCTATCAGGTTCTGTGACATACGTAAATCCATATTGCACATATTCATCTGACCACTTCCTTATTTTCTTCGATATACAGGGTGGGCCAAAAGTAGGTATACAGTTATTAAAAGTAGGGTTTAGGTTTAAAAAGTAAGTTTGTAGTTCTCATTTAGGCACTTTTAAACTTCAAGAATGCTAGTTATACCTTAGACAAAACTATTTAATCTCTTAAGTGCTCAAAATGTCCTCCGCCAACATTGTAACATTCTTCACACCTGTCCAAAACACTCTGACACCCATTTTCTTTGCTCTTCATTAAAATTATTTGCCATTAAACCTAAAATAATCAAGATTTACAAAACTGTACTACCTTCCAACCAGCAAGAAAACTAATGCAAATTCAAGTTAGAATTATTATCTAAAAAATAAACACTGTTTGTGCTACTTAACAAGTAACATAAAGTACGCTGCATGTAACTTCAAAGCATATAAAAAATACTTTAATAACTGTATACCTACTTTTGGCCCACCCTGTACAGTAGTTAGAATGAAGAGATTAATGCTATAAACAAGATTAATGTCAACTAAATTAAATTTAAATGAAGTTAAAGCTAACCCTAACCCTACGAAATAATGTCAAAAACTAAATCATATAATTGAGCAGTCCGCTGAAATATCTGGTAACCGCAACAAAGCATGCTGCGCAGTGACGCGTCTTGCCATATTTGAGCCTACACTGTGACTAGCAGAACAAGTTTCTAGAGCTAAGAACACAAAGGTATATCATTCAAAGCCTGAATTGTATTATGCAAACGCTCATATATTCATAGAAATAACACTTTTATTGCGGATAACAGTAAAGTCAGTGTAAAATAGGGTTAGTTCGGATATTAACAATTTTTATTATCCAGATAACGGATATATCCGTGTACTTGGAATTTAGCTAACCGGTTAACCGGATAATAACTGCTAAATATGAAAAGTATTGTACAGTTTTATTATAGACATAAGCACACGTGCAGTACAATCGAATATAAAAAAATCTCGCAGATTCAATGTTCACTGTTTCTGCAACGCATTCCTTATAAAGCACAATGCATCGATTGTGGAATCGTGTAGACGAGACCGAAGTTTTGTAACAAAGAGTCCACATGCACTGAATGCTCCTTCTGCTTCCACAGAAGTGGGCTGAATAGTAAGCAGAGCTTCGTAGAGAGTCTGAAGGTCGTATCCCAGAAGCTTCAAACACTTCACATTCCTTTTGGACCATTCTCCTGTTAAGGTTTGGAGTAATGGAAGGACGAGTAGCTGGAATTGATGCTGACGTGATAGCTCGCTCTAGTTCTTCCTTGAGAGACGCACGTGATGAGTCTCTGCATGCTGAAGTAGAAGCGAGTGACGCAAACTGGCTTTCTTCTCCAGGATCAGGCTCTAGTACTCCAAACAGCTTTTGCATTATGGTTGAAGCAAGAGTGTAGATCTTGTTTTTGTTTCCGCATTTGCCAAAAATATTAAACTTGTTCTCCATTGAAAAATCGGGATCATGCAAATATTCAAGTAGATGAACAAGACATACATTTCTCCTGTCTTTGATTCTTACCTCAAGATGAGACTTAAGAGATGCCGAGTACGCAGAATTAGAATTAGAGAGAGTTTTAAATACAAAATCATGAATCCGTTCAGCTGTAAGAAGTGTAGAGTTCCTCCAGCAAAGTCCATCTACAGCGTGTTTGACAGGTTCAAGGACATCAATCAGATCATGGGGAATTTTTTTTTGCGTTCGTAATGGTGATAGAAGTTCCAATTTCGACAAGAGTCATTCTGATACATTTTTCTGCTCTTACAAATATTTTAATCATCTCTAAAAGACTGTGCCATCTAGTCTTAGAATCTAGAATCAATTTCAGATCTGAGTTCAATTGTGCTTGGATATGCTTTTGCAGAATTTCGTCCTTAAGAGGACTTTTGCGAAACATCTTTACCACTGTTCTAACCTTCCCTATCACTTCTGCAACCAACTGTTTAAGTTCTACGCCAATTGCTTCTGTCTCCACAAGATCTACAGCAGCTTCATCAACTTCTTCCATCTCCTCTTTTGAAGAAAATTCTGAATTCGACCCAGTATTATTATTTTCCCTTTCCTTTTCTAGTCCTTCAAAGAGATTTTGCCTTGCATACAAGAAATCAGTTACTGCTAAATGATAACCATACGCAAAACAGAGCTGGTGGACGCAACAAATCATTCTTCCAAAACTCTTCATCACACTAGCTCCATCTGTCGCAGCTGCAACAATGTATTCCATCTTGAGGCCAAACTCGTGCAATCTTTCTTTCACCAAATTCTCTGCTCTTTCAGCTGGCATAGAACCTTTGATTCTTACCATTCCTAAATTAAGAGGGTCTGAATCATAGTGCTGGTTTAAGTTCATGTATCTTCTGCTTCTTGTACTTGTGTATTCATCAAGAGTGACAGAACAAAATTTTCCAGCCCCTTTTTTTATTTCAATCATTTTCTTTATATCGCTTTTCAGTGTTTGGAAAAAGATATGATAATACTTTCTGACATTTTGTATCGTTTGTGGTAGCTTATATACTCTTGCTAAAAATGCTTGTAGTAGTTGCATACTAGTAGATACGGTGTTAAAAGAAATTCTGTCCACAGCTGCTAGCTCTGCAACAATCCTTTCCAGAGACTCTTTGGTTGGTTTGAAATAGTTTTCAATCGTGCTGGTGCCCGCGGAACTTTTGTTTGTGTTTTCCAAAGAAACTTGCTGTTTTGCCATATTTGTATCGAGAAGAATTTTATGTTTTAGACAAAGGTGGTTTCTCATTGCTCCTGTAGATCCGCCTTTACAAGAAATCGTATTTTCGCAGATTTCACATTAAAAATCTTGTTGGTGGTACAAAATTTTAATATAGCTTTGAAAAAAGCTGTTTTAGCCATAAGCTTTTCGTGACGCTCTCATCAGTGGCGGTATCGCGTCAAAAGGGAAGATCTAGAGTGAATGAGTCTTTTATGTGAATAATTTGGATGTTACGTAATCAAGACAGGCCAATGATTGCGTTTGTATTGCAAAGCGCGCGAAAGAAAGATTTCGCAAGTGCGAAAGTTAAAAAAGGCGCGGCAGGAGGCCAAATGCTACGATTATCGAAAGAGTTTGAGAGGTTTCCTCTCAAACCTGTGAGATACCTGGCACTACTTGATGAAAGAACGAAATCAAAATGGAAGAACAAAAACGAGCGATTGCTTGCTTTACTCAGACGTGACCGTTTCGGCAATGCTCTCGGTGATACTACTAGGCATGTTCTGAATCTTTCAGATTATGTCTTGTCTGACACTGAAAGTTTCGTGCTGTCGCATGGTCTTAATTTTGGGTTGCCACCCAGGTATCTGTGCAAAGAAGAAATCTTCGCCGAATTTGAGTCACTGTGGGCACAGCTTTTACATCACAGTGCCAGTTCTGTTGAACAACGCACTGCTTTGAAAGCCCGACTCGCCGACCTTGCTCATTTGTACAGTGACAGCACGATAGACTCACGTGACTTCACAATGCACAAAGAGTGCTTTCGTGCAATCAACCGGTTACGAAAGAATGATGATATCATTGTCACCAAACCCGACAAAGGCTCCGGCGTTGTCCTTTTAAACAAAAGCGACTACGTCGATAAAATGAACAAGATACTTGATGATCAATCGAAATTTAGAAGACTTGGTCCGGTCTCCAGCAATGACAACACAGCCATCATTGAATCGCGCCTTCAGAAGCGGTTGCTTGACTTAGTCAAAGCCGATCACATGCCGAAGTGGATATATGACGCAATACGACCAACTGGATCGCAAAGACCTCGAATGCACGACTTGCCGAAAACACACAAAGAAGGCACTCCACTTCGCCCAATACTGTCTATGACAGGTTCGTCCCATAATGAACTTGGCAAGTGGTTGGCTAGCCTATTACAACCTGTGTTGGAGCGGTTTTCGTCACACTGCATATCAGATTCGTTTACGTTTGCTAAGACCATGCAAAATCTTGACATCGACCCTAATGTCTTCATGTGTTCTTTTGATGTATCCAGCTTGTTCACCAACGTTCCCCTTGAGGAAACCATCAAAATCTCTTCGGAAGCCCTCTACGACCAGTCTAATTTCCGACCAGTCATTCCAAAAGACGTGTTTGTTGAATTGATGAAGAGCGCTACATCCTCAGTTGAGTTCAGCTTCAATAACACCATGTACAAGCAAACAGACGGAGTAGCTATGGGATCACCACTTGGTCCGGCTTTGGCCAATATCTTCGTTGGATATTATGAAGAAAAGTTATTTTCTCAAACGCAAAAGCCTTCAACATACTTCAGATATGTTGATAACACGTTTGCCATCTTCGATCACGAAGCTGAAGCAGATGAATTTCTGACCAAACTTAACTGCCTTCATCCATCCCTCAAGTTCACCTTTGAAAAAGAGAAAGGGAAATGTCTACCGTTTCTTGACGTCTACGTCGAAAGAACAGATGTTGGCTTGGAGACCAGTGTTTACCGTAAACCCACTTTCGCTGGCCAGTATTTGCGTTGGGAGTCCTTTAGTCCTCTCAAACGCAAAATAAGTCTAATATCTGCATTGGTGCATCGAGCTCTAATGATTTGCACCAAGCGTAGACTCAATGAAGAAATAGAACGGATTAAGAAGATATTACTGGACAATGGCTATCCTAAAAACATCATCAACACTCAAATCACCAAGAAAATTGCTCAGTTCTCCACCCTTAAGCGATTTGGCCCTGAAAAGTGCCCTGTGTACTTGAGGGTCCCTTGGATAGGTAAGCCATCTACAAACTTAGAAAAAGAAGTCAAAACCGCCGTGGAAAGCTGCTATGGTTCCGTCAGCACCCGCCTGGTCTTTACGTCTAAGCGCATGCTGCCTGTGGCCCGCAAGGATGTTCTACCTGCCATTCAGAAAAGCTTTGTCATATATGAATACAAGTGCCACTGTGATAGTCGGTACGTAGGGCGAACATCTCAACGACTACAGGATCGCATCGAGCAACATGTTCCGCAATGGTTAAGACAGCAATTGACTCGTCCACGCCGATCTCAACCACACAGATCGTGCAAACGAACCGACACCAAACCGGATTGTGACTCCGTCATTGGTCAGCATCTTTTGGATAATGATCGATGCGCATTAAACTATGATGATAAGCGGTTTTCAATCCTTGCCGCAGCGCGCAGCTCTTTCCATCTCAATCTTTTAGAGGCTACTTATATCAAGACCCGACGCCCGGTGTTATGCAGACAGAAAGAGTTTGTTTACACTCTCAAACTCTTTCGATAATCGTAGCATTTGGCCTCCTGCCGCGCCTTTTTTAACTTTCGCACTTGCGAAATCTTTCTTTCGCGCGCTTTGCAATACAAACGCAATCATTGGCCTGTCTTGATTACGTAACATCCAAATTATTCACATAAAAGACTCATTCACTCTAGATCTTCCCTTTTGACGCGATACCGCCACTGATGAGAGCGTCACGAAAAGCTTATGGCTAAAACAGCTTTTTTCAAAGCTATATTAAGATTTCACATTATGCCCTATCACCATTTCTTGATCGTAGAAAGCAGCCCCACACGGGATTTTCACTTTTAAAACGTTTAAATTCCATCTCTTAAATTTAGTCAGTTTAAACTAGGTTGTATTCAAAGCTTTTCAAGTTCAACTGAAATCTTCTTACAGCCAAACCCTGCACACTTCACAAACTTCACCTCACAATGCAAATGTAGTCTTCTATTAAAATAATCATTTTCTTGGCTTTCTTTGGGACGTGTGAGTAAAGTTCACTCATGCATTTACTAGTAGTTGAAAATATAAGACAATATTAAAAGTGTGAACAAAAGTTTAATTGCGCTCAGCGGGAGTCATCCTCCTCAAAACAAAGAATGTTGAAACTTACTAAAAAGTGTTAAAGCATTAGCAACGATATTCTTTTATCCGGTTAACCGACAAAATTATATCCAGATATCGGATAGCAAAAAAACTCCTGGTTAATCGGTTAACCGTTATCCGGATAATCCAACCCTAGTGTAAAACCGCAGTCTTTGCCTTTCCTTCTAAATGTCTAACTGCTCGCAAGCACGTGCTAGTCTCAATCTACAGAATTTGGACGCTGGAGAGAAATTATCCCAATCCTGCTGTAATCTCACAATGCTCAATTACAGCTCTGACTAAAACCATGCTGATTATCACTTACCGTATGTTTTCACGTTGTCATGATTTTGAAGACTGTAATCGCACTCATTGTGAAACTTTCAGCAGTGTGAGTCAACTGACGCGCTTGGTCATTTCAGTGTTAAGTAGAGGACATTGTGGTTGCTAACTTGCTATACACATAGCGTGTGTATACTTATCTCAATCTCCACCGAACCCCTGATACTGACTCGTCGAACCCAGTTTAAGAACCACTGGTATAGATAGTGTAAGTAATTGCTAGCTAGCAATTTTTGGGCGATCTCCTATTTAAGAGATACCTGTCTTCAGCATCACACTAAGATAAATGGACAAATTACTCAAAAACAATCACCAACATCATATTGTACAATACAACAATCTATTAAACAATGTCAATAACCCAGGACTGGTGTCGACTTATTGGATCTCACTTGGCGGGGTGTGTCTTACACCCTCCTGTTCAATTTAACAAGAATTTCAAGTATGGCACCCAACACTGGCTGTACTGTGAGACCTGATGTTGATTATGTGTGCAGAAAGCCATCGCATGAATAGAAATCAGGATAAGTTTGGATCCCGATAGGCGTATTGTTGACATAAAACTGTTGACATTGTACTGAAGCAACCTCAGCAACTTCAACTACAAATCACAAGAAGAAAGTTGCCAACAACACTTGGCTTTATATATCGATCGCCATTAACGATCAGTAGCTTCATGATAGAAGTAACTAGTCGCCACTCGGAGAGCAGTCATTTTAATTCGAACTACTGTCAGATGCTTGCCGTTGCACAACAATGGTGACTCCGCGAAGAAGCTACATCTCCCACGATGTAGTTGGACGGCAGAGTCTTCAGTCAAGCAGCACAAGCCATCGTCGAGTCGCCGAGCCCTAACGTCAAGACTGCCTTCCATTGAAGTCTTGGTGGGAATCGCACTTACTTCGGCCGGCAAGCCTCACTCTCTCAACGTTGGCGGGGAAGGATGTTGCGACCTCAGCAATCTCTTCCGTTCCTTCACATGTCTCCGCCTAGCTGCGCGTGCTTGAGAAGGGGAATTGTGTAGCAACCTCAGCAACTTCAACTACAAACCACAAGCAAAAAGTCGTCAACAACACTTGGCTTTATGTATGGATCGCCATCAACGCTCAGTAGTTATCATAATAGAAGTGACTAGTCGCCACTCGGAGAGCACTGATTTTAACTCGGAAAACAGTCAGATGCTTGCCGTTGCGCAACAGTACTTTTGCTGCCATAGCCATGAATTGTGCGCGAACTTGAACGCTGTTTTCCTGTAATCCATTGACTGTAGGCCTACTGTGAGATGTTGATTGATTGATTGCACATGCGCAAGTTGTCACATACATCGCAAGTAGTCTCGTTAGGTCTTTTTTTGAACAAAGCAATGCTAATTTAGTATGTTTGTTGCCGTAGAAACGGTTTGTAGTTGTGTTCGTAGGTGTTTCATGTTTGAGAAGAACAAACGTATGCTTCTCCTTAGCCATTTTTTTTATCTTGATTTTGTGTCACTTGATTAAGGGTTTTTATTTGAAGCTTGAAATTTGGGCCTTTTATTTGCGAAGCGATTTTTGCCAAAGCTTCGATCTGCGAATGGATTAATTCAGTCTGCGATTTTGTGTGTTTCGTGATATGATTTGACAAATGAAAAACTAAAGCACCTCAAAAAGATAATTTTCACAGAACGAAACCCATCTATGAGTGATACGGCTTCGCAGAGTTCTGACAGACCATCCACTACAGTGGACCCAGTTTAAGTCCCAAAGTTTGATGATCTAAGTAATGCTTTGTGTGAAGTCATGAGCTACTTGTCGGTTAACTGCGCTGAAGAAACCTGTTAGGTCAAAACAGGGATTGTTATAAATAGGCATAGTAGGCATAGTACGAGAGAACTAACGAAATCGCGGACTGAAATAGTCCGTGGACTGTCCGCGGACAATTTCGAGTCCGCGGAAAAAGGCCTAAATCAATAGCATAAACAAAATGAAGTTAACAAAATCAAAATTTATTGTGAAACCAAACAATTGTTCAAATAAAACGACCTATTTGTATGACAACTTGCGCAAACTGTTGCTATGACAAAAGAGAATGCTAAATTTATAATGCGTCAAATATTGCTTATTTAGATGAAAAAAATCTGAATTAAAATCATGTGACGGCTTGTGCATACATAATCAACATCACATGTCATAGTGCAGTCGATGGAGTACCGGATATCAGCGTTCAAGATTGTGCACAACCCGTTGCTATGGCAACAAAACATACTTAATTGACAGTTTAATGTTTAAAACACACTTGTCCAGATGCACACTCCTCTTGATTTCGATCCATGTGACGGCTTGTGCACGCGCAATCAACATTACATGTCGTAGCACAGTCAATGGAGTACCAGATATCAGCGTTCAGGATCGTGCCCAACCCGTTGCTATGGCAACAAAACATCTTAAATTATAATTTGTTTGTCAAAGAAATTTCTATATGGATGCACACTCCTCCAGATTTCGATCCATGTGACGGCTTGTGCACGCACAATCAATGTCACATGTCATAGCACAGTCAATGGAGTACCAGGAAATAGCGTTCAAGATCGTGCACAAGCCCTTGTTATGGCAATAAAACATACTCAATTTACGTTCGTTTGTTTAAGAAATTCCAATATCGATGCAGACTCCTCCAAATTTCGATCCATGTGACGGCTTGTGCACACGCAATCAATGTTACATATCATAGCACAAACAACGGAGTACCGGAAAAAGCGTTTAGGATTGTACACAAGCCGTTTCTATGGCAACAAAACATTTTAAATTATGTTTTGCTTTACAAAAAAATTCCTATATTGATGCAAACTCCTCCTGATTTCGATCCATGTGACAACCTATGCACGCACAATCAATGTCACCTGTCACAGCACAGTTGATGGAGTACCGGATATCAGCGTTCAAGATCGTGCACAACCCGTTGCTATGTCAACAAAACACCATAAATTATAATTTGTTTTACAAAAAAAATTCCTATTTGGGATACACACTCCTCCTGATTTCGATCTATGTGACGGCTTGTGCAAGCGCAATCAACATCACATGTCATAGCACAGTCAATGGGCAACAATTGTGTACGATTTGAAACGCTGTCTTCCTGTACTCCATCGACTGAGCTATGACACGTGATGTTGATCGTGTGTGCACAAGTCGTCACATCAATTGAAAACAAGAGGAGTGTGCATCTAAATAGGAATTTACTTGTAAAACAAACGATAATTTAGGGTGTTTGTTGCCATAGCAACGGCTTGTGCACAATTTTGAACGCTGTTTTCTGGTACTCCATCAACTGTGCTACAACATGTGATGTTGATTGCGCGTGCACAGGTCGTCACATAGATCGAAATCAGGAGGAGTGTGAATCCAAATAGAAATTTCTTTGGTAAACGAAGGGTAATTTATGGTGTTTTGTTGTGGTAGCAACGGGCTGTGCACGATCTTGAATGCTGATATCCAGTACTCCATCAACTGTGCTATGACATGTGATGTTGATTATGCGTGCACAAGCCGTCACATGAATTGAAATGAGGAGGAGTGTTCATCAATATAGGAATTTTTTTGGCAAACAAATTATAATTTATGGTGTTTTGTTGCCATAGCAACGGGTTGTGTACAATCCTAAACGCTTTTTTCTGGTACTCCATTGACTGTGCTATAACATCTGACATTGATTGCACGTGCACAAGCCGTCACATGGATCGAAATCTGGAGGAGTCTGCATCGGGACATGTGTGCGTTTTAAACACTAGACCATCCAATGAATATGTTTTGTTGCCATAACAAGGGCTTGCATACGATCTTGAACGCTGTTTCTGGAAATTCACTGACTGTGCTATGACATGTGACATTGATTGTGCGTGTGCACAAGCCGTCACATGGATCGAAATCTGGAGGAGTGTGCATCCATATAGAAATTTCTTTGACAAACAAATTATAATTTAAGATGTTTTGTTGCCATAGCAACGGGTTGGGCACGATCCTGAACGCTGATATCTGGTACTCCATTGACTGTGCTACGACATGTAATGTTGATTGCGCGTGCACAAGCCGTCACATGGATCGAAATCAAGAGGAGTGTGCATCTGGACAAGTGTGTTTTAAACATTAAACTGTCAATTGAGTATGTTTTGTTGCCATAGCAACGGGTTGTGCACAATCTTGAACGCTGATATCCGGTACTCCATCGACTGCACTATGACATGTGATGTTGATTATGTATGCACAAGCCGTCACATGATTTTAATTCAGATTTTTTTCATCTAAATAAGCAATATTTGACGCATTATAAATTTAGCATTCTCTTTTGTCATAGCAACAGTTTGCGCAAATTGTCATACAAATAGGTCGTTTTATTTGAACAATTGTTTGGTTTCACAATAAATTTTGATTTTGGTTAACTTCATTTTGTTTATGCTATTGATTTAGGCCTTTTTCCGCGGACTCGAAATTGTCCGCGGACAGTCCACGGACTATTTCAGTCCGCGATTTCGTTAGTTCCTAGTATAAGCATAGTACAGATATAATACAGGCATAATAGGCATAGTACAGGCCCAGTAGACATAGTACCGGTACAAAGATAGTAGGGGAGGAGTACGACCGAAAACCAGTCGCACCAATATAAAGAAGCCTTACCTTTTTGCTTTCAAAAAAAAGTAATTTGATGAGTTTAGATATAAGCATTGAGGGGGTGTAGTGAGATTTAACATTAACAGCTCTTGTTATGATCACTATGCCTGTGCTATTCCTACCATGCCTGTACTTTGCCTACTATGCCTGTACTATGTCTAATATGCCTGTACTACATGTACTATGCCTATTTATAACTGCCTTGAAATAGTGTTAATGTCTTAAGTTCACTGTAAGCTGGTAAGTGCATTGTTGGTCTCTTGTATTACTTAAAGAGCTTGTGACCCCTGAGCTAAGACACCGCTATATTGCTCCAGCATTTGTTTTACGTAGCACACCTGCAACAACTGCCACTTGGTCACAAGTGATACAGCTTTGCAGAGTACTGATAGATCAGCCACTGTAGTGAACCAGTTTAGGCGCCACAAATGTGACGGTCTTAGCTATGCTTTATGTAAAGCCACTGGCTACTTAAATTTCTTTTGTTTCTTAGCTATTACAAAACGTTTTACTTTTATTTGCATTGCTGCTTAATATTTGATCTGAACCCATTGTCTAGTTAATATTGGTGTATAGCTCATCACGCTAGTTCAATGTAGACACATTATCTGATTATGGCCAAGAAAAAAGTCAAAAAGTAAGTAACATTGTTTTGTATGGCATTGTAAAACAAGATAAATTAGCTGTGTTTAAATCAGCTTTTTGTGAAATTAAATCGTGATAACTTAGGCTATGCAACTCATTGAACACTAGAAAAGCAGAAAGGTTTAGTGCCTCTACTTTTTAGGCAATGGAATAAAAAACCTTGTTATTACATAATATGGAGAAAAAATTTCTTGTTTTCTCTTATTCAAAAAAGGCTGTGAATTTATGAATTACAAATGAGTAGTTTGTTTGATGAATAGCTACAGCAGTACAGTCCATGTGCAGTTTATTTTGTTTACATCAATATAACTGCAACATGAACAGAAAAGAGAGCAAAGCAATGTGAATAGCAGATAAATTTAATGTTGTTGATAGAAGACAACAAACTACCCTATGGTTTTCAAGTCAGTTGCCACTGTTCGCAAGCAAAAGAAAGAAATGACGCTTGACTATATAGCATAGAATTGATTTTTTTGAATTTTTTTTGCTATTGTAATAGAGTGGCTTATGCTTTCAAAGAAGGTAGTGACTAGAGTGCTGGTGCTGGTACTTTAGTTTCAGACACTATAATGCCAACCAACTGCACTTTCTTTGAATAAGCACATTTTACATGATTTTGCATTGTCGCTGTAGTGTAGTAGTTGGCGTTGTGTGGACTGAATAGCATGTTCAGCAGTTTACTTTCTTGCCTGGGCTGCTTAGTTTTTTAGTGAAGTTAGAACTGAATTGTTTGGAGGAAGCATTGCAGTGATTTTTTGTGTTAGGGTTAGGAGTTAGGGTTTGAATTTATATTACATTTGTATTTTGTGTTAAATGCAACCAATCAGATTTGTTTACTCGCACCATGTGTTATATGTAACCAATCAGATTGGTTTACCAGCCAGCATTTTGGTGTCTTAAACTAAAGTACCGGTGCTGGCACTGTAGGCACTTAGATATAAGCTAAAGGTCATCTGCTTACCACTTAATAGTCTAGTTAATTTATCATAAAAAACCATCATTGTTGCCAAGTGCAAAATGTAATAACTTTAATAGCAGTTGCATCAAAATGCTTTGCTCTTGTTCAATTGGTTCTTGATGCACCATTGTTTTGAAATCATGTGCTTTGATGAGAAATATATGTGTGCTCAAATAAATCTCAAACTTGTCAAAAAAATTGGGTCTAAAGGAAATCATGTTAGTACTGAAGTGGTTTAAGGGTGAGCAGTAAGTTGTTGGAAGTTTTTGAACCTCTAGTTTTTTGTTAGTTGGTAGTAATAGATTCTCTGTAAACAATCTTGAAGCTCACTCTATAATGTTGTAATGCTCACTGACTGATACAATCAACATAGTTTTTTACTACTAGAGATTATCATTCGATGTATAATTTTTTCAAAACTTGCAAATCTTTTTCAAAATCACTTTATATAAAATTGATTTGTGGCCTGATTTCTCAACCAATTTTTGTCATTTTTTACAACTTACAGATTATTTCAAGGCAATTCTGATGATAGATTCCTTGTATTTTTACTACAGGGTCTGCCATAAATAACTATATATTTCTATTTCAACATAATAAAAGGAACATACAAGAAATAAGGAAGTACAGTACAGAAAGCACCAAAAGCTACAGTAAAATTTGTTGTATCATAAAAGATATTTATTTAAGCTTTGTGTGCTCTCTGTGGAGCTCAATGCGCTGTAGTAATCTTTCATGGACTAAGCAGCATACTTGAGTGCACAGCTCCAACAGCATTTCAGCAATAGCCGCTCAAATTTGTTTCTTAAGTTCAGCAATGTTGTATACTAAGTAGGCTTTCTATTTGAGAACGCCCTACAGAAAGAAGTCAGGATAGGTTGGGGGATTGAATTTAAATTACCTTCAAAATTCTTGTTGGGCAAATGTCGCACTCTTGGATTTTCAGAACCACTTCAAAACCACTATCTTTTGCTCTTTAGTTAATTGAGTAGACATAAGGATTAAACAGTATACAGGTTGACCATCACTAATCCGGCAATCAGTTATTCAGCACTAATTTGACCTAGAAAACAGTACCTGTACTCGGTACTATAATTTCTAATTTTCCAGGTTACCAGGGAAATATTTTTGGGGGTTTCATATTTCATTAACATTTCACTTGTTTTTTCTTTATTAACCAACTTGTATTAATTTAAAGGATATTTTAATTTTAAGATGAGGTCGTTAGCAACTGGGTTTGTGTATTCTGAGATAATAAATGGCTACTCTGGCAACCCTCAGGTTCCAATGATTCCAGATTAGTGATGGTCAACCTGTATCTCGTAATATGAAATAAAGGATAGTAGATCTGAAACATGATATAAAATGCAAAATTTTATGTTTAAAGTACATAAGAAATACAAAAATTGAGTAAGTATAAATAAATTTACAAGCAAGAAAAATTATATAGTTACTTATGGCAGAACCAGTATTTGGTTTTATGCAAAAATTATTAAATTATAGCACCTGTAGGGTAACTTTTTACTCCATCGCAAAATGTCTTAAGCTCAGTAGAGACAGATAATTTTATATAAAGGTTAATAATAAGAATAACCTATAGAATATGCAGGTTAGCAATAGAGATGATATTTTGCAGGAAAAATAAATTGAAAATATTGTGGTCAGTCATTGATAGTCCCCAGTTTATAACCAAAAGCTTTGCCCACTTGCTCAAAAATGAATGGGTACACTTATAAGAGTGATACTGTTATGACCTATCAGGTCTTTTCAGTGCAATTGGTGACTGACGAGTGCAACAATTGCCACTTACAAGTGATATGGCTTTACAGAGCACTGACAGACCATTCACTACAGTGGACGTAGCATAGATGCCACAAATGTGACAATCTAGTCTATGCTCTATGTAAGCCTATAGCTACTTGTCAGTCACCAACTGCACGGTAGAGACCTGATATGTCAAAACAGTGTCACTGTCTGTAGTTTGCTCAAAGTGCATTACTGGCCTCTTGTATTACTTTGTGAACACTAATGGTTTGCATCTGTTTCTTCAGCTTTGAATTGATGGTTTGTGGTAAAAAGAATAATTTATGTCATGAAAAATTACTTTCAATTTCATACATGTCTATTGCCTAATTATATTTTTTAATACTGCCTATAGCTGCTGCGCAAGTGATTAATTTCAAATGTTAAAATATTGATTGGTGGAAAGGCAGCAAAAATTTTTTTTTTAATTTACTGGTACTATGTAGCAGAGTTCTGTTTATGCATAAGTACGTTTGCTTTAAAACCTGCTGAAATAACTGGGCATACAAACATAAAACTTACCACAATTAATTGTTCTAAGTTTAGTGTCATTAGGGGTTTAGTGACGTATTGATGATGTCATAAAGATTTTTGCTCAAACAAAAGCTAGCCTCCAACTTGCTAAAATTTTACTATCCTTGGGTAGTTGTAGAAAATATTTTTGACTTTTGCTTTTGATATTTTTATCTTGTACCCCCGACGGCTAAGTAGGCCTGTAGTCAAGGTAGTGTAATAAAAGCCTTAACAACTACCACTTTAATAATGCATTCCTTGAATTTTGTTGTGGTGTTTGCCCCTGTAATTGTTTTCTTTGAAAATGAAAAGTGGGGTAAGAAAATATTAATGAGCTGTGTAGCTGGTACATACTGCAGCATTTTTACTTTTCTATCTTTTTCGCAAAGAACTTTATATTCTGTAGCATATTTGTTTTGTAACTACTTTTTACTTCTTTTGTTGCATCTGAGCATAACCTGCTGTATGCATCTATGATCTATGATTATGCCACAGTTTTTCTCGGAATCATCTCTTTTGCACTACGGACGAAGAATTTGCCATGTGGCTCAAGAACAAAGTAATCAACCACATAAGACTTAACTTTAGACGTGTTATTAATCAAAAAATAGCATCATAAACCTTTTAAAAGAAAAACAAGTTAGAAGCTTCAAACTCTTTTTGTATTACTTTTACGACTCTGCTCTTCTAACTTCAAATTTTTGATTTCTCAGTCATGGTATATTCAACCAAATGTCCAATTTTCATTGAGATTTAGTCAAATAAATGTCTCTCTTTCTAGACTTTTGTTTGACAAGATCCAACCACTTGGTTTCTTTATTGCTGCAATGTAATGTATAGAGTTGTCAATTGCTGCATTGTGTTGTCATTATCAGATTTTACTTCAGTTAGCAGCATACTTGATGCTAGTTTTTTTTTGTTTAAGGTCAAAGAAAAAATCAAAGCCACAAGTTGGTGAAAACGAGCCAACAGATTTGAATATAGAAGGAGACGGAGCACAATTAGGAATAAGCAAAAAAAAGAAAGGCAAAAAAGCAAAACTTAGCAAAGAAGAAAAGGCTGCGGTAATCAGTATTATTTTTTAATTTACTTGAGATTAATTTAATAAGCTGTCATTAAGATGAACTGAGTAGTTATTATTTTTGCGCAGAGCAGCATTTTCAAAAAGTGAAGTCTAGATTTATCCAATATGTAATATAATTCAAATTTTTAAGATTCATTCTCAAAAGACGAAGAGTTGAATTCTACAGTGTAAAGTCAATTTGTTTTACACATTTCCCGTGTAACGGGCCACAGATGTACTGACAATAAGATTCCATTGTTGCGTGCTGGTACACCGGTGTGTGGAACCAAATATTTTTTCTGTCATGATAAAGCATTCAAAATGCGCTAAGTAAACTTACACTATTAGATCATTTATATGTGCAAGAAGGGCTAATAACCAAATAAATCAACTGAAATTTCATTTTCATATACAAAATATAGCACCTTGTAGTTATTGAAAAAAATTACCTTATTTCTATGAAGGCTGCAAGCCCTGAAAGGGTTCTGCAACAAGAGAAAAAAAAGCATATCTGGATTTGCGGGAAACATGTTAAAATACATAAATAATAAAAACATTTTTGTCAGGGCTCATAATAAGGAGAACAAAATGTTGCAAATTCAAGACAAAGAAATCATGTAACAAATGTATCGGAAGAATTTGGTTATCATTGTTACGGACACAAACTCAAGCAGTTTTTTTAGGCTAAAATGAGCTGATAGACTGAAGTAGCTGTTTTTATTATAGCTTTAGTATTTTGTAGTTTTTAGTATTCAGCATCACTACATATAATTGATGTAGAAAAAACAATCATATGTGCTTAAATTGAGTTCAAAAAACAAAACTTGACTCGGCCTAGATTGTGTTTTAAAGATCTAGACCAGCGATTTCAACCTGGGATCTACAAATTGTTTTCTAGGGAACCTTGCAACTACTCTTTAAGTTTCTATAGTGTATTGTGAAATATCCTTTCCTCAGTTTTGACGTGCCATGTTGCCCTTGTACTCAAAGCCATTCATGGCAGCATTACAGGTATTTGCTCTTATTGCAGCCATGACAGCATTACGGGTGCTTGCATCACAAGCTTACCTCAGCAAAACTGAATTTTTTACGTTATTACATATGAAATAGAAATTTTGAAATTAACTCAAGCAATTAGATGTATTTAGAATGTACCACACATTGCAACATTTGCTTCTTTGACACTCTTCCACATCGGTCATTGGTCTGCGATGCTATTGCAAAATTTAACATCTACATTTCACACATTATATACTGCCTTGCTTTATCTGGTTTATGTGAAGTTATTGATTATCAAACGCAAAGAAGCAATTATTGTTCATGTACACCCTTGTGCAAATTAATTGAAACAAACATCCAAACTTTTATATATCCTCATTTCTTAGCTGAAATAAGCGTAAATTGATTACAAGTGTTGACTTTTTCGGAGAAAATGTTTATTAGATTATTTTTTATTAAAATAAAATTTTAATGACTTAATAAATCCTATTATGACGTCATTAATGTGTTCACAATCATTGTTTTAAAACTTTTTGTTTAGGTAGAATTTGTAACTAGAAGTTAGAATATTATATAGTTGTTTTAAAAGATGGATGTTAGCCCCAGAAAGTGTGCTAGTATCTTAACTTTACATGAAAACACAGAAAAGACCTACCGGGAGATATCAAAGATTGTTGGTGTCAGTATATCTACAATAAGTCGTATTATGAAAATGAAGAAAGAAACAGGGTCTGTTACCCCAAAACGCAAAGGCAAATGTGGTTGCAAGAGGAAAACTACCCCCAAAGATGACGCCTATCTAATACGGGAGAGTGTGAAAGATCCAAGAAAGACAAGTGATGCCATAAAAACTACTTTGGGGGAAAAAGGAATCAAAATAAGCTCCTCAACAGTTCGTAGACGCCTCCTGGAGGTTGGGAGAAAAGCATACCACCCTGTTAAAAAGCAGCTCCTTACAAAAACAATGAAAACAAAACGCTACAAATGTGGACTCAAATACAAAAACTGGACAAAGGAAGACTGGAGGCGCATGATTTTCAGTGGTGAAACTCACATGTTTGTCCAGGGTCAAAGAAGTCAGCATGTTCGAAGATCACAAAACGGAAAAATTTGCAATGCCCACATTGACCAGCACATAAAACATCCTCAGAAAAAGATGTTTTGGGGATGTTTCAGTTTTTATGGCATTGGTAGCTTGCACCCAGTTGAAGGTATGATGCACTCCCAGCAATATATTGAAGTGGTTCAACGAAGAGTCATTCCAGAGATGAACCGATTGTTTCCAGATGGATCTGGTGTGTTTCAGCAAGATTTAGCCCCATGTCACACATCGAAACAAGTCAAAAAATTTATGAATGAAAACCACATTAAAGTGCTGGAGTGGCCGGGAAACTCTCCCGATTTAAATCCAATCGAAAATTTATGGTCCATCTGCAAGCAAAGACTTCGTACAATGGACTGCACCTCGAAGGAAAAGCTTATTCAGGCTCTAATTCAAGTGTGGTACAAGGACCCCCAAATCTTAAAAGATTTGGTCAAGTGTGGTACAGTTCAAAATTGGTCGACTCAATGCCCAAATGCATCAAAATGCTTCTTAATAATCGCGGTGGTCATATTATGTACTAATATGTGAACTGAAACATTCATTGAATAAAATATTTAAAAAAAACTAAATTTTTGGTGTTTTTGATGTTTGTTTCAATTAATTTGCACAAGGGTGTAGTTTACACGTTTAAGGCAAAGCTGAAGCAAGTTGGTTTAGTTGTTCTGTTGTTGAACAATAATGAATGGCAAAAAAGTCTATATTCTCAAAAACATGATTTCTGCAGTTATTAGGTTTTGCCATATCATGGCAGTAGTTGATTTCAAATAAAATAGATAATATTTTGTTGATTCAGCTAACAAAGGTTGCAGTGTGAAGGTTGTGTGTAGCTTGCCAAATATCCGATGATTCATTTTTGGTCATACAGTGGAATTCGGTTAATAAATCCACCTCGGGACAGCCGGTTTTGGATTTAATACGCGGCGGCTTTAATAAACGGCGTTTTCTAAAATGCACAAAATGTAGTATTTTTTCAGTATTTATTCGACACAGAAAAATTTGCGTTCAAAAGTTCAATTAGTCTGCTTGATTAGGCCTTACCAGTACACAAGGACATGTACGTACTTGTCCATATGAAACTGATAATCCAATATTGTTTCGTCACTTTGCAATATTGTACTTATTAGTACATAATGAAGAAAAATTTGACTGCATAAAGCACGTAAACTGGATGTATTAAGCGGCGCTTGGATTTATTAACCGAAGTTTTTACAACGGGAAAGGATTGGGACGATTCCGTTCCAAGCAAATTGGATGTAATAAGCGGCTGGATTTATTAACCGTGGATTTATTAACCGAATTCCACTGTACTAGATTTTCTGTTCACTGAATAAGGCATAAAAACGTTGTAGTCTCCAATGCTTTAGAACGGTAAAAGTGGTCTGGCAAAATGAAAAGCTAGGCTAAGTTTATTATTATTTTTTGATTAAGCTTGCTTGGATGACTGTTTTTTATTTAAATTATCTGAAACAATTCTGACTGTGTAAAGGATTATCAAAAATAACCGACTAGTTTTAAAAGCGTGTTTGCTTCTTTATTTCACCTCAACCTAGAAATCTCAAATAGAAGCGTCTTCAATGCACTTCAGTACTCATGAAAACCAACTTGTTTAGTGGTACAAAATTTCAAAATAGTGACCTGGAGGGGCAGATCAGTGCAGTGTATATACACTAAATGGGTACATTTAAGGTGCACCTTCCTCTCTTACTCAAAAGTTTAAAGCTGTTTCCAGCCCTGCCTCCTAAAATTGTTCTCCCTGCTGCATCTAGACTTCGTTGCAGTCCCTCGTGCATGAACATTTAGTCATCTTCTTTGGGGCTCTTTAGCACCTATACCTCCATTGTTTACTACAACCTACCCAAACTCCTCTGTTAATGCAGCTCTTACTCCACACCCTCGCTTGCAAACGCTCCTTCTATTCTGTTACTAATCTCTTCTGTCTCTTTCCCACCCACCTCCATTTGCAGCTGTTCTTCCATTCCCCCTGCTTTCTTTTGGTATTCTGACTCAATCAGAATTCTATAATAAAATGCAAAAGGTATGGTGGCTTTGAATTATTTTATTGTGATTTATCTTTTCCTATTGATCTTATCTGTATTCAGGAGTCAATTCAATTAAAGTTCTCTGATTTCAATACCAGAAAAAATTCCGATATTTTCGATTCTTGATTCCGAGTACTCGTCCCATCACTAGTTTCTTCCCTGTGTGGCATCTGGCTCTCTGTTACAAGCTTGTTTCTGGTGGCTTCCCTGCTTGCTTTGTTTAATAGACTCAACCCTTTTTTTCTGACTGGCACATTTGCAATATTTTTCAAAATCCCATAAGTGCCTCTGTTCAAGTCTGTCAGGGTGTTCCATAAGGATCCGATCTTGACCTTGTTCTGTTCTCTCATTTTATTCACGATCTTCTTGCATCTCTACCTTCTTCCGTCAGCTGCTCTCTTTGTGCTCACGATTTGGCTATCTGTTCCTCCTTCCCACCGTTAGTTGCTGCTGTGGAGAGCATTCAAGGAGCTCTGATTCAACTTGAGTGTGGTCCGAACACTGTGGATCTTCCCTTCAATCCGAGCAAATGTGAGGTATTTTTTTCTGCTGATCTCTATCAAGTTAATCTTTAGCACTACCTCTTCTTTTCCATTCTCTTTCCACTTATTTTGGGGTCACCTTTGAGTGCACTCTTCATCTTTTCTACACTTGTATCGTTGCTGAAATCCAAGTTCTTCCCTCGTCTTATTGCATTTCACTGTTTCTCTGCTACCTAACGGGCCCCCCTAACATGTTCCTTTCTCTTGACAAAGCTTTTTTTTCAGTCTGTTCTCACTTATACTTCACTCAAATGGTTTCTCTTACCCAACATTACCAAGTTGGAACGCCTTCACTGAGCATCCAGCCGTATCATAAACGGCTGCCTCTCATACTTCACTATCGCTCTTTGCCTATATGAGGCATCTCTAGCTCCTCTACGAGTCACCCTGATACGTTTTGCCCTGCCATCTTATTAGTGGACCCTTTGTCCTTTAATCTTCTCACCCATTTCGGGTTTGGTCAGACTTGGAATAAAACCAAGACTCTCCAAGAGACCTGGAGGGTCTTTGCACCCACTCACCCGTTTATAGCCTACATTTTTCTTTCTCTAGAGAGGATTCTCAACTTGGCCTCCCACTCCTTTTTTTGGAACCCATCTTGATTCGATGTGGACCCCAGTCTTTCTACTTTCATGCTTTCACTCTGACGTTTCTCTTTCTTGCCAAGGTGCAACTTTTGCCATCCTTGACTTTCTCCCTTCTCACAATCTCGTATTTTAAACAGATAGCTCTGTCCCGTTTCTTTTGGCAAAGGAGGTTCCGGCATTCTTGACAGCTGCTCACTTTGTGGTGCTGAGGCTACCCTTTTCTATTCGGCGTGCCCAATGTACTCAAGCGTTTCTACTAAATCCTGCAAGATCTCCGCTGGACTCGGCAGCGCACACAAGTCTGCCACTTCTCTTCCTTTCTTTTTTCACACACTTTTTGTACACTTATCTCTGTTCTTCTGCCTCACACTCTCTGGCACATCTGGCTGGGACTATCCATTGTTTTTCTTGTTTTCCATGAGGCTACAATGGTCTTCAGTTCTTTTTTTCTTTTAGGCAATGACGCCGCCGGTTGGCCTGACGAGATGCGCTGCTCCAACTGTCTACAATCTCATGTAATATATGTTTACTTGTTTCTACTCATCTTTTTTTTTTTGCTAAAGACGTGCTCTCTCTATATCTTTAACTCACATGTTTCCTGAGTGTGCCTTGGGAAACTTGTGCTGTCTCATTGCATTCGTTGTATCTACCCTTGTTCATTGCACTCGTTGTGCTTACCCTTGTTCATTGCACTTGTTGTGTTTGCTCTTGTTCTGGCGGAAACAGACACAACCTTTTGATAAATCTTATCTATATAGAATAAAGAATAAGGTGCCTGCGATCGGCCGACTCAGAACACTCCTTGTTGTATTCTGTACTGTCAAGCTGCAGACACTTTGCGCCGTTTGCTCTTTGGTGACTCCATTTTTCCTTACAACCTATGGTCCAGGCCTTGGTAAGTACCCGGCTTCATGGGCTTTATGATCTTTCGCCATGCCCCCATTTTTTGGAAGGGGTCATGTAATAACAACAACTATGCATAGTGACGCTTCGTTCTGATGATAAGTTTTAATGAGAGCTAGACAAAAATGTTCATGTTTTCTTTCATCACTGAAAAGAGTGCATTGAATCTGTTCTCTAAAGGCTTTGTTTAAAGCAATGTTGGAAACTGGTCTTGTAATGTTTTTCCACTTTTTACTTATGCTTCGAGGATTTTTGTTAAATAACGTTATCAAGCACCAAATTACATTGTGAAGTTTCAAACAAGAAAATGGTTTTTCGTTTCAGGCGAAACTTAGTAAAAAGCTGGAGGCTTTTATTGATGATAAGAAGCAGTATGAAGCGTTTCTGCAAAAAATTGATGCGTGGATGATTGCAAACAAATCCAGAGTTGAAGTTCTCTTCAAGCGATTTGATTCAGACGGAGATGGAGTTGTACCATTTGAAGTCTTTAAAGCAGGTGAGCTGAAATACATTTTCATTGGTAAACTATGTCCAGTATTCATACCTCATGCGTTGTTGCAATTGCATAACCGGCTTGAGATGTTCGTATATGCTTGCTATGAACAACAAAATATCGCTCTGACGCTGAAGTAAAAACCAACATTGTAAATTTTTCCTAATGCAGATCGTTGCTGAGTAGAACCCTACTACCAACCGTTAGTTGATATATTTTGATTTTTTCAGGACTTCATGACTTAGAATGTCCATTGACTGATATAGAAATCCATGCATTGTGCAAAAAGCTGGATCCAGCGAGCAGCGGAGAAATTGAATATTGTGGATTTGAAAAAGGCATTCACAGTCGTGTGATTGAAGATGATGGAGAGGGTGATGATGCCTTGCTTCCCAATGATTATTTACCGGAGTTGTATCAATCAAAGCAAGCTTTACAACCTGGGCTAAACGATCCTTTTCGTAGAGATTACCCAAGGTTAGTGCTTGCTTATTTGGGTAAAAATAAGGTTGTTTTCTGTTTTTTTACAATATACATGCATTCTCTTATTTTGCTTCCCCCCGAGAAGGATTGAGGGGAACAAAATTCTCTATAAACTTCTTAAATGTTCAGCTACATCCATTAAATATAGTGAATCAGTTCCAAGCCTTGATTAAACGAAGTTAATTATTTAGTTGATCAACTTGGGTACTTAAGTAGTATTTTTCCAGTCTTGGGAATGATGTGGCAATAAGAATGTGACAAGTGAGTCTTTGTTAAGGCATTTTACTTACATGGTCATAGCAATTCAGCTGAAACCTTTCAATACAAAAAAAGTAGCTGCTGGGTATTATGACATTTTCGAATTTCGGTGCTTCAAATTTTATGTATTCATGATAACTCTTCAGTTCTCAAAAATTCCGTTATGCTGTTTGCGCTCGAGATCGCATTTTGTCATTTTTCATGGTTCCTGTCCACTAATGAGGTAGAAACTCAAATTGACTCTAAAGATCAAAAACTGGCGTTTGTAGACGACTCGTTTCATGGCAACTAAACTTTAAAGCTCAAGCGTTGCTTCACTTGCTTTACTGATTGCACTATCGAGTTCTTTTCTCTGTCTGTCATCTCGCCTGGCATACGTCATCCCAACAGGCCCATAGTCGGCCTAGGGCTAGTAGAATTTTATTGGCCCTCTGAAGAAACTATGTTGATGTCTTAAAAAGTATGTTTAAAGCAGTTTGATGTCAGGCAGCCGGTTCTCATTACTGCACCCGGAGCAAAGTATGCGAAAGTCCTCGTTTTCTTATATACTGTAGGCTATTTGTTTATTCAAGTAGTCAGCTGATAAATGTTAGTCAATCCAGGAGCAGATCCAAAAATTTTTGTAAGGAGGAGCGCGATTCTTAATGTTAAAACAACTATCATTTTGTTTTAAAAGTATTTATTTACCTACTTCCTTTTGTACAACAATTGCTAAATATTCAGAAGCATAGTTTGACCTTGACATGCTTATGACTACGTAATAGTTTAGAAGGCATGCCTCTCGCTCCCTTTGGATCCGCCCTTGACGTCTATTTATTTAGATAACTGTTAATTAGCCTATGTGTATGTATATATATCAGGAAGAGAAAGTCTCACGTTGCTGGCACAGGGCTTGATAGCAACCAAGGTTAGAGCTTTAAGTATATGATTTTAAACACTACACGTCATATAGAAATAAAATAAAACCACAACACCTGTTTCGCCAAGCGGCTCATCAGGTGGCAACTTATTCAAATAGAATCTATTTGAAATCTATTTCTATTTGAATAAGTTGCCACCTGATGAGCCGTTTGGCGAAACAGGTGTTGTCGTTTTATTTTATTTTTATCTGACGTGTAGTTTTTAAAATTGTGTATTTTTTAGTTTTTTCTAAGAGTGACGATCCGAACAGCGTTGGTACGGCAACATAGACAGGACCATCCCTAAAATACGGGTAATAGAGACACATTGTCATCACTAGGTCTCATGCCAAGTGTGATACACTTTACGTGGCTCCTAGCCAGCCCAATATCCTACATAGAACTGTATACGAAACAAACCCAAATAATCCAACACAAAGCACAAGACTTATGCACCGTTTACTTTTGAACCAGGTTCCTTTTGACGTTACTGCTAACCGTTCAAGTATGAACTAAAACTGATATCCTTATATAAAACTGATCATACAAAAGGTGATTAGGCATAGACAAACCTTCCAATGGTTATACACTAAATGTGGTGTTTTAAAGCACATGTGGGAGCACGTGATTACGTGTCAGCGAGCCTCGGCGCGCGAAGAGGTCAGCTCGAAAGACTCGGGTTCGAATCTCACAGGAACCGGACACGACGCAACACACCTCCGGACAAAAATTAGTTTTTGCGAAAGGTCACGATCCGAACAACGTTACTATAGCGAAATAGGCGAGACCATTCCTGGACCCAGGTTTTGGCCTTTTGGCCTCGTCAGCAAGGATTCTTCCTACCCAACGCAGCGCCTCAGGAGGGGACGTGTGCATAGAATTAGGAATTAACGTTGTTCCTGCATTGCAGGTGGACGCGAAGCGTGACTAGAAAATGAATAGTTGGGGTATCGGGGTAAAGCGATGAGGTATCACCAACCATAACAGCGCATTGGCCAACATTAATGAAGTGTTAAAAATGCGAACCGCGGCGCTAGTGAAAGCACACCATGTCGTCAGAATCTACGTGCCCGAGACTGTTACAAAGCGTGCAGTCGGGCACGTGGTGTTCAAAATTTTGGCGGCTGGGCGAAACTAATTTTAAACACACACGTCAGGTAAAAATAAAACAAACCACAACAGCTGTTTCGCCAAGCGGCTTATTAGGTGGCAACTGAAATGAAAATATAATATAAATCTTAACTTAAAACATAAAAGCCAAAACACTGCATAACTGCCGATGATACTCTGGTAATTATAACGATGCATCCAGATACAAGCCAGATGGTAACTACAAGCTGCTCGACAAATGAGGTCTTAACAAGGTGGAATAAAAGGCTAACTACAGGCGGTCGTAAACAATTTATCCGCGAAAAAAGATTGCCACTGTGTGTAGCACCTGAATCATGTGCCGGAGGCCGATAACGGTGGTAAACAAGTTACAATAACAGCAAAGTGACAGATCAAAGATGAAGCGAATGCGAAACTAAAACGGGCCAACTAATGGCTGCATGAACAATAGAATTTAATTTAAAAGTTGAACTTCATGATCAGTTCATCGACTTGCAAAAGAATGACGAATCCAAAATCAACTTTGAAAAAGATAGGTATGATATATTTTGGTGCAAGGCATCTGGCAAATACCCGCTTATGTGGAACAAAGTAAGAGCATAGGTTTTCTCATTTCCGCGTCTTATTTGGCAAAACAATGATTTTCACTCGTAACGCTATTGCTATCAAAACAAAGAAATCATCTTTCCGTCAGCAAACTGAGAGATTTACAATTGTACCTGACAAAAATGTCTCCAAATATTAAAAAGCTCGTCAAAGATCACCAAGCTCATCCATCTTATTGAAAAAACATTTACAATAATTGATCTATTTCATTTATTTGTAACTTTACGTCTGTTTATATGGCTGGGGGGGGGGGAGTGATGATATGTAGAGCGCTGTACGGGGGCAACGGCACATAAAGTTTGAGAATCACTGGTTTTGATCATATGTAGCTCGTCACTAATATTTTGTGGCTAAAGATAAGACAAGACCATCTTTACCTCCATGTTTTAGTAGTGGGATCACCAGTTTGCTTGGAGTAGGCTACTGTTTAAAATGTTTAGAAACTTGATTTTTAGATTTATCTCTTAGAAAATTTTGATAGATAATGCAGAAAAACTATGCTTTTGAGAGAGTGAGTACTGAAAATGTACCAAAGAACTTAGTTTTTCTAGAAATTGCAATTTTTTGAAGTGCAAGCACCTAAATTTTGGACGTTTTTAACCAGTAAGCTGCTTTTCAAAATTGTTTAAATCTTCATTTTTTGATATATCTTTGTAAATTTAGATAGATAAACCGCATTCCTCAGTCCGAAAGTGCATTTAGAAAATATCTTTGATTATGACGTCATCGTGACGTCCCAAACCCTCTTACGACATTTACCCGGAGGAGGTGATCAATCGTTCCAAGTCTGATGTGTGTATGCCTGGCAGTTTCGGAAGAGTTTAGATTAGACAGACACACAGACAAAATTGCACTTCTTTGATAATTCTTCATCTATTAAATGTATATGGCCAAAGTGCGTTGTTTAGAAAATTGACCCCAGAGTATAATCTGTAAATAATTATGACAAATGGTATTTGAACCCATGCCCACTCCAACCAGCGGCGTACACTGGTTTCGAGTTTGCGTCAGCTTTTTATCGTAGGACAGGCGTAGAACCACTCCACTAATGTAGCACAGTGTGGAACTGTTGATGCATGCACATTAACGGGCGTTGGCACATGTACTCTGATTAACCAGCGTGCTCGTGCCGCCTTCGTGTCATTTTCCCATCTGCTGATGAACACGACCGAAACTAACGTATCATATCGATCAGTTGTAACCCTACTTTGGTCGACGGTGGGAGCAAATATGCCTATCTTCTGTCAGTCATTGTAGAATTACTCTGAAACGACTTAAGATGCCATTTTCACACTTCCGACTTTATAATTTCATGGTAATCGGTCAAGACTGAATGGTCCGAAACTCCCGATTTGTCAAAGGAACCCAAAGAAATAAAATTTTTTGACTAAAAACGTAAATTGTTTTTTCGTTATTTAATGGCAAATAAATAAAATGTCCCATGTTTTAACTGTAAAAGGAAACAACAAAGTAATTTCAACTTGTAATTTTTGCAGTGTCTAATTGATAACTAGTTACAAGTTTTGTTACTTTTGCAAAAAAGTAGCGAAGATACAGTTACTAGAAAAGTATTTTGTTATAATAATAACTAGTTGCTGCCCACCACTGATTATACATTACGTCACCTTTGCGCATGACAAAGCCATCGCGTAGACTGATGTAAAAAACGGCATTTGGAAATCTTTGTGAGGGACCTATCCCTTGCTTCTTGCCACTTCTAATGCTACAGCAATGACAAACTAACTTTATTCTATTTGCCTTTGAACGTTCTGTAACAGAAAGCCGTGATCTGAACTTCTTTGTTTCTCGGTTCGCTGACAAACATCGACGATTGAAACTAATGTTGCTAGAAATTTGAAACGTTGAACTTGTTTAATCAAGTTGTGATATAAACATGAAACCTGAGATATCAACTAATAAAATTGAAATTGAACAAATAGTTTCGAGTTGAAGGGTACAACATAAATTTTGTATACTTCACATAGAATTGCTCTATTTGTGCGCACGATGCTTAGATTTGGGATTTTATTTGCCCCCCCCCCCCTGTGAATCAATTGCTCCCCTGCTAATGTTGCAGTCTGGCCACGGAACTATTACCCAACACACTTCTCTCTCTACCTCCTTCATTTTTTTAAAAAATCAAGAATGCGTGTTGTAATATGCAGCTTGAAATTAAGGCTAGTGATATTATTCAACTTTTAATTAGAGCTTTTTGTATGGGCTTTTTCCATTATTTAATTGTTTGTGCATTGAGTTGAGTTTTCAAGCATAATGGGAGTGCCATTTATTAAACCTCTGCAATGGAGAATTTTGATGATTGAAAAGTTATTTAGGTTTGTCACACTGAACATTCGTTTGGCAACTTTCGATTTCGTTCAGAAACATCCTGGGCATTGCATGCTTACTGTTCGCACGTTTATGCCTATCAGTGTGCTGGTGGAATTGATTGGTGAGAAGGCTCGAGTAATTAGCGGAGAGTTACGGATTTACAGTGACAAGTGAGTTCACCTCTATATATAAGCGTTAATCGATTTAACCTGGCGCTTTACGTTGATCGAGTCATTCAGGCATTATATGGAAGATTGCACGCTCGGACTCTGTGTGACGCATACCCATTGCGCCATCAATGGTTGATGATATGGTTTCGCGTTTTCACATTTCTAGAAGTTTTTCTTTTTAGTTATTGTAGAAGTTACCGAAACTAATAGTATTTTTTGTAGAAAAAATGTGACCGTAAAACTCTGCTAATAGCCTACGGAAATAAAAGATAGCTTTAATATCAAATGATCTTTGATATTTTTAAAATTTTAAACCTAGTTAAATATTTTTTTATTGTTCAGATCGTGCCAAGTTGAACACCGCTTGCCTCCTTCGTATACACTGGAACAGTGTGGAATTCCAGGTGGCCCGTTTCGTGACCCTCCAGTTGTTACACTTTATTACGATTACGTTGTTGAATTTAGTGATTGCCCTCTGCTGAACTGTGATCACTATTTCGGTTTAGAAAAACGACCTTTAAATCCTGTTCTTGCTGCATATCCTAATGTCAAGGCAAGGAAAAATTAACTGTAAATCACTTCCTTGTTTTTCACATTTTTATAGATGTTTGTAGGATTTGTAAGTCTGCTTGCGAATTTTGTATTTTCTCTTCTAACCACTGTGACATAACTTTACCTCTTTGTTTTAAAATCTTTTAATAAAGCGTGACGTTATTTGCAGGAATAAAAAATCAGGTACGATAGCAGTTTAGTGTAAAGTGCTATCTAAAATCAGCTCGCGTGGCTTGCAGGTTTCCCCGTCTGTGACGTGGTAAACAAAACCATGGTTGGTGTTGTCACCCGCCCCTTTCGTGAAATGGGGGCATGGCGAAAGACCACGGAGCCTATCAAGCCGGCTACTTTGTAGAGAGAAATTTGAGTCGCCAAAGAACAAACGGCGCAGAGTCCGTAGCTGGACAGCATCAAATAAATTATGGGGTATCTTGTGTCGGATGTTCACAAGCACTGCGTAAAGGATTCTCTATTCTACAAAGATAAGAAAGTTCGTTGCAGCGAGGATAAGAGTGGACACAACGCGTGCGATAGGAAAGCACAAGTTCTTTGAACAAACTGGGGTCCTGTGTGTCAAAGATTTAGTAAGAGCATGTCTTCAGTCCAAGAGAAAATAAGTGGAAACAAAAAAGATACAATACATGGGTTTGTAGATGGGTGGAGCAGCGCATCTCGTCGGGCCGAGTCTATAAAAATAAAGAACCGGGGACCAGAGATGCAGTGCTATATACAAATAAGTGTGGAAATATAATCTTCCAGCCTCATTATAGTGGGAGCGCAGTTTTCACAACACTAAATCCCTGTCGGGGGCCCATTGTAGCCTCATGGAAAACAAGAAAAACAATGGATAGTTCCAGCCAGATGTGCCAGAGAGTGTGAGGCAGAAGAACAGAGATAAGTGTACAAAAAGTGTGTGAAAAAAGAAAGGAAGAGAAGTGGCAGACTTGTGTGCGCTGCCGAGTCCAGCGGAGATCTTGCAGGATTTAGTAGAAACGCTTGAGTACATTGGGCACGCCGAATAGAAAAGGGTAGCCTCAGCGCCACAAAGTGAGCAGCTGTCAAGAATGCCGGAACCTCCTTTTCCAAAAGAAACGGGACAGAGCTATCTGTTTAAAATACGAGATTGTGAGAAGGGAGAAAGTCAAGGATGGCAAAAGTTGCACCTTGGCAAGAAAGAGAAACGTCAGAGTGAAAGCATGAAAGTAGAAAGACTGGGGTCCACATCGAATCAAGATGGGTTCCAAAAAAAGGAGTGGGAGGCCAAGTTGAGAATCCTCTCTAGAGAAAGAAAAATGTAGGCTATAAACGGGTGAGTGGGTGCAAAGACCCTCCAGGTCTCTTGGAGAGTCTTGGTTTTACTCCAAGTCTGACCAAACCCGAAATGGGTGAGAAGATTAAAGGACAAAGGGTCCACTAATAAGATGGCAGGGCAAAACGTATCAGGGTGACTCGTAGAGGAGCTAGAGATGCCTCATATAGGCAAAGAGCGATAGTGAAGTATGAGAGGCAGCCGTTTATGATACGGCTGGATGCTCAGTGAAGGCGTTCCAACTTGGTAATGTTGGGTAAGAGAAACCATTCGAGTGAAGCATAAGTGAGAACAGACTGAAAAAAAAGCTTTGTCAAGAGAAAGGAACATGTTAGGGGGGCCCGTTAGGTAGCAGAGAAACAGTGAAATGCAATAAGACGAGGGAAGAACTTGGATTTCAGCAACGATACAAGTGTAGAAAAGATGAAGAGTGCGCTCAAAGGTGACCCCAAAATAAGTGGAAAGAGAATGGAAAAGAAGAGGTAGTGCTAAAGATTAACTTGATAGAGATCAGCAGAAAAAAATACCTCACATTTGCTCGGATTGAAGGGAAGATCCACAGTGTTCGGACCACACTCAAGTCGAATCAGAGCTCCTTGAATGCTCTCCACAGCAGCAACTAACGGTGGGAAGGAGGAACAGATGGCCAAATCGTCAGCAAAAAGAGAGCAGCTGACGGAAGAAGGTAGAGATGCAAGAAGATCGTGAATAAAATGAGAGAACAGAACAAGGTCAAGATCGGATCCTTATGGAACACCTGACAGACTTGAATAGAGGCACTTATGGGATTTTGAAAATTAATGCAAATGTGCCAGTCAGAAAAAAGGGTTGAGTCTATTGTGACTGCTGCTATCCCACTGACACGATTTAGGGAAAAAATCTCAGCGCACAGCGCAAATGCAATCGCGGCATCAAAAGCACTCTTGTTGATTGAATCAAATTTAATTTAAACGCAAGAAATCCGATTGATCATGTACAATGGTGTCGATACTGCGACAGGTTTTCTAGAATATTCAAAAACAACTATAAACAAATAGCCAAACCTCACACTTAATTTAGATGCAAAATATAATAGAGTAGAATGATTTACGCAGCTGATAGCGATGGCATTAGGCTTTTAGCTGGCATTTACGCAGCTAATAGCGATGGCAGTACGACGATAAATAATAATATTGATGCGAGAGAATTGTAGGGAAGCACTTTACTTTGTACACGGTTAAGCTTATGGCATTTTAACTGAGGTTTAGCGAGAATTGCCACAATAGATGTAATGGTATCACCACTGGTACCAATATTATAGTTCTGATTCAATCACAAATTAATTAACAAGAATTACATGATAAGGTAACAATAAGCACTCGTTGTTAACAAGAAATTCGGTAGTTTATAATAAACACACTTATTGACTGTATGCGACTTGTGAAACAATTCAAACTTTATAGCAGAGCTTTACACTTTACCATATTTGTGATTTTGAGAAAAGATCTGAAATGACTGAGGTGCCGCAGTTTTATAATGCTGCAGATCTAAGAGATTCTCACGCGAGCACGTGGAAGTAGACAATGAAAACTTTATAGAAATTGGTTGTCCTAGATATTATTTCTTAGAATTGCTAACATTACAAAAACACAAATTATAGATGTAGGTCTCCAGCAGTTATATGTGGTTGATGTAGAAAAAGTTTTTGCAATGTTAATCGGGTGATAATCAGTTTTAATTAAAATTCTCATGACAAGATTTTATCGGCAACATCTATCAAACAAAGGAAGCATCCACAAATAAGCTTGTGACAGAAAGCCAGATGCCAGACAGGGTCAAAATCTTTAAAAAAAGTCGATTGTAGCAAGGATCGCTCAAGAACCTGGCTTGATTTCGTCAAATTCATCTCAAATGGACTGAGAAAGTTAAAGAATTTGAACAAGATTAGACCGATCATGGCGGAAACTGACCTGGCGGGGAAAGAAAACTGAGTTAAGACTCAGAACGGACAGTAGACCAGATAGAATGATGAGCTCAAACAGTTTTGAGACCCACGAAATGAGAGAGATAGACTGCAAAAAAGCAAGTGAGTTGATAGGTTTTCCCATATAGTGGATAGAAATATCTTTTCCCCACATAGTCAGGGTAGGGCCAAGCAAAGAGAGACAGGGAGAAGGATGAGAGTTTGGAAAAAGATTGGTTCTTTCCCACAAAAACCAACTCCGTCGCTAGCTTGTCAGACATCAGGTGGAAGAGAACCAGACTGGTAGTGAGTGCCATTAGATCGCAGAGTATCCAGAGATTCTGAAAGATGACAAGAAGAGGTTGGACTTCTGGATACAGATAAGATCAATAGGAAAAGATAAATCACTTTGAAATAATTCAAAGCCTCCATAACTTTTGCATTTTATTATAGAATTCTGAGTGAGTCAGAATACCAAAAGAAAGCAGGGGGAATGGAAGAACAGCTGCAAATGAAGGTGGGTGGAAAAGTAGCAGAAGAGATTAATGACAGGAGCGTTTGTAAGCGAGGGTGTGGAGTAAGAGCTGCATTAACAGAAAAGTTTAAGTAGGTTGTAGTAAACAATGGAGGTATAGGTGCAAAAGATCCCCGAAGAAGAAGACACAGTGTTGATGCACAGGGGACCCCCACGAAAAGTCGAGACGCAGCAGGAATGTCAGCTTTAGAAGGGAGAGCAGGAAACAAACTCCCAGTAAGAGAAAAAGGTGCACCTTAAACATAACCATTTAGGACCATATATATTGCAGTAACTTACCCCTCTAGGTGGTGTTGCCGGTGAACAAAGAGCTGGAAAAATAGGGCCAGGATTTGGTTGGATGTTGCCGTTCATCAAATGTAAAAGAATATGAAAAGGCAGGGGAGATAGAGAAACAGGAGAGCAAAAGAAGAAAGTGCGTGCAGTCTTTCCTTGGTCATTCAGGGGGCAGCATACCAAAAAATGTCTGATCTGGAGAAACCCCATGGTTTTTGGGACCCTCGGAGAGACCAACAAAAACGATCACTGCAAAATAAAACAACAGATTACAATAACTGCACATACATAAAAACTATTCTATTTAGCGCAAATTTACTGAATCGTGACAATGACCGTAGCGTCCAGAAGTTTGCTGATTGAAATGAAGAATGCCATGAACTTCATGATTGAGATAAGTCTGCTATATAAGAGCGGGAGCCACAAACAGTCTTGTATTCAAGCTTCTTTGTAAGGCACGTAATCTGTACTTAATTTCTTGAGTTTTCACACAGATGTAAAATAGTTTACCAAGGGGAAGATACTTAAAACGACTTTGTGAAATATGAGAAGAAGTCACGATATTTCCAAATTCGCGGCAAAAGGAAGATTTTTGCCAAAACTTCCAATCTGAGCAATGCTTTGCACCATCACTACCTTACTTAGAGGACATTTTCACGGGGGTAAAATATTCTCAGCCTTAAGCTTCGAGAAAAAATGTTAATATCATTAACACTAAAACTACCGGAGCTGTCATTTAGACCGTTTTTGATTTTTAATCGTTTATATCTCAGATCAAGTACGTAAAACAACAATGAAACTTCTTGGCTTTTCCTAAATCTTGAATAACTTTTAGCATGTTAATTTTCATTGCTTCTCAATGAGCACAGGGTGGGATGGGAATGAAGTTATCTTAAATTACCGCCAACGGTCATTTAATTTGACAGTGCAGAAATCATTAATTTTTTTATCATTAAAATTATCTTTGCAATCAAGAGTCTTTTTTTTGTGCTATTGCATCTAAACGATCTTGCAACAATAACTGCACTAACAGGTACAAGTTATGCACCAGTGCGAAAGATAAATATGTTTGCCGACATAGGGGTAATAGTACGGGGCTGGTTGCTGAAGTCTCCAGACTGTTTTCAGCCGCGGACTAGAAATTTCAAAACTGGGCAAAATACTCACTTTTGAAAAGTATATTTCCGAAAAAAGTCTTCATCTATGTTTGGAGCAAAAAAAATAGCAAAAACATCACTTTGAAAAAATTGATCTCCAAAAACACAGATCTTCAGCTTTTCTTTGAGACAGAAATGCTTTCAGCCTTCTACCCATGTAAAATTAAGCGCTAAGCTTACGTTATGTTACGCTATGATCAGGGGTAGGCATATTCTGACTCGGTTCGACTTAGGCCTTCAAGGAAAATGATTTTTTTTAAATGAAGCGAATTGACAGACTGTTATTGATAAAGCGCAGCAAACTGATTCAGCATCATGTAAATTTGTCTGCTTTGGCAGTGAGAAGGTGACAATAATGATGCAAGTAAGCTACCACAACGCAAGCGCTAGGTAATAATTATTAGGGATTCTACATCTAACACAGCGGAATTTGATTTGTATTGCTTTTTAATGAAGAAGCAAGATTGAAATGGATCAAATTTTCTTCAAAATGTAGAGGTAGATTACAAGCTTCGAACGTACTAACAGAAACGCTGCTGAAAAAAGTTGAAGGCCTACAATTCATTTTATAGCTTAGGATCTATGCAGTTTATTCCAACACATAATGGAGCTTACGACTCGTTGAACTTTCACTTACAATAATTCAAAACATTACTTAGGTCTAACTCAACAGTTAAAAGAAACCTATGACACAAAATAATGCCAACTTATTAAGCATTTTTTAATAATTAAGCAAACGGTCATTTTGACCGCTTGCGGTAATTTTTGGTAAATTGAAAAAGCGGTAATCCTAGAGTTAAATATTGTTAACGTGATTTATGTGCCCTATCATTGGTTTAGTTGTTTTTGTCCTTTCGAAAAGTAACTATCACTGTTCTTGCTATCATATGTATTTGAAAGCTCTTGCCTTTTAAGCTGTTGTGTTTGCCGCATCATTTACTGCATCGTCACTAGTTAGTAAGTTTTGTTTTGTTTTATTTTGTTTTATTTGCCATATTTATCCTCCATTCACGAGAAAGCGAATTGTATCGCTATACTTTGGACGGGAAGTCCGCACTCGCTTGGGAGTTGCCTTTTTCGAGGTTTATGGGCCACCTGTCTTCCATATAAACGTGGGGCGTCCCGTTAAGTGCCTTGCCCAAGGACACAACAAGCGAACTTGCCGGCTTGTTCTCCACAACCTCCCCTAAATGCCGAGCGCCAAGCAGGGAAGCTGCGGATGCCATTTTTTAAAGTCTTTTGGTATGACTCAACAAGGGGAACGAACCCCAGGTCTACCGACTGCGAAGCGGACGCTCTAACCACTACACCATCGCGTCGGTTAGGAATAGGGGTGTTTTGTAAGATGTGACTAATGACTGATGAAGTTTTTTTGATATTTCACAAATTGTTTTCAATTACGTTCAATCCTCAATGGAAAGAAATTGTAAAACTTAGTAGAGTGAATCAATAATAAATAAATGAGGCAAATTGTTTTCCCTTTACTGAACGCCTTTACTTTGATCGATTTGTATGTCCCTCTGGTTTCTTGTCAATCGCGATGTGACAATTTTGCTGAATGATCTCATATTTATTTGTTGTTTTGAATAGTCCTGGTGGCTGCTTATGAGCTTACCTGCTTTTGGCCGACGCTGGTGTGGCAGTGTTTGGTGTGGGGTGGTAGCGAAGAGAAAAAATCTAAAATTTTATCACTAACGTAATGCAGGTGGCAGTTGTTAATATATTTCTAACAGAGCTTGATTGTGTCTTAGCTCTACAAGGAAACAATGAACAGCTTGTGCCCTTCATATTGTCGGCTATTGCTAGCCTTGATTCTACGTAATTCGATAATGAACGCTCGCTTCGCTGTGATCATTTCTTTGTTTGCATCGATTGTACTTTGGGAGATTTTTTATCAGAAGATATTAAAGACTAAGGAAAGATTCAGATACGCCTAGCGTGTCGTGATTGGTGCATGTGGTACATTTAATTTGTGAACTAAATTTCTGTCTCCTCTTTAATGCAGTCTCCATGTTCTGCAGGTTGGTGTGTGCTCGTGCGTTGAAGGCCTCTGGTGAGCAAGATATTTAGAGCCAGAATCTCCCAAATAGAAGCGGCGGTGAAATGGCCAGGATAGCTGTTCCTCACTGCAACAAGTATCATGACATTATTCGACCGCTTATAGTTAAACCCAATCTTTAAAAGAATGAAATTTAACGAGAAAGTCCAGACAGTAACATTAAAACTGAGTGAAAGAAACAAAATAACTCACCTAACTCACTTAAAAACCGAATTAAACAGATACGTTCCAGATGAGTATAAACAGTAAGAAACTGGGAAGTTCATCAGAAATCTATTTCAGTGCGAAGGTTGATGTTTCCGACGAAGGGCAAGAAAAGTTTCCTAAGTTGAAGTTCAACTCTACAGCTAACAAACCTAAAAGAACTGGTTTGTGCGGCTTTCTGGGGCAGTTAACTTCCTGTTTACCTTCTCGTTCGAAATAAGTTTCTTCAAATTCTAACTACGTTCCAATTCACAGATCGCTGTAGGGTCGCATCATGCACGCTTGTTGCTATCAGGCCCAAGAACAACAACATACTGAGAGTTGAAAAAAACTTACATTGTGCACTTTTTGGTACTAATCACGCAATAAAGATCAAGTAGATAAAAACTAGAGTGAAACATCTCACTAATGCCTCATCCATAAAATAGACCAAAAACAGAATAGGTTTTTGTGCTTGTTTAAATTCTTATGGAAGGCCTAAAGGAAAGAATTAATACTTAAAGTAAGGCGCGGTAAAAAAGCTTAAGCTTACTTCACAAACGCCATCTTGCAGTTGTGTTGACGCTGCTTCAAACCAATAGGGTAAGCATCTGCAAAAATACGCGTTTTGGAGTTATTTTCATACGATGGCGAAGTGTCAGCTCAAGAAATAAGAAATTTCGATCTCTCGAGTGCCAGTTGTTGTTCGTTGCCCCAAACTCTACGTGGTTTTCTCAGATCTATAATGGGTTTGCCAATTGCAGCCAAATGTAAAATAAACTTTACAGAGCATTGGGCCATGCCCACGAATGATCTTGCCTCTTTTCTGTTTTGAGGTAACCTAGCGTTTTTAATTGCCTGTCTCTTTTCATCGGTTGCATTCAACCTTTGACCCTTGTTAACGTGATTTATGAGCCCTGCCATTGGTTTATTTGTTGTTGTGCCTTTAGTAAAGTGACTGTTAATGTTCTTGATGTAATAGTTGTTCGGAAGCTTTCGCCTTCTAAGCTGTTATGTTTGCCGCCTCATTTTAATAGATTGTCATTTGTAATAAGTGAGGAATAGGGATGTTTTGTAGTATGTGATGACTAATGAATTGTTTTTTTATATTTCCCAAATTGTTTTCTATTACGTTCGACCCTTAATGGAAAACCGTAAGTTTGGTACGGTGAATCATTTATAAATTAATACGGCAAGTTGTTTTCTCTTTACTTAACGCCTGTTATTCTCGTTTCTTGTTAATGGTTATGTGACAATTTCGTTGATTGATCTCATATTTATTTGTGGATATAAATAGGCCTATTGACTGTTTATGAGCTCACTCTACTTTGGCAGTGTTTAGTATGGGGTGGTAGCGAATAGAAACCTAATATTTCATCACCAACTAATGCTAGTGGCAAGTTGTCTATGTATTTTGAAAGCGCTTGTCTGCGTCTTAAATCAATTGGGAAACAATAATCTGCTTGTATTGTCAGCTAATGCTAGCTTTAATTGATAATAGACCCTTATTTCGCATTCGCTTATATCTTTATTTGCATGAATTGTATTTAGGAGATCTCTCAGTAGTCTTTAATATCTTGTAACAACTAGAGCCAGATACGTCTAGCGTGTCGCAATTGATGCGTGTGGTGCAGCTAATTTGTGAGCAAAATTTTCTGTTCTCCTTTAATACAGTCTTCATGTTCTGCAAGTTGGTGTGTGCTCGTGCGTCAAGGATCTCTGGTGAGCAAGACAATTAGAGACAGGATCTCCCAAATAGAAGCAGCAGTGAAACGGCTGGTATAGCGGTTCCTCACTGCAACATAAGTTAAAGACTATTGAAACTGTCCGGTAAATTACAGAGTGACATGATGGAAAATGATAGTCTAGATTCGGCCGGCTCCGTCGTAAAACCTCCTGCCGTGGCTGCGCGTTCCTTTTCAGGACCAGTGAGCTTGGTAAAAGTTAATCCCCAGGAGGCTAACACTAACGTACTAGGTAGAGATGCATTGAGTGACGTCAACGCTCAATCTCTAAGATCGTCGACCAGGCGACGTGTCGACGCCAGGTTAGCCGAGGTGCGCTTGCAGTACATTCGACGGGAAGAAGAGTTAAAGCTAAAGGCACTGAAGTTAGAGTTAGAGTCGGAGCAGATTGTTTTGCAGGCCGAAAAGGAAGTAGCAGAAGCAAATATTCTTGCGGATGCAACCTCAAGTTGTGATGGAGAGCTGGATGACGTTGCTCCTCCTCTGGAAGCTGGAGACAAAGTTGGTGCTTTCTTGTTGAACTTGTCCCTTTTAGATCAGGTTGATGGGCCCAACAACCCTAACCGCCAGCAGTTGGTGCCACACGAGGAGAGGCTCACGATGGGGTCACCAGATGGTACGAAGGTAAAATCGAAGTGTACCTTCTCGCCAGAAGTAGGAAACCACGCTGAACCTGCGGTTCGTACTTCTTCTACGTCAAGACATCCACCTGGTTTCCCCCCTCCAACTTGCATACCTGGGACTATCGTTTCGCCATCGTTCGGAGTTGATGCAATGGATCCAGCAAGGTTTTCTTTGGGTCCTGTTCCCAGTGGGATGTTTCATGGGCCGGCTGTTGCTCCTGAAAATCTGAATCCAGTGAACGGTCATGGAGTGACTTCCAAGGTCGACGTAGTAGAACCTCCGATTCATGGGCCGGCAATCACAAGGGAAAGATCGCAGGGAAGGTACAGTACTGATCTTGGATTACCAGGTGAGTCGGTTCATTCTTTGAGTGATATTGCTAAGATGCTTGTTCGTTGCAGGGGCTCAGAGGCTGTGTCTGAGCACAGTAAATTTACGGGTAATCCCCTAGACTATTTCAAATTTATTCGCCAAGTTGAAGATCGAATCCTAAGTCTTTACGGAGAGAGTGACCCTGCTCATGCTCTTCATTTGTTGCTTGAAGCAACGAGTGGGCGGGCATACAAGTTGATATCAGGTTGCGTGATGCTGTCACCAGAAAGGGGCTTACGTGAGGCACTGCATCTCTTGCACAAGGCATTTGGTAGCCCCCAGGTTGCGGTCAGGTCCTTTATTGATTCCGTTTGCTGTGGCGACACCATTTCAAACACTGAAATGGGTCTAGAAGAGTTTTACTCTGATTTAGTAAATTGCAAGGTGGTTTTGGAGGCTGCTGGGGCTCATACCCTTCTAAATGCTGCCTCGACAGCAGAAAGGATTTTTATGCGCTTGCCTAATGCTTTAAAGGAAGGCTTTGTTAAGCTAGCACTCGATCGTGGATTTGATATGGACGTAGTTCCGTTTGATTTGTTCATTGAATTTGTCGATTACAAGCACCGGTTGATGTGCTCTAGGTTCGGCAGGCTCTTACAGCCCTCTAGCTATAAATCAGCAGCTCGTTTTAAGACTGGATATAAAGCTCGGGCAAATGTGGTGCAGATTGCATCTGACGCAGTTACTAAGCAGTCGGAAAGAGAGAAACCTATTACCCAGGTTGAGTGTAGCGGTTGCGATTCTTTGGGGCACTTAATCAGTCGATGTGAAACGTTTGCGCGAATGGGGGTAGTGGCACGAAAAGAATTCGCCAGGCAAAGGCATCTTTGCTTTAACTGCTTGGGTAAGGGGCATGGGGTAAAAAACTGCCCGAGCAGAACTAGGTGTCGCAGGTGTTCAAGGAAGCATCATTCATTGCTGCATCAACCGTCGGAGGTCACTGGAGATGGGGAGACGACATCACGTGGATCTAAGGGAGACACCACTCCAGGACTACCTTCTAATCAAGCGTCGACTTCGGTTTTAAGCGCCGCGTCCAACACGCAGGTTAAAACTCGCTTACAGGTACTGTCAATTTGTGCTATTAATAATATAACTGGGACGTGTAAGGACACTCTGGCACTTTTGGACAGCGGAGCAGATTGTCATTTAATTTCCGAAGGTCTGTACGCTGAACTGGGTCTTGTTGGAAGACCTATCCATTCGGAAATGCAATTGGCAAATGGCGGGATTGAATCTCTTGAAACATTCTCTACGGACTGCACAGTCCGGGGAGTTTTGGAGGATAATGAATTTGTTTTAGAAAACGTACGGGTTGTCCCGCGCTTGCCTGATCTGAGTAGTAGCAGACCTTCTCCAGAAGATGTTGATGGTTGCCCGTATCTAGCTGGAATTGAAATTCCAAAGGTAGAGGCCGATTGTGTGCAGCTCATAATAGGAATCGATTCTCCAGCCTTGCACACATTCTCAGAGATTCGGCAGGATGGGAATTCTAAACTTTGGGCAGGTAAGTCACCATTGGGATGGGTATTGCATGGTCGTGATGGTACCAATAGCAGGGATTCTCGGTGTAGTGTGAATCTATTGGTTGATTCACAAGTTACCCCTGCCTTGGATTCCCTCTGTCCGTGTCAATTTGATTATGTTGATCGGGCGTGCGACCCTTTGGTTCTTTGCCCATCTTTGGATGATGAACGGGCAGAGGTGCAAATGAGAGCTTCGTGTACATATGAAAATGGGCATTATCAGATTGGAATCCCTTGGAGGGATGGTAGTAGTATGTAATATCATTTTCGAGCCGGTTTTTGTGGTGGAATTGTGGTGGATTACGTCATTTCCGAACGTGACTCCAGAACGTGGTGATGCGTCATTTCCGAACGTGATTTCCGAACGTGTTGATACATGAACTTGAAGGACATTGTAAACACGTGTAACAACTTGTAAACAAATGACAACACAAAGACAACGTGTACCAACTTGTAAATAACAACGCGAAAGCAAATGTCAATACAACTTGAAAACAAATGTCAATACAACTTAAACAAATGTGAATACAACTTAAACAAATGTGAACACAACTTGAAAAGAAATGTTTATAGCAGCTTGTAAATACACGACAACTTGAAATTGATTTGTTATAGACACCCTCACTTCAGAATACCCCCACTTCAAAAGTTCTCCAATTAATTTCACACAATACAAAAACAAATGTGAATACAACTTGAAAAGAAATGTTTATAGCAGCTTGTAAATACATGACAACTTGAAATTGATTTGTTATAGGCACCCTCACTTCAGAATACCCCCACTTCAAAAGTTCTCCAATTAATTTCGCTTTTCAACTCGTTAACGATCTTTTGCCTTATTGTAAACACAGCTATTGTAAAGCGGAAATACTAACTTTTAGATCGTGACTGCAGCCTTTGATAGTAAATTACCAACAATTTCCTTTCGAAGCTTAAGCATTAATCGCGCGTTACCATTCACTTCGTGAAATTGCTTATAAAACCTCTGATCGATTTGATTCTCTAGAATGTTGTTTCTTTACTCTTCTATTGGGGGTATTTTCCTTGTTATATTTCTGCAGTTGGTTGGAATTAATTTACATCTATTTCAGTAGAACTAGCTAGGTAATGGGTTCAGTCTTTTTGTCAATAATTTTGTGACCACACATAGCTCTCATCATAACTCTCTCCATAAAATTGTGTTATCATTTTCTTTTAAACACCATACCTCACTTAAGACACTGCTGTTGACATCGTAAAATCGAAAAGATTTATCTTTAATTGTGTGCAAATCATAAAACACTCATCTCAAATTTACATTCATTTTCATAAAACGAATCTAAATTGTATCCTATCATCACACTGTTCAAAGATTTTTCCGAAATTTAGCAACTTTTAAACTTATTAATACGAAATTTCTTAGTTTTCAAAGTCTCCTCAACTCCGCTACATAGCAATAAGCACAACTTTTAGCAATTTTATAGGACATTAACATAAAATTCAGGATTTTACAGTTTACCTAGCTCCGCTACATAGCAATAAGCACAACTTTTAGCGTTTTTGTAGGACATTAACATGAAATTCATGGTTTTACAGCGTCCTTAACTCATCTGCATAACAATAAGCACAGCTTTTAACATTTTGTAGGACATTACCATAAAATTCAGGGATTCACAGTTTACCTAGCTCCCCTACATACCAATAAACACAACTTTTAGCATTATTCGTGGGACATTACCATGAAATTCATGGTTTTACAGCGTCCTTAGCTCCCCTACATAGCAATAAGCACAACTTTTGACCTTATTCGTGGGACATTAACATAAAATTCAGGGTTTTCAACATTTATGTTTATTACAGCTAGTCGTTAGTTTTAGAGGAAAATAGCCAACAGTTTTCTAGATTATCAGGTTTGTGGGAGAAAAATCACAGACAGTGACGTTGTGAGTTTGGTGGAAGAAACAATATTAAATTTGACACAATTTCAAACTTTTATCGTTACTTTTTAGATTAAAATTTCGGTAGCTTGAACAGACTTTTGGGTAAAATGTAGATTTGTTTCACATGTGACAGTGAGGTAGTTACATTTTTATGTTTGTTTCACACTTTCTTGGAAGAAAATTTTAGATTGACCAGACTTTTGGGTAAAATGTAGATTTGTTTTACATGTAACAGTGAGGTAGTTACATTTTTATGTTAGTTTCACACTTTCGCGGAAGAAAATTTTAGATTGACCAGACTTTTGGGTAAAATGTAGATTTACTTCACATATGGCAGTGAGGTAGTTACATTTTTATGTTCGTTTCACGCTTTCTTGGAAGAAAACTTCAGTAGATTGACCAGACTTTTGAGTGAAATGTAGAGTTGCTTGACATATGACAGTGAGATAGTTGAAGTACAACGGTGGAAACCTTTTGAAAAGATCACAACAAAGAAGCTTGTTCAAATTCAGCATCACTACTAAATATTATCAACCAAGAAGATTGAACTTTGCTGTGTTTGGAGACTACTTCAAACTTTTACTTGTAATCATTCACCATGCATCTAATTTACAATATCTTTTCATGCAACTAGAAAACAATTATAACGCTGGTTTAAGTAAAACTATCAAATTTCTCCACCAACATTAAATTTTTCAAAATCAGCTAAGCTTACTACCAACAAAAATCTGATGCAAGCGGAAACATCAACATCACGTCAGCAAACCTTTAACCAATCACAATCGATGTAGAGCTTCAAAAACGGTTTTCTATCAACAAAAATCTGACGCCAGCGGAAGCATAGACCGTACGGAGGTGATTACGTCTTTAAAGTTATAAACATTCTTACCTCTTATTCGACCAATCATGAACCAGCGGGTGTTTTGATTTGCACTACATCACAAGTTTTCATTACACAATTGTTGGAAAGAACAAGACAGGTCTAGACAAGAATAGCGATTTTTCTTCTTTCTTAGTTAACATTTCTCTATAAAAGTGGTATGTTTTGCGTGAAAATGGGAGGAAGAACAATGGAAAACTGCGGCGAGACACACACTTCAATTGCTGACGAATATGAAGAGAGGGCAAAAGAGGTCGACGTTACAACGACCTACCCCTACTCCTCATGCTACGACGGGTTGATGGAGCAAACAGAGTTGTTGGGGCGTGCAAGAAAACACCAAGAACAAGCAAGAAAAATACGTAAAATCTTCCTCGACATTGACAAAGAAGGGAAATCAACACTCTCAGACGGTGAGATGTTGCGAAAAGGCGTACTGACTGTGTCAAGAGGAAAAACTCTCTTTTCAACCGATCAGCTTATTCATGTGTGTGAGCATATGTTTGAAGGCCTACCGTTTGTGGCTTTCAAAGGCCCAGCAGATACACATCCTTACGTGGTGGTGATTTTCTCATCTAACTGTCAATACGGCGGTGTCTGCGAAGTGAAAACAAGATTGGAGATCTTCAAAAAAGAGGTAGCTGTAGAGAATTTTCTTATTCGATTTAAAATCGAATCCATCTTTTCACCCGAGAAATATTTTCAACTTCGAATCTGAAGAAGCGTGAGTCTTATCCTTCTCACACGTTTGACCTCGTCGAGTCGATAATTTAAGTCCTGAACAAATGGCTCAAGCTGGATTTTTATACAGAGGCAGTGGCGATCGAGCAATTTGTTTTCTGCGGCTTAAGTATTTACCAGTGGGCAGATACGGACATCCCAGAAATTGAACACGCGAAATACTGGTCCGTGTGTGCGTATCTAGAGAGAACGTTTGGAGCTGACTTCATTAACCAATACAGTAACTTCCGCATTCCAGAAGAGGAATTTTATCGGGAACGAGATTCGGGTTTGCTACTCCCGAAGAAACAACAGATCCAACCCTAACGAGAAACCCTCCAGTTGAAAATGAAGAACCGAACATAACCTCCCTATCTGAAGCAAAAGAGTGTGACACATCTCAAGAACTTGTATGCAAAGTGTGCTTCGATGCTCGAATTAATGCTTTAACAATGCCTTGTGGACATTGCTTTGGATGTCTGAACTGTTCGGCTAAGCTTTATTCAAAGGAATGTCCCATCTGTCGCGTGGTTATTTTGGATGTAAATCGTATTTATATTGTATAAAAAACACTCGATTGCATTCAATTCTGTTTATTTCACGTAAAACAGTTACATTTTCAGTAAATTCTGAATAAAGCGTTCAACGGTTTTATCATTTACACTAACATTATCGGAAAAATGAGTCAATATCTCGGATAGAGAGCAACCACGCGAACGAAATAAGATGTAGTACACGGTATAATGTCCACAGACTTCAGATATCAAACTCTGAAGAGTCTTCCAGTTGTAGGTCCAGGATGAGGAGTGTGAATCTAAAAAATCCGTCAAATCATAAATAATTGGATGTAGACCATAGCTATTGAAAAACTCAGCAGATCTTGGATTGTTGAAAAACATAGCAACCCAGTGTCCTCCAGCAGCAGTGCTCGGTGTTAACAACATAACTCCCAGGATACTCCACAGTAGGTAGCTGATCTTTAGGATAAACACCCTTAAAAATCTTTTTGCACAGGAGTCATTCCTCTCAATCTGTAGTGTATCCATCAGTCAACACGTTTCTATCAGTCGGTCAATCAACCAATTCTGCATGAATTACGACATTGCTTCTGTTGGAGGAGTGTTAAAGGCTAGACAAATGATTTTCATCAACTCCAGATGCGCACAAGAAGCCCCAGATCTGGCGCAAGAATTCAAAACATGACAAGAAAAACTCACCGCCAACAGACATAAAATTTCATCATCTCCGCAAAATTAGGTAGAAATCTGTACAGTAGGTTTTATTTTTCCAATCACAATACCTATTTGGGACACTTCAATGCTGCAGTCATCACCACACTCATACAAAATAAGTGCCCAGACCCGGGTTTGAACCGGGGACCTTTAGATCTTCAGTCTAACGCTCTTCCAACTGAGCTATCTAGGCAGTAATGGCCAGTACGGGGCTCGAACCCGCGACATTAACACGACACTGTAACCGACTGAGCTAACTGACCACTTGTTGAAATTCCAGAAATTTCTCTATTAAGTGAAGCAACTGTGTGCAAATAAAACAAAATAGGAGAAGAGGAGTAGCAATAGAACGATTTAGGTGTAGATTGGAAACAGGTGGTCTTTGAAATTACATGTAGTGACGATATAAGTTTATGTTTGCAGCTGGTACACCGAACCCACCACCTATCTGTAGATTTCAATCCTCATAAGTTTGTTTTTTGTTGCATAAAATAACTTGTAAGGTAATCAAAATCTAACAAACAATTGGTGTTGTTTCGTTTCAGTGATTATGTAGTGTTGAAAGTTACAAATATTAGGGTTGATTTGCTGTTATGTACAGAGATATGTGGTGAGGTAAATTCACAGTAAGAAAATTTAAGTTTAAAAACCTTATAGAATAGAATTTTTGAATAAACATACAGCAAAAGAATTAACATAGTGCAAAAATAATGCAAAACACTACGCCACTCATTCACCATTTTTGGTTTAGCTCAGAAATAATAGTTGTGATTGATAACTTAAAATTGAAAAATACTGTACATTGAGCGCACACAAGGTTGTTTAGTGGTCTTCACAAGGGTGTCAGATAAAATTAATAGTTATTATCCTTTGCTGTGCTAATAGCGTACCAGTTTTGTTGAAATGTTAGTTATTGCATTTGCTTAGTAATTTCGCCGTGCAGTGCCGATAATTCACGTTTATTCTTAAAAATTGCTTTCCTACGTACGTCTCGTTCTTCGGAGCCACAATTTTGGGCCGGCCATGTTAACGTGATTTATGAGCCCTGTCATTGGTTTAGTTGTTTTTGTGCCTTTAGTAAAGTGACTGTTAATGTTCTTGATGTAATAGTTGTTCGGAAGCTTTCGCCTTCTAAGCTGTTATGTTTGCCGCCTCATTTTAATAGATTGTCATTTGTAATAAGTGAGGAATAGGGATGTTTTGTAGTATGTGATGACTAATGAATTGTTTTTTTATATTTCCCAAATTGTTTTCTATTACGTTCGACCCTTAATGGAAAACCGTAAGTTTGGTACGGTGAATCATTTATAAATTAATACGGCAAGTTGTTTTCTCTTTACTTAACGCCTGTTATTCTCGTTTCTTGTTAATGGTTATGTGACAATTTCGTTGATTGATCTCATATTTATTTGTGGATATAAATAGGCCTATTGACTGTTTATGAGCTCACTCTACTTTGGCAGTGTTTAGTATGGGGTGGTAGCGAATAGAAACCTAATATTTCATCACCAACTAATGCTAGTGGCAAGTTGTCTATGTATTTTGAAAGCGCTTGTCTGCGTCTTAAATCAATTGGGAAACAATAATCTGCTTGTATTGTCAGCTAATGCTAGCTTTAATTGATAATAGACCCTTATTTCGCATTCGCTTATATCTTTATTTGCATGAATTGTATTTAGGAGATCTCTCAGTAGTCTTTAATATCTTGTAACAACTAGAGCCAGATACGTCTAGCGTGTCGCAATTGATGCGTGTGGTGCAGCTAATTTGTGAGCAAAATTTTCTGTTCTCCTTTAATACAGTCTTCATGTTCTGCAAGTTGGTGTGTGCTCGTGCGTCAAGGATCTCTGGTGAGCAAGACAATTAGAGACAGGATCTCCCAAATAGAAGCAGCAGTGAAACGGCTGGTATAGCGGTTCCTCACTGCAACAACCCTACTGCTTAAATCGTGTCCAAAGGTCAGTTTAGACAAGTGAAAGTGGCATTTATCCCGGTTGAGTGTTGAACCCAATTGCTGCAGCTTCTGTCTGTGCAAGATTTCGTGGTGTCCAGTTAACCTATTTATCATTGACGCCTTGGTACCGACGCGATGGCGTAGTGGTTAGAGCGTCCGCTTCGCAGTCGGTAGACCTGGGGTTCGTTCCCCTTGTCGAGTCATACCAAAAGACTTTAAAAAATGGCATCCGCAGCTTCCCTGCTTGGCGCTCGGCATTTAGGGGAGGTTGTAGAGAACAAGCCGGCAAGTTCGCTTGTTGTGTCCTTGGGCAAGGCACTTAACGGGACGCCCCACCTTTATGTGGAAGACAGGTGGCCCATAAACCTCGAAAAAGGCAACTCCCAAGCGAGTGCGGACTTCCCGTCCAAAGTATAGCGATACAATTCGCTTTCTCGTGAATGGAGGATAAATATGGCAAATAAAACAAAACAAAAAACTTTTATTGCCTTTTCCTTTCATGTGTTATGAATCATACTCGCTACCGTGACGGACGCGTTATCGCCTTTGTCTCAGACACTTAATATTGGCAGTTTTGGTCAGCGCAGTCATTGCTTGTTAGTTTTTATATTTTTTCGTTGAGGCAAGGCAGAAGCTAGTTTTACTGGGAATTTACTTTTCGTGTTAGTTCAGTTATATTTTTTCTCTTGGTCATACTGTAGTGCTCGTACCGTCCTATCTTAGTTAGATTTTTTACCGGTACCAACGCTAGCCTAGTTTGTAAACTAAATTTATCAGTTTTACTTATCTGGCCCACTTGGCTATGCTTAGTGCAATAAACTGTAGTTTTAGGTTTTTTGTGATCATTTTCTGACTCTCGCGTAGTTGTGTGTTGCTTGCCTCTTGCTTTATTTTTAGATGCTGAATTAGCGGCTCTTAACGCCAATTAGGACAAGTTACCAATTGCTTTCTGTAACGCTATTGTTGCATAATACAAATTTCTTGCTTCTTCGCCCGAGTTGGTTCTGTTTCTGTTCTCACGTAGGACAGACCAGGTTAGCTATAGTTGTCCAGCAAGTTCAAATAGAGTCATCCGATTCTTGCTGCAATCGCGAGGATCGACCACAGTCTGTGTGTAGATGATTGCTATCAGAGACGTAGCAGCCGCCCCCCAAACCCCCCAATTGGGGGGGGGCCCAGGCCAACTTTGGGGGCCCAAGTTAGTCTGAAATTGCTTTTTGGCTACGTGACTATTTTCAGTTCAGCAGACTTGTTTACAACCGATTTAAACTGTAGGAAGAAATTGGCTTGTGACATCATAAGTGAATGCTATGTCATTTTATCTCGCAGAATCTAGAATATTTCGATTGATTTTCTGGTAGAATCTTGAATATTCGATTGACGTAACAATGCCGTTGTTACGCAACAATCATAGAATGGTCTGGAATTCTGTTTGGCTATAAATACCGGGACAATATATATATACACTGCAGAGTGCAGATAAAGTATTTTATTGACATTGTATAGAATGAAACGTTCAAAAAGTGGTGCTCAAAAGAGAAAAGAAGCAGCCACTGCTCGAGATACTGTAGCGAAATTGCCCAAGATGACAGATTTTTTCAAGATTACTGAGCAGAGTAGACCTGGCACTAGTACCGAGAGGGATGAAGAAAACTATAGTGTACAAGAAAAAGAAGACTATGACGATCAGCATCAAAGTGATTGTGAATTTCCAGAAAATGTAAGTTGTGATTTACCTGCCAATACGCAACCTTCAATATCAAAAATAACTGAATCTCAATATACCCCTATCCCTGATGACCCATGTAAATGGCCTGAAAGTATTTCTGATGCTCAACGATGTGATATAGTAAAGCGTGGACCACATCAACTAATAATGAATTTTCCATATAATAACACAACTCCAAGGCGACGTTTTTCCTCCAACCATTATAAACGTGTGTTACCTAATGGTGAAAGTGTTTCACGGTCGTGGCTAGTTTATTCTGGGGAATCAGATCAAGTTTTTTGCTTTTGTTGTAAGCTATTTGGAAAAACACTAAGCCCCTTTTGTAGTGGTATAAATACATGGGAGGGTTTTTCGAAAAAACTGAAAGACCATGAAAACGGCATTTCCCACCAAGAATGCTGCAGTCAATGGATGTTGCTAGCTGAAGGGATAAGAAATTCATCCACTATCGACAAACGCGAGATGAATATTTTTTTCAATGAAAGACGTTTTTGGAGAAATGTTTTAGAGAGACTTATCGACATTGCCTTGTTTCTATCGGAAAGGAATCTTGCTTTTAGAGGATCTGAAGAAGTCTTAGGATCTCCTCACAATGGAAATTTTCTGGGTATATTTGAGCTTTTGGCAAGATAAGATCCGATCCTAAAAGAGCTTCAAGACAGAATCAAGAATAAAAACACTAAAGATCACTATTTGAGTCCTACCATACAAAATGAACTAATTGAATTGCTAGCGACAGAAGTTGAAAAAGAAAATTTACAGCAATTGAAATTGGCAAAATATTTTTCTATAATTTTGGACTGCACTCCAGATATGTCACATCATGAACAAATGTCTGTCATTCTCCGTTATGTACTATGTAATGAAGAAGCTGCTGTTGTTAAAGAAACATTTTTTGGCTACTTGAGAATAAGTAACAGTACTGGGAAAGGCTTGTTGGACGCTTTCTTAGAAAAAGCGACCGAACTGCAACTCGAATTGTCTGATTGTCGAGGTCAGTCATATGATAATGGTGCTAACATGAAAGGAAAACATTCTGGGGTCCAAGCAAGAATGCTAGACATCAATCCCAAAGCTGTTTACGTGCCCTGTGCAAACCATACCCTTAACTTAGTTGTTGTTGACAGTGCTAATTGATCGACGGAAGCATTGACATTTTTTGGAGTACTTACAAGGTTGTATGTGCTGTTTTCTTCCTCTGCTGAGCGTTGGGAAATTTTGAAGAAACATGTGGAGCTGTCCATAAAGTCACAATCTGATACTCGTTGGGAAAGCAGAATTAAATGCATCAAACCTCTTCGATACAATTTAAAAGAGGTGTTGCTGGCACTGAAAGACTTGGAAGCCATTTCCATAGAAAGAAAAGATGGAAGAGCTGCCTCAGAAACAAAATCGTTGATAGCTCATTTATCAAAATGGAGTTTTCTTTTGTCGGTGTTTATTTGGTATGATATCCTATTCCAAGTCAATAAAGCAAGCAAGATTCTTCAATCGTATGGAGTCTCCTTTCATACAATGGAAACGGAAATCCAGGCAACTGAAAAGTTTTTGCAAAACTATCGCACAACGGGTTATGACAGTGCCGCAACATCTGCTGTTGAAATAGCACAGGAATTGGATATTGATCCTTCTTTTCCTCCGTCAAGAAGTGGAAAGAAAAGAAGATTGTTTGATTACCAAGGTGAAGAGGAACAACGAGCTACTCCTGAACTGAAATTTAAAAGCAACTTTTTCTATCCATTAGTAGACCAGGCTATTATGTCAATAAAGGAGCGCTTTAATTTGTTACGTGAGGTTTCTTCCGCCTTTTCGTTTTTGTACACACGAGACAAACGTTTGCTTGTGCAACAAGAAAATGCTCTTCTTACTTGCTGTAAAGAGTTCCAAAAAAAGTTCGGTGACATTGATTCTGATGAAATGAGCGCTGAGCTACAGCGGTTTGTTTTAATTTTACAAAAAAAACGCAATCTCAATACGGCTCAAGACTTTCTGAACTATCTTCTAAAGACTCATTTATTTGAATTGTATCCGAATGTGTACATCGCACTTCGAATCTTACTAACTTGCCCCGTGACTGTTGCCAGCGCTGAAAGAAGCTTCAGCAAATTGAAACTGATCAAAACTTTTAATAGAACGTCTATGACAGACAGTAGACTATCTTCATTAGCCATGTTGTCAATCGAAAATGACTGCGCCCGATCTCTTGATTATGACAATGTCATAACAGCATTTGCGAACAAAAAGGTTCGCTCCAGACTATTTAAATGATACTGTGTTTCTATAACTTTTTCATGTTTTTCAGTGTCATTGCTTTCGTTTCGCAGTGTCTGCATAAATGTCCTACTGAACTCTGGCATCGGTGCCGAATTTTTTATGACTTGCACCTTCGGTATCGGCATGCTTTATTCTGACATTAGCCTGTTTACTTATGTACAAATTGTGGTGTATTTTCTTAATGCAGCTTTTCAATTTTACACCTCTAAAGTGATATGACCTGTGCGCAGGGGCTCTTGTGCTTACTTTGGGGGGGGCCCGAAGTTGGAGTGCTACGGGACTGATTGCTATGTTCTGATTCGTTTGCGCCAAATATAATAATATCACCAGCAAAATTTGAGACAAATTTTACATATCATTGATTACCTTTTGGTACTTTTCCAGTCCCGAACTTAACCTAAATTTTAAGCCTTTATATTTGTATAAATTTCGATGTGTAAGAAATGTTGTAATGTTGCGACTTTTTTTATACAGTGTTATTTGATGAAAATCCCATTTAAGATTCAATTTACTAAACAGGGTACTCCCATATAATCAATGCAATAATTCTTCAACCAAAGGTATTGGTTTAGGTAAAGATACAGTTCTCCGTAATTATAACTTTATATGCCCCTCTCATGTCAACATAAATTCTGATGTCGCGATCTGGCTTTAGTATGACCACTAGTGGCGATATTCAGGGGGCAAGACTCCTTGGATACCTGTTCAATTAAATCAGCGTCAAGAAGTTCGTCTAATTTCTTGTTTGTTTTCCCCTGCTGCTAAAAAAGATACCTAGCGCGCAGCTTGCACAATTGGATGTTCTTTGTGTTCACATGCAAGTTTAACTCATAGTCTTTGAGTGTAGGCTACCTGTTACAACTAAAACTTTGGCTTTTATTCACTTTAAAAACTTAGTAAGCAACATAAGAAGTGACATTTGTAAAAACACAAATCCTGAAATATACGCTACTAATGCGAGTGCACAGCTACAACACAGCATAACGAGTGCAAAGCTATTGATGCTGTGCATTAGCAAAGTTTAAAGCAACTGTAGCAACCTCAGCAACTTCAACTACACACCACAAGTAGAAAGTCGCCAACAACACTTGGTTTTATGTATGGATCGCCATCTTCGTTCAGTAGCTATCGTGATAAAAGTGACTAGTCGCCACATGTGGAGCACTCATTTTTACTTGGATTATAGTTGGATGCCTGCCGTTGCGCAACAATGGTGACCCCGATGTGATGAAGCTGCATTTTCCTCAATGTAGCCTAATTGAACGGCAGCGCCTTCAGTAAAGCAGCACAAACCATCGTCGAGTCGCCGAGCCCAAACGTCAAGACCGCCTACCATTGAAGTCTTGGCGGGAATCTCACAAACTTCGGTCGGCAAGCTTCACTTTGTCAACGTTGGCGGGGAAGGCATGTTGCGACTTAAGCAATCTCCTCCGTTCTTTTGCACGTCTCCGCGAGCTGCGCGAGCTTGAGGAGGGGCATTGTGTAGCTACTTCAACTACAAACCACAAGTAGAAAGTCGCCAACAACACTTGGCTTTATATACGGATTGCCATCAGCAAAGAGTAGCAATCATGATAGATGTAACTAGTCGCCACATGGAATGCACTCATTCTAATTTGGATTACAGTCAGATGCCTGCCGTTGCGCTATACAACAATCTCCAGCACAGAAAACGCGCGACGCGTAACAATTTGTTTTAGTAGCTGTACAGGTTATGTCACCTACACCCTTGAATAATTTTGGGTAACTATTGTAAATGTACGATTATATTGAGGTTATAGCTAACCGGCCAATGTGCAAAAAACCCAAATCTTGAGCAGTCTTTCCGCTCTGTCCAACAAATTATGACTCTTTACATCAATAACAAAATTAGCAACACAAGATTTATCAGTATCTTTTACAACAAGTTTAGGTGTAAAAGTTTTCAACGTCGACAAAGAATTTCTGGTGCCTAGGAAGATGGAGTGTTATTGCCAACTTTCACGTACTTGCGTCGATTTGTTGACTTTTAGAGATTTCCATGTGCTTTTATCCAACACATTAACTAGCTACCGAGGGGGGAAGCCACGGTGCTATGGCCCCCCCTCAGACCCTAAAATGAAAAAATGTAAAGCAAAACCAAGCAGTTTTAGCAAAAGCAAACCTGGTTTATCGCGAGTATTCGGGGTTCGCCCTGAATTTCAATTTTCCTGTGAAAAACCACACGTCGCTCAGAAAAAATCTGTGAAAAACCACTTGCAGGTAGAAATCTGGTCTGGACTGTCTGGTTAAAGTAAAACAGTTATCAAAATTTGTTATGCTCTTGAAAGTGAATAAAAGTTGTAGAGGGCAGACAAAACCTTGTAGAGGGAAGACATGTACCCGCACAAACCACTATTTTAAAAGCGATATTTGATCAATTAACGGTGCTACTTATGCAAAATATCAGCTTCCTGCAGAGTGGTTAGTGGCAGCCATGTTTTTAAAGAGAATTGTACAACATGTACGAGAAGAGAGAGCTACCGGCATCACTAGGCATTATACATGAGCATTTCTAAAACAAACAAAAGAAACGCTTGATTTGAAAATATATTTTGGTTGTATTTTTGGCTGAAATATTGTAACTCTTAAAACTGTGAGACAACTTGGGATGTATTCGATCACTGAAACATTGCTGCAAATTTTCGCAACGTTGCCAGTAACAACGGCAACGGACAAACGGGCGCTTAGCGCCCTAAAGCTGATGAAAACGTACTTACGTACGAACATGCAAGAAAATCGGCTCAGTGCGTTGGCTCTTTTGTATATCAACAACGACATTGAACTTGATTATAATCAAATGATTGACCAATTTGCAAAAGGGAACCGTTGCCTCTACTTAAAATAAATTGACTTTGTTTTATGCTTCATTTTCATTTTACGATTTCATTCTTCTAATGATCGTAAAAGCATTATACTAAAACTTGCTTCCAGAATGCACAAAAATGCGTATTTTTAGGTGTAATTTTGCAAAATTTTTCTGGAGAATGCCCACGGTCCACCCTAGAATGGTCGTGCCTTCGTGCTTCTCCATTAAGTCGATTTGTGATGTCACACGATTGTGAGGAAACTTTGACCCCCTCGGAAACTTTCTGCGTACGCCACTACATGTAGCACCCTAGTCAATAAGAAAGTAGAGAAGTTCAATGCCAGCAATATTTAATGTTACTGAATCGCTAGGGTTACCTTGTAATGAGTACGGTAACCTAAAATAAACGCGTGGTTTTTGGACAGGTCATAATTTTTCCTCAATCTGCAACTACTGTAGCGGATTTGTCGGTCCTGATTGCTTTTTAACTTTTGGTTAAAGATAACAATTGCTAGACAGCAGGCGCGCTACATGTATAAAAGTTTCTCTCAGCGATCAATTCTTTCTTCGTCCAATTGATTTCTTCCGCTGTTAAGCGACTTGCAAACTGCAATTTTTATCACTAACAAAATGATTTAGCGCGCATCTAAAATACAGTTTCAATTTGCCAACGCCTTCTTAACCTACTATTCTTCTTTCTCGTCACAAGTTGTATCAATGATTGCGTGATCATCAGTTTAGTGTCACGTCATAATATGTATAATGACATCCTAAGTTGCATAGGTCTTCGAGCTAATGTTACACAACCATTTGGTGTTGGCTGAAGTTCTTCGAAAACTTCTTAATTGTGCCAATTTAGGCTAAGCTTTTCCCTTAAATTCTATTTCTACATTTTGTTTTAACCCATTACCTCCCATAATTCATTCCGCTTGAATTTTCTCGTGAAATTTGAATACCCATAGTAAAAAAGTGTGAGAAACACAATGCAATTGTCAGAAATTCAATATTTATATAAATAAAAGAGTTATTAGGTGATCTCATATGAGATCACTGGTAGGATGTGGTAGCAATGACTATAGTACATCTCGAATATAATTTATGGTTTAGATCTTCAACACTACTTTTTCTAGACTCAAAAATGGGTGAATACAAAGATAGTTTTAAACATGAATCCTTTATTCAAAAAAAAATAAACACCATTTAACCCTTTGAACCCGACATTCCCACATTTAAAAGCTCTCCGACCCGAGATTCCCAGCCAAAAATTTTCAAAAAAAATCATTTTCTTTTTTTTTTCGTTTTGGGATTATGAATCGCCTGCAGCTCTCAAACCAACTTCAAAATCAGTGTAATAAACATTGAAATAGCCTTTGCAGGTGCAGATATGATCCTTATTGTACATTTTCATGTTTGGCCGGAAAACCGGCCTTTCGGGTTCAAAGGGTTAAATATAAAGCACTCATAAAATACTTTATTCAGAAATAAATGTTAGCTAAACAACAAAAAAAAATATGAGTAATGTTATGTTATATACTAAGTATGTCCTTTATCATAATTATAAGCGTACATGTGACATCACAGAATTAGTTATTGTTAATGATTTCATGGTAAAGCATTGTATTTATGGTAAGAAGAGAAACAGTTAACACATAGAGTGACTGTACATTTGGAACAGTATGTTCTCGGTCTGGCAGAGCATGGCTTGTTTTGGCATCGCCTTTGATCGCTTCGTCTCATTATAATGTGTCCTTTGCAATCAAATCGAACATCTTGAGGAACTTTTGAAGGTGCTGAACAGCTGGGCTTCCTACCAGGTTTTTGCTTGTTCGTTGGAATTTTCAGATATGATCGGCAAATAGCTCTTCTGAACGACAATAAATCCATTTTTGTCGCTGAATCTTCATCATCTTCACATATCAAGTTATAGATGATGTGTGCATTCACAACTGCCATGTCTAAAATTCGAATAAATATGGGCCAATACCACTTTTTCGCTCTGATAGTTGTTGCATATTTACTTATCCACCAGTCGTGTTTATCGACACCTCCCATGTATTGGCAGTAATTTTTAAATACGTGAGGTTGTGAAACGGCGTCCTTTGTTTTAGACTCCTTCAAATATCGTTTCACCTTTTGAAGAGGTTCAATTGTGTCATAATTAGTTCCAATAGTGACACACGTATTGTCAAGCCACCGTACAAATAGAATTTCTTCATTGGTATCGAATCTGAAGCAGGTTGTTCCTCTTTCCTTTTTTTTCATTTCCTTAGTTTCCATCAAAGGGCATTTCTTCAGCCTGTTTTCGCGGATAGTTCCAGTTGCCTGATAACCAAGATCGCGAAGATGAACTAATAACTCATATCCGGTAAATAGGTTGTCAAAGAAGACAGCATGAGACTGTGGTTCATCTACAACGTCTAGCATGGTCAATACGACTTTTGATCCAAGAAGTAAGTCTGCTCGATTATCATCAGATGAACTTTTGCCACAATAAAGATCAAAATTGTAGCAATAACCGGAAACGCCGCACAGTGCCCAAAATTTATAGCCAAATCTTATAGGCTTGCCCCTAATGAATTGCTTCAAAGCGTGATGGCCATAGTATTTTACGATCATCTCATCAACAGCCAAGTATTTTTCGAAAATTCCAAACTTCATGAATGACCTTTGTGCAGCAGTAATCAGGTTTCTCACTTTGAAACCTTTATCATTCTTATTATTTTCAGCTTCATTGTTGTCACAGAAATGCAGTATACTTTTTATATCTTGAAATTTTGATTTAGAGATGGCACTTTTCACTATTTGCAAGCCCAAATCTTCATCATTAGACCAGTATTGTGTTTGTGCGGGTAGCTTATGATAGCCAGATATCAGTAACACTCCAATGAATTGCTTTATGTCATCTGAGGTAAGTGAAGTCGAAGGCCTGTTTTTCCATTCAGTAGCATATCTGACACTTTCTTTTACAATGAGATCTACTATTTCATTAGAAAAAATTTCTTCAAATACTTGAAGTGGACTGTAGCCTTCTAATTTTTCTTTCATTTCCTGCAAGAGTTTTTCATGACCATTGCTGCGTGCATGAACTTTTGTGTATACTGGTGCTTTATTGCGCCATGTTGGCTCTGAATTACACAGCTTTCTTTTCTTTTTTGGTGGTTGGCTTTTTTCAGCTCTAACTTCCAACTGTTTTCCTTTTCCATCACCATCGATTATTTGTGCAGCAACGTGTAACTCTAGTGTTCCAGCTACGTCATCCACTTCAACATTTCCAGTACAGTCATCATCAATATCTTCATTGTCAGTTAGAGCGTCAGTTTCTGGTGGGATGATAACTGCATCTGCTGTTTCTACATCATCTTCTAAGACTTCTTCAAGCATTGCTGCAATCTCATCCAGAGATAATGATTCGAAGCGCCTTTTAGACATCTAAGGGAATAAAATAATTATAAATAAATTGTTGTTGAAACGTATACTATATAAGTGTTTAAAAAAATTTTGATCTTTTGATAAATTATAAACAAATAAAGTATCTTACCATATATAATATATTTATATTATTTATGTGTATATCACACTAATAACAAAGATTACCTTACTTAGAAGAAGCAGAGCTGATGTCTGTCAACAACCTGTTTCTTCAATTGAATGAAAGTGTACAAAAAAACTCACTGCTTATATAGGCATCAATTATAACACGTATCAACCTGTGGAAGCAACAGACTCAAAACATGTTGTGACTTGCGCGCTGGGCAATCACTTCTTCCTGCTGATCTCATATGAGATCAGTGACTTTTAATGCCTATTATTTTTAAAATATCACAACTACTACTGTTTTTATGCATTAAACTCTTTCATTATTACTACTTCTATATGTATTATATGATAATTTGTTCTAAGTGGAGTTTATTAAGATTATATATGCACTTAGATGTTTGGAGGTCTCAACAGAACATTTTCCACATATTCAAACGTGTATATAAATAATTTTAAACCAAATTTTGAAAAAATAGAGTGTGGATAAGAAGGAAATACATCTAATAAATATAGTAAGAATGTTATATATGTATATATAGACGGGATAACCATAAAAAAGTCGATTTTTTAAGTGATCTCATATGAGATCACCGGGAGGTAATGGGTTAATGAGTCCCTTTCTTTCGTAACAGTTACATCTTTTGACTTTGGAGGGGTATTTTGGTAAACTATTTACATTACCCTTGTTACCACACTCATAACATTCCACCGCCTGTTGAGCAATGCAAAGCATTGTTTTATCAACTTTTCCCTCATTACGGACTGGGTTAAGCTTTTCGTTGCTTGAAGTTGATTGTTTACTAATTTTTACACCAAAATTTAAATTGATATTACAGTTATTGTCCGTTGGGTTGCTCTAATACAATTATAAAATATATATTTTCTAAGTTAAAATAGAAAAAATTGCTCAAAAACGATCACCAACATCATACGGTACCATACAGCAATCTATTACATCATGCCAACAACCCGCGACCGGTTTCGACCTTACTGGGCCTCATCAGACGGGTGTAAAAATCACTCAATAATAAATATGCTGAAAAACAAATTTGCCATTAGTTGCAAAAAATGCAATACAAAACAATATGATACAGCAATATCTAGATATCATGGGAGTCACATTCAAGGACACACACACATGACATAGACAACAAGTTAGATCGGTAAGCCCTAATAGAGGTGTAGGATCATTGTCAAGAATTATGTTATAAATTGCAGGAGTTGCTAGTTGCCAATTAACAATTTTTAAGGCGATTTCCTATTAAGAGGGATCTGCCTCTAGCATCAAGGTAAAATAGAGAAATATTTGCTCAAAAATAATAACCAACTGTTACCTTAACTTGTCTCACTATCCGCTGCATAATAAAACGTCCAAAATTGGAGGTGGTTATAAATAGGCATAGAGACATAGAAGGCATAGTTCAGGCATAGTAGACATAGATATTGGTACAAAGATAGCAGGGGAAGTGTGCAACCAAAAACCAGTCGCACCATTATAAAGAAGCCTTACCTCTTTCCTTTCAAAAAAAAGTAATTTTATGAGTTTAGATTTAAGCATTGAGGGGGTGGAATGAGATTTCACATAAAAAGCTCTAGTTATCATCACCATCCCTGTGCCATGCCTAGGCTACTATGCATGTACTATGCCTATTCACAACTACGGCAAAATTTGTTAATACCAGAACAGAAAACTTGGGAATTTTCTTTTTCTCTTTGTTTTTAAGAAGTGTAGTTTTGCGTTATTTTTGCTGACACACCACCTTGCTGGGGCTGCCATGCTCAGAAGGGTTGGTAAGGTTTGTGGGGTATAGGACAGTTGATGTTACATAGGTAAGTAATGCATTGGGGCTAGGGTTTGGATTTAGGCTAGAGTTACCTATGTGCAAGATTGCTTGCATTTGTATGACTTCTCAATAGGCCATGCAAGATTTGTAACATAAAACTACAATGATGGACAAACTGTATCTAGACGCAACATAACTAGATAACGTTTCAACAAAGGACTTCTTTAGATGCAAATTAACCTTATGACTTACCTATTCGCAACATTACTCATACTTATTGGTTATGATTTACCTATGAGCAAAATCACTCTTCTACTGTTCTACATTCAACAAATGTTACCAACGCCTCTCACCATGCTGGTTAGTAACAAAAAGGTGGTACTATGCAGGCATAGTACAGGGTGTTTCAAAAGAAACATGCCACTATACTGCTGAAATACATTACGACAATAATTGTATATCTACAGGAAATAATGCTTATATTTATTGCCGCAAAATATAGCTTTATAATTACAAAAACAGTTTTTATTTCAAATGTGGTGATTGTCTGTTTATGACGTCATAATAGTACACCATGGCAACATAAATACTTGGCACTTGTAGTATAAAAGTGGAGGAAAAATTAATGATCTTAAGTCCAATTTTCATGGCCATACAGGATGCCTTTGTCCTTAGAAGAGAAAAATTTTTTTGGCTAAGAAAGTGCACAGTCATGGTGGAAAATATTCTAAAGAAGTTCAGAATTTTCTAAGAAAGATTTGGAGAGGAACGACTTCCTGATCGACATGGTGTTGTTGCATTAATGAAGAAATTTGAGCAAACTGGAAGCGTGCAGGATCGACCTCGTAGTGGGTGTCCTTCAGATATAAATAACGAAGCACAACAAAATGTCACAAATAAACTTAATAGGGGCCCGCATAAATCATTGAGACATCTTTCACAGGAAGTTGGTATGTCGTTAACGTCAACCTACAGAGCAGTTAAAAAGCAGAAGTTCTTCCCTTACAAAGTTAGTGTCATCCATGAACTCAAGGCTCAAGACACCGAAAAGCAATTAATCTTCTGTCGTTGATTTCAGCAATTCATCGACATGAATGGAGAAAATATCTTCAATGATACATTCTTTACTGATGAGGCATGGTTTCATTTATCTGGCTATGCGAACACCCAGAATTTGTGAACACGGGCAATTGAAAATCCCCATGAAACATTTGAGAAGCTGCTTCATGACCAAAAGATCGGTGTCTGGTGTGCAGTATCCAGGAGTCGTATCATTGGGCCGATTTTCTTTGACAGCAGCGTTAACTCTGATCGTTATATTAAAGACATTTTTTGTTCCGTTTTCTGAACAAGTTACAGCATTAGAAAACCAAAAAACATGGTTCCAACAAGATGGCGCCACTGCTCATACTGCACGAGCTATGATGACAGCCGTTGGCAAGGTATTCCGTAAGCGCGTCATTTCACGAGATTTATGGCCACCTCGATCACCAAACTTGACGCCACCAGATTTTTACCTTTGGAAAAAATTGAAGGGACTTGTTTATGCTGACAATCCTCGTTCAATCAATGATTCTAAACATAATGTCAGACAAGTCATTGCCAGTATCAGATGTGAGGAACTGCACCAAGTCTTCTGCAGCGTGCGTCGGAGAGTCGAGCTCTGTCCAAGAAGATGACTCATATTTCCAGCAACTCATATGATTAGTTAATTTAGCAAATATTCATAGAATATGCCTATGTATATGGTAAATATTCCGCATTTTGGTCCTCTGTCATGTTATCTTTAATGAATAAATGCTATAGAATCTATATAGCTTGTATTCTATTCCTTAATATGAGATATACTTTCGGTATGTTACTTTTGAAACACCCTGTAGATATAGTACAGGCAGTGGTCAATTTAGAGTGAGGTAGCTTCCTCAGGGCCTTTCGATTCCAAGATCAACATTTTAATGGTGACCTGGTGTAAAAGTAGTCAACGTTAAACAAAAATTTGCTCTGCAATTTATAAATATTTTTTTAGTTCTTTTTGGTTGGGCTATTGTTAAGTAAAACCATGCTACTTAATAAAATCCATAAGAAGATGTTTAAAAACAATCTTGTGAGGGTAAGTATATTAACTCCATAATGCCATGTTTGTTTGAAATAAAAAATAATTTTTGGCAAAGCTGCCAGTTGGTGCAGTAATTTTTGTGTCTAAGTAATTATAGGGTAATTTCATGACAAATCACCACAGGCCTTTAACCACTACATCTCTGATTTTGATAAAAATTGGTGTATGGGGTTATCTTATAGCCAAAACCCACCGGTAAAAATTTTAGATTTCTACGACTAATAATTTTCGAGTTAAAGGGGGGAAAGTTTTGGGGGAAACAAAACCCCTTTTCAAAAAATGCATTTATCTTTCTCAAGATATGTTTAAAATATAACATGTAATATATAATTGAAATCAGAAATGAACAAGGAATACAAATATGTATCAAAAATCCTATAAATATTAATGTAAAAAAGTAATTAACTTTTGAAAAATATTTTTCCCCATACCCCCAAAGATTTTAAAATGGCAGTGGCTATTTCGCCGTCGACGGCAATTTGCCCTTGGAATCTATTTTGCCGTGATCATTCACGTGTGTTTATATAGCCAAATTTGCGATTATCGCACCAGTGATTCTGTGGTGTAGTGGATAGAGCGCTGGTCTTGAGATACAAAGGCATCGGGTTCGAATCTCAGCTGGCCAGGGCTTTAAAAGAAAGGCAGTGTACACTGACGGGGTAGGCCCGGTATGTAAATGTACGGGGCGGTGTACACTGCAAGGGAGTGTGCAGGATGGGGGATAGAGACCGGGGGTGCAAAATTTTTTTTTTTGGTTTTTAAAATTGACCAATCAGAGACGACCAAAAGTCACATGTTTAGTACGTCATTAAAATTGACCAATCACAAACAACTTACGGCAAAATAGTCTCTGAGGGTAAATTGCCGTCGACGGCAAAATAGCCACTGCCTTTTAAAATCCCCTGAAAATTTTTTTCAAAAAAATTTTTGATCCAAAAACTAAAAGTATGCATCAAAAACAATGAGTATAGACATTTATTGTGCTTAGCACTCAACAAAAGTAATCTGCTAAAGCAATTTTTAGGAAAGATATTACCAAATTGAATCCAAATGTAATAGGTTTTTTAAAAGGCAGTGGCTATTTTGCCGTCGACGGCAATTTACCCTCAGAGACTATTTTGCCGTGAGTTGTTTGTGATTGGTCAATCTTAATGACGTACTAAACATGTGACTTTTGGTCGTCTCTGATTGGTCAATTTTAAAAACCAAAAAAAAAAAATTTTGCACCCCCAGGTCTCTATCCCCCACCCTGCACACTCCCTTGCAGTATACACCGCCCCGTACATTTACATACCAGGCCTGCCCCCTCAGTGTACGCTGCCTTTCTTTTAAAGCCCTGGCCAGCTGAGATTCGAACCCGATACCTTGGTATCTCAAGACCAGCGCTCTATCCACTACACTACAGAGTCACTGGTGCGATAATAGCAAATTTGGCTATATAAACACACGTGAATGATCACGGCAAAATAGATTCCAAGGGCAAATTGCCGTCGACGGCGAAATAGCCACTGCCAAATTAATAAGACACCACCATATTTCATAATCTCAAGGAATTTTTCTTCAAAATTTAAAAAGCAATCATTTCATAAATGAAGTAATAATGTTGTTGGATTTTTCTGAGAATATTTCTTTGATGATACAGGACAAAGCCTAAGGTTTTCTTTGGGAAAACTTCCACTGTATTGTACACCTACAATATTTGTATTTTAACGCAAGAAATCAGATGATGATGAAATTACCCATAAAAGTTTTTGTCTTTTATCCCCAAACACAAAGCACAATACATCTATGGTGCACACTTTTATATCTGCTCTAATACCTGAAATTAAGTTCTTTATACCTGAACTGAGCAAACTTTGTTACTTCAGTGGTGGTTGCACTGGACAATACAGGTTTAATTTTATAAATTTATGTCATCACAAAATGGATTTTGATGTAGAGTGTTAGTGGCACTTTTTTGCTACTTCACATGGAAAAAGTGCATGTGATGAAATTGGAGGAGTGGTGAAAAGGATGATCGCTATAGCTAGCTTACAGAGGCCCTTTGAAAATCAAACATTAACTCCTCAGAACATGTATACATTTTGCAAAGAAAAATTTGGAGTAAAAATTAGTTCTTTTATACTTCTAGTGATAAAACAGAGAAAGAAAAATTTTTGGCAACCAGATTCCAAAATGCTCTATTAATTCCTGGAACCCACAAATTGCATAAAATAATTACAGCCGGCAATGGTAGAGTTAAAATTTATGAAATATCAAATGCTGATAAAAGAGAAGAAAGACTTTCACTGAAAAATTCAAATAGAGGTAGTTCAAGATTTGCTTCACCCAAAATCTGGAGACTATGTCATTTGTAAATATGATGACAAAGTTTGGGTGGGATTCATCAGCTCTTAGCGTGAAGAGTTTGATGATTTTAAAGTTAAATTTTTGTATCTGAGTGGATGTAATTAATATTATTGCTATTCTGAAATAGAAGACTCTTGTCATTTGGACAAAACAAATATCTTGAAAATATTGGCTTCTCCATCCTTAAAATTAGGAGCTCAAAGGAATCAATATTACTTTAAACAAAAGAAGTAACAATTATGAAATGAACAAACTAATATTTAACTTGTTTCAGTTATTTATGTACACCTTCACATTCAGCTAATACTTTAAATGATGTCTAACAGTCTAGATATGATATATTTTTGCAGTTTTCATTTGTACATGTGTTTAAAAATGAGTTTTTATAATTATCAGGGATATCTAGAACAATGGGATTGATAACTCTGTTTTCCTACACTTTTGAAGTGTCTCAAGAAGGGTCAAACCATTGCTAAGAGCTGTGGATTAAGTCTAGTAATGCAGTGATATTATTTACACAAAAGCAATGCAGACCTGGCACTAGGTTGTTTAGCTTCTTAGTGTAGGTTTTGTTCGTCTGCCACTGCTCTATCCTGCATAGAATACAATTTTCAAGACATCCTATTGGAATCAAATGATTGCCTCTTCGTTTTGATTCTCCTAAGTGCATTTAAGTGTTTTGTTAAAAGCCAGTTATAATGTTAAACAGTTGTACAAACTTGAAAGATCTCCAACTAAAGTATTTGATAAAAGTTCATATGCTAATGGTAGTGATAAATAGGCATAATAGTTATAGTACAAGCATGATAGGCATAGTACAGGCACAGTAGACATAGTACAGGAATAGCAAGCATAGTACAGGAATAGTTGGCATAGTGATAATAACTAGAGCTTTTAATGTGAAATCTCATTGCACCCCCTCAATGCTTAAATCTAAACTCATACAATTACTTTTTTTGAAAGGAAAGAGGTAAGGCTTCTTTATATTGATGTGACTGGTTTTTGGTTGCACACTTCCCCTGCTATCTTTGTACTTGTACTTTTTAAGGCATTTTTTAAAATTGCATTTAAATTACCTTTTGTGGCTATTATTTTGCTATTGCAATATTTATTTCCTCATTGTACAAATGCAATTATACTAGTGTTTTTTGTGTTTATGCACTGTGCAGCTTCTTCATATTTAGAAGCTTCCTGTGCCTTGGTTAATTAATTGATGGCAATTTGGACAAAAGTCTTCAAAAAATGCTCAACTGGTGTTCAAGAATCAAAAGTATGAGTTACAGTTATGGTGTAAAAACTTTCATCACTTCGAAATGAACTTCAAAGTAATATTTCATTGTGCAAGTGTTTTACTGAAATAGTTTTTACTCTGCTTTTTCTTCCTGCCTTGTTTTTGTTTGATATGAACCTATGTGGATGGGCATTAAGCGAGCAAATAATAGAAGGGCTTGACTTGAGCAATATTTGGCTACATTTGTGTAGCAAGTGTTGCTGGAAATTATGAAATGTACACAATGATTTTCATGGCTGCAATCCTTCTACCAAATTTAAGTGTGAAATAGCTACTGCTGTATCTGTTTGCTAATGCAGTTGAATTTTGAAACAAAATCTTTTTTACCGCAATACTTGGATTCTTTTTTCTATAACAACTCAACTACTTTATAACCTAGACAAAATCAGCAATTTTGTAATAATATGTCACTTTTGTTGAAATTGAGAAAGTGACCCTTCTAATGGAGACAGGGTTAAATCAAAATTACTGCACTGCACTGGTGCGATTTTTTTCACACCGGTGCGGTTGGTGCAATTTGTTATTGCACCGGTGCAGTGCAAGTTTTCATTCTACCCCTGTTGATGTGGTTGATGTGATTTTTTTTGCACTGATGTAGTCGATGCAAATTTTTTTGCACCACACCGCACCAAAGTACATTTATTACAGCACCAGTGAGATAGGCATGTGTAAACATGATTCAAAGGTGCTAATTAATATTTATAAATGCATAAAAAAATATTTGTTTTACCATCACTTAAACAAATCTTAAAGTTCACATAAAAAATTTTTGTATAAAGTATTCACCAAATGATTAAACAGTTGTAAAAACTTTCAGTTGGATGAACACAATTTTCATTTTCTTCGACAACAGTTGCTTCGAAACACAAATGCTGTAATCTTGCCATCCTTGGAGATTGTATCAACGTAATGATTTTTTGTATTTTTGAATTAACTACTATGCATTACATGCATACAAAATTGGTGTTACTCTAGACCATACAGTTTGTTTGTAGGTTAAAATTACTTTTGTTCAATTTTTTAAGTGAGTATATGTCTAATATGCCTGTACTACTCTACTATTCCTACAAAATGCTTGTACTATGTCCACCATGCCTGTACTATGTCTACTATCTCTGTATTATGCCTACCATTGTTCCCTTTAATCGCGAAAAAAGTGCAAATTTGCAAAATTATGTCCAGCGGATTTGCAGTTAAAATTCAACAGTGCATAAAAAAGTCCACCGGTTTTCGGTAACTTTTTCCGTTTGTTAAAATTTTTGTAATTTTCAACCAACTGTTTAATGAATGCATGGGAGACAGTAAATGGGAATGAAAGGTTGGACAGCTGCTTTTTTAGGGATATGCAACGTCTCGTGTAAACATTGCCCAGCAATGATGCAACAGTGAATGATGGTGACTTGAAATATTGTGCATGCCGTTACCAAACTTCTTTTGTATCACAAATCAACCCCAAAGCAAGTAGCATAAAGTAACCCAGTCGTATCGTAGCTAAGGAGCAGTAATAGCAAGTAGCTCTCAAACTTCACTTTGACACAAGACATTACTTTTTGAGGGAAGTTTGAAACTGGAATTGCTTAACTTATGTTTTCTTTTCGTTTGAATGCTAATTTAAAACGTGCTTGTTAAGATTAAAAATGCATAGCTCTCGGCTTCACTTTAGCATACAAAACGTCATTTTGTAAATCAGAAATAAATAACCTCTCACTTGCTATTTATAAAAACTAAAAGTAGAAGGGAGTACGATTTCTAACCAATTTTAGTTTTAAATCTCCTTGAAAATTTTTTAAAAATAAAATGCAGCTGGCAACCATGTGCTGTGATAGCTTACCAGTCATGATCGAAATAAGCATTGAAACAAGACAAAAAAATATAAAGTGCAGTTTCAATTTCTTCATACACATTTTTTGTTGAAGTCCAGCCTTTTTTTAATTACTGGAAAGGAAAACTTTTTCTTGACTAGTTTTTTTATATTTTAGTTAGATAACACTTCTGAAATTTACTTTAATAACTTTTTTGAGGTCGCCCGTAAAAACGAGAAAAAATATGATCGGAGCACATGCATCTGTGCTTTTCGAAAATGGGCAAAATGCCAAAAACGCTCATGAAAATGAGAAAATGTATAACCGGATTGCATGCCTCTGTGCGTTTTGAAAATGGGCAAAATGCCAAAAACAATTTGAAGCCAACAAATGCAAAAAGTGCTCATGAAAACGAGATAAAATATAACCGGGCTGCATGCCTCTACCTATTTCCAAAATGGGCCAAATGCCAAAAACACTCATGAAAACGAGAAAATGTATAACCGGGCCACATGCGTCTGTGCATTTCGAAAATGGGCCAAATGCCAAAAACACTCATGAAAACGAGAAAATGTATAACCGGGCCACATGCGTCTGTGCATTTCGAAAATGGGCCAAATGCCAAAAACGTTCATAAAAACGAGAAAAATGTATAACCAGGTCACATGCCTCTGTGTATTTCGAAAATGGGCCAAATGCCAAAAACGGTTGAAAAGCACTGAACTCTAAATAAAAAGTTTCATAATCGAACTATGTCTGAGGGAAAAATAAGGATACCGTTGTACGCCAACCAACATTATCAGCAAACCATAAGCTATGCAAAGTTAGCTTAGCGTATACACTGACTAAATAGCAGTAGGCTACTACAAGTATTCTTGTTTTACTCCTTCAAAATATGTTACTAAGGCTGGTGTAACCGTTCATTCAGCAATGTCCACCAAAACCTGTCTGGCAGTTTTCATACATTTGCTAGCGATTTGACACTCGTGCCGGCAGTTACGCACGAACTAAAACCTTAAAGGGAACAGTGATGCCTGCTATGCTTGTACTATGTCCACTATGCCTGTATTATGCTTGTACTATGCCTATGCTATGTCTACTGTGCTTGTACTATGTCTACTATCTCTGTACTATGTCTAATATGCCTGTACTATGCTTGTACAATGCCTGTACCAATGTCTACTATGCCTACTGTGCTTGTACTATGTCTACTATGCTTGTACTATGCCTACTATGCCTGTACCTGTGTACTATGCCTGTTTTAACCACTGACACTCTTTTTACTGGAACAAGATGATGTTACAGTCAAAGATGGGCTAAACATTTCTTCAGAACGTTTCTCAAAATCGTTTGTGGTCTTGTCAACCAAGTTACATCACATAGGTTTGCATTGGTAACTTTTTCTTTAGGATGCTAATACTTTTTGCATAGGTTATGGTACTATTGAATGATTAATCACTTTTACGTCAGCTGTAAGTAATGTTTTTATCCATATGTAACATTTTCTTCACTTTTTGAAAAATTGCACTCAGAGACCCAATTGAATCATCTCACATTATGCATATAAACAGTTTCTACAGTATTAGGCCAATTTTAACCAGTATAAAGTATAGAAGTATTGAACTTCTGTTTGTTTATGATAAATTATAATGCAAAGTATATAATTATAATTTTAAGCCCATATAAAGTAATTCTGCTATGATGTGCCTTCCAGTGCGATTTTTTGCTGCACCAGTGCGATTTTTTGTCGCACCAGTGTGATTTTTTGCCACACCAGTGCAATTTTTTGTCGCACCAGTGCGATTTTTTGCCGCACCAATGCGGTGCCAATTTTTGTTCTAATGACTGCTACCTAATGCAGTCATCAATCTCAATGCTCTAAATATCCGTGATAAATATTGTTTCAAGTAATAGGCACTGATTATTGTTAATTATTTTGTAAAATTTGTGTTGATTGTCTTTTTTAATAGAGAATATTTTCAAGGTTGAATTTAAGGTATGTAGAAAAATCCTTCTCATTATACAGTGATCCCTCACTATATCGCGCTTCACCTATCGCGGCTTTGCGGAATTTTTTACAGTGCTTTTTTTACAGTGAATTCCTACCTTGTATTGATTGCTATATAAAAAGCATTGTTTTACAACACTGTTCTTTAAACTATTATAGTTATTTGTAAGAAAACGTTAATATTTCTATTTCTTAAACACATTTTGGGCCTGAAAAGAGGTTTTGTTTTTTGTTTCATTCTGCAGTACAGTATTGCATTGTAAAATAACAGTAAAAATACAGCTGACTACTTCACGGATTTCACCTATCGCAGGTTAGTTTTGGAACATATCCCCCGCAATAAACGAGGGTTTACTGTAATTAAATTTTTGGAAATATACGTCTTAAAAATTGCTTTAGCAAATCACTTTTGTTAAGTGTTAAGCATGATAAATGGTCTATACCCATTGTTTGTATTGCATACTTTTATGGCTTATGAATCAAAAATTTTTCAGGGGGTTTCAAAATCCTTAGGGGGTGCGGGGGGAAAATATTTTTTAAAAGTTAATAACTTTTTTACATTAATATTTATAGGATTTTTGATACTATATTTGAATTCCTTGTTATTTTCTCTTCCAATCATATTATTACATGTTATATTTTAAACATATCTTGAGGATGATAAATGCATTTTTAAAAATGAGTTTTTGTTTCCCCCAAAACTTTCCCCCCTTTAACTCGAAAATTATTAGTCGTAGAAATCTAAAATTTTTACCGGTGGGTTTTGGCTATAAGATAACCCCATACACCAATTTTTATCAAAATCAGAGATGTAGTGGTTAAAAGCCTGTGGTGATTTGTCATGGAATGGCCCTAGTAAGTTCTTTGTATGTAGTTCATTGCCTAGGTGGTTACTGCCACTCTTAGCAATGTTCTTTGTTTGGTTGCAATATTTATGGTTAAGGATAGATTGCTCTATGGCTGCTGTAGTCCACCGTTTGCTCCACTCCACAGTGAATTTGATAGTAAGTATGCCAGCTTTGTGTTTAATTCTAAATCTTATTCTTTGACCAGAACATATAAATTTTGAACACAAGTTTAATTTCAGTTTTGTCTGATGGCATAACTTGTATTTTTGGTTGGTATACAGACTTTCACCCAATCTTTTGCCACAATGGAGAAGTTTTCTTCAAAAGTATATGAATTGAGAAAGTACACAATTAAGCCTGATGCAATTGGAAAGTACAAACAGCTGACGACAGAGCAGTTTCATTTGAGGACAAAACATTCAAAGTTGCTGGGGTTTTGGTTTTCTGATGTTGGTTCAAAACTATTTTTATCAGTTCATATCTGGGAATATGGTAAGAATAAAAGGAAAACATTTAAGTACCATTTTTTTATGCATGTATTGTACGAAAAGCATTGCTGGTGACGTTGCAACGAATATTGCAATGACTTTTGTGCACTCTTAAATGGTTTTTGTATGTTGTTTCGTAATATCAGTGTTTAGTCTCACAGAGCAGCAACAGTGTTACTATAAACAAAAGATGATAAGTTCTGCTTTTGAATTTCAGAGTTATCCATGTTATATTTGGTTGTACAAATTTACTCCTGACACACTGTTATATGTACGTGACATCAAAGCAAAGCAGACTATATTACTACAAAATACAGGGCGGCACAAAAGTTACCCATCAGTCAAGAAAAATTAAAAAAAATTATTTAGAGATGATGCATAGATGATTAGCAAGTATATAGGCATATAATGCAACATTGTCACGGTAAGTATTCAAATCGTCTGCCATTACAATGAATACACTTTTGAAATTTCTGGACAACAGACTGACTGACAGGTAAATGTTTCTTGACTGACTGGTAACTGTTGCGCCACCTTGTACAATTTCCAGTGACATGATCAAGCAGCTATTGTGAGATTTAAACAGATGATTATTATCATGGCCTGTTGGCCGTCTTTTTAATGACATTCCAACTATCTAGGTGCTGTTACTTAAATTGTAAGTTTAGTTTTGAAATTATTTGATGTTGATAGATTCCTTTAAGCACCGTGCTGAAGTTCGTGCGCGATTGGATTGTGATGTAGAATGGCAATCAAATTATCTCTCCCCAGCATTAATCTGTTTCATGCAGATGGAAAATAGTTCAATGTATATGCCATCTTGGTGTGTGGAATTCAAACGAGTAAACTGTCAGCCAAAAGGTAAGACCTGTTGCTCAACTACTGTTAACCAGCTCAAAGCTGTGCGTTATGTAGAGTTAGTTTGTTTATATTAACTTTTTATACAGTAAATCGGTTTTTATAATGTTGTACAAGCATTGGAAGCAGTGGCTAGAAGTTTCATGAGTAATTCATTGCACTATCTTTTTTCTGTTAGGTTTAAATGCAGTATTGGTTTTTATAAGATAAAGAGATTTTCAGGTGAAATTTTGCAGAGGTTGTTCTTCACAAAGCAGTTTTTGTAAATGATAGGCTTTTTAGTGTGAGCTACCTTAAGTAATTACAATTCTTTTATCTTCATGTAGTTATAATACTTTTACTCAAGCAGACTTTTCGGTTACTTTCTCCAGCTTTGGAATTGGGTTGTGTTTAAATCTTACTGAACCAACATGGGAAGCTAAAAGCCTAGCTGAATCAATTTTTAAACCATATGACAGGGGTAGCCAAATTTGCTTTACCCTGTAGCTACATACCATAAATTGCAAATCTGAAAGAGCTGCAATGGAAAGTTTTTCGTAGATCACCATTCTTAAGTTGATGATTTTGCTCTTTTTTGAGTTAAAAGACTTTTTTGTGAGGGAGAAAGGCCACCTTTTCTGGCTACAAAACACACATACAGGCCTTTTATTAGAGAATGAATCTTTTAAAAATGGTTTTCTGTACAGTTTTTGATTTTTTCGTATTATTTGGAGAAAGCTGCTGCCCTTTATTTCTCCCTTGAATATGCCACTAGATGGCATAAGATTGTCTTAATAAAATAAGTTTCTTTGTATGGACAAGATCTTTCATTTTTGGATAGGCTTTTCAGATATTGAGCTTCTCATTAGCCCTTTTTACAAGTCTTTAGTTAGACTGGGCCATCACGACAAGTTGACTGCTTGACTCTGCCTCCTGTCTGCCACATAAAGATGGAGGCATCGTGTTAAGTGTCTTGCTCAAGAACACAACGAGCAAGCTTGCCGATTTGTTCTCCACATTATCCTTATTGTGCTGAACGCCAAGCAGGAGAGCTGCTAGTACCATTTTAAAAAGTCTTTTGGTATGACTCGACTAGGGAAATGAACCCGTGGTTTACCGAAACGGATGTTTTAACCACTACGCCATCACGCTGGTTAATAACATAAGTGATAGCATACAAAGAAAAGAGATTTTAACTTCATATGCAGAAGTCTTAAATCACACATAATGAAAACAACACGAGTTCAAACAACCATATTCATTATTCAAAGGCCCAAAGAACTACTGCATCTTGTGATTTTGCGAGCCGCAGTTTTGCCACCTCTGTGGCGTGTGATGTAGTGCTGTTTACATAAAGTAAAGTGGTAGAATGTTTTGTTTCATTTAGGATTATGTTGTTTACCCCTTCTTCAATGGGATGGAGGCTTGTTATAAAATGGTTATATTCTGCCTCACACCACAAACATAATTAAGATTAGGCCAAGGGAAAGCAGCAGTCTATTTCAAACCCGTCGTGATTGTAAATCTCAGACTAGTAGCCCCAACCCCAACAAAGCTGGCTGTCATTGCTGGTTACCCAAAAGTCTCTTAAAACATCATCATTGAGCAGCTTCACTATTTTAAGTCTTGAAGATCGCTGTGATCGTCGATACAGACAGCAGTCAACAGCACACGGTTTAGTCTTTGAAATCAAAGAAATATGTATCTCCATGTGTACTGTGATGTTGAATGAAATAAAAATATCTCCGTCTCGCAAGTTTTCCTTGCTCGGTTGCAATGCTTGCCCTAGAAGCACACACTGCCAGCAATGCTAAGATACACGAAACAGGTCTAAACTTGGTTCGAAAGTAGGCGGGTAAAGGAAGACATTCACTGAATCAGCTCGTCTGAGCAAAACGCGGAAAATAAAATAAAATTGACTTAAAAGCCTTTCCTGTGATGTGAAAATGAGATATTTTACCGACAAACTTTTGCTGAGAATTATGTTCAAATAGGAGTTTACGTCATGAATACTTACTCGATGGTGGATGGAGGTCCATCCGCATGGAATGAGCAGTTTAAAAATTACATCACAGCTTATTCTGGTCTTGTCTCCGCTCAGCTTGTTGGAGTATGGTACACAGACTTGGGTGATCATAATACAGGTAAATATCTCGATTTTACAGTTATGTTTGTGGCAACTTTGTGCTGTGGCTTATATTTAGAAGCGTGCTTAATTTGTGTTTGGCGCATTTGAATCATTTTAAATCACTGAACTACGTATTGGTCGATTTTTGTACTAAATCAACAAGTCATTTTCGCCGCCACAGCTAAACTTTTTATCATAGAATTTAAAGCTCAAAACAATATTGGTGCCCTACGGTGATATGGCAAAATCTAATAACTACAAAAGTGATGTTTTTGAGAATATTGATTATATTGTTGTGCAATAAGGGAACAACGAAACTAAGTTTTTTCAGTTTTGCCTTGAAGTAGTTAGCTAAGCGAACAATAATTATTTCTTGACGTTTGCAGATCAGGTAGCTTCACATAAACAGAAAGAAATCGAGATTGTTTGTGATATTTGAAATGTAGTCGTTAGGTTTTGCTATATCACGGCAGTATTCGTCAGAAAAGGCATCCATAATTTGTAGTGCTATTGTGCTTGAATAAGAAGTCTTGTTGAAGAGCGAGTGGATACTGGTTTGAGGCATACTGGTTTGAGGTTGAGGTTTGAGGCATATACACTAAACCAGCACGTCTAAGCCTTCAAAAGTAGGAAAAATGGACGTGAAATCGACGTAGCCTTCACCCTGGTTGCAGTGTTCATAGAATAACTGGCAAGGGAATGAGCTTGACGTGATTGTTCTATTTCGCATTCATTTTGAGAGTGGATGCGTTATATTTTGACTGCATTATCTGTTGAGCGTATTTTGATGAGAGGGTTGTTGGAGCATCGAAGCAGAACAAAGGAGTTGGAGCTTTTGAAAGTTTCAATCCATGCGCTAGAGCAGTGTTTCTCAACCTTTTTTGCGCTCGTACCCCTTAAAATTTTGTGAAATGTTTTTGTACCCCTAGACCTATCGAACAAACACCTACAAAATTACCAGTAAATATACAATCCAACAATGAAATAAAACACGATGTAGCATGTTACCGGTATATATTTGTTAACCAAAATATTGTTCACAACAAAACCAATTCGGTGCAAAACCAATTTTGTCGGAACAAACAAGAAGCTATTTACAACGTCACAGTAACTCTTTCTCATGATAAAAAATTATTCGGAAATGCAGATGTTAAAAAAGGCTTTGGAAAATGTTTTCTTATTTCAAATAACAATGAAAATAAATTTTTAGCAAATAGTTTAAAATAACCATTATTCTGACTCCTCATCTCATACCCCCTGCTTTGGTACTTCGCACCCCCCGTTAAGAACCCCTGTGCTAGAGGTTGAATTTTTCTCCGAGAGGCTGAGTCATTTCAAAACGAGTTTTTTGCGCTAAAGATGCATTTATTTGCCTCGAGGTTGCGTTAATCGTTAAAAATAAATCTCCATTGTATCGGCACTCTAACCATTCCTCGATCTTGAATTACAAAGTATGAAAGTTTTCAAACTTGAGAGCAAGCGTAGATCACTGCAGTACTTTTTTCTTTTTGTTCCAGTCACGCCCTTGCGAGTTTGGAGTGATAAAGAAGTTCGATTTGCAGGGTGTATAGCAATTCGTTAAGGTTTTAAAAACTTTCTGAAATTTTTAAGCTTGTGCTGTTGTTTTTGTCTGTTACAGATATACTGTGATTTCATACTGCAGCAATTGCATTTATGTTAATCAAGCATATTCTATTTCAAAGAACAAAAATTGAAAATCGTTGAACGATGATTTGAGCCGAAATGCTGCAAAACTGTTCGTTGACGTTTTGCTCGAAAATTTCTTCTGCGTTCTAGTGAAGTTCCAAATCAAAATTTCATCCGACGTACTGCGCGTAAAAGAGATAAAAAATTATTGACCGCAGAAAGGGAGAGGTTGGTTTACCCACCGTTGTGAAATCCTCTGAAAACTTGAACAAAGTCCGTATCTCTGTTCAATGGTGTCCAAAAGAAACTCTCAGATCTCATCGATGCCTGCGCAAAACAAAATGGGTACTACAATAAAAATGTGAAATACAGAAAGTGTTCGTGGAACATGTACTTGGTATATTATTTCAAAATCACCTAACTTTTCTGACCAAAATACTTTGCAATGTCGACGTTAGGTAAACTAGTTTTTGTTTTTGAAAGATTTAAAAACGTCAAATAATGGTGGAACTCCCTACAGGTTAATTTTTGTCTCGTGTTTTTATTTCAGTGCATGTGGTTTGGAGATACAGCTCGTATGATTGCATGCAACAAAGTAGAATGAAAGTTCAGGAAGGTGTGAAGGTGACCAAAGAAGGTGAGCGGTTTTATTTGCTGTTATGCTGTCAACAACTTTTCTTTGTCGTGCACGTTAAGCGGTGATTGGGATAGACGTCAAAAAGAATTTATTGGGTTAAAGCAAATGTACATGAAACTAATAAAGATCAGCCCAATACGAATGTAGCGATCAAAACAATGATTTAAACTTTTCACTTTAGTTGGTAAACGATAGCGATCCCTTTTATGGCGGATAATGATAGCCACTATGCTTCACAAAGTTGAAACAGTGAAGTTGCCATTTTTGGATGCTGTAAGTGGCAATGATTGACCACTGCTTACAGCAGTCCACCTCGGTGGCAGCGTGCTAATATCTATTCTTTTTATGCAAGAGCAAAAAAACATTTTCTGCGCTTATAATTATTTCGAAGTGAACTGCGTCTACCTCATAATATCATAAATTTGATCACTGCTCGTGGGGTGTTTGCTGTGTGTGGACTGGGGACTAGGTGCTCTATTTCAGAAACTTGCCCTCAAAACAGCAAAAACGTTAAATGGCAATGATAGTTGAGATTTGAACTCCGTACTATTTGTTCTCTTATTTGTGTTTACAGTGACTATTCTTAACCAAGCATCTGTGCTCATGTTGCCTGCTCCTTGGTCGCCGTTGCAATGAAGTTGGTGCAATGTTGCAATCGATTGCAGGTGACGGAAGGTGTAGCGAGAGATTGCATAGTGAAAGATCTGAATCAAGCTTTGAAACGAAATAGATATTGGTGAAAAGCTGAAATGTTTCGGCTTGCGAAATGTGCGGTTTCTAAACAGATTCTGGTCACTGCTTCATATGAAGGATTTAATTTTTTGTTTTATTTGATTTGCATTGAAACCGGTTTGTTTTTTGCGGTAGTCGTAAAAACTAGTCGATAAGAAATTAAGTGCGCTTTGTGATTTAGTTTACTTAGAAATATTTGCCGTGTTGTGCTAAAGATAGCACACCACCGTGATAAAAGCAAAAATATGCATAACTATAAGCTAACATTGCTTTCAGTGTTCCCTTTAAACGCAAAAAAAGTGCGAATTTGCGAAATTGTGTCCGGCGGATTCGCAGTTAAATTCAAAAGTGCGTAAAAAATGTCCGGCGGTTTTTGGTAACTTTTTCACTTTGTTAAAATTTTTGCAATTTTTTCAGCAAAATCTTAACCAACTGTTAAATGCATGGGGGACAGTGAAAAGAAATCCTAGTTAGAACAGAGGCTTTTTTAAAGCAGTGCAACGTCTCACGCAAACATCGCGCAACAGCGAGTGACGGCGACTTAACATATCGCGTGCGCCATTGCCACTTTTTTGTATAACAAATTATCTTTCCAGCAATTAACCTAAAGTAAAACCAATTTTTTTTGTTTACTTTTTCCCAGCCGATTTCAATCGTAGCTAAAGAGCAGCAATGGCAAGCAGCTCTCAAACTTCAGTTTTAACACAAGACATCATTTTTCGCGGGAAGTTTGAAACTAAACTTGCTTGAACTCTTTATGTTTTCTTTACGTTTCAACGCTAACTTCAATCGTGCTTGTTAAGATAAAAAAGCACATAGTTCTCGCTTTCAGTTAAGCACAAAAAACACCATTTTTTGAGGGAATGGTACAGTTTTTGTACGTTACGAATAAATAGCCTTCTTTTACTTGCCATTTATTACACTAAAAAAAAAAAGGATATGACTTCTAACCAATTTTAGTTTTGAATTCTCTTCAACTATTTTCGGATTTGAGATTGAAAGTTTGCTTGCAATTGCAAAAACCTGTTGTTTAATTGATTACGATAGAAAAATGTAAGTTGTTTAATTATTTACCGTAAACAAGCAACAATTAAAGTTCGCAGTAATTTTTGTTGTGTCATAGTGTAATAACCTATCTTACATCACATTACTTTATAAAAGTCCTATTTCTCATGCTCATGTGGGGCGTCGGCAAAGGATTCATTTTATTTACGCGCAATGTTAACCTGTCATTCCAAAGTGCTTGCGAATCACTGTTGCAAAGGCTGTAAAGTTTGAGACCAAATTTAACCACAACTAACTTACTGAAGAAAAATAGCCCGGTATTCCCCGCCGCCTTATAATAACCAATAAGCTACCTGTTTGTGAACATTTTGGAGCTGACAAAGTCACGCTAATTATTACGTCACCGAAGCGCATTGTCACAGTTCTGACTTTCCTTTCCCTGCAAATTTGTCCGGCGGTTTTCGTACATTTGCTAGCAATTTCGCACTTGTGCCGGCGGTTAGGCACTCACTAAAATCTTAGAGGGAACACTGATTGCTTTATGCAATTTTAATGTAGATCCAGGGCCGTTGAGAGGGGGCAAGGGCTTGTGGGGGCCCGCGCTGTTGCTATACGCAACGCGAATCGGTTTTGGTTGTCACGCGTTTTGTATTGCCCCCGGCATTTAGGGCCTGACATTGATACGGCGATCGAAATTAGCAGTTGGGTGAGTGTGATCTCCAAAAAAGAAAAGGTCATCGCCCTTTAATCATTGCGTCTAGGAATGTTTTGCCTCGTGGTGCAGGCAATTTCAGCCGCAGTCCCACTCCGGGCCCACTCTGTTCTCTCAACGGCCCTGTGTAGACCCGATTGGTTTGAATTTCTACCTGCCTATGCAACAATGTACATTGGATTTCATCTTATGCCAGTGTTGTGTTTTAGAACTACCTCCTGACAAGCCACCTTAGGCAAAACAGACTGTAGAGGTGTTTTTAACTTGAATACCACCAACATTGTACTTTGGTAGTTTTATTCTTTCCCGGTACTTATCACAAATATAGATCAAGTTGAAGTGCAATATGTGCTAAATGTTATTTTATTGACAGTATCTCCTCGTCAACTTTATTAACTATGGAAACATTGGTTTCACATCTTATTACAATATTACTTCATTTTTTTATACTTTTAAATTGAATTGATGGCATTATTGAGAATTTGTTTTAAACTAAAATTGCAATAAACCTGTAGAAAATTAATGTTTCTTTTGCAGCACATCCGAAAAGAGCCTTACATCGCCAGCCACCTATATTAATTCTTCTCTTATATTTCTAGCTGGCGTTACCCGCAGGGCCCCCATCAATAACGTCGGGGTCATTTATTTCAATTCAACCGGCTGCGCCGATTTCACCCATCGCTCGCATGTGTGAACAGAAACGAAAAAATTTGCTTTTAATGCACATCCACAATTGTTGTACACGTAATGGTGAACACCTTGTTCTCTTTATCAAGACTGGTGATGCTCACAAAGAAATAATATTGCTACCAACTACCGTTAATACTTTCAAAAAGTATGACGGGGGAGGAATCGAAACACGGTCAAAAATAATAGTGGCGGCCAAAGAGTGGTTTTCACAATTACAGAAATAAACTGTTCATTGATAAGCCTATTTTGCGATTTGTTGCGGCCTCGTTCGTATATATATTTATGGTGATCTTTGGCTGCGCTATTTGTCTTCTTTCCTGCCTAGCGAAAAAAGCGGCTATGCCTTCCGCAAAGTCATTCACCATATTGTAGTAGGAGTCCATCAAGCCAGGTTATTTTCAATCAAAATGTTTTCTCTAAATTCAGTTTTACAAATTGTTCGGTGTATGGTTTTATTCTGATTTTTTTTCTTCGACTTGGGATTTTATTACATTGTTTTATAGCAGGAGTGCGCAAACTACGCCCCGCCACAGCATTTTGTGCGGCCCGCCAACACTTGTAGAAACTTCCATATATTTAATTTAGTATGGCAGGGCTGGCCACACTTGTTATACTAAAGAGCCAAAAACAATAGAAGTCATTTTTCAAAGAGCAGCTACGCAATTCTTAGTTTGAATTGACGCATTTACGGTCCAAATAGAAAGTGATTACTTTTTTTTCTTTTTTTTTTGGAGACCGTCATTTTCAAAGCCCTGTAATACGGCATTAAGAAAGTTATTGCAAGATTTTAAGCACTGGCCCTCTGCCAACTCTTGAGTGGTCAATGCGGCCCGCCGGCTAAAAAGTTTGCCCGCCCCTGCTTTATAGCATAGATATGGATAACAGGCAGCTTATCAGCAAAAGAAAAAAATTTTTGCATTATATTATATATGTCGGCGTCGCCGGTAGGTCCCTATCAGTAACGTCGGGATTGATGATGTCGATTCAGGCGGCTTCACTTATCAGGCACTTTGGTGAAAAGTAACGAATAGTTCTTGCTTTTTCTGCCCATAAGATTTTTATGACTTGGTGCGCTCCTTTTCTGCAGGGTGTCCGAAAAGTTACTGTGCAGTAGAAAATATTTTTAACATTGGCTAATTTGTAACGCAATATTTAGATGATGATATGAAAACAAGTTAAGTCATTATTACAACTAGTGCGCGAAAAGTCACTGTGCAGTAGAAAATATTTTTAGCAATGGCTGCTTTTGTGACGCAATAATTAGGCGCTAATATGACTGCTCGTACATCATTAAACTTTGGAAAGCAGCTTTGCTGACCGCATGATTTTACCTGGAATTTGGCCTGCTACATCTCTGGATTTGACTCCTTTAGATCTCTGGGTGCACTAAAAAGTCTTGTGTATGAGAAAAATCCCCACAATGTGGTAAAGTTAAAGACAACAATTATCCAATGCCTTCAACAGATAACACCAGACATCCTCAAAGATGTGTTCAATAATATGCAGCGTCGAGTGCAAAAGTGTCTTAATTACAATGGAGGGTATTTCTTTTAAACAAACTGTAGTATTCTAAACAAATGTAGCCTTTAATAAATAAATATTGTATTGTCTATATGTTTTCTACTAAACTTTACTGTAAATGCATTAAATTTTCATGTATCCATGCTGCACAGTAACTTTTCGGACACCCTGTGATAGAATTTCTTATTTTAAGGACCTGGCTATACCTTAGGTTTATGTACTCTGTTCATTGCTTACATGAACCCAAGGGAGCCTTGCGTTTCTCTTAGTTTGGAAGCAGGAAACATTTCTGTTATCAAGCTGTTTGGAAGCAAAATATCAAAAATGTTTTTCATGTTGTGCAACTTTACACAGTGACGTTCTTTTTCTTTTGTCCCATGAAACTTTTTCAAGTCCTTGCTAGCTACGCATTATATTGTATGTTCTTATCTCCTTGCTTGGCGTGATCAGAAGAGTTAAAATAGTCCTTGCTTTTTATAAATGTTTGGGTTTGATCCTGGTAGCTCTATAAAGCGAAATACCAATAATATGTTCCATGTGGTGCGATTTCACGCTGTGACATCGTGTATTTTTGATTTTGCCTCGAACTTTCTCAAGTCCCTGCTGGCTACGCATTACGTTACATGTTTGTTTTTCCTTGCTTAGGTCTGCTCAGAGAAGTTAAAAAGAGTCCTTTTTTCAAAATTTTTAGGTTTGATCCCAATAGCTCTATAAAGCTATTATTTTCAACCAAAATACGAAAAGTATTTCTCCTAAGTATGGTGCCATTTTACCCCGGCAGGTCATGCATCCCTTGTACCGACTTAAAACGTATCAATTAAACCAGCTCCGCGGCTTCACTATTCACACATTGTTAGTGCCGCTACGAAAAATTGTAAAAAATATCGGCCGCAGTTACTGTACAATCACGTAATGATAATCATCTTGATCTATTAATCAAGACTGGTAGTACTTGAAAAGAAAGAATAATATCACGAATTATCATAAGTGTCAGGGGCAAGGAAGCGAAAATGAAACATTGTTAAAAAGCGATGGCAGCGCCCCAATGGTAATCCCTTTGACTACTAAAGAACTAATTAGGTATCTAGTGGTAAGCCAATTTGACGATTTGGAGGGTTCTGTTTCGTATCTATATTTGTGATGTCAAGCTTTTTGGCAGCGCTGTTTGCTCATTTCGGCCGTAACATAAAAAGGGTCCCTTTTTCATGTTTAAGCTTCTGTATTTGCGATCAAAAACGTTCTCTCTCAATCCACTTTCACAGCTACCTGCTATTATTGTTTAATTTTGATCGTTTCTGCAACTTTGGACAGACCTGTAGTGTCTCGAGACATGTCTCTGTCTTCAAAAATAGTTTTTTAAAGTCTCGTCTCATCTCGGCATCTTGAAGTCTCGGCCATATTTAAAGGTTCGTTTCAAAATCGAATAAAGTAAGCCAGATTTCCGACAGTTCTGCTTTTACAGCGAAACCCACATTAATTTAACTTGTACGGAAAAGAACAGCTTTCCACACAGTAGCGTTATTGTAAATGCGTGTGTCAAGATCTATAATTTTTTTCACGCATTCCTTATTAAATAGCTCATAGCCTGGTATATTGCAACGTAATCGAAAATTCACTGAAATGTCCAAAATTTAGTGTTAAAATACCCGCGGCATTTTGTAAACTATTGGTTTCAAAAGTCTCGTCTCGGTCTCGAAGATTTTGTCCGAGACTCCAGCTCTGACTTGGGATTTTATTACATCTAACTTTGCCCCAAATCCAAACCTCCATGATTTTGAATGAATATTTGTGTTTCGTATCCATACAAAGAGCCTATCGTTTACAAGTAACAGTAATGTGCTTTACAATTTATGTTTGCTATCAAATTGATGCTGGATAATTTTTCTTCTGCTGCTGTTCTCACTTGATAGTAGTAAACATCGTGATGTCATTTACGATCATGACAGAACACTGCTTTTTGAAAGGATTCAAGACTGAACAAAATAGCATGCTTACAAAGCACTTCAATAAATAATCGTTTGTTGCACCATGATACAGCGTAAGATGTTATAAAACAGTGGTTCTCAACCACGAGTCTGCGGACTCATTTGAATCCGGGTAAGTTCTGCATGAGTCCGCGACCCTTCAAACTTAAATTATCCTTACATAGATTTTAGTTAAGTTAACATAATTAACGAGTCAATTCAATAATTGTACATTTATTCATGTCAAAACGAAAACAGATGTTCGCATACTGTATAATGAAGACTACTTGAAGTTTGGACTTACTTCAATGGAGGTAGATGGTGAAGTAAGGCCACAGTGTGTGTTTTGCTTGAAACACTTAGCTCACAGTTCTTTAAAAGAACCAAAACTTTGTCGGCATCTAGAATCAAACCATGAAAAATGCGTTAATAAAACTCTTGAGGTGTTTAAAGAAAAAGAACATCAGGTAGAGCGAAGTCGCATTGATCGCCCATCTGCTTGGGGAGGAGTAACTTACTTTCACAATAAAGCAGTGCGCGCTTCTTTCTTTGTTGCTTGGAAAATTGCTAGAGCAAAGGCGCCTTATACAGCAGGAGAGAACTTTATTAAATCAGCAGATATGGAAATAGCCAGAGTAATGTGTGGTGATGCTGTTGCTAAGAAGTTGGCTATGGTTTCTTTATCAAAGGCACCATCAAGCGGCTTATCCAAGAACTCTCAGATGATATTTTGCAACAAATTATTTCCTCTGTGAAGCGTAGTCGAAAATTTAGTTTGCAGCTGGACGAGACAACAGATATCGCCAACGATGCACAGTTTATAGTGTTTGTGCGATACCTTGACACATACGACTAAATGGAGAAGTTTTTGTTTTGCCGTCCAGTTACCAAAAATACCACAGGAGAGAAAATATTTAAGAAAGTGAATTTGTTCTTTAAAGCAGGGCAGCGAACTCGGTCAGTTTTTACATCAAGTTTAAGTTTGAGTTCGAGTTTAGCTTGTTTTACGAGTTCAAGTTCGACATTTTCATTTTTCGAATTCGAGTCGAGTGAAAATTTATAAAGTTTTTTCGAGCTCAGAAGTTTGCAGTAAAATTGCGCGTTCAAACTTGTGTTCAAACATCTGTTACAATAAGCAAATGTTGTTGCCATAAGTCAAGCAGTGTGTGTATTGTGAATTTGCCATGAAAGCGAAAATTGAAAAATAGCTTACAATTGAATCATTGTAGGTTTCGTGATTACGCGCTTTTGATCAAAACAAGGGCTATGTCTGCGATTCATTGTTATGAAGAAAAAGTTAGCTGTCAATTAATCAACCATTCTCTACTGAGACTGTTTACATTGCAAAACTGTAAAATCTAGTAGAGTGTTATTCTCAGTGTCCTAAATGTTTTCATAAAACATTTAGGGTTTCATGCAGGAAGCAGACTTAGTCTAGTTACTCAAAAGCCGAGCTTGCGCCAGTGGGCTTATGAAAGAAGGCTTTGTGGTATGCAGAAACTAAACTCAAACGAGACTTTTGAAAGCTAGGCTAAATGTATTACAGTCAACTTCGGATATAAGAGATCCGTCGGGACCAGCTTAATCAGTCTCTTATAACCGGATTCTCTTATAACCGACTTATTAGTTTATATTGAAAATCATTTGGGACCTTTTGCGTAGTCCTTTACAAGCGAAAGTCCCTTATATCTGAATCTCTTATATCCGAAGTTGACTGTATGACGTTACCGTTATTGAAAATCCAGCTTATAAAGGGATTATGAGATTGCCGTTAAATATAATTTTGTAATATCATATTTGCAGGTGACACGTTTTTCGTTATTATGGTGCGATACAAATGGAAGTTGTTGTTTGCAAAAAGCTTTGGTTAAAGCGGATACAATAAGTGGTACGGCATGCTACATAACCGTGTTACTGATTAAAGCTATCTGGGTCCCATTGCCCTAATTTAGCAACACCAATACAATAACTGAGGTTTTGCCTCATTGCGTACATGAGTCCCGATTTAAGCCATGTACAATGATGATATATAAAAAGACTGACTTTAACAAGTATTTAAGCCATTGTTACGTCTATCTTGTTCTACTGAGTCTCGAACCCGGGCCATTCAAGCTATTGTTCCACACATGCCAAGACTTACTATCATGTAATAACGCACATCTTTTTAAACGCCACATTTAGTGTAATCATCGGAGCGTTTCTATGCCTAATTACCTTTGGTGTGACCAATTTCATGTAAAGATATCAGTTTTTCAATTTAATCAATACTTGTACTGCTAGCAGTAACAACAAGGAATCCTGGTTCAAAAGTAAACGGTATGTAAGTTTTGTGCTTGTGTAGGATTGTTTTGGTGTTGAATTTTGATTTATGTTTTCAGAAACCGCCTTCGTTCATCCGCTTCACATAATTGTATTCGTGAAAGAGACAATAAAATCGTCGTGCTGTTGAGGGTGAACCGGCGCGTTTCGTTGCAATTCTATGTAGGATATTGGGGCTAACCAGGAGCCGCGTAAAGTATCTTACATAAAGTTTCGTTTACTTTGTTGTTACTGCTATTTAATAACTGTTCTGGTGCTATCCAAAAAAAATGAGTCTTCAAAATGAAATGGAGATGAGGACTTCCTAAATCAGCTCTATCTAAAGGCTGAACGACTAATGTCATTAAGGTCAACAAACTGCGTTGACGCCCTTGAGTCCGTAGCACTACAGATCGACTCAGACTTTCAAACGATTGCCGACGATCTTAAATCGGGCGATCCAGTTGACCACGAGGCAATTGATTCTCTTACTAAAGAAAAAACAGAGTTCGATACTCGTTTAAGTGAATGGTTTAAAGCGAGACAGCCTCTGTCTGAACCAGACAACTTTCAGACTTCTGCACATAACCGTTATACTTCCAGTTTAGTCGGTGCTTCTGAAGCTGGTTCAAGCACCTCGTCTCCATCTTCTTCAAAGCGTCGAGAGGCTATAATCAAACTCAAGTTGGCAGAGCTCGAAGCCCAGCAGACTGCGGAAAGGACAAAAGAAGATTCTCTCCGTGCTCAGCGTAAAGTACAAGAAGATTCTCTCCGTGCTCAGCGTGAAGTAGAACGCAAAGTAGAACGAGCTACCTTGGAACTGAAGCTCTGGGACGAGGAGGTGAATCGAACTAGTGATGAAAACATAAGGTACGATGTTACAAAACCTTTAAAATTCATCATACTAATCAGCAGTCCGGTTCAGCGTTGGTTCAAGGTAGTGAGCACGCTAAAAATTTGCTTAATACCTTTACTTCTACTTCAGCACCAATTACTGCTCCTCGGGTTAGATTTGATGAAAATGTTTATTACAACATCCCTTCAAGTAATCGTCCTACTCCATTGTACGATGTCAACAACGCCTCTTTGTTTTCTACTTATGTATCATCCTCAGTAATAAATAACACTTTAAGCCAAGGTGGGTACAGGCCTCCCGCTTCACTTCAACCGCATGGGATGCCAGGAGATTATTACCCTGCTAATCTTCCTGAGTCTTTTGTTCCCGTTTCTAATCCACAAGTGTGCGCCCCACACCCTCATGTCACACCTTGTGTTTTTCATAAAGACGATTTGTTTTTGCCACGACCAGAGTTTGTAAAGTTTGATGGCAACCCGCTTAATTTTACGACCTTCAAAACTAACTTTAAAAGGCACGTCAAACCTAAAGTGAGGGATAGTGAGATGCTCTTTTTTTTATCTTCAGCATTGCGAATCCAATGTTAAAAGAAAAATTAAACCATTTCTCCAATAAAGGAAGCGAAAGCTATGCATTAGCAATGGGTCGACTTGAACTAGAGTACGGTCGTCCATGTATAATAGTCGATGCGTGTGAGCAACGGCTTAGAACTGCAAAGGCAGTAAAACCTGATGATCCAGAAAGCCTTAAATGTTTTTCTGATCTTTTAGAAAAAACTAAGATTACTTTGGAAGGCATAGGTTACTTTGGAAGCCTGAACACTCTGGATGTCATGACTCAGCTCATCAACAAACTTCCCTTTGAATTCCGGCGAATTTGGGTAAAGGAATCTGTTGCTGTAGAAGCTCAATCAGGTCAGATAGCAGATTTTTCTCATTTTGTTTCTTTCGTTGTAAAATTGTCAGAGGAAGCGAATTCATTATATGGACGGAGAGTGTTTGGTACACTTTCTAGAGCGCGTCCTGAGGCTCATTCTTCTAGTACTTCGCGATCGGGTGATCGTCGGAAGTCTGCACTCTCGTCATACAATGTAAACGTTTCGCATACTCAAAATCCTCAACAATCTGACCGCTTTGCTTGTTTCTTCTGTAAGAGTTCTTTTCACAGACTTCTTGAATGCCCCGAGTTTAAGGCCACTCCCCTAGCCAAACGTTCCAGCTTTGTTAAGGGACTTAAGTTATGCTACAAGTGTTTAAGCCCGAATCATCGCGCACCATCTTGTTCTAAGCAAAATGTGTGCTCAGTTACCGGTTGTACTGGAACTTTTCACCACACTCTGCTTCATCCATGGAAGCAAAGATATAGACCTTCAAGCATTAACACTTCCGACTCTCTTTGCCCTAACGTTTCTAATTCTGCATCTTCTCAAGCAGAAAGCTCTTCTAGCACTGTTTGTTCTCTGAGTAGAGTGTATAAATGCAATGGCAAATCATTACAGAATGTATATTTGTGTGTGGTTCCAGTAAACGTCACCTTTAAGACCAAGGGTCTACTCATTCCTTTTGCGGCAAAGCCTTCGTGAATGCTGTTGACTTTGCGTGGAGATGCTAATGAATTCACGCTTCAAACTCTTACTGGTACCAAAGCTCGTAGTGGTATCAATGTCTCTCTTTCAGTTTCTTCCCTAAATGGTGATGATTTCTTCCCTGCTGTGTACTCAGTGAGTGAAGTGCCTATTCTTCCTAACCCTGTTGTTTCAAAAATTGATCTCGATAGGTTTAATCACTTAAAGGACCTTTGTTTCCCACATATCCCCGGTGCGACGGTCACTCTTCTTATTGGGGCAGATAACCCTAAAATTTTCTGCACTCGAGACGTTCGTGTGGGTTGTAAGGGTCAACCCATTGCAGTAGAGACTCCCTTAGGATGGTCACTCCTTGGGCCATCACTCTCCTTGTCTACAACCAACAACTTCTCAACAAACTTTGTTAGAGTGACAAAGGACACTGTGCATCGCCAAATTAAAAGTCTTTGGGAGACTGATTTTGGTAATGCAACGTCGGTATTAGACGTGCCTTCTTCTAGAGAAGATAGAATCGTTTTCAAACTCATGAAGCAATCTGTCAAACAAGAAGGCAAACATTACATTCTTCCATTGCCATGGAGAACAAACGTTATTCTGCCTTGCGACAACCGAGGCGTTGCGGAGAGACGTTTAGCAAGTTTGAAAAAGCGTTTCTTAAACGATAAGGCATTGCACAAAAAATACACCGACGTTATGCAGCTGTATTTGAAAAAAGGACATGCTCGAAAAATTTCGCTTCATGAAGTCAATACTAATGCCACAAAGTGGTACCTGCCGCACTACCCAGTGCTAAACTCCCAAAAGCCATCCAAACTTCGAGTGGTGTTTGACTGCGCAGCTAAGTCCAAGGGTATTTCCCTGAACGAGCTCTTATGCAAGGTCCCGATCTAGTCAACAGTCTCATCGGTGTTCTCATTCGCTTTCGGAAAGAACAAGTGGCAATCACCGCCGACATAGAATCCATGTTTCATCAAGTTTGTGTCGATCCTTTGCATTGCCACGCTCTGCGATTCTTGTGGTGGCCTCAAGGCGATCTTTCAGCACCACCTGAGGTCCACCAGATGATGGTACACCTGTTTGGTGCCACATCTTCACCTAGCTGCGCCGCCTTTGGTCTACGACAAACAGCTCACGACTACGGAAGTGAATTTGATCCTGACATATCCAATGTAGTGCACCACAACTTTTATGTGGATGATTGTTTGTGTTCTGTCTCGTCTGTACAAGAAGGCGTAAAAATTGTGACTCAAGTTCCGCAACTGTTACAGAAAGGCGGATTTCATTTAACCAAATGTTCATCGAATAATTCATCTGTTTTGCAGGCTGTTCCGGGTCCAGAACGTTCTACTCTGTTGCTAAACCTCGATCTTGACAACTCTATTGAGCGGGTTCTGGGCATAAGATGGAACATTAAAAGGGATGTTTTTGAATTCATGGTAAACATGCCGCCACACTCTTTAACCCGCCGAGCCATTTTGTCGACTCTTAGCTCTTTGTTTGATCCCTTAGGATTTGTGTCCCCTATTATTTTGAACCCCAAGATTTTGCTTCAAAATCTCTGCAAACAGGGATTAAACTGGGATGATGATATATCAGATACAGAAGCAGTGCAGTGGCAAGCATGGCTTCAAACTTTTAACTCAATTGCAAAAATTTACTGTTAGCAGATGCTACAAACCAGTCGACTTTGGTAGAATTTTATCTCCTACGAACTCCATCATTTTTCTGATGCTTCTGTGAACGCGTATGGTGCCTGCAGTTATCTTCGTGTCGTGGATGATCACGGTAGGATACAATGTTCATTAGTTATAGCAAAATCCAGACTCGCTCCTATCAAAACAGTGAGCATACCAAGACTTGAACTCACAGCAGCTGTTCTCTCGGTGAGATTAGATATACTGCTTCGAAAAGAGTTACAGATTACGGCTTGCACTTCAACCTTTTGGAGCGACTCCACTGCTGTGCTTCACATCATTCACAATTCAAGGAAACGTTTTCCAGTATTTGTCGCTAATAGAGTGTCCATCATTGAGCGTCATACTGATGTCTCCGACTGGAAATACATTCCCTCGAAAGTCAATCCTGCCGATATTACTACCAGACCAATCACTATGGAAGCATTCTTGAATTCCAAAACTTGGTTGAATGGTCCAAAGTCTCTGTCGCTTTCTCAGGACAATTGGCCAGAAACCCCTCCATTACCTTTTGACATACCAGGTGATCTTTATCCTCTCCTTCTACAGCTAAAGTACTCGCTGCAGTAAGCAAAAGTAAGCCTTGTCCAATTGAAACCCTGATCAACTGTTATTCCTCCCTTGATTGATTAAAAAAATGTGTAGCTTGGCTAATTCGATGCAAACACTTTTTACATTTAAAGGTTAAAAACAATGATTCTAAATTGGACTGTTCAGCGTTGTCTGTAGAATTGCAAAATGCAGAGTTATGTTTGATTAAATATATCCAAAAAAGAGAATTTTCCGCCATAATTAGCACTATGACTAACGACCCTCTCCTCGCTACCTACTGAAGCTCAAACCAATTGAAACGTTATGGATGCATATTCACGTGTTTGTCCATGCGCGCTGTTCACTTAGAAGTAGCTCACAATCTAACAGCTGATTCTTTTTTACAAGCTCTTCGAAGATTCATATCTCGCAGAGGAAGGCCACATCAAATTTACAGCGACAACGGTACGAACTTTGTGGGGGCGGAGAAAATCCTTCGAGATTCGCTGCAATTGTGGAACTAGTCACAAATTCATGATTATCTTCGTCAACATGAAGTTCGATGGTCATTTAATCCTCCTGCTGCAAGCCACATGGGAGGTGCCTGGGAAAGATTGATTCGCTCGACGCGGCGCATTCTGTGTGCCTTGATGGAAAGAACAAGTTGTCACTGATGAAGTTCTGAACACCCTGATGACTGAAGTTGAATCAATCCTCAACTCAAGACCCCTCGTTCCCGTCACCTTTGATCCGGGCGATGAACCCTTAACACCCAACCATTTGCTATTGCTACGAGGCAGCGTTAACTTGCCTCCAGGACTGTTTAACAAAAGAGACTCTTATGCGCGGCGGCGATGGGCCCAAACTCAATATCTAGCTAACGAATTTTGGCGACGCTGGGTGAGAGAGTTTTTGCCAAATATTACCTACCGTCAAAAATGGCAGCAGAGGCGTCGAAATCTTAGATAAGACATTGTGCTTATCGTCGATGATCCCCTGCCCCGTTCCAAGTGGACGATAGGCCGCGTAGTAGAGACCTTCATGGACAAACACGGACTAGTACGAACTGTAAATGTGAAGACGAGTACCACCGTTTTTAAACGACCCATCTCAAAGTTGTGCTTAATACTAAATTCTGATAAAGCGTGATTTGCGTATTTTTGTGAATAATTTAATGATACGACTGTACAATCGAAAAATGTAAATTCTATTTAATTTTTGCCCGGGTGTATGTTACGTCGTATCTTGTTCTACTGAGTCTCGAACCCGGGCCATTCAAGCTATTGTTCCACACATGCCAAGACTTACTATCATGTAATCACGCACATCTTTTTAAACGCCACATTTAGTGTAATCATCGGAGCGTTTCTATGCCTAATTACCTTTGGTGTGACCAATTTCATGTAAAGATATCAGTTTTTCAATTTAATCAATACTTGTACTGCTAGCAGTAACAACAAGGAATCCTGGTTCAAAAGTAAACGGTATGTAAGTTTTGTGCTTGTGTAGGATTGTTTTGGTGTTGAATTTTGATTTATGTTTTCAGAAACCGCCTTCGTTCATCCGCTTCACATAATTGTATTCGTGAAAGAGACAATAAAATCGTCGTGCTGTTGAGGGTGAACCGGCGCGTTTCGTTGCAATTCTATGTAGGATATTGGGGCTAACCAGGAGCCGCGTAAAGTATCATACAGCCATGCTTAACGATAAAACTTCTTTTTGCTTACGAAATCCATGATTTAAATTGGGTTTAGACAATTTTAGAAAAAGCCTGGCTTAAGCCTACTTTCTGCATAAGATCCTTAATTTTCAATAAAAAGATTTCATTCTTTTTTTAAGTCAGTTGTAGTGATATCGTGCAAATGAAAATTTACTCAAACTTGCTTTAAATACTTTCGAGTTCGAGTCTCACAAAATTTTGAGTTTCGAATTCAAGTTCGGAAAAATGTTCAAGTTCGAGTTCGGCAAAAAAGTTCGAGTTCAAGTTTGAGTTCGAGTTCGCAGCCCTGCTTTAAAGAACATCAACTTTAATGGTCTGACATTGTCCCTGTTTTTGCTGATGGCGCTCCGTCCATGATGGGGCGTAAAAGAGGCTTCATGAGTTTTGTAAAAAGGTAAAACAACGACATTTCAGTGGTTCATTGTCTTCTCCACGGGGAAAATCTGGCAGCGATAGAAATACAAAAAGGCCTTGCCATAGTTTTCGAAGAGGTTGTAACTGTGATCAATTACATTAAATCTTGTCCCCTGAACACTCGTTTACTTCGTGTCTTGTATGACAAAATGGGTGCAGAACACAATAGACTATGCTTTATTAAAAGCCTCTAGCTTCTTGTCGGTCACCAACTGCACTGCAGAGACCTGATAGGTCGAAACAGTGTTACTGTCTGCAGTTTTGCTAAATGCATCGCTAGCCTCTTGCATTACTACAATAGACTTCTGTTTCATTCAAACATTCGTTGGTTTTCGCAAGGAAAGGTGCTGGAGAGAGTGGCTAACCTACGAGATAAAATCAGCGTCTTTCAGAAGCATGAACCTGTTGATCGCTTTCGCAAAGACGTATGGATAGCCAAATTGCTTTTCTTGGCTGATTTTTTTAGTTACGTGAACCAACCAAATGGTTCTATGCAAGGAAAAAAGAGAATCTTTTAAGATGTATCAGAAAGCATTAATGCATTCAAAGCTAAAATAAAATTGTGGATGCATCAAATAGAAAGTGGGAAGTTGGCTGCTTCTCCAGCGTTGAACTTATTTATGGAAGAGAAAAATACTGATTTGCGTGGCATTTGTCTAATCTTTCTTGAGCACCTCACCACATTTGTTTCCGAGTTGAATCGGTATATTCCTTCCCAAAATTATTTAATTGGGTACCAGTACAAAGTTCTTTCAAGTGTCAGCACTAGAGGTTTATTCACAAATGGACTGCTGTGCTGAACAGTTGATTTAACTGCAGAGTCGACCTATATGAAGAGACATGTTTGAGACTTAAATTTAATCATTTGATATTAAGGCATATTAAGCTAACTGCAATCAGTTGAATAAAATACCACTTCCACGACCAGTTTTGTTCCTATTAGAACTCGTCAGGTGGACTCAGGTATTGAACCGACAATCACATGAACTGCTTCATGCGATTTATACCACTCCGCGATCGGCCCTGCCAACTGATGCTGTTAATTCCAAGGTTATATATGGTGCACGCTCACTACAGTGAACTGTTGCGATATATGCTTTTAATTCCCAGCCAAGCCAGTGCCTTTATTACGTTATAATACGGAGGTGGTGTTAGCCCGTTAAGATATAAATAATATTGATTGATATTGAGACATATAGGCAGGGTTGCCATACGGTGCTTATTTCTAAGATTTGTGCTTATTTTTAGAAACACTGTCTTAGAAAAATAAAAAAGTGCTTATTTCTAGGATTTGTGCTTATTATTCAGTTGCGTGCATATTTTTTCTTGGAAATTGCTCTTGCAGGAGTCAGCAAGCAACCGTATGTCCGCGGGCGGCATGTTGCCCGCCAGCTTGTGTTGGAAATACCTTAAAATTTTTTGAAAAGTAGATGGTGGATCTGCAAAGGAAAAGCAGGCCTGCAACACAGGTGGCGGCAACAAATCGGGTGTTACACCTTCGTTTTGGGTGAAATGGCACATGATCTTCAAACAATAAATTGTAATTGGAAATGGATATCTTAAATTTTCGGCGAAAACATCTATTCACCACAGCGTGCTTATTTTTTGTTTTAGATAGATGGTAACCCTGCATATCGGCTATCTGCAATCAGTGGAATAAAATACCACTTCTACGACCGGTTTCGTTCCTAATAGAACTCTTCTGGTGAAATGGAACGAAACCGGTCGTGGAAGAGGTATTTTATTCAACTGATTGCAGTTAGCCTACGAGTATATGCCCTAATATCAATTAGTTAAATTTATATCTTAACAGGCTGACACCAGCTCCTATAATCTGTATTATAAGTTTGAGGCTGTTTCTCTTACTCAATCTTGGGCAAATCTTCAATCCTTGGAACCAAGTCTTTCTGATCTCTGCCAACAAGCAACAGTAGCTCTTTTGCTTTTTCCAACAACATTCTTGTGTGAAGCCGGCTTTTCAACATTGGCTTTGTCTAAAACCAAGCACCTCAAAAAACCACAGTACAAAGGTGATATCAGATTGCTTTGACGACCACAATTGTGATTCCGACAAACTTGTGAAACGAGTTCAAGGACAAAGTTCTCATTCAGATATATACAGTGCGTGAGTGCCCAATAAATAAAGCTCTTTTGCTTTCAAACTTTCTGTTATAGCTATTATAGTATGTAGTAAACTAACCTATTTTTATTTCTCGTACTTGATTCTGCGAATGCTTGCACTAACGTGGAAATAGTCCGTGGGCATAAAAGTTTGAGAGCCATTGCCCATGGACTTCTAAATAGTAACACCTGGACTGGAAACAACAAATTTGACGTGACCAACATGAGGCCGACGTAAAATTAACTTGCTCATTTACATGAAGTGTAAATTTTTAAAAGCTTGTTGTTTTTTGAACATCGGGCAGTTTTATTACTTGAAATTTAATTCTATGCAGGAACCATGTTCAAATCCTAGACTGGTCTACTCATATAGGCTCGCGATAGATTTGTCTATTTTCTTTATGCAAACAAGAAACGGAAGCAGGTAGGCAGAAAAATTTGTAATGCTTTGACAATAACAAATTTGTGCAACACAAAAAATCGCAAATATAGCAGCAAATAAATTATGAACCATTGAGGAAAATTAAGCTACAAAAACACCTTTGAATTAACTATGACATAAACCCAGCTTAAGTGTTTAAAATGAACACATTTCAAAAATATCGATATTGTACAACTACATATGACTTGCTTAAAATGCAAGACCTAGCACTTAATTTTTTCCAGTTATCTTATTAATTTTTCGGGAAGCTCTGCTTGACTCCTCTGCGCGCATACTACGCATGAGATTTTTAGCCATGCAGTTAAAAAAACGTGCAGATATGCCCTCTAACAAGTTATGTCCTTTGCTGCACATTATTGGAACAGACCAAGGAGATACTACACCGCTTTCAAAAAACGCAATATTTACGATTTCTTTAAATACACTTCGCTGGTCAACGCTGCTCAAAAACCGTTTTTTAAGCTTTTCAACAGAGAGTTCAGCAAATGCCCCCCAGCAAAGCATGCCAACATCAAACATTTCTTTTGTTGGCTTGGAGAGTCCACCACGATTGATATCGTTAAAAAAGTTTATGGCATTTACTGGAACGTTTGGCTCTGCTTCAGATGCCAAGTACTCAACACTAGCATTGGTAACTTCTTTACAAGAGTCACATCTATTGCTTTTTGCTAGTGGCCTACAGCAATAACCTGTCACGTAAAAAATCACAGAGACATCATTTTCAGTTGGCATGATATTGAAAGACATGTCAGCATAAAGAGATTCTGCTCTGAAAATGACTTCTTGAATGGCAGTCCTTTCTTCTCTTGCTTTTGCTGCATCTTCAATTTCTTTCAGGGAAATTTGTGAATACTTCAACAACGAAAGAGTTCGAAGTTTTCGATCACTTTCATATAGCTGTCTCATCGATATAAAATAATTGGCCCCGCTTAACTGACGGATGTGGCCAAATCGTCCCTCAATGGTATCCGACTGGATATGTCCAAGCAATACATACTTGAATCCACACTCATTCATCAAGTACTTTGACAATCCAGTGATAGATTGACATGTCTGAGAAAGGGCAAGAGATGTCTCTTTTGTCAAACCCGGAAGCTGCGCACAATAAATAAAATGTTTTTTATTTATATTAAACTCAATAACGTGAACTTATTCTAGCAACGTTGTGTCGTGCACAAACAGCAATAACGGAGAAAATACATTGTGCAAGTAATCCAGCAATTGACTTGCAATCAGAGTTTAACCATGGACTTCTAAATAAAAGTCCATGGTCCAACGAACACTCAGCTTATTACGTCAAGCAAAGAATAAACTAACAAAAAGGTGTTTGCGCACTCTTTCACATGCACCAACAACAGGTAGGTCTGCTTCGAATTTCTGGCCACCCAGGGCACTGTCTCATTTTTTTAATGTCTGGGCAAGAAAGAAGCGCATTGAATTTGCTGTGAGATTCCAAAGTAATTTGGTACTCTACACCAATAACAGACCAGTAGCATAAATAACCATCTTAAATACAGACTAATTCAACAATGCACACATCAAAAGCTACTCCAAAAAAATTTTCCGGTTTTCAGAAAAGCACTTTGTTGAAGCCGTGGGGATCTGTGCAGAGGTGGTGGAAACCCACTTCTTTATGTGTTGTGTTGTGCGCACTTCCTAATGCAAATGAAAAAAAAATGATCACATTCATTCCCATCATAAGGTTTCTAAAGTTGTTACTTGTCACTTACCGAGGAATCTCTCCAAAAAGTAGCATACTTTCCAAAGTCCAAAAGAAATTCCAGTTTCCAATCATGTGGTGATTTCACAGGATCTCGTAAAATGTCTTGCTTGCGCTTTCCAATGGTTGGTGAAGAGACATTTAAAATTGACCATAACTTTGCAAACAGCTCTAAAACAGCAGCAGTTGGGTAAAATCCATAATGCTTTAAGGCATTAATTGTCGATTCATGCAGTAATGAAAGCGCAAGGTTTACGTTTACTTTTTCAATGGACTTAGGTCTTAGCACTGTCTCTGATAACTTATGAGCAATTTGTAATGGTTTTCCGCACTCATTATTGTATACTGTTTCCACATCTGCAAGACTGGCAGTTAAGGGGGCTGGTACAAGACAGTGCATGCTAGGTAATTTGAAAACTCGTTTTGCCAAAAAGTTGTAAATGTTTTTTATCACATGAGTTGGATCAAAAATTAAGAAAATTTTTCCACCAGTAAAATTATTCGTTATTGCTTCTTTCCAAGCACCGTCGCAAAGGAAATCTTTGTAAAATTTTCGATTTGCTGCAGCATTATCTACTGAAATTCCAATAACGTTGAAACCCACCTCATGGACTAAATGCATTACTTTGTCTAAGCATTGTTTTTGAGTCTCTGCCTTCAAATTTCTCACGGGGTGAATACAGACCATATCCCCATACTTACTGCTAAGTGATTTAATCATGAAGCATAAAGCAGTAGATGCAACTTCACAATCTTCAGTTAAACCAAAAATCTGACCTCCAGCAGCTTCAATTCGCTTTGATACATAAATTTCGTCAATCATCAGCATAACATTTCTGTCAAAAGCATTTAATTGAGAATATCGCATTCTCAAATACTGAGTGTCGTCCAGCCCACTTTTGTGATCCAGTAGCATTGTAATTTTCCTTAAAGTTTTCACAGATGGCAGTACCAATAGTTCTTCCTCTAACAACCGTTTATAAGCACGAGGGCTTGTTGCATGTAGAATGTACGACATCATCAACAATTCAACTGAATACCTTCTTATGTGCTTGCTGCGTAGAACCAATTCCACCTCCTCTAACACAAACTTTAATAAACGAACTTCATGATCATTATCACAAATCTCCAAATACTGATTAATCAATCGAGAAAAATTAAATATGAACTTATCCTTCATTGCTGATTTATTCATGTGTATATTTTTAGCAAAAGCCATTAAATTTGTCACTTGAGACAGCAACTTGACTTTGTTCGATGAAACGATGTGTTTGTATGTTGATGCTGGCACTAATTGTCCATTATGATAAATCCTAATTTCAAGTTCTGTGCTGATAGATATTGTTGACTGAACAGATAGCGGGTGTTCTTCAGAAAACAGAATCAAATTGGCTTCTGACTTTGTCTGATGTAAGACAAAGCCATGCGACTGCATGTCATCAGCTATTTTTGCGATTAGCCAGGCTAAATTTTCAATTTTGTCGTCTTTCAAAAATTGCTCCAACTGCATTTCCAATCTTGATGCATCATTTTCATGTCGTGATGATGCCAAAGACAGACCAGATCTAGGCGGTGCATCTCCACCTGCATAGTATGAAGGAACATCCTTAAAAATTGAAGGTAAAACAAAACGTTTCTTCACTAGCAAGGCACTTGATCAATTTTTTCTTCGCCTAATTTGTTGATCATTTGATTCTTTTACAAAATCTTCAGGTTTGAAGTGAAGTGAACACAACCTTGAATATTTAGTTGGCGTAAAATCTTTTCTTGCAATACGTTTAAGCCAACCTTGAAGCAACTGTTTATCATGTAGAGGAAACGAATGAAAAGTAACATCAGGGTCTTTGTTTTCACCAGTATATCCTGATCTGCAGTTAATAGCACAACACTTGTTGACCATATCAAATAGGTTTTATACTAATACCAGCAACAATAACTAAACTACCAACTAATAATACTAAAAAGGAGGTATGATGTACATGCAGAGTCAAGTCAGCAAAGCATCTACACTGCAATTTAAAACAGGGAAGTCAGAGAACTAGATCTCAAGTTATCAAGCTTCAAGTAGTGAATGGATGTAATTTAGAATAAGCTGCACGCTTCCAATTGGAAACACCATTAAAATCGCAATATATACGACTTCACACCAAAACGGTATGCTTAAAAACAGAGTTATGGTTAGATTTAGGGTGGGGTTTAGAGTTAAAGTTAAAATTCAACCTAACCCCCCTCCCCCCTTACCCCAACAAATTAAGCACTGAATGTTGGCAGTGTTTCCAATTGAAATCGCTCAGCTTATTCCACATTAGATTCACAGTAAACTACAGAGATCAAATTTGCTTTACATAATGCATAATTTGACCCAGGTACATTTAGCCTTGCCATAAATCCATTTGGCTTTTTATATGCAGTAGCAAAAAGCTACCCTACTAACCAAATCAGCAAAATGTTGGCTTGGCTTTGCTAGCAGCATCTCAGTGCGACTGCAATTGCACCCAATCTTTTAAGAGTACATTTCAGAGTTTTTAAACCTGCAGTGCATTTACACTTAATGGGGCTCATAAGCAAATAAACTCTACAGCATAATCGCTCAAATCTTTAACCTTCAATCTATTGCTCTATTTTCCAAATAGACCTATGCCTTCGTAGAATAGTAACTGTATGACAGCAGTCACTAATTTGACTCGCTTAGCATAAACCAACCTTATTTACCTGCCACTATGTATGATTGTGTACCGTAACCTACAGCAGTACAGTTGGGCTACTGGGGCTGCTATAGCCTGTCAGTAGAAAATAGACAATATAGTACAAATTATAGTAATCTGTTTCACTTTAGCGCCAGCACAAACACATTCCCAGCATCAATACAGTTTTAACATGTAAGTACCGGTACTTTGCTTTATCTACAGGTGTCAATGCGCTGTCACGCTATTCTTTAATCACTAATCATCTATTTTACCTGAGTGCAAGCACGAAAACATTGCGCAGCATCGATACATTCATAACATCTACGAACTACACTTTGTCTACCGGTCTCTGTTTGTGCATGATGATGCAAATTTTTTAATCAAATGAACAACACTCATTCGAAACTTTCTTTTTCCAACTAACCAAGGCAGCTGTCACGCCGCGTGATACAGGCCTCATCTTGGTCGCTCGCGCTAGCAGTTTTAGCGGCGTTTCCAGTCCAGGTGTTACTATTTAGAAGTCCATGCATTGCCCTAAATGTTTTATGAAAACATTTAGGACACTGAGAATAACGCTCTACTAGATTTTACAGTTTTGCAATGTAAACAGTCTCAGTAGAGAATGGTTGATTAATTGACAGCTAACTTTTTCTTCATAAACAATGAATCGTAGACATAGCCCTTGTTTTGATCGAAAGCGCGTAATCACGAAACCTACAATGATTCAATTGTAAGCTATTTTTCAATTTTCGCTTTCATGGCAAATTCACAATACACATACTGCCTGACTTATGGCAACAACATTTGCTTATTGTAACAGATGTTTAAACATAAGTTTGAAAACACAATTTTACTGCAAACGTGCGTAGGCTAAGTCAATCACTTTATTTTCATAACTCGAAAAAACTTTATAAATTTTCACTGTACTCGAAGTCGAACTTGAACTCGCAAAATGAAAATGTCGAACTTGAACTCGTAAAACAAGCTGAACTCGAACTCGATGTAAAAACTGACCGAGTTCGCAGCCCTGGTTTAAATTGTTCTGTCAAAATCCACTTATTGATATCTCTTAAATATCAATAATTTAATTTTTTTAATTATGTTTCTACAATGAGTAGTTTTAGAGTATGTATTTGTATTTGTATATCCACTTATTAATATCTCTGAATATCAATAATTTAATTTTTTTAATTATGTTTCTACAATGAGTAGTTTTAGAGAAAATACAGATAACAAATGTGCAATGAAGCATTGATTGTGACGGTATTTTAGACTTCAAAAAGATGAAACTTTTTGTAGGGTAATAGATTGGGTGCTAGCTTTTGTTTGAGCATAAAACGGTTTTGCTCCGTGAAGAAATGTAAAATTTTGAAACAGTATTTTTAACTGTGAGGTCGTGATGACGTCACGAGCCCTTTATGACCCTTACCCCGGTGGTGATCAATTGTGCCAAGTTTGATGTTTGTACGTCCAGTAGTTTCGAAGGAGTTAAAGCGCTCGAACGTTTGACACACCCAGTGGTGTATTGCTAAACAATAAAGTTAAAGGTGAACGCAAGGCGGGAAACACAGACAACATATGATTGAACTGTTCGCAACAAAGAGTATACTAATTAAACCAAATTTATTTTTAAAAAAGTATATTTGAAAACATATTTTAGAAATAATAAAATAAAAAAATTTTAAATATCAATAAAATGTGCCTTCAGTCAAGCGTTTTCTAAAAAAAGTGAGTGGATGGCGATCCTCCTCGATCCCCTTCCAATACACACCTACAGACAGAATCGCGCTGTTTACTGACTTGCAGGACAGGCGACAGTTCCAGACGTCAAGCAATGCTTGTTGATAATAGTCCAGGTAATAGTTCATCGCCCATTTTAACAGGAATTGTTTGACTGAATTCGCCGGGAGTCGAACTGCCGCCTTGTGAACGTACATCAGAGGTTTTCCAGTTGAGCAAGTTCTGGATTATTAATTTTGTAAAACGTTTTAATGGATTTGCGTTTATATGAAGAATATGAAAATTACTATGAATAATTATCATTCAGTTTTTTCCCGCAAAATGACAGATTTTATAGGAGAGAAACGATTTTTTATTGATGCGATAGTAGACAAACACTCAAGTTTCTCAATGAAACAAAAGCTACTTGCCTTCGGTCTAACAGTGGAAAAGTTTTTGGATAAAGGAATTTGTATTTCTTGCCAGAGTGAATCTGCTAGTCTAAGATCCACCCCCCCCCCCCCCCCGGTTGCGAAAAATGTCGAGGCTGTTCCCAAGATCTTTTTATTACTAGATCATTATCAGTAGAAAACAACTCAAATATGAGTTTGCGATAAAAAAATCTCGCAAAGCAAGAAAGCAGCTTAATGCATTCGTTCAATATGATTGAGTTTAAGAGAAGTTTAGGAGTTAAGATAGACCAAGAAACGATACGTGATCATGTTTGAATAAGTAGGCGGAATATTTAAAATACAGTGCATTTTATTGCCACTCTCACAATCCAACAATGTGAAATTGAGATAACCATGTTGTCACGAATAAGTAAATTTGCAACGTACTTGTAAGAATAATTTTTACATATGTATAGTTGCTGTAATTTGTCGTTTTGTTCAGCCGTGATTATTTTATTTGAAAATCTGAATTGTCTTGCTTTTTATATCTCGGCTGTTTTTTGCAAAATACCTTTTTACTTTCGCACTTGTAGCGCACATGCCTCTTCTGACGTCATAATGATTAATTATGTGTTTAAATTCCAGAGTAATCCAGTAAATCTTGTTTCTTCTCGAAGATTTTTGATTGCCGATTACAAAATTTATTAGAGGTGTTTTTCTTTGTCACCTGATGTGGTACTGGGGTTTTCTCAAATCGCATCTTATTCATATTAAGGCAGCGAGATTTTTAAACACTCAGTAGTAGGAAAGAATAGATTAGAAAGAAAAAGTGTGTTGATTTGTGGTGATTTATTGTGGATTATTAGCGCGACAAGAATTAACCCTATTCGGCCCAAGACATTTGGGTCGTGCTATGTCCAACGTGGGATAGTGTTTGCCCCGAAAGCTTAAAGCATTATATCTTTTGAACTACACCACGTAGAAAAACGATTGAACCTGCAAACGAAAGAAGATTTTATCTTATTTTGTATTTGTGTTTAACATGTTTCTGAAATTATTGCTTGTAGAAGAGAAAACAAATAATCTGAAGGCAAGTCAAACTTTGAGAGTTGCCGTTAGTTCTCACTTAAAAAAAAACAACTACTCGTATTTCTCATTCACTTCTCCACTCCTGACAGCAAGACAAATCGATTACATTGGCCAGTTACGCTTGGCTGAGTCACGTAATGTCAGCGAACTCTTGTAACCTATCAAGTCCAAGAATAGATCGCCGTTAAACAATTTATAACATGTTAGTAGGCATCTGTAACATTATTTACTGATATAACAACTACGAAATTTTAAATTTCGACCCGGGCCTTATCAATTTTTAAAAACTAAGTTTAATGTCTTTTTCACACAAGAGCGTTTGTTGTTCAAGAAACGCATTTGACGCAATTTACATAACACATTTACATAACACCACAAAAGTTGCGAAAATTCCCTTACTTATTTGAAGTCAACAACACCAAACTGGTGTGCTCAGCTATTTCAAAATTCCTTGCGAGTTATTGTTCGCCTGCCTACATTTGCCTTTACCTCCTGGCTGATATCATTGAGATATAGTTTATGAAACCGTTTCTATATTACGATGAGTATGACGTAGATTTCACAGCTTATATTACGATGTGTATCACATAGGCTTTGCATAATAATATGGCGGGGCTGCACTAAGGTCATGCGTGGATAATCCTTCTTTATAGCGTTTGTTTTTATTTAACGAATACCACAGAGTAAAACAAGATTGAGGTTGGGGACAAAATAATTTACTTTGTTTGATGATTAGACAAATACTAATTTTCTTCACTACAGAAATTATGAGTAAACTATAGTAACTGCTTTATATATGACTTTGTTGCAGGAATTAAACTTCTATGTACACTTTTGCAATTGCAATCCCCTCAACCAATTAACCATTCAATTGCAGACATATTGATGGAGCTACCGTTGTTTTTTTGTCACTGCAAATAGGAAATAATGCTAAAAAAGTTACCGCTGCTGTGAACACTTCTAATGAACATGCAATAGTATCAAAAGTTGTAGCTGACTTATATATCAGTCGGATGCAATGGCGCAACGCCCTAAAGTGCCAGTGCAATAAGCCAGAACAAGCAGCGATATAACTTTAAATTTGAGACAAAAGGCTTTACTTCCAGTTATCAGCTTGAATTTGTCCCCACTGATTTGTCAACAGTGAGCAAATATGATTGTCGGCAAGACCACTGCGCGTGTGGGTTCCAAGCCAAAGTCGTTGTTATACTTTATAATGCAGTTCAGAGTAGGAAATGACTTGCATGTAGTCATATGTACACAAAAACCTTATATTTCTAGTAACATGTTGGACGGAGGAAACTTTAACTTTTACAAATTAGCTACGCACTTTATGCTGAGTAAGTTTAAAAAACACATAGAGCTCTTTACTGGGACACATAATAGAAAAACATCTCAAAAAACACTGCAGTATTAGCACACCATAGAACATAAAGCGTAACACCAACCAGTTACTGACAGGCACCGCAGAATCTGAAGTAATGCCGTTTGCACTGCTCTTGATTGCTATGATTTCTAAGTTTTCCAACATATGGGGCAGTTCGGAATGTGTATGGATAGCGACAAGCATTTATCGACTTAAATAATAATAGTCCATATTTTGCTGGTTTGTTTGGATTAAATTGTTTAAATCCAATATCCGTTCTCATTGAATATAAAGTTTCATCAAGAGATAAAAAATCTCCAGGAACAATGCAACTGCTGCAATGGTGATTGAATGATTTGAAAACATCTCTAATGGCAGTAAATCCATCACAAACCTATCTCTGAGTTCTTGTTTCAAAATCATCAAAGGATATTGGAAAATAAAAATTTGAACCTGTTTTTACTCATTGTAGCCCCGAACCCAGGATTTCCAGTAAGATCGTTAAAAACAATTACGATAACTCAAAGAGTTTTTTAGGGGATTCGTTTTGTGATTTAGCGATTGTGTTTTGCAATAGTATATTAATCATGTAATAGATTTTGTTTCATTAGAAATTGCTAGAATTATCTTTTGAACCTTCTAGAACTTAACGTTTTATGCATATAGAGCGTTGTTGCGATTGATATTTACTAGCCGCCTCTGTCGGCGTCGCCCGGCAGAGTCCCTCATCAGTGATATCGAGGTTAACAATATCGCTTAAGCCGGCTTATTTGAGCAATAACCAAAAGTTAATATTTTTTATTTCCGTACTTCCTGTACACATAATGGTGATCGTCTTATTCTCTTAAGAAACGTAATGCTAAGAAAGAATGTTGTCACAAGCTATCATCAATACTTTTAAAAAGTGTTACGGGGGATTGAAACACAGTCAAAAATGATGGTGGTGGCCAAATGGTGGTTGTTTTTACAGAAATAAACTATTTAGTAGTAAGCCTATTTTTCGATTTGGTGCTCCCCATCGTATTTATATTTGTGGTATTAAGTTCTTTGGCTGTGTTATTTGCCTTTCCGGCATGGGGACAAAAGGGGCCATCCCTTCCCCAACGTCATTTACCGTATTCTAGTAGGAGCCCATCAGGCCAATTAATTTTCAATAAATGAATTTAATTGAGGGCGCGAAACATTTAATTTTTGCAAATGGAAAGTGTGTACGTAGCGCTCGAAGTTGTTCCGGTTGAGACAGTGTTAGCCTGTTACGTAGGTACAAAAACTCAGCAAAATAATTGGTACCGTAATACGGTACAGAAAAATCTGTACCGTATTATTACGTAAGGTATTTTAGTAAAGTACGGAATTTCGGTACAATATTTTTTGGAAGTACGGAAAATCATTCCGTACCTAGTCTGTTAGGCACTGAGGTAATTTTGCTATGATTTTAATACTATTATATTTTGTCAGCTCTCGATTGGGATGTCAGGTTTACGTTACAGAAGAGATGGAAGGAATTACTGTGAAGCTGCCGAAAGAAATTACCGATGCGAGAGAATTATGAACGTTACTGACCTAGAATTGCAGCTGCATAATGACACCCTAGAGGGACGAGCCTTTTGCTTGATCAAGTGCTGCTAATTGGATTGTGTATTTTGGCCGCCTGTCCGCAAAAAGGGCTGTGCTTTTAGGCATTGTAGTAACCAAATTATAATTTTTTAGTTCTTTAAATTTGCTATTTTTTTTTTCGGTAAACAAAATGTATCACGTAACAGAAGTGTCATCGATTTCCAACACTATTCAGTGTTTGGAAGGTAATGCTTTGTCGTTTTTAGTATTTTTAAGCTTAGCATGCATAAAATAGCAAAAGGTAAATTATTGGGAGCTATTTAATCGTGTAGAAAGACTGTCCATTGTCCAATCAGCTTTTTTATCCTGCTGATAATGCTAATCAAAATTGCAGTAATTAAAACTGCAATAAATCGTCAGGTTCGTTACTTTCTTTCGCTGTTTATATGCATAATACATTTAAAGCATTCTAAAAGTTTGTGGGCAAGTAGCCTGTTCGTGGCAAACTTTTCCTGTCCTGCCCACATCTCTTGGAAAGGGTCTGGTAACAACAACATTGAGTGGGATATGCAGTGATATCACTCAAAGCAACCTACGAGATTTTTTCTACTCAGCAAAAATCTTTGAAATGTGATGCTCGTTAGATATTTTTGAAAGGTGTTAACAGCCACTACCAATTCCAATAAAATTTGATACTCAAAATTGATGTGTTTGATTTCAATCAGTCAAAAAACGTTTTATTCTAAACCTTCTTTGTCAGTTTTTGCTGGAGAAAGATTGCTTTCGTTTATGATATAAATGATAAACTGTTTTTCTGATGACTACCACATTGTTTTAGTGGCGTGCAGAGGGAGGGGAGCGACGGCCCCCGGGCATCCAAGATAGGGGGGGCATCAAAAGAGTGAAATCACAAAAATTACATTTTATTAAATTGTTGAAAATAAGTGCTTTTTTGTATCGTAAGTCTACTAACACACGCTGCATGGATCTCATAGGATCTTGCTTGGGGAGCATGATGTGATTATGTTTTGTAGAAAATCTTCTGCAGTGTCAGCTTTTGTACTGAAATTATTTATCTACAAAAATTCAATTAGTTTGCTATGTACTGTACAAAAACCAAACGTGTAATTACCTTTGACTTTGTTACCTTTTGTTCGAGGTAGAGGAAATGCGGTTTGGGAGGGATGTCTTCCCAACTTTATGCATTGCATGTAAGTTTACTGGCGGATCAAGGTGACGAGCCACACTATGAAACTATGGGAGAGGGTGATAAAAGCAAGGATAAGGAAGGAGCTGACGATCGCTGAGCAACAATTTGGGTTCATGCCAGGAAGGAGTATCACCGACGCAATCTTCTGTTTGAGGATTCTGTTGGAAAAGTGGACTGAAAGACAGAAGGCAGTGCACTGTGCCTTTATTCACTTGGAGAAAGCATACGACCGGATACCCAGAGAGGAACTGTGGGAATGCTTGGCGGTTAACTGAAACATCAGAGTGCTACATAAAGATTATTAAGGACATGTATGATGGAGCGACAACAACTATGAGAAGTGCAGCAGGGTTGACTGAGGAATTCAAGGTAGGTGTTGGACTTCACCAAGGCTCAGCACTCAGCCCATTCCGTTTTGCCATCATCATGGACAAGCTGACAGAGGATATCAGGAAGGACGCACCATGAGATATGCTGTTTGCAGATGACATAGTGCTGTCTAGGTAAAATTATGGGGAGCTAGAGGATTATCTGGAGAGAAGAGACCTGAAAATGAGCCGGAGCAAGACAGAGTATTTGAAGACGGGGGGGGGGGGGGATGGAGAAGAGTTGAAGCTACAAGGAGAAAAGGTAGAGAGAATAAAATACCTGGGTTCGACAGTGAGTAGCGATGGAAGAAGTGAGGAGACTAATCCAAGTAGGATGGATGAGTTGGAAGGTTTCTGGAGTTATGTACGACAGGAAGTTATCAGCAAGGGTAAAATGTAAAAGAGTGTTGTTAAACCAGCCATGCTTTATGGAATGGAAACGGTGGCAGTGACGGAAAGACAGGTGGGAAAGATGGAAGTTGCAGAGTTGAAAATGGTGAGATGGGCGCTGGGAGTGACAAGAAAGGACAAGATAAGAAATAAATACGTGAGAGGAACAGCGAAAATCGGAAAGCTAGGAGACAAACTTCGGAATGCAAGGCTACGCTGGTATGGCTACGTGGGAAAAAAATGATACAGATGGCGGTGCCAGATAGAAGGCCAAGGAGAAGGTGGATGGATTTGGCGAGAGAAGAAAAGAAAAGGGTTGGAGCTAAGGAGGGAGACGAAGTCGATCGCGTCAAATGGAAAATACTTTCGCGCTGTGGCGACCCCGAATAGGGAGAAGCCGAAAGAAGAAGAATATAGGTTACTGCTCACCATCGGATTTTCAATCGCAAGCTGTGAGAGGTCATTTTCAATGTTGAAATTGAAAAAATCATGTATAAGATCATCTATGCTACAGGAACGCCAAGCAAGTTTGGCTTTAATCAGCATCGAAAGAGAATTCCTTTCAGCAGATGTGAAAAATGAGGTAGCTCAAATATTTTTCGATAGGAGAGCTCATATGGGAAAGAGAAATCGTAAAGTGTAAGTGTCTAATTGATTTGTTTACATCACCACATGTTCTATTTTAACAAAAAGAGTTACTTCTTCGTCTGCTTTCACTAAACAATGTCCTTAAAGTATTTTTGTTGTATAGCTCACAAAAATATTAAGGACAGCAAGCCAGCAATGCATCAAACTACAAGGTTGCACTTGTACAATTTCAGATACTATTTCTAATAAAAAAAAAAATAGACAACTCTATCTCCTGTTGTGCCTCACAAAGTTTGTAAGATACCTTACGAGGCTCCTGGTTAGCCCGATATCCTACATAGGATTGTAAACAAAACGCGCCGGTTCACCTTTAACAGCACGACAAGTTCATTGTGTCACTTTCAAGTAAACAAGCACATAAGGCGGATGAACAGAAGCGGTTTCTAAAAACACAAGCAAGGTTCAGACTCAAACAATCCAACACAAAGCACAAGACTTACATACCATTTACTTTTGAACCAGAATTCCTTAATGTTGCTGCTAGTCGTACAAGTATTAACTGAAACTGATATCCTTCAATAAATTGGTTCACACAAAAGTTAATAAGGCAATAGAAAAAACGTTTTAATGATTACTCACTAAATGTGGTGTTTAAGGCGTTAAGTGATTACATAATAGCAAATCTTGGCATGCGTGGAACAGAAGCTTAAATAACAGGGGGTTCGAGGCTCACTAGGACTAGATACGACGTAACAAAGTTATATATATGTATGTAATAGATCATTTTGGTGGGCCTATTTGATAATTATTTGCATGCATAAATGAAATGTCTTGTTCCTCAATGCATACCTTCACCAGATAAATTTTTCTTGTAAATGTATGCCTTAGCCTTTAATTAACACATTAAAATAAATTAAACTTTTTAAAATATTTTAGTTTAATTTTTCGAAATTTTTTCTCAACACTAGCTTTTACGTATTTCAAGTGTCTGTCTTTTACACATTCTTGAGTACTTGACAGTTTCGGAGGGGGGCGTACAATCAATCAGATGGCCCAGGGCATCACCAGACCTCTGCACGCCACTGCATTGTACTCCCAACCAATTATTTTCCCTTTTTGTTTCTTTTTAAGAAACCAATGTTACTCGACCCCTTACTAGGGATGGCGAGAGACCATGCAGCCTCAGAAGCCGGGCAGTTGTCCCAGCCCTGGACAAGAGGTCGTAGAGAAAAAAGGAGTCACTTAAAAGCGAGCGGCACAAATATTCCGTTGCAAGACTGTGCAGAATGAGATCAGAGGTGTACTGGTACGGATGACCACAGGCGCTGCACGAAGGACTGAAGAGTTTAACAGAAGACTTTAACCGCTGCAGCAAAGACGAGAGAAAACACAACAACCGTAATGAGGGAGCACAAGTTCCTCCTTGGATACTCAGGAAAGCTGGAATCAAAGAATTTAGATGAGACAGCTTCCAGTCCGAGAAAAGAGAAGAGTGGCTACGAAAAGTTAGAGAAGATACTACATGGGACAGTAGATGGCTGGAACAGTGCACTCCACGTCGCCAATTCATTGGCCGTGTCGTTCCCCGAGAGAAATAAGTGACCAGGCACCCATTGTAGCCTGATAGTAGAAAGAAAGGATAGTTTCCGCCAGAGAATGTGAGATAAAAGGAGTAGAGGAAAGTGTAGCAATAGTCTGAGAGGAAGAAAGGTGTAGTCTTGTTTGTGCTGCCGAAACCATTAAAGAGCTTAAGAAAAGCGCAGAATTCATCGAAAATGCTTGGATACCCTGGGCCTGCCGAATAGGAAAGGGTATAGTCTCAGCACCACAAAGATATGAGTGTGCAAAGACACCAGAGCCCATTTTTCGAAAAGAAAAGACCCGTCCGTCCATATCACAAGTTTATAAGGAGGAAGAGAGTCGAGATGGGAAAGAGCCGCACCTTGGCAAGAAAGAGAAGGAGCAGACCGAGAGCTCGGAATAGAAAGTAAGCTCCACGCTGAACGAAGGTGTGTTCCAAAGAGGAGAGGAATGGCATATAAAGAGAGTTTTTTGGGGATAAGAGAAAACATTATCAAGAAAAGTGATTGAAAGGTCATGCGATGAAATCTCTTTATGGCTGCGATTGTTTGAAAAAGAAAGTACAATTATTTACTATTCTTGGAAAATTCTAACTAGCAGTAAAGTAACACGTACTAATATAATTTAAGCAAAATTTTCAAGCTTTGTGACCGCTTTTGACAATTCCCCTTTGCTTAGCACTGTTGTCAAACAAGTGAAGAGTTGCAACAAATAAAATAAAGTACAGAAAGGATATATCTTCCATGTGGTGTGATTCCAAATACTGACGTTGTGTTTTTATATTTCCTCTCAAACTTTCTCAAGTCCCTGCTGGCTACGCATTACGTTGCATGTTTGTTTGTTTGTTTGTTTGTGGTTACCCCTCCTCTTTCTCGGGATGGAGGTACGGCATGCCGTCAACCTAATTAAAATTAGGCTAGGGGGAAGATGGCAGCCCATTTTGAACCAGTCTTCAGTGACTGGTAGCCCCACCACCTACAAGGCGGACTGCCACTTGTGAGTACCCAAGAGTCGTCTTTTACGTCATGCTGGGTTAGCGACTTCACAATTGTAATCCGGTGAAGTACTGGTGGGCCACCTGTCTGCCACATAAAGGTGGAGGCGTCCCGTTAAGTGTCTTGCCCAAGGACACAACAAGCAAGCTTGCCGGCTTGTTCTCCACACTATCCCTTTTCTATGCTGAGCGCCAAGCAGGGAAGCTGTGAATACCAGTTTTTAAAGTGTTTTGGTATGGCTCAACTTAGGGAATAAACCCCAGGTCTGCCGACTGCGATGCGGACGCTTTCACCGTTGCATGTTCATTTATCCTTGCTTAGGTGTGCTCAGAGGAATTAAAATAGTCTTTTCTTTTCTCCAAATTTTTAGGTTTGATCCCGGTAGCTCTATAGATCTCGCTTTTAACGCAATTCAGTACGATGCCAACTAAGTTATTCCCAGTAGTATGACAAGCAATTCAAGAGGTTTAGCGCTATTGCAAAGCAGTGTAGCCGAAACCAGCAGATCATAAAAGTATTACATTCGGAAAACCCACGAATTTTATTCATTAGAGTGATTAGTTGAACAGCTAATTGTTTAGTGGTACAAAATTTCACTCATTACTTGGAAGAGGGCTGCGAATCCGTCGTTTAAACCTATTTTCAAACCTGTTTGGAGTGGTTATTTTCAATGCGGATGCAAATGTAGTCCGATATCAACAATTCTTTTTCTGAAGTGGTTTTTTAAGTTGAACAATCGGGCTAAGCAACGAAGTGGGACGATCTTTAAAATGTATGTTTTTTGAACAATTATGGAAGCGGGTTTAAACCGCACTGTCGCTGGGTTATCAAGTCTTGAAAAAATGGAACCGCATCTTCTGGTAACACAGCAGCAGTGTTGTCGACTCCGAAGCAAGTCTGTACATAAGTTGTTCTGTGCATAACCGACAAAAAAGTTTTTCTACGGTCGGAGAACAAAAAATATGTTGTGGCTCAACTCATGAGAATTGCTTATAATCGCTATTCTTGTCATAAACCGTAATGTATTTTAAATCTTGTACATCAACAACAAACAAAAGTGCTTTAAAAAAGTCGCACTTACAATGCAGATTCACACAAAACATAAAAACAGTCATGGAAAAGAGAAGGGTGGATGGAATTCGAACGAAGGTGGGATAATTTTTTATTCAGCAAAACTATGAAAAACACTTTCTTTCCGCATCTACCGATCGTGAAATTTTAGTTTGTCGGTCTTCATAAACCCCAGCAATTGTTGTGATAAGTAAAAAGAAATATAGGTTAACAGGCAGTGACAGTAAGAAAGACCGTGTTTAGATTTATGCTCATTTCAAAAATAGTTTTTTAGTTGCCAGTGTTTTAAAATGTGAAAAGCTCGAGAATTGCGTCTTTTTGATCGCCTGTGCAATAATGTTCTTTTTCTTTCTTTTAGAGAACATTTCCCGACAAGTGTATTTTCCTTGAAAACCTATTTTTGAAACGAACTTGGTACAAGCCTAACGCGAACCATGAGATAAAATGGGACTGCGTTCAGACAATTCATTTGACTCAGTTGTCAGCGTCTCGTTTACTTCCCGGCGTTTGTTTTTTGGTTTTATAACCAATGAAAAAAGAAAGGAAGTAAACAAAATAATAGTGAGTGCGATAGTAACACTTCCAGTTGAAAAAGCGTTGGACACAGCTCTGTCTATTGCAGCAAATGTAACGAAAAACAGAGAGCAAAATCCGGTCACCCAAATTGACACAAAAGATTCATTTATGGGATAAGTATGTTGAGTTACCACGACAAATAAAGGTATGGAAGCGCAACGATTCCCGAATCCTAGAACAAAGTTGGCCACGAATAAGCTAACTAAACTTTTATAATGATAAGACAGGAAATACATGACGCCAACAATTGTCTCCAAGAATGTTCCGACAGGAATGAGCCATGGAAAGATTCTGGAATGCTTCAAATACTTAGCCACAACGAACCCAGAGCCCACTGCGGAAAACGCATATATCAAAACAATTAAACTACTCAGAAAAGCAGAAGTTAATTGTAACGAACCATTTCTTGTAATTTCGTCAACAATTTGCGACATGCTAAGAATTGTTAAGCCATTAATATTGTAGCAAATGCCGATGACAAAATTCATCATTAAGAAGTGGATATCTTTTAAGAGTAATTTGCATAAAATTACATATTCTCTGAATGATTTATTTTGTGCAGTTTCGCCTGCACCTACATCTCTATTCCTTTTCAAAAGCATAGCAACGGTTGGCGGTTTAGGAGGTTCATCATCGGCATAAATAACAAAAAAAAGTAACAAAAAGCACAAAATAAATGTCACAACTAAATACATAGGTAAGAGTGCATGGTAAACGCCTTGACTCCAGTTTGTATGTTCCAAAGACAGATTTGTTCCATTTCGGGGAGGTTGCCTAAGCAACGCTGTTGGCAAAAGCGACCCGAAAAGCACACCAATCACAATAGAATTAATGTTACATGCTACTGCCAAATGGACTTGTTCTTCAGGAAACCAAAGGACAGCAAAAAATGTTCCGATGCTTAAGCATATTAAATAAGAGACGCCTTGCAAAAAAGTTGAAGCCAGCAAAAGAGGGAAAAGAGAAGGAAAGGCAATTGAGAGCACAATGGCAACACAAGAAATTAATGAACAAAGTGAGCCAATGATTGTCATCATTCTGAATCCAAAATTATCTTTGTAACATAAATAAGCGAATAAGGGTGTAATGATTGCTGTTCCTCCGTATAAACCTTCAACCGCCCAATCTAACTCAGTTAATGAAACATTGTAATAAACTGATAAAATTTCATCAGAAGTTCCAAAACTTTTTGAAAGAAACTGCGATATGACGGAAAGCATGCACAAAGCTGCAAGCAGAAACCATCTTTTTTTATAAACAGCAATTTCATTTTGGTGTTCGGCCGACATTGCTTATGGTGTTACGACACTACCAAATCGTGATTGGTGATCAAATAATCTAAATAAATGTATTACATAATGTAATCACGATCAAGACGAGTCATGTCGGTGGCACAAGTGTAAAAAGCAACATTAAACGGTATAAAATTAATTATTAAACTGTATAACTAAACAGTAAAAGCAGTATTAAACAAACAAATTTTAAAGATTAAGCAACCGTAAAGCATTAAACAGTATAATTTAACTGTGTGAAACTTTTCCTCTTTTAAGCATTTGCTCAATAGGTTTGGAAAATATTACGTTCCAGTAGCATATTTATAGGAGGAGCTGTGTTATGCACCCCCTATTTTTTTGACTTTGATACAGCTCAAAACAGGGACAAAAGGATTTCTACTACAACCTCATCTTCTCCTCCTTCGGAAAAGTCATCACGGCCCAACCACACTGCGAATACGCTGCAAAAACATAGCGTGTGAAGTTGTGGCGTTGATAAATGAGGCTTGTCTTTTATGTCAGATGAACAACCTCTTCAATGATTTTTAATAGGTATATCGGCAATAGCCTCACACAGTAGCGTTGAGAAAGGATTCTGAGGGTTCCTTCGGACTCGGGATCAATTTAAAAAGCCAAATCTTTTGTATGACACATTGTGATAAAAATAATGTTGCGCCTCTCCCGCAAAATATCTTTTTAAGATGTTGCCAATCACCAACAAAAAGTTTTCAAGTGAAAAACGACAAAACAATCAAGTTTTCAATGAAATTCATGTTTATACGCAGTGGTTCTGAACATAATGTATCCTCTGCGTAATTACCTCACTGTCCGTGATTTGTCTTCATTTTTGCAAGATTAGTGATACAGCTATCCAACTCAACTCCGACAGCTCAAAGCCATTAAAATTTAAAGACTTTAAAAAGAGACCAAGGTGCCCAAACAGAAATGTCTCCAAACAATTTTTTAGAAAGCATGCTCCCAGATTTCTTGAGTTTATATTTTAAATCTAAACCTTCCGTGACTTTCTGCCATCGCTTTTTACCTGACATTTTGGAGCTTGTTTGGGCTTAACCCCAAACTTCAATTAGGTCATAACTGGTTCTTTTTGTTTTATACACTTCTAAGTTTTTATCGATAGATCTAAACTTTGTTTTTGTGTTCTGATGAAGCCTTCTGTGTTAATTTAGTTATGTTTAATAAATTTTTTTTCTATTTACCGTTTGTTAAAAGTGAGAAGAAAAGTTTTTCTTTTTTCAAAATCTTCTGTTTCTAATTTCTGCTTAAATCCTCTGTTACAAACATCTGATAACTATCAAAATGTGTTAAGCAGACGTTTCTTTTGCAACGCACATTCTTTAACAAACTACTGGAGTCAATAAAAGAACTTTTACGGAGCAAAACCTGCGTATATACCAAAGAGCAATCTAGCTGTCTGACATTTTTTGAATTGTGTATCGCGGAAACACGCTCTTGAACATTTTAAACGAAAAACTATTCTTCAAATTAGTCTTTATAAGTGAATGATGATTTTAAGTAATCACGTCTTTTAAAGGCCGAAACGTTGTGCGTGCGTTTCGTGATCTATCGGTACCGTCTCATAGCTGTCGTAAGTATGTTGTTGTGTCAGTGGTCTAGATCAGTGATTCCCAACCTTTTTGAGCCCGTCGACCACTAAAAGATAATCTCTGCCGCCTTGGACCACTACCGGCAATCTTCCTACATATAAGCTGCAACACTATAAAATTCAATAACATTTTAGTTTATTACATTTACAACATGATTTATCCTAGATAGTACAAACTGCCCTTATCGATCAATGTTTAATGACTTGGTTGCGCCTGGAGGTTTTCAACTCATAATTCAAATCGAGAAACAATATTTGAGAGACACACTCTCATTTGGTTATCGAATGATTTCAACCGGTTCCGCTCCTTGCTTTTGATGTGCATTAACGGGGAGAATCCTTGTAAACACAGATAAGTAGTAGCAAAAAGCAGGAGGTGGTTCAAAGCACTTCTGATATGTTTATACATTTCAGTCTGGGACAGCCAGAATTCGGTTAGATTGCTTGCGGTGAACACCATACTTGCAGTCCCAAATACCTTCAAATCAAGAATTTCTCGGAAGATTTCCTCCACGTCATTAATATTGGTCAGGAATCAATTTTGAACCCATGACGGGGCAATCTTTTCAGAAGGAAAAATATAATCAAATTTTGATCTCAGCGATGTTAAATAGACTTTAATGTCGTTTAGTATATGTCTGTCTACTCGCATGCTTTCTTGAAGCTCACTGAATTTTAAGAAATTGATCAAAACTACTCTTTGGAACTCGCTTCAACCACAAATTGAGTTTCCATTTGAATGCTGTAATTTTTTCAACTGATGATATGATGTCTGTTCTTCGCCCTTGAAGAGAGATACAAAAATCATTCAATACTGCAAAAATATCTGCAAGATATGCCAAACGAAACAAAAATTGATGAGATTTCAAATGAGTCGCATAAACTGGCTTCTTCTCATTTATTTTTTAGAAATGCGAGCAATTCACAGCGTAGTTTAACTAATTGGTTGAGCACTTTTCCCGTAATCAGCCATTGCACATCAGCATGGAAGAAAAGAACAGTGTGTTCAGCTCTTCAATTGAACAGCCTGTGATCTGTCGCTCTCCCTTGAATTAAATTTACGATATGAACTACAGAACCCTTCACTTCTTTCAAGTTATCAGGCAGCGTTTTGCTCATCAATGCATATCGGTGTAATATGCAGTGGATTAAGTTTAAATTCATGTTTTTTAACAGTGCCACGAACCCCGATTTATAGCCATAGCCGGTGAGCCATCTGTACGCACACACCAAAATTTTTTCAAGAGGAATGTCATGCTTTGCAAAAAAGTCTTTGATTAAATTCATGACATCAGTCGCAGCTGCTGTAGTTTCGAGACTCTCACAAAACAAATATTCTTCCTTTAGCTCAACTTTTCTTTTTTCTTTTTGGACGTAGCGTACGAATACCAACAGTTGAATAATACATGCAACGTTAGTTGACTCATCCAATTGCAAGGCGACGGGGAAAGCGCTGTTCTTTATATCATGCACAATTTACGCCAAACTGTCGCTGCTCATGTCCTCGATACGCTTTTTTACAGTGTTATCTGACATAGATATCTTACTGAGTTTTGTTGCTGCTTCGTTTCCCAACATAATTACAGCCACTTCCACGAGTCAAGGTATTATAAGGTCCTCACCAATGCTGTGTGCTTTTTTTCCACTCTTTGCAATCAAGTAAGCAGCTCTACACGACGCCTGTAACATCGGTTTTTGCGTGATGGTGTTTGTTTTGTGCAACCGAAAGAAAGCCTTTTTGATTATAACCGATTCGCTTTTCTTTCAGAGCTTCAATACCATAAACTGCTGATCCGCCATGCGTTGCAAAATGTATTTTCGGTTTAGATGGTTTTAAACTCGAGTTTGTAAGCACGTGATTGCAAAGAATGCATTGTGCTTTCTCTTTCCCATCTTTTCCAACATTTTTGATGAAGCCAAATTCAACGTAATTTTCATTCCAACTTTTCGACAACTATTTTAGCTTAGGCTAAAACGTCTACAAATACTGCGAGTGCGAGGTTTAACAAGAGCACTAGCGTACCGAGGGGGGAGGCCACTGTGCAACAGAATAAGACCCTAAAAATGAAAAAATGCAAAGCAAAACCAAGCAATTTTAGCAAAACCAAAGCTGGTTTTTCGCGAATATTCAGGGTTCGCCCTGGATTTTGATTTTTTCGGCACTCCCCATAAAATTGATTTGTGACGTCATAAGATTGTGACGAAACTTTGCCCCCCCCCTCGGAAACTTTCTGCGTACGCCACTGAACAAGAGTTATAGGCCATAAACGTAATGAAAAAAACAAGACGTACCGGTACTACAATTTTAATGTAACATATGCTGACAATCGTTATCTAATTCATGATCTCTGAGCTGAGCCTAATTGGCAGCTAGCCTTGACTGTACAATGTACATCCTAGATTAAACCAAATTATCCTAGACTTAATGGCACAAAACCAAATTATCCCACGACGCCCCTGAAAAATTGAAACGACGCACCGTGGCGTCGCGACGCACAGTTTGAGAACCACTGGCTTATATGATCATCGTTGGTTATTCATCGGCTTCGCTCATGCGTTAATTCAAGTTACTACTGCTTTGCCCACGTGACCGGATCAGTTAATATATTTATTGATTGTTGTAACCAAAAGTAGCAATTTTTGTATCGAGTGAGAAATATTATAGTATAATAAATAACAAACTCACAACTGAGTCAAGGTAAGTGAGAGCTGCATCTTGGCGAAAAAGAGAGGGGTCAGAGCAAGAGCATGGAGAGGAAAGAGTGAGATTCACAGAAGGGTCATGAAAATTTTAGGTTTTTACGACAAATAATTTTTGAGTTACAGGAGAATGAAGTTATGGGGGGAAACAAAAACCCCCTTTCAAAAAATGCATTTATCTTCCTCAAGATACATTTAACTCTTTCGCTACCAAGATCATCATATGATGATTTTGAGTTTTTGGTGTTTTCCTCAAATTTTTTTCCGACAAGGTTACAAAATTATTTTACTAAAAATAGATTTGTGACTTTATTTCTGATTCGATTTTCATAAAATTTTTAAAAGATCACGCTTAAATCCTCACGCATTGGAAAATGTAAAATTTTTGTTCTAATTCTTGGATTTTCTTACCCAAAAATGGTTAAAAAGACCAACAACCTAGTTGCAGACAACAAGAATTGCAAAATTCTCAGCAAGAGCTAACTGCTTTAAAATCAAATTAAGATCACATGTTTTCCAGGAACACAAACCTTTTATCATTAACACAGTCTAAAAACTACTCTTGGGGCGTCATTTGACAAACTTTTAAGCAGTAATGATAAAATTTATCTATTAAAAATTTTCAAATTTTTTAGGGGTCTCAAAACCTCTCAAAAAAATTTGTAGGGTAGGTAGAAAAAAGTAAATTTGATTTTTTAGAAATATAATATGTTGCTAAATACCGGTCTCATTTAAAAGGAAATTTTCTTTCCAGCAAAATATAACTTTGAATAGTCTAGGCTAAGCGGTATATGATATTTACTGATCAAAAATGGGTACTGTACATCATGCCACTTCAAAATCCCCCCAAAATTTTTTAACTTACCTTTACTAAATTATAATTTTTACAAAAACTACATTCTTTAAAAGCACAAAATATATTGTAAACATTTCACCACTAAAGTTGTCATTTGGTATCAAGTTTTCAAGGAAACAGAAGCTAAAATACAAGTTTAAAAGCTAGCAAAAATTTGGCTTCTCTAAATCAAAATTTGCTGTATCCCCCTTGTTTCTCAAAAAATGAGAAGGGTGTACAAAAAACTTCTATTTCATTGTTAGTGACAACATGTTCTATTTAAACTTGATATTTTCTAAATCTTGAAGAAATTTCTTTTTCAAAATGAGATAATATTACATAGTTTAGGTTAGGCTAACCTCTAGCAGATAATGACTAATCATATTTCAGGTACTAAATTTAACTAATAGAATTTAGTACCGGTCAGTACTGGTCAACAAAAAGATCATGAGTCTCAGAAAGTTGCAAATTGTAGAAAACCTAGTCTTTTAGGTAAGTGTTGACTGATGTACCTTGAAAGCTTATTTCCTTAGCATCATATAGCGACCATTTTTTAAAAAATTGGTAGAAAAATAAAATCTGTAGTGATTTTTGAGGTAAGGGTATTTAACTTCCAAGACAACTCAGCACTTATTGAGGAGGCTAATTTGCATAAAATTTGTGTATTTAAAAAAAATTTTTTTATTACCGGTATATTTGAAATTTTCAAGAAATAGAGATTTCAATGATATATAACACTTGATGTAGAAGAAAGCAGATGAGAAATGATTTACAAACAAACTTGGGGTATTTTATGATAATTAATTATGATTGATTATGACAAATTATGACAGTTTTTTGCTCTGTCACCTCACGAAAATTTTTTTGCAATGCGCGTCGCCACAAAAAAGTTAAAATATAACATGTTATATATGGTTGGAATCAAAAATAAACAAGAAATTCAAATATAGTATCAAAAATTTTATAAATATTAATGTAAAAAAGCTATTAACTTTAAAAAAATATTTTTCCCACACCCCCAAGGATTTTGAAACCCCCTAAAAAGTTTGATTCATTGGCCTTAAAAATATGCAATAGAAACAATAGGTACAGGTCATTTATAATAAAGCTTTGAAAAAAGCTGTTATTGCCATAAGCTTTTTGTGACGCTTTTATCAATGGCTAACGCATCAAAGGGAAAGGTCTAGACTCTAGAGTGAAAACGTAAGGATATTTCAATAATTCGGACGTCAGCTAATACCATCAGCCACTTAAAACAAACTATTGAAACATAATTTTGTTTTTACTTTAGGTTTTTCTCTTTAGAAGAAGAAGTTAAATATAAACAGTGGGTGACAGTGGACAGATGCACTTTGTTGGAAAAAACAGAAAACTTCGATGATTTTAGTACTTCACTGAGTGAAAGAATATATTATACGGGTTGTTTCATCTCAATATGTCACTTTAGAAAATCTCATATCTCAGTAACTGGCCAAAGTAGCAGGATAAAATTGGTTTCGCTGGAAAGGTAAAATCTCCAATTTTGTTGCTAAGGTGGTTTTTGCTAGACCATTGTCACGTCACAATCAAGGTTTAAGCTTTTTGTGTAAAATGCCGTTTCTACCGATTTGCCTCTTATTTGCTTAAAGTGTCTTTTTCTGGAATGGAGAAAGCATTTTGTGTTTTGGAATTTGATAAAAACAACTCGTGGACATGTGTTCAATGTAAATTTCGGACAAGATTTTCAGAGCAGCCACCAGACCGATGTACCAGACAGAAATGGCACACGAAATTTAAGGAGGAAGGAAATTTAATGAGGAAGGATATCGTTTCGATGTGTGCCGTGTCACCAAGGGCTCGCATATTAATCATTTGTGAAAAGTTTAATAAAACGTTTATTTCTTTGATTTTTGAGTTCAAATTTTTGCTGCATAAACTTAAGATCATTAGTTTTCAAAAAAAAGTTTGGTTTTCATATCTTCTACAGTTATTGAGATATAAGTTGTCATAAAGTGACATATTGAGATTAAACACCCTGTATTTCAAAATCTTAAGAAACTTTTCTTCAAAATCTAAAACGCAATCTTCTCATAAATAAGGTAATAATATTGTTGAATTTTTCTTAGAATTTTTCTTTTCTTATACGGGACGAAGCCCAAGATTTTCATTGGGAAAATTCCCGATGTACTGTACACCCATTGGTAGTTTAACACGAGAAATTAGATGATGATGAAATTACCCATAAATGTTTTTGGCTTTTTTATCCCCAAACACAAAGCATATTACATCTATGGTGTAACCCTTTTTGTATCTGATCTAATGCCTGAAATTAAGTGCTTTAAACCCGAACTGAGAAAAATTTATTACTTTAGTGATGAATGCGTTGGACAATATAAAAAACAGATTTCAATTTTATAAATTTATCTTATTACAAAATGGATTTTGATGTAGAGTGTTAGTGGTACTTCTTTGGTACTTCACATCGAAAAAGTGCTTGTGGTAGAATTGTAGGAGTGGTGAAAAGGATGATCGCTATAGCTACCCTACAGAGACCCTTTGAAAATCAAATATTAACTCTTCAGAACATGTATACATTTTGCAAAAAAATTTTGGAGAAAAACTTTGTTTTTTTTTCATTCTTCCAGTGAAGAAATAAAGAAAGAAAAATTTTTGGCGACCAGATTCCAAAATGCTCTATTAATTTCTAGAACCCAAAACTTGCATGAAACAATTACAGCCGGCAATGGTAGAGTTAAAATTACGAAATATCAAATGCTAATGAAGGAAAGCAAAGAATTACACAAAATAGTTCAAAAAGAGATGTGATTCAAGATTTGCTTTATCCAAAATCTGGAGACTATGTCATTTGTAAATATGATGACAAAGTTTGGGTGGGATTCATCAGCACTTACGATTTTGATGATTTTAAAGTTAAATTTTTGTATCCAAGTGGACATAATAAATATTATTGCTAATAGAAGACTTTTGCCATTTGAACAAAACAATTATCTTGAAAATATTGGCTGCTCCATCCTTAAAATTAGGGGCTCAAAGGATCCAATATTACTTTAAACAAAAGAAGTAACAATTACGAAGTGAACAAACTAATATTTAACTTGTTACAGTAATTTATGTACACCTTCACATTCAGCTAATACTTTAAATGATGTCTAACAGTCTAGATATGATATATTTTTGCAGTTTTCATTTGTACATGTGTTTAGAAATGAGTTTTTATATTTATCAGGGATATCTATAACAATGGGATTGACAACTGTTTTCCTGCACGTTTAGCCCTATTCAGCCTAAGCGGGGCAATAACTACCCCAGCAATTTCCTCTTAAGTACAGCTTTGTCCACGATAACCCTACAATATCACGATTTCATGACTTTTCCTAAAAATGATTCAATTTGTTTTTGACAAAATTTGAGTTGACTGTTGGTTGTAGATCGAAAGTTATTATCAAATTTATACACATGACTGCTACAATATGCACACATACTGTATAGCTGAAAAAAAAAAGATAGTAACCTCACTCTGTGCTCGTCGTAGCAGCCTGAGAACGAATCGGGCAAGTTGTAAACAAGAGGTAATCAAAGTTCACGAAAAACTACTTAGAGTCAATTGCCATATATAGTATGTACATTCCCCAGAGAAAACAACTTATTGCCTGGCTGTGGCTTGAGAAAATAGAGGAAGCGCGTTTTTTGCCAACAGACAGCGCATTTGTTCTTGAATTGTATCATCACAAGCAAAGTGACTGTTGATGAGTGATGAGCAACATCACTTTTCCATCGCATTGCTTGCTTTAGAGTAAACCTTTGTCATGCATAATTGTAATTCCATAACACGTGTTGTTACAGGTACTGTTTCTACCGCGCAGCTAGACAGATATAAAAGTAAGTATGGTTATTTTTTTGTACTTTTCAGCAAAAACGTCACGCAGCAACGAATTGTCAAATATTCGAAAACTCGTTCTGTGCGATGCTTCAATAAATAAATGCCCGCTTGTAAATATACACAGTAACAAAAACAATAAACGAGAAAAAGCCTGTTCGGTCATTTGAAAGCATAACAAAAATTTTCAAATTGTGACCTACATTGGTGGCTCCATGTAATTTTCCCGTACTTAATTAAGCAATAATATTCAAAGTATTAAAACAGCAGAGGATATTTTTCATAAAGCTTTCTCTAGATCACAAAAATTTTAGTACGCATTTTTGCTTAATTATCATAAAAGCTTATCCACAATTATCCTAATTCTGGTTTCACGAAACCATAAACTACTGAAAAAAAATAAAACAAAGTCAGTCGTATGTTTAGTGTAAACTGTGTAATAAATAATGATCAAACAATTTAGCCACTACGCTATATTTCGAAATGTAATGTTGCTTAAATTTTTTTCTGCAACAAGTTTGCCATGGTGTACGATAGCTTTGCAGTTACGTTTTCTGTCAAAGCAGAGATTTTGCAAGTAAAATTTATTGCTAAAATGTTTCATGGGAAAAGAATAAAAAAATTTAGGAAGAAGCTTGAATCGCAAGTTCACGAGCCATTTGCAATGTTTCACAGATATTTAAAATTGACGTTTTGTCAAATGAAATAAAATTTTGCAACGAATAGCCAACGCAGCTCAAGGTCATCAAACTCCTGATATCTTTCGCCCAAATTAAATTTCAACCTGTGACCAGAACTAAATATAATAGATGATTTATCGCTACAACGAAAAATAAATATTATTGTATTTGTATTTTGAAACTAGATTACAATTTATGCTGATCGCTAAGAAATTCATGTTTCCAATATTCATACGAAAATAGCCTGAAATCTTTGGCAACCCCTAAGAGCCAATTGCAATCAGGGCAGACAGCTGCAAACATTGTTTTCTTGTTCATGAAAAAGTGATTATCTGGATAATTTTACGCAGATGTCAAGTCATTTTTTCAAACATGTTGCTTGATAGACAAGGTTCATTGTTTTAGTAAGAAAGCTCTCGATCGTCGTTCTCGCAAATTTATTTGTTCAAAATATGTTTACTGTTTATTCAAAATATGTTTACAGACGCATTTTCTGTTGTTTCCTAAGTGACAAACTGGTAAGTCCGGCAGCGACATGCAACTTATTATGCCACATCCTGAAGCTCCTGCTCAAAAGCTAACTCGCCCAGGAAGAAGAAAATCCGCTCTTTTAAATGAGACTCTGGGATCTTATCCTTTAACGGCTGACTGAACGTCAAGCAAAAACTTTAAGAAGAAAAGTTCCGAGACTCGAGGAGGCAAGAAGTACCACATTGTTTCACTAAGACGAGAATGAGCGTAGGACTTCAATAATTGCAGTGATAACAACGGCGAAGAAACGGTGATCTCACTTCATAGCTCTGAAGAATCTATAAATTTGCTTGAATAATTTGAGTTTGAAAGTGACAGCGAACAGAAATAACGTGGTGATAATTTTGTTTTAGTTCAGCTTCCTACGAATGGTTGTAAGCATCATTATATTGGAAAGGTAGACGATGTTTGTGAAAACAAGATGGAAGCTAAGTTTTTAAAAGAAAGTTGCTAGAAAAACAGACAAACTACGCGTTTGTTTTAAAACTAGTGACGAAAGTGCTTTTCCTAGAAAAAATATTGTAAAATAGCTTTCTCATCCTTTCTCTATTGGTGGTACTCTCCAGAGGCAGCGACAATTTGTGTTTCCTTGCTCCTTGGAAAACTAAAATATTGAATGAACGTTTCTGAGATGTAAATTTAGGACTTTTGTGCACTTGTTAAACTGCTAAAACTATTACTTGCTATTTAATGATTCGTTTGATGTTTTCTTTAGCCTATATGTGATTGCTTGTAAGCTATGCTATTTATTTTCTAATAAATCTGCTGGTTGCAAACAACCACTGAATCAACTTGTCCAGTCGCGGATCACCTTAAGGGTCGAGTCTTGAGACTTTTTTTTACGTACCACATGGATCAGCTCAACCTACCACAGGTATTAGGTAAGTTGTGCCAAAACACACTACTTTTTTGAACCTACTTTTCTCGAAATGCTTAAGCTGTAGGAAGACGTAACTGATGTTGTAGCAAGCCCAATTTTTCTAGATCCCTATCGTATATCTAAATCTGACCACCACAATATAGTTTTTGAAAAGTGTGTTGCACACATTTTTGGGTGTTTCTATCAAGTAGTAAGCAAGCTCGGCTCTCATTTGAATATGGGTGTATGGGACATGTTGTTACCCGATCCTTTCCATGGGATGGGGGCATAGCAGAAAACCGTGGAACCCCAGAAACCGGGAAACTCCCAAAGGCCTGGAGCAAAGGCTGTAGAGAACGATTTGCCAAGAGTGAGCGCTGCAAAAAGTTCGAAACTCTACAGCACAGAACGGAATGAGAGCTAGGTGTCTTAAGTCAGATAACCGTAAGTCGAACAATGAAGGATTTTTGATTCTACGAATCCTAGAGAAATAAGAGTTTTACAGAAGGCTATGTCCGTTGCGGGAAAGACGAGAGAGGACACGGCGAACGTGATGAGGAAGCACAAGTTTTTCGGTGGGCACGGAGGGGGCCTGAGTGTCGAAGAATTTAGATGAGACACTACGCCCCCAGTTTGAGAAAAGAAAACTGTGGTACAAAAAGTCAGAAAAAAGAGACTGCAAGGGCCTAAGGCAGGAGTAGCGCTCCCCGTCTGGCCAGCTCATAAGCTGTGTAGTTTCCGAAAGAAATAAATGTCCGGGGATTCCTTGCAGCTTGATAGGATCGGGTAACAACAGCCAGAGATTTGCGATTTGCCAACTACACAACGCCTATGGTAGAATGATTTATAAAAGATAAAAATGGCGTAGGCCCACTACTTTCAAAACAAAGTGTTTTTGTGTTTTTATCTTGGTAAACATAAAACTGGTGCCAGGCGTAACTTATACAGAAAAGAAATTGTACAGCTAACGCTGGTGTTAACTCTAATGCTAACAACGTTTCGACAGAGTCCTTCAGTTTTCGTCAAGTAAACGCTTAAAAAAGGGTTTGCCTAACGTAGACCATAAGGACTCTGTCAAAAAGTTGATAGCATTTTAGAGCCACATTATATTAGAGCAGTGGTTCTCAACCTTTTCCGTGTACCGTGGCCCACTTTGATTAAATTTGTGATGTGATGGTGACACAATTGCTGGGATTTGCGTCAGAACTCATCGCAGCGGAGGTGATCTTCAAAAAAAAAATGATTCATTGCTTTCCAATGCCGAGAATGGCCAGTCCGCAATCGGAGTTGATTTACAAAGAAAAATAAGGTCATTAGGCCTCCCATTCATGGGTGCTAGTCGGTATGGCGGCTCATATGCACCGCTATTACTCAACCTCATTCGACTTGCAAACCCATTATTGAAGTAACGCAAAAGTCTGCGGCCCACCGGCTGAGAACCACTGTATTAGAGCTACATTATATTTTTGTCATGTTGCACGGCAAACTTCTGGCCATTATCAAGAATTACTTTTTGATAAATACCGCTTTACTAAGTGCTAGTCTACAAATTCAAAGACAAAATTTTATGTAGCGCTAGCAATTGAACATTTAGCTTAATATTCATTTGGGTGACAAAAATGATCAAATTCTTCGGTTATCACCATTTTCCTATCTACAAGAGAGAGTCAAAAAGTTCTTAGACAAGTGCAGTAATTTCAAGATGTGCAAAGTTTTACTTGTTCAAACATGTCTTCATGGCTTCCCTAATTACCTGCAAACGTTTTGTCATTCTATCCAATGGCAATATCAAGATAAAGGGTATCTCAAAAGAGCTAATAAATCTCAAAAGACCGAAAAACGTCCAAAAAAGAGCTGCACAGTCAAATTTTGTTTCATCACGACAAGGCCCTTGCACATTCTTCTGGGGCTGTCAGGGTCCTGTTATACTAATTTCAAAAGGAAAACATTTCCACACCCCCTTATAGTGGAGATTTATCTCCCTCTGACTTTTTTGGTTTCCAAAACTAAAGGAACACCTTAAAGGCACCCGGTTATTTTTTTAGATGAAGCAAAAAAGCAAGTAATTTCATTGTGTCAGTGACAGCCCCAGAATTCTACAAAAAAGGAATTTACAGGTGGAAGCATAAATTGCAAAAGTGTATGGACAATAATGGAGCTTTTGTAGAAAAATAAGTGTAATCAGTTGTAAAATAAAAATTTTATGGCATATGTCTGAGAGCTTTTTGACTCGTTCTCGTATATGTATTGATGACTGCGTATAACACATAAACATATTTCCTTGAATTAGACTATCCCACGTGACTCCACAATGTTGAAAAACTCATTTCATTTGGCAAATAAAAAAAAACAGTTGCCCTTATGAAGTTCTGCGTAACACGCTAACAAACTTTGTTTGTTAAATTTTAAGACAGATAAAAATTACAAGTTTGATGCCAAGATAAAGTAATTGCATCACCATGAACAATTCTACTCGTTTTAATGCTACAGAAGCTGAAGATTTAATATTTGAACTATCTGAATAAGAAGATTTTGATGAGGTGCTATGTTCTGAATCGGAGAGTGATGACGACTATTTTGCCACTCCTTATACTGCAGCAGTTGCTAAAGTTGATGCCCAGTTTGCAAATGAAGCACAAAGCTGTAAAAATGACTCCAATCAATCCTCATGCCAAAAAGACGTAGATGATGCCGTCAACGATCGCAAAAATGCTTTGGATGCAAATTGCTTGCAAAACTTATTGCCATCTCAGCCTCCATTGTCTTCTACTAATATCATTTCCAGCCTTGAAGCTGCACTAAATGAAAATAATTACGATTTGTTGGACTTAAATCCAAACGAAAAAAGTGTACAAAGCGAGTATTGAAGGTAAAGGAAAAACTGGAGGCAAAAACATCAAATGGTCCAATACACCTCCTACTTCATCTGGCCGGCAAAGTGCGGCTAATGTTGTAAGTGGAAATATTGGGGTTGTAAACGCCCGTAGAAGCATTTCTGAGCTAAGAGATGCGTGGGAAATTTTTTACGCCTGACACGCTTTCACATATTATTCACAACACGAACAAAAAAATCAAAAATCTGCGTGCAAAATTATTGCTGAGAGGCCGTGATACTATGTCTATTTCATACTCCAAGAACACTTGCTCTTCAAAAAGTTTAGCATTTATTGGTCTTTTGTACCTTTGAGGTCTGCTTGGTTTAAGCAATCATGATGTTGCTATTGTTTTTAACGATCTTACTGGAAATCCTGGGTTCGGGGCTACAATGAGTAAAAACAGGTTCAAATTTTTATTTTCCAATATCCTTTGATGATTTTGAAACTCAGAGATAGGTTTATGATGGATTTACTGCCATTAGAGATGTTTTCAAATCATTCAATCACCATTGCAGCAGTTGCATTGTTCCTGGAGATTTTTTATCTCTTGATGAAACTTTATATTCAATGAGAACGGATATTGGATTTAAACAATTTAATCCAAACAAACCAGCAAAATATGGACTATTATTATTTAAGTCGATAAATGCTTGTCGCTATCCATACACATTCCGAACTGCCCCATATGTTGGAAAACTTAGAAATCATAGCAATCAAGAGCAGTGCAAACGGCATTACTTCAGATTCTGCGGTGCCTGTCAGTAACTGGTTGGTGTTACGCTTTATGTTCTATGGTGTGCTAATACTGCAGTGTTTTTTGAGATGTTTTTCTATTATGTGTCCCAGTAAAGAGCTCTATGTGTTTTTTAAACTTACTCAGCATAAAGTGCGTAGCTAATTTGTAAAAGTTAAAGTTTCCTCCGTCCAACATGTTACTAGAAATATAAGGTTTTTGTGTACATATGACTACATGCAAGTCATTTCCTACTCTGAACTGCATTATAAAGTATAACAACGACTTTGGCTTGGAACCCACACGCGCAGTGGTCTTGCCGACAATCATATTTGCTCACTGTTGACAAATCAGTGGGGACAAATTCAAGCTGATAACTGGAAGTAAAGCCTTTTGTCTCAAATTTAAAGTTATATCGCTGCTTGTTCTGGCTTATTGCACTGGCACTTTAGGGCGTTGCGCCATTGCATCCGACTGATATATAAGTCAGCTACAACTTTTGATACTATTGCATGTCCATTAGAAGTGTTCACAGCAGCGGTAACTTTTTTAGCATTATTTCCTATTTGCAGTGACAAAAAACAACGGTAGCTCCATCAATATGTCTGCAATTGAATGGTTAATTGGTTGAGGGGATTGCAATTGCAAAAGTGTACATAGAAGTTTAATTCCTGCAACAAAGTCATATATAAAGCAGTTACTATAGTTTACTCATAATTTCTGTAGTGAAGAAAATTAGTATTTGTCTAATCATCAAACAAAGTAAATTATTTTGTCCCCAACCTCAATCTTGTTTTACTCTGTGGTATTCGTTAAATAAAAACAAACGCTATAAAGAAGGATTATCCACGCATGACCTTAGTGCAGCCCCGCCATATTATTATGCAAAGCCTATGTGATACACATCGTAATATAAGCTGTGAAATCTACGTCATACTCATCGTAATATAGAAACGGTTTCATAAACTATATCTCAATGATATCAGCCAGGAGGTAAAGGCAAATGTAGGCAGGCGAACAATAACTCGCAAGGAATTTTGAAATAGCTGAGCACACCAGTTTGGTGTTGTTGACTTCAAATAAGTAAGGGAATTTTCGCAACTTTTGTGGTGTTATGTAAATGTGTTATGTAAATTGCGTCAAATGCGTTTCTTGAACAACAAACGCTCTTGTGTGAAAAAGACATTAAACTTAGTTTTTAAAAATTGATAAGGCCCGGGTCGAAATTTAAAATTTCGTAGTTGTTATATCAGTAAATAATGTTACAGATGCCTACTAACATGTTATAAATTGTTTAACGGCGATCTATTCTTGGACTTGATAGGTTACAAGAGTTCGCTAACATTACGTGACTCAGCCAAGCGTAACTGGCCAATGTAATCGATTTGTCTTGCTGTCAGGAGTGGAGAAGTGAATGAGAAATACGAGTAGTTGTTTTTTTTTAAGTGAGAACTAACGGCAACTCTCAAAGTTTGACTTGCCTTCAGATTATTTGTTTTCTCTTCTACAAGCAATAATTTCAGAAACATGTTAAACACAAATGCAAAATAAGATAAAATCTTCTTTCGTTTGCAGGTTCAATCGTTTTTCTACGTGGTGTAGTTCAAAAAATATAACCCAGATAGCCAGATGATCTGGGCCAGATCTGCATTTTGTCTGGCAAGAACTGGCATCCACGTAAACCTGTTTAGACAGATCTGAATCAGATCCGAATCAGATGTGGCTAGAAAGTAAAAAATTGCTGGTTTTTGACAGATCTGGTATAGATGCGTACCAGATCGGTAATGATAGTCTTAAAATATTTGCTAGACTGACGTGCAATAACACATTTTTTGTGTCTTTGAACATTTTTTTATCAGTATGAATACATGACATAGTATTGGTAAACCAACTAAATCCAGTCATCTGAAAAAATATGCAGTTTTTTATTTCCGGAATATTCAACTTCAAAACAATATTGTTTTTGGTAAAATGTGGCGATTCACATTTTAGGAAATATTTTTGTTGTAAACGTTTGTTATGCTGCTTAAAATAAAAAAATTTATTGGAACTTTATATGTTCTATTTAAAACATGAATCAATGTGAATATTGCGTTTACACGTATCACGTGACTCAACAAGTTTCGCGCGTGTGCGCAATGGGCAAGTTGTGTTTGGTTTCGTGAACGATCATGTTCACATAGGTTTTAAATATTTTTGTGAAGCTCGGAAGGTTTGGGTAGTATGGAAGATGAAGTATCATCGTGGAAAACTTGTTATTCGGAAGTTGGGAGCATGTCATTTAGCTTCAAATGAAAGATAATAAACTGTTAACTGTATCAGTGTGTAGCATAATGTCATAGTAACACATTGTTGGTATAATCTTATCTAGTGTATCTTAGAATGTCATTTCTAAATTTAATTGAATTTAAATGTGGAGTGTTTGAATTATGCTGCTAGGTGTATACTGGTAAGGTTTGGAAAGCTATTTAATGTGCACATGTAAGGCCTGATTCATTGATCAGTGCAATGTTAAGATGGCATATAGCACGTTTGATAATTGGTATATGAAGTTATTAGTATAGAAGCAAGAAAAAAAATTGGGATGCATATACTTTATCATAGTTTATTGACTGAATTTCATTTCTTTAACAAGGTTGAAATACATACCGGTATGTCATACCTCGGCAATGTTTGAGTTGTGAGATTACAGAGGTGTATGGCACATTCACTTTTTCTTTGCTGATGAGCAAACCTTAATAGCTTTTTTAACAAGGTAGAAATACTATCTCAGCTATATTCGAAATGTATCAAGCTATTTAGTTAATTAAAGCAGCAATTACAACCTGATTAGGCTGTATAGCTGTGTTTGAGCACTTGGACCATACATTTACCAATTGCCATAATACGCTGCATAATCAAGATTGTGCAAAATGTTAAATTGTGTTGTACACACATGCTATTACAGAGATTATATCAATAAAGTTGATAGATAGTGTAGTCATGAAACCTACTGGTATATCAATAACAAAACGAAGAGGTTGCTCATATTGGACAAAACGAAGAGAAATTTTACACAATACAGAAACACATATGAAAGAAGTCAAGGAATTGCTATTTCAAGCTAATGAAATTGCTGATACCATGAATATTAACGTAGTTAGTAACTGCAAGCAACATGTGTTGGAACCATTAATTACTGCTTCCTCCTTTAACAACACATCATGTAATAAAGATGATTCAACTTTGTTGACAAACAATGAAAGTTGTAGCAGCACCTCTAGTGATATTAATAATGATGCTTATTCAATGAAAAATGACAGGTTTGAGTCATTGTTTATTCCTGAAATGGACATAGATGATGATCATGATGATGATGCATCAAGTACTTCTAGCATGGGATCTTACCAAAGCTTAGGAAGTGATGATGGTTTTGTACATTCAGAAAGCAATGTAAATGTTGTGGAACAGTTATCTAAATGGGCTGTTGAATTCAATATTTCTCAAGTTGCTTTGAAGCATCTCATTCTGATTCTTAAACCTTTGATTTCTGACTTACCTAATGACCCAAGAACCTTACTGTCTACCCCCAGAAACTATGTTGTCAAAGATGTTGGTGGTGGTTCCTACTATTATTTTGGAATCACAAAACATTTACTATCTATAATTGAAAATGGTACTTTAATTCCAGGCAGTGTGATTTATCTACAGATGAATATTGATGGTGTGCCTTTGTACAAAAGCTCAAAAAAGCAGCTTTGGCCAATTCTGGGAAAGATAGTTGGACAAAATCTTCCTTCTTTTATTATTGGAATATTTTGCGGAGAAAGCAAACCTAATGATGTAAAGGGTTATTTCAGTGACTTTGTTGAAGAAATGAAAAGTATTGAAGCAAATGGTATACTTACATCTCAAAACAAAATTGTGCAGGTTAAAATAACTTGCTTTGTATGTGATGCTCCTGCTAGAGCATTTGTAAAGCAAACAAAATCGCACAATGCTTATTATGGTTGTGAGCGTTGCACTCAACGTGGTGTTTGGCACAACAAAGTTACTTATCCCGACTGTTATGCAACACTTCGAACAGATGAAAGTTTTAATGCTAGAAGTGATGCTAATCATCATGGATTAACACCTTCACCATTACAGGAACTGAGTATAGGATTGGTATCACAATTTGTGTTGGATCCTATGCATCTTGTTTACCTTGGTGTTACCAAAAAATTGTTGTGGTTGTGGATGAAGGGCCCATTAAGCAACAAATGCCGAATTGGCTCTGTGCAAATCAAGTCTATTTCAGATATGTTAGTTAGGTTTCATTGTTATATTCCTCGTGAATTTGGAAGAAAATGTCGTTCCCTGTATGAAGTGGAGCTGTGGAAAGCCACAGAGTATAGACAGTTTCTGTTATATAGTGGTATTGTGGCCTTACATAAACATCTTCCCAAAGCTTTTTATATGCATTTTTTATTGCTATATGTGGCAATATTTTTTATTTCTTTAGGAATTCACTATAAAACTCACTCTGATTATGCAAGTAAACTTTTGGTTGAATTTGTGAACGAATTTCATTCGTTTTATGGAAAGGATATGGTGGTGTATAATGTGCACTGTTTGATACACTTGGTTATGGATGTGGAGAAATATGGACCCTTGGATACAATTTCAGCTTTTAGTTTTGAAAGTTTTTTAGGTCAACTTAAGAAAATTATCCGAAAGCCAAATCAACCTTTGCCTCAGATTGTTCGACGTGTTGCAGAAAATGCAAAGCTTGCATTGTTGACACAAACAAAGGTACAGAAAAGTGAGCCAAAACACAAGCATAATTTTGGTCCATTGCCTTTAGCCTATCGTTCCTATTCTCAGTTTAATTCTGTACATTTTGATAATATGTATTTTTCTTTAAAAGATTCTGACAATTGTGTTAAAATTGGTCAAGATGTGTGCCTAATTCGAAACATTATTTGTGATAAAAGTGAAGAGGTGAAAGTAGTATATGAAATGTTTGAAAAGGTATCTTCATTTTTTGATTATCCACTACCTTCATCACATTTAGGCATATATAAGGTTTCTGATGAGTCTGGCCGTTTAAAGGTTTGCCCACTTAAGAATATTAAATGCAAGTATGTTAAACTTCCATATAAAGATATGTTTGTGGTAATTCCATTGATCAGATAGTTGCTTAAACAATGTTCCTGAACTATAGCCTACTATGTTATGAAAAATACTGTTTTGTTCTATATGTATAGTGCTGCTATTGATTTTCATGTAGTAACACCACTATGAGATCAAAATATCTTTATGTTTTTTTATAATTGTAAATTCTATGTTTGATTCTATTCAAAAATAGGTTTTAGCATAGCAATAGCTGCAATTCATGACTTGCTTGTAACCTGAGATAGAACAATGTTGTGTGACTAATGATATCTTTCATGCCAATAGTATATTTCAGAGTTTTGTGTAAAAACTCTTGCTAAATTAATTAAAATGTCTTCAAATGATAATGAGTTGAGTACATTAGTTGTAGTTGAATTTGTTGATGAAGGAAGTTTAGGAGTAGTCCCATGTTCGTTGGTAGATGGAGAATTTGCATATTGGCCTCCATACAAGGATATTGGAAAATGTCAAAAAGCTGCCAGAAAAATGGAAAGTCCTTGTAGCGATTGGGTGAAGTATAGAATTAAAGAATGGGCGAGATCTGGTAAATATTTTATCAATGTGTTTTCTTGAAGTGAAATGTATTTCGAAAAGTTAAGTCTGGATCTATGATTTTCATTGCATTTTGTACTGCAAACTTCAGATGTGCATTTCAAAATCTCAACTAGGCAATATATACAGTACAGCTTTTGCTATTAATGTATTGGTTTTGCTATCTCAATTGCTGTTATTCAAAAAGTGAGTGTGTTGCCAAACATTTTTATAACTTTTATATGTGCTGGTGGTAATTGTATCAAATGCACAGCTATTTTTGTATAGTGTAGCCTCATAGCATATGGTTGTTTAAAATTAAGGTGACTGGAAAGCTGCCAATGAATTGCTTCATCGAATTGAGTATTCTTCCAATATTGAAACAACTGATGTTGAGAGAGGCCGTTCAAAACGGAAAAGAAGGTACTTAAACACATGACTTAAATTTGGTCTTGTAAAAGATTGTTTTGTACCATTTGTTGTATGCTGCCAAAATTGAACTTCACTGCTGCATAGATACAAAAAAGCACATGCTTTCTGGCTTCATGGGTAGTAATTTTGTCAGTTTAGATTCTAGCTGGTATTTTAAAAATTTTAAAACTTACAGACATGTCTTATATAGATTTTGTGTTGTTTGCTACAACATATTTCGCTGTTACAACAAACATATTTTGCAACAATTTGTGGTATTTATGTGTGATAAGTTCTGATTGCTTAATTAATGTAGAAGGACACGGAAATTTATGGAGGAAAGTTCGACGTCTTCTGAATCCTTGAGCCCGCAACCCAAACAACAGAAACATTTTGTTTCAACAAGGCGTTTATTCAGGGTGCTACCCTATCCGCCTCCACGACCAAGTGACTGTAAGTGTTTGCCTGAAATGGATACTGACTTCAGTAACGTTCAAGCTCCTCCGTCTACTTTCTTATTTGCATAGATTTGAAAACGTTCACCATAAAGCTACGTTAAACTAATGTTGCTTAATCTTTTGACTACTTATGTAATATAGTGAAAAGATACAACCGATTTATTGCTTTTACTGACTTATGCGTCTGATTGCACTCCCACAAATGTCCTACCAACGATGGTCGGCGAGGTGGTGATGGACAGGCCTTGTGCTAGTCGCAGTATTAAAATGACCCGTCATCCTATGCGTCAGTGGTATTATGCCAAGGATGCTTCTTCAAATGTGTTGCTCGGGTGTGATTGCAGACATTTGTAGTATACTCTAGTAATCAAGAATGATGTCTGTTTCTTCTTGCTTCCTTTTGGTATGTGCAACTCTCCCAGAGGCTCTTGTTTGACTGAACATATCAGGGTTAAAACAAACACATAAAATAAGTCTTGCGGTTTTGGAACTGGTAGCTGCTAATGTTCGACGTGACTAGTGCCTGGCCCTGTCACCTCAAGCAGCACCTTAGTTTGCTTACATTAATACTGGTACCTGGTTTTTAAGGTTACACGGCATGTGTCTGGTCAAGATTAGGGCTTGTGTCAGACCCTCTGGTTGTTGTTGCATTTCCACCTTATGTAAGTTTTATAGAATCTCATCACCACAATTTAATTTCACGACTTAATATGCTTTCATATGGTTATTTTTCTGTTGCAGCAATTGCAAAATTGTCAAATGAAGAAAATGAAACTGAGATTGCTCAAAGTTCGCAACAAATATGAGTTCAATCCATTCCCATATCAAGAGATCACTCTCACATGTCTTCCCAAATTTCAAATGGTAACTACTTATGCAGATTAATTAGTTGTAACTGTAATATAACCATGAGTTTTGTTATTCGTATAAACTACATTTTGACCAGGCACTGAATCGAATCGTAGTCTGCCGTTCCAGAACTAGACTCTGTATCTGTTCGGCTTCTCTGTGTGTACGTCTTTTTGCAAGGCTGGGCTACCACCACGCATGGCCCCACCACCGGTCTGCACTTAAAAATGAAGGAATTAACTATGTTAACTGCTTTTCCCAATGGTGCAAAATGCAAACTTACCGTCTTTTTCTCCACACTATCCTGTTATGCTGAATACCAAGAGAGGAATCGGTGAATTCCAATTTAAGCCCGATGTAAAATCGAACTAAAGTACCGCTCTGTAGAGGCCTTTTGATCGTCGCTGAGTGGCCAAAGAACTACGAAACGAGATTGGCGCCGCCCCACGCCTTTGGCACCGGAACTAATTTTTACTACTCAATGCGGTTAATGCTATATCTTAGTTGTTTCAAAAAATACTTGTCATCTAAAAGTCACGCTGACCCTGACCAATGCAGATTCTGGACCTTTTAGTTTGATTTCAGTGACATGGATAATTTAGCTGTATCTAGGCGAGCCAATCTACTGCTAGAGTTTATACCATTGGCTATTACTTACAGATCTTTAGTTGTAGTTTAATCATTAGTATACATGTTTAACAGGTTCACAAGCAACTCCGAGGAGTGGTGCAATGCTTCCTGTTTCTGTTCTAGAACCTATCCTTAGTAAGTTGTTTAACTACCTTTGAAAATGCTGTTTGATTTCACAAAGTTACTGCCTTGATTGTTTTGTGCCAGTAGCTCGTAACTGAACTAAGTTATTCTGCCTTCGATATGTAAAAGTGCTATTTTTGTGTAATTTTGACAAATTTAGGAATTTTTTAAACAAAATTTAACAAATTTTGAAAAATAAGGATTTTGACAACACCTCCAATTGGTATATGCAGATCTGGTTCAGCTAAATATCTAATTATATGTCTATATTCAGGAAAAATATTTCAAGTTCTGGAGGAGCTTAAAACAGAAACAAGAAGCATGCGAAATTCTATTGATCAGCTGAGAAAATCGGGAAATAACAAAGTGGTTGCCAACTCTGCTGCGAGTATCTTTCCACTTCAATCTGAATCAGATTTACGCGATTTTGAACGGAAAGCTGTTGATTCCTCGTTTCAAGAAATTTTGGTTTGTAACACTTCTTTTTCGTTCAGTCTGCTTAATTAACAACCATTCTGACGTATTTAAATTCATTCTTGATTATTTGCATCAATTCGTATGCAGGTCATTTTAACTCGAAACGCTCATTTTCACTAGCATGTTCTGCCGTGTGGTTAATTATTTTCGAAAGTAGTCCTCTTGCTGGTAGCGTTCACTCTCTCCGCACAAAAAATTTGGCTGCCCGCTAAAATTCGCGCTCATACCAATTACATTCTAAACTTGTCAAGTGGAAACAGTACTTATAAAATAACTCCACCTTGAAGCAAACTCACTGAAACTTCTTGTTAATGGAAAGAGCTAGCCCTTTCCTTGCCACAGCAGGGCGATAGGTTACCTGGAGCATTTTCGCTCACTTGCTGAAAGTTGATTAGAAGTTTTGATTGCCTATGCAATTGATTTATAACTATCTACTTGGCAGAAGCCACCGCGCAGATATTACTATAATGATATATAAAAAAAAACTCTGCTGTGATCATCCAGTGCTTTTTCTTTCGGCTTATCCCGATTAGGGGTCGCCACAGCAGATTGTCATTCTCCAACCTTCTCTTTCGTTTGCATCATCCACAGTCATCCTGCTACTTTCATGTCCTCATTCAACAAATCCATAAATCTTCGCTAGGGTCTGCCTCTACGTCTCTTTCCTGGTAATTACATCTGTAACACTTTCTTCCTTACATAGTCCTCTTGTTTCCATTGCACATGACCAAACCATCTCGGTCTAGACTCCCTCAGCTTAGCTATAATCATCCAGTGCATGATGTATTATCTGTTTAATCTATATTCTCGTTTCATTCCTGCCCGAAAAGCTAGTGTTTATTTCCATATAAGAGCACAATCGGTATGCGTCAGGAAGGACATCTGGAATTAAAAGTGATATCTAGCTATAGAAAGTCTAGTGGCTAACAAGCGGAAGTGAAAGAATAGCGCTGCTACTAGCAACATTATTGAAGACTGATGGATATAAAAACCTTTTTACTTCAGATGTTTTGAAAAGTACCAAGTTGATGCATGGTTTGATTTGACGAAATTGTGAAGTGTGGCAAACGGATTTTTGCTATAAATCAACAAATGATAAATGCTGTAAAGGGACGAAAGAGTAGAATTGTTGAATTAAAGATTATAATTTTTTTAACCCCTGTGGTGCAGTTTTTAGAAGGGATTGCGCATAACACAGGAGGCAAACTCGATTTTGTTCAGTGCTTTGCATGTAATCTTATGTTTTGGCTAACTGTGCAATTTATATCGATTGGCTTGCTTGTTAATCAGTTGAACTTTATTTAAGGTTCAACATCTTTCCGCGTTCAATAGAAGAACTTCGTCCGAGGCGGCAAGAAACTTGCTTAACGAGACGCTCGGTCATTCAATGGCATTAAATTACAACTTGAGTGGCAAGGGCGCCTCCGGCAGAAAAAGTTTTCAGCAGCTGCAGTTGTACAAGATAATATTTGGTAAGTAAATTACTTTAGTACGTGTACTTGCTTTCGATTAAAACTTTTTTTATCAACAGCAACGTTACGCAAGCTGCATTCTCAAGTTACAGAAAAGGAATATAGAGCAGTGGTGGTCAATTGGCTCGATGGTGCCAAAGATCGAAATGGGGGACGAAAGAAGCGCTCTGAGCTGCACAAAACTGTAGAATGATCTGCTTAATTATCGTTTATTTTATGCTTGATTTTTTGTTTAAAAATAAAGCTAAAACTGCAAAACAGCATGATTGTTTTTTGACTGGTTACGGATAATCTCGCTTGCTAAAAACAAAATCGGCATATATGTTGCTCAGATCGTTCGAGGAGGACAGATCCAAAAGACATCTGCTTTGAGCTGTAGTGATGTAGTGCAGATCTGATATACATTTGGCTTAACTATTGTGATCTGGCTCAAACTGTAGTGGTCTGGTATAGATCGGGTACGGATTAGCACGCCAGATCCATTTCCAGATCGGGTGCAGATCTGGCGCCATAGGCTTGCCTTTCGTGCCAGATCATTTTGCCAGATCACTTTTTGATCTGATACAGATCGGCGTGGCTATCTGGGAATGCTTTAAGCTTTCGGGGCAAAAACTATCCCACGTTGGACATAGCACGACGCAAATGTCTTGGGCCGAATAGGTTAAAGCATCTGAAGATGGTTCAAAAGCACTAGCAACCTATTGCTGGTAGCTGTGGATTAATTCTAGCAATGCAGTAGTTTTATTTACACAAACGCTACGTAGACCAGGCGCTAGGTTGTTCAGGATGTAAGGGTAAGTTTTGTAAGTTGTCTGCCCCTGCTCCATCCTGCACAGAATACAATTTTCAAAACATCCGATTGGAGTCAAATCATTGCAACTTCGTTTTGATTCTCCTAAGTGCGTTTAATTGTTTTGCTACGAGGGTCAGTCAATAAGTAATGAGACTTTCTCAATAACTCAAGTTTGCAATGACTGGTAATCAAAAAATGCTTTTTTATTTTTCAACATAGTCTCCCTCCTTTGCAATTGCAACACACTTGTTCCATCTTGATATTAGATTGTCTATTCCTTTGGCATAGAATTCCGTGGACTGGGTCCTTAGCCAGTTGCTCACAGCAGCCCAGCACCCTCACAGAACCCAACTGTCGCTGGGTTCCCAAGATGTTAACCGATGATCACAAAATGCAACGCCTGATGGCTTCCAGAGCATCACTACGCAGATACAGAAAGGAGGGAGATGCATTTCTGTCGAGAATAGTGACAACTGATGAGACCTGGGTTTTTCATTATGAACCTGAATCGAAACGACGATCAATGGAGTGGAAGCATGTTTCTTCCCCAGTGAAGAAAAAATTCAAATCTCAGAAAAGTTTAAGGAAAGTCATGCTCACTGTGTTCTGGGACAGAAATGGGCCGATCACTATCAGTTTCTTGGAAAGGGGCAATACTGTGAACTCAGAGAACTACTGTGAGCTGCTAACTCAAGTGAAAAAAGACATTAAGAACAAACGGAGGGGACTTCAATCAAGAGGTGTGATTCTTCTTCAGGATAATGCAAAAGGCCCACACAGCAGCAAGAACCCTAGCCAAAATTGAAGATTTAGGCTGGAAACTTCTAACACACCCACCCTACAGCCCAGACCTTGCACCATCTGATTTTCACCTCTTCGGCCCACTCAAAAAGAGTATGAAAGGAATTCACTTCCAGACTGACGAAGAAGTGAAGGCTGCTGTGAGCAACTGGCTAAGGACCCAGTCCACGGAATTCTATGCCAAAGGAATAGACAATCTAATATCAAGATGGAACAAGTGTGTTGCAAAGGAGGGAGACTACGTTGAAAAATAAAAAAGCATTTTTTGATTACCAGTCATTGCAAACTTGAGTTATTGAGAAAGTCTCATTACTTATTGACTGACCCTCGTAAATACCAGTTAAAACGTTTAAACAGTTGTACAAATTTGGAAGATCTCCAACTTTAGTGTTTGATAGAAGTGCAAACGCTGACATCCAAGGCATCTTTTTAAATTGCTTTTTATGGCTATCATTTTGCTCTTACAATGATTATTCTTTCATTGTACAAATTTAATTATGCTTGTGTTTTTTTTTCATTTATGCACTGTGCAGCTTCTTCATATTTAGAAGCCTCTTGTAGCTTGGTGAATTAATTGATGGCAATTTAATAAAAATTCTTCAAAAAAATGCTCAACTGGCACTCAAGAATCAAGTGTATGAGTTATGGTGTTAAAATTTGTTCACTTCAAAGTAAAATTTCATTGAAGTAGTGTTTTACTTGTATAGTTTTTGTTCTACTTTTTCTTCCTGCTTTGTTTTTGTTTGATAGGGACCTATGTGGATGGACATTTAGCAAGCAAATAACATAAGAACTTGACTTGAGGAATGTTTGGCTACATTTGTGTAGCTAATGCTGCTGGAAATCGTGAAATGTACTCAATGCTTTTTCACGGCTGCAACTCTTCTACTAAATTTGAGTGTGAAATAGCTACCACTGTATTTTTTTGCCAATGCGATTGAATTTTGAGACAAAATCTTTGTTACAGCAATACTTGAATTCCTTTTTCTATAATAATTTAACTACTTCATAACCTAAACAAAATCAGCATAATAGTCATAATATTTTATTTTTGTTCAAATTGTGAAAGTAGCCCTTCCAATGACAGTTCCCAAACGGAGTTATCAATCTCGATCCTCTAGAGTCTAGATATCTTTGGAAAATATTGTTTCAAGTAATAGGCACTAATCATCATTAATTATTTTGTAAAATTTGAGTTGATTATCTTTATTTTTCAATAGGAAAGTCGCACGCATGTGATCAAACATCATCAAAATGCGCTTTCCAAAAAAGGGGCTGACCACTTTTATTGTTTTTGCATCGAACTGAATAGGAGTGATATCGTTTTTTGCAAATTAAATAAATAAACGTGATAGTTGTTAAATGAACGTTTAATGTGTTGTTTTGCTGATGTCATGGAATGAATCTGAAGTCAAAGCAAGGTGAGAGGTATTAAGGTTTGCCTATTATTGCTACTAGTTGAGCCAATTTTATGGGCTAAGAATGCAGACTAATTTATATCCAGTTTCTGTGAGGGTTTCATGTTCAATTAATCAGCGTGTTTGGGAATGCTGAGTTTAAGTTAATTGTAATGTGCAACTTATACCGTATATTTAGTTGCATAAGCAAACTGAAAAGTTGTAAACTTAAGTTGTACTGTAGCCTGAATGACTGGGCAGACTTCTGTACCGTTTGTGATATGTTGGATTAGATATTGATGGATAAAATCAGTAATTTTTTGACATTTTTTGTCAATAGCGCTTGCAGACCAGGCATATTAATATATCAGATGTAATTTTGTGACCTTAACTACTCCTTAACAATTTTTTGGGCTATTACCTAGGCTGCTGGACCAAGGGTAATTTAAAAACTTATGGTACCGATTTATTTATTCATGCGCATGAGCTCATGTTCTGTTTGCATGTCTTTCGTCAGATTGGGCCACTACGACGAGTAGACAGCTTGGCACCACCAGCTGTTTGCCTCATAAAGATGGAGGCATCCCGTTAAGTGCCTTGCCCAAGGGCATAACAGGCAAGCTTACGGTACCGGTAGTAATGATTAGATAATGATTGTATTTGCTAATGTACCGATGAGTATCTAATTGGTATTGAGATATCTTTAACTGAGGAGCAAATGATATTTAGATGGCGCTTCTCTTAGGGGCAATTTTTTTTTAATTGGCACACACTACTAAGTTTAGTCTAAACAACTGAACGACTTAATCTTAACCAAATTGCTTTTGATTAAATTCATTTGTTTCCAAGAATCCAACTAGCAATAATTTATTCTAATTTTTAATCAATTTCTCATTAGTTTTTAAAAAACACCACAAGTTGATGTTCGCCTTACAGCTTTTGGTCAACCATTTTTTGGCGCGAAATTTGTGACGTCATATGCAACCTTCGCATAGAGAATATTTTCAAGGTTGAAATTTAGGTATATAGAAAAATCCTTCACATTTTAATTAAATTTTTGGAAATATTTGCCTTAAAAATTGCTTTAGCGAATCTTTTGTATTGAGTGTTAAGCATAATAAATGGTCTACACCAGGGGTGTCAAACTCGCAACCTGCGAGATAAATATTAATGAATTTCAGCAGTATTGTAATGTTACATCTTCGAACAAATGTTTAACTCTCTAAACACAGGCGACACGGTGTGGGCATACTTGAGAGGTACAGATCTTTTTTTAAAGATCAACGCCACTTCGTGCCTAATTACTCGATTTCTGGAGAACGATGCCCAAAGAGGTGGCAATGGCATGGAAATGCTTGAGAGGTAAAGACCTTTTCTCTTTTTTTTGGAGATCGACTTCAGTTTGCACTAAATTACGGAGATCGTTGCCCAGAGAAGAGTTGATCTCCAAATTGAAAGTTTCATGCGGCCCTCGACACAACTCCCAACATACAATGTGGCGCCCAGAAGCCCATGAGTTTGACCCCCCCTAATCTACACCTATTGTTTTTGATGCATATTTTTAAGACTTATCGATCAAAATTTTTGGAGATTTTAAAATTCTTGAGAGGTGTGGGGAAAAATATTTTTTAAAAGATAATAACTTTTATACATTAATATTTATAGATTTTTTGATACCATATTTGATTTTCTTGTTTATTTCTGATTGCAATCATACATAACATGTTATATTTTAAGCATATCTTGAAGAAGATAAATACGGTACATTTTTTGAAAGGGGGATTTTGTTCTCCCCAAAACTTCATCCTCCTATAACTCAAAAATTATTTGCCGTAAAAACCTAAAATTTTCATCAGTGAGTTTTGGCTATAAGATAACCTCATACAACAATTTTCATCAAAATCAGAAATGTAGTGTTTAAAGACCTGTGGTGACTTATCATAAAATGGCCCAGTAATGGAAGGTGGGCTTCAAGAAGGAGAGAAAGGGCAAGCAAAAAGAACCTCTCTGGGAGAAATCATAAGTGTTGACCCAAAAGCGGATGTGTTGACCCAAAAGCTCTCCAGAGGGATCTGCAGATTTTTGGTTTTCCTCCAGGTCTTTCCAACCTGAAACAGGAAAGAACATTAAAAAACAAAGGGCCCGCTCATAAGAAGCAAAATGAGTCAGGGTGACTTGTAAAGGAGGTAGAGACGCCTCAGAGAGAAGAAGTGAGATAGGGGAGGACGGAAGGCAGTCGGTGATGGTGGGATTAGCTGCTCAGTGAAGGCGTTCCAGCTTGGTAATTTTGGTAACGTTAAGGAAAGAAACCATCTGGAAATCACTGCCACGGAACAAAACACTACTATTTCTAGTAAATTCTAAATTAATTTTTGTTCGATTTTGATGGCGTCTCGATGGCAACTGCCGTATTTATTTCATTAAGGAAATAAATTGTTGTTCAGCATTTATTGATGAGTGATTTTGTATCGTTTTTGGTTGAATTTTTTGGTATTTTTTCGATTCCATAGTTCCGTGATTCCATCTGAGTTCCGTCTGTCACCAAGTGTCTCTACAACAGCATGCCTCTTTTATATTTAAATCACCGAAAAATTATGAAATTTGGTTATCAACTTTTAAATAGACATACCTATGTAATAAGATCTATACTCGTATCAAATCGAAAATGGTTGTCGAATGTTGTTTCAAATAAAGTGAGTAGTTAGGTATGTATATAAAGTGAACTCTAAAACGAATGGTAAGGATGTCTTCAACTTAGATTTAAGTTCAAGGTGAGGTATGTACATAAGGTAGCCTGAACAAAGGCTTAAAATTGAAATGATAAGAACTCTGGTTTATTGAGCTCATGGAGAGTTAGTAAGACTTAAGTACCAATCTTTGGATTAATAGCCACAAATGATGGATTTGAGTAGTACTACAACTTTTGTTTTATAGTGTTTTTCGATCGATTATGTCTCTGTTGCAATCAATTAACATTGCAACAGAGACTTAATTGATCAAAAAACACTGTATTTCTCTATGCTCATAAAATAAGCTTGGAAATTAAGTTACCGATATATCACAATTATTACAGTAATCACAGGAGGTGCAGGCAAAAAGACCTGAGGTCTTCTAGTCAAGCCACCACCTCTTTATTTTCATATCCATCAGAGATACTGAGATAGGCTAAAGTACGGCATATAAAATCAACATAACATCAAATGAAACCTAACTAAAAAAATGTTTTATTTACATAGCCTTTCAAATATGTACTAAGTAAGTAATTTTTAGGAATTGGTTATTTTGACGTCAACAGCATTTTACCCTTGGAGACTATTTTGCCGTAATCATTGACATGTGTTTATATTTCCATAATTGCTACAATTCTGCCAGTGATGCTGTGGTACATGAATAGTGCACCGATCTTGAAATGTAATGGTTGTAGGTTGGAATCTTGGCTGGCAGGGCACTTAGAGAAAGGCAGTGTACACCGGAGGGGGAGGCCTGGTATGTGAAAGTACGAGGTAGTGTACATTGGAAAGGAGTGTATAGGGAGGTAGAGTGGATGCTGGGGGTGTAAAATTTTTTTAACTAGTTATTAAAATTGATCAATCAGAAACGACCAAAAGTCACATGTTTAATACATCATTGAGATTGACCAATCACAAATAACTCGAGGCAAAATAGCCTGTAAGGATAGAATGCCGTCGATGGCAAAATAGCCACTGCCTAGTTTTTATACATTGATTTAAATTCACTTTTACCTAAATCTTGTTTCATGAGGCACTTAGTACCATATTTCCGTCCCAGTGTAATCTGTCATTGATATACTTCACTTTAAAAATATTGCATGGGTAAAACAATTTGGTTTAGCTAAACATCTGATATTGCATCTGTAAACACTTTATTTTTGTTGATTGACCCATGGGATTGATTTTACTGCTGATGTAATTGCCCTGCATTCTTTAGCTCTGAAATTTAAATATGTTTTCATTTGAGCACTTCCAGTTTGCTCAAGAGAGGTGTAGGTAAATAATGAGTAAGAGTTGACTATTATTATTGATTCTTATGGACAGCACTAAAATGGAAATTTGTACTTAAAGTATGAAAAAAATCTATTACATTTCAGAAATAACAGAAATACATAATTTTATAAACATGCTTGGCTTAATTCAACTCAATTATCTTAATTTTACCCAATTGGGTGGTTATACTTTTAGTGTTTATTTATTCCCTTACTTCTGCAATTTCTTTACTTCATCAGTCAGTACCAGCAGTTTTCCATATCTTCATTGGTCAGTAATTCTTTTTTAAATGAATTTCTGTAATTTCGTGCTTAATATGAACTTTTATATTTCTATGATTCAGTGATTCTATCATGCAATTACCATATTTTAGTGCTGTCCATTTTTTCTACCTTTTTCAAAGGCAGTGATTTTTTTGCTGTCATCGACACTTAACCTTTGGAATCTATTGTGCCATCAAGCATTTGTGATTGGACAATTTTGATGACATATTAAAAATGTGAATAGCTTGTTTGTGATTGATCAATTTATATGATGTATTAAACTCATGACTTCACAACAATTTTATCTCCAGCCCACACTTCTCATGTAACTTTGAACTGAAACTTTGAAGTTTCTGGTATTTAGGGCTCAGTATAACTTTCTAGAACTAAAAAAGTCAATTTTACTTCCTTTTTGCCATGTTTTGCAGGCTTAGGCATGCTGGTTCAATGTACGTCTTTTGCTACACACTCACTTTCAAATCATCCTTTTTGCTGGAGCAACACAGCCCTTCAAATTTTTATAAAAAAAGTTCTTCCAAATAGGATAAAAAGCTTTTTACTACAAAGTTGTTAATAGACAATGCTTTAATCATGGTAGTTCTAATTAGCACATGCCCATAATGCTCCACAACATTTGCTTAATGGAAGTTGTAGATTAGAGTTATGGTTAGCTGACATTGCAAGATATCATCATGAACATTGTGCACAACATGGACATTGCAGGCATGTACTACTTGAAAAAAAACCCTTAAATCAGACATGTATTCAACTTGCAATGTAAATGTAAGCTTATTCTCAGATTTTATTTATTAGTTTATTCTCAGATCAGTCCAAAGCTAGCAATACATCAGGTATTATTACATCATACCACAGCCTTAAGGTTTGGCCATACTGACTTGGATTTGGACAGTAAGATGTATCCAGCAATTCAAAACCTGATATCTTGTAAACTCTTTAGCCAAATAGTAAAAAAGTGTTTTTGATCAAGGTTTTTCAGGGTTAAATGAAACTTTGGCAATGCAACACTTTGTAATCCATGGATATGTTTGTTTTTATTATTACAGCTTGAGCTACTGTCTCATTTACAAGGAACCAAAGTAGTCATATTGTTGAAGCAAGTTACAATGCTTTGTTTTACAAAGTAGTGTAATATTTAGTGGTCATTTTGTTTTACACAATAGTTTTTTCAGGTTAATTTTGAGCAAATCGGCCATTTATTTGGGTTTTTACCAAATTAATGTCAAAGCACATGGTTTCAAAATGTTCTTTGTTACTTTGCAGATTTATACTTCTGATTGCAAGCATGCACACTCCTTTCAAAAATATTCTTCACTCACTGGTTTTATACCAAATGGTTATCATAATTGTTCATCAAAAATTTATCAACATTGTCTGAAATCAATTCACTTAACTGGATTGTCATGCATTAAAAAGTAAGTTCAGTTTATGAAGACTCTGCTTGATTTCTGTGGCTTTGTTCATAAAAAGACCATTTCTTTCAAACTGTATGAGACAGAGTATTGATGCGACTATTTTTCATTACTCATGCCATGCCTCTCTAACTATGTGTATAGATGACAAATTAAGACATTTGCATCCACAAAAGCAACAATTTGGCTCAATTCGTGTTTTTTGGTGCTATGTGGCCACTGTTACAGCTCTTATAAATAGATACAGACGTTCTTTTGACAATTTTTATTTGTAGAATTTAAATTTAGGGATTGAAAAGTAAATGCTTTAATTAAAATTGTTAAAAATTGTCAAATGGAAGTATATCTGTTTGTAAGATCTATAAACTTGACATATGGAAAATGCCTGCTATATTCACTCTTACAGCATTGCACAGCAGTCAATTTTTTTATTAAAAGCGCTTGTAAGTTTTTATTCCTTAAAATTGGAGACTATAGGGTATTTATAAAGATTTCTTAGCAATCAGGTGTAGCATTCACAACAGCTTGTGCTACCACAGACTTTTAAGCTTTGATCAATTACTGATATTCTTGAAATGTTAAAAGGGCACTAAATGATGAAATCAAATGGAAGTCAGAAAATTTGGTTTTAGCTTATGGTTCTGCTTTAGTTGAATTGTTATTATATATTTTTGGTAATATTAATATAATCAGTAGGTACCATTTCAGATAAAACTAGTTTTTTGAGAAAATTGCTGGGCCCCTAGTTTTACAGCAGGGTTGTTATCAACCCTGGTTTTATTTTGTGTTGGTCATAGCATGTAAACATTTACCTAAGCTAGAATATGCAACTTCACAGCCTATTAAAATATAAACATGGATTTTATTTTTATGAAGTGTTTTTTGGCTTACACATAATAGCAAATAATGCACTGCTGAGTACCAAAGTTGTTATTTTTATGCAGGTTAAACACTTAACCTAAATTCCTTAAAACCCATTTTGTGATCATATACACCAAATTGGTTTGTGGCAGGAATGCAGGATATGCAAGTTGAAAATGTTTTGTTTTCCCAACATATGCCATGACATTTCCATTGCTTACAAATGCCTTGATCTGCTTAATTGCTTTCTCTGAGCTGTGTGTTGTCATTGCTTGGTCACCAGCAAATCCACCAGCATCAACAAACACTTTGTCATTTGAGCTGTTCTGAGCATTATGCAGGAAAATGTAAATACACTGCGTGAGCGCTCATACTCTGTTTGCAAATCTTCAGTTAGACTGGGCTACCACGGCAGGTAGACTGCTTGGCCTCACCACCTGTCTGCCACATAAAGATGGAGGCATCCTGTTAAATGCCTTGCCCAAGGACACAACAAGCAAGCTTGCTGGCTTGTTCTCCACACTATCCATTTTTTATGCTGAGCGCCAAGCAGGGAAGCTGTGAATAGCAGTTTTTGAAGTCTTTTGGTATGACTCGACTCAGGGAATGAATCCCAGGTCTATCGGCTGCGATGCAGACGCTCTCACCACTACACCATCGTGCCAGATTCTTCTTTGTCTCCAATATCAGTTGCAAACATCTCCTCTTCATCAGAAAGCTCATCATTCCAAGATATGATTTTGTGTAAAACCTTGCCAGCATTCATATTTCTACACATTTATTGACATTAGCTGTCAAAAACACAAACATTTTTATAGTTGCCAAAATCCAATGGCAAGCGCGAGACTAAATACGGTAATTACAATAGCTTTGATTTGATTTTTCTGCCACTTTATAGTAAATAAAAATAATTTTATTCACCAACACAATTAATCTTATGCTACTTAAAAACTAAACTAATAAATGAAAAAGTCTATGCTTGCGGTTGCATTCTGGCTGAAACAAAGTTTTTGCTTGTACTTGCTTTCTGGTTGAAACAAAGTTTTTGCTTGCAGTTGCTTTCTGGCATCTTTTCAAAGCTAATTGTTTGAAATCCTAATTGATTTTGAATTATTGTAAAGTATCGGCCAAATACATCAATAGTGTAGTAAACTATAAACAAAAGATGACATCTTTCTGATTTTATCTGTCACCAGTAGCAATGGGCAATTCAGAATACCACATTCGAAGGATTCGAATCCCACACTATTTGAATCCAAAATGCCAATTCAGACCGGATTATAGGATTCGGTTTATATCCTGCTTACAAGCTTATTGCAAAAAAAAGGATTCAGATTCTGGATTCGGTTTGAGTATTCTAGAATAGTATATTATTCTGAATCGCCCATCCGTAGTCACCAGATTACCTTATTCTCCATCAGTCAAATGTAGTTGCTGTCTGATAAATGCCCCATAAATAAAATCATTAGTCTTTATTGGATAAAACTAGTCATATTGATCAAAGGGTTGAAAACGGCCTTTCCGTAAAACTTGAAGCAGCTTTTTCCAAACGCTATTATTCTGCTAATAATTTTTCAAAGCAATTTCAAACCTAATTTCTTATCTGCATTAAATTTTTGAAAAAGTTGAATATACTGACAAGTGTGGTGTAAAGCGTTCAGAAGATACACAACAAAATATAAGCAATCAGGGTCAAAAACGAGTCCTCCATAATTCTAGTGTTAACTAAAAAACGATTCTATACTGTAGTTGAGTTCAATAAATCAAGTCAGCTTGGGCATGAAATTTTAAGATGCAATCAAAGCTAAGCTGATGTTTAAACCCATGCTCTTCTAAATTTGACCCTTTTTTAGAGCAACTTCTTAACACTATACCTAAACACCAGTGAGTACGACGGTAAGTAGCTCTTGTCATGTTATTGAGAGAAGATAGGGTTGTATTGCAAACCCTATTCATGCCAACAACCCGAACCGTAATACCTGCTAAAAAATAGGTGTCTTTGTCTTGTGACATTTGACGACACAGGTTTCCATTGAAAAAATGTTGGTAAAAACTAGGATAAAATTTGTTTATTCAATAAGCTAAAGTGGAGATGTTTTCTACTTAATAATAAACTACCTGACATCCTACGAAATAAAGATGCAACATTTACCTGTATTCTACATGCTATGTATCACATCAACAACTGTTGCTCAATTTGGTTGTCTTAGGTGAGGTTGACGTAGAATTGATGTCAGCAGTAACTGAAAGCTTATTTTTTAAAAACATAAAGCACACAGCCTTTTCTCTATTTTGAATTTTAAAATCTTTTGTTCCTGATATTGAATGTTTCTTAAGGCATAGAATGAAATCGGAACAGATTTTTTAATTTTCAGACACATTTGATTTTGTCCCTTAGCACCCTCCAAGGTTGGTTTTCTTTTCTCGCTCAAACATTTACTAGCTAGTATTTTTCAGTCAAATGTTTTAAAGTTATGTGCCAAAGAGGTGAAAAATCCTTTGTTTTTACGGATTAAAAAAGGTTATTGATTTTTGATGTGAAAAAAGTGCTTTGTGCATCAGTTGGCACCAATCAAGAGGTATTGTGACCGAGCTATTAGTATGGCTTATCAACAAAGAAAGTGATACGGCTTTGAGAATTTAATAATTGTGCTTGTGAAATTAACTATCCCTATTGCTAATGTAAGCTTTACCTAACGAGTTTGCAGGAACTTCAATAAGCTCTGTAAAAATGTTTTGGAGTTAACAGAAGATAAAATATATGTAGCTTTGTTAGGATTACTTATATTAATCCTTTTTTTGCTTTAAAATATTTTTATGTTGTTAGAATATCAGTTTATTTTGTTGACCGACATGGTGAGAAACATAAAGCGGAAGCATCCGTTGGAGACAGCTTGTTGGATGTTGTTATAGACAATGATTTAAATTTTGAAACTTACGGTAAGTTAATTTTATTCTTTAATCAACGTTCTATTAAAAATCGTTGTTGCATTTAACTTCCATCATTACGTCTTTAAATTTTCGTTGGTATGAAGCCAGCATTTCACAAACAAATAAATATGGTTTTTGTGTTTGTATTTAGATGGGTAACTGCTAAGCGACTCGGTTAAAAGAGGTTTGTAGCAGGAGTGTGCAAACTTTTTTGCTGGCAGCCCAATTTTTTTCAACTAGATGATGCAACGACCAAGGCCTTTGTTCAATCAATCTTCAAAATTTTTTAATTAAAGACCTTAAATTTTTGATTGAAAAAATTTTTTTGTACATACATCTCAAAAGGACACAGTTTTTCAACCAAAAACCTTTTTTGTTTGTTAATACCCTCAAATAGACGGTTTAAATAGAGAATTTGTTTTTCTTGGGAGCATTTATTCTGTGAACGCCAGTCACACTTTGCACACTCCTGGTCTAAAGCATAAAATCAGATGGCTTAAAAAACTGTATTTTATTTTTGTTTCATGTCTATCAGGGCGTTCACCAAGAAAACAAGGTGTATTAAAATTCAAGATAAGTAGTAATTCACCAAATCAGCCCACGAGACCATCAAGATAGTGCAGGGGATCTCGGTATGCTATCATTCAGATTACAGTAAATAGGGTTGATGAAAGAGTGGTCCATCGAGAACTGAGATGTAACCCTCGATACAATGTTAACCTTAACAAAATCAGTCAATGCATCACTTCCACAACACAGCATAAGTAAAAACTGACTTTTTGGGTGGTATTCAAACCCACGTTCCACACCAGCTTCCCTGGGGCATGAACCCAGGTCTTTGGTAACGAAATGTTCTAACTGGTAACACCACCTTAATCGCTTGGTCACTAAAGCAGGCTGATGAGTTGTGCCAGTTTTGGTGGATAAACACTGAGACCTTGAGCTCGATTTATTGCGTCCTCGAGTAATGTGCAGAAATTTAATTCGCCAGATCAGCCAGCGAGACCATCAGGTTATAGCAGAGCATCTATTACGATTTTTACCTGAAGTCAGTTTTTACTGATCCTGTCTTACGGCAGTGACGTATTGACTGATTTCATTGAGACTAACATCGTATCGAGGATTAGATCTCGTTTTTCGATGGATCACTCTCCCATCAACTCTAATTAAATTCAGGATTAGGAGTAAAATAATGGAAACTTTTTAATCACGGTTACTGAGAAGAATTCATAAAGTTTTCTTTGATACTTTAGTTCGGGACAAGGCTATTAGCGGGTAGACATAGCAAATTAGTTGTGATGATTTCATCGTGAATCAGTGGAGAGTTACTGAAATTGACCTTAGTAGGTAGAAGATGGCTTGGCTTACTGGCCTTCAAAATCAAGCTTTAGAACGTGTATAACTTTTATAATTGAAGTTTTAGGTTCGATGTAACTTCAAATACGGTTTGCAAGCCGGCAGTTGAATCCGGAGCGTGAGCTTGAAAGCAAATGATGGTTTCACTAGGTCGTCTAGCCCTGCTACTGCGAGTTGCTTGCTCAATTGATGCTTCCACCGCATTGACGAATAGACTTAGCCTACCTGACTTGTCGACAGCTTGGGCGAATATGCTGAATAGCCGTCTATAGTAGCACTGATCGGGTGATCAAACCTCACGTTGGTTACATTGCAGTGACCTTGGGAAAGGCACTTTCCTTCAATTTCCACTGCTTGATTGTGATAGAATTCTGTTTCACATATTAAATCAAGGTTGATTTAGTTTGAAAAATTGATTTTTTTGTGTTACAATTTTTGAAAGAGTGATGAATAGTAAATATATACTGTAATTGTTAAAATATGAAAGCAACTTGCTAATCCTACCAGCTAATTTTGGCGTAGCTACCAGGAGAAATCTCTAAAAAAATACGTTTTAAATTGCACCGGTTACAATGACGACCAGATTTTTTATTAGGTCACGTGACTTCCCTTCCCAACCCATAGAAAACGAAACTTAAAACCGAATTTTCAATTTTTTAGCTAGAATTTAGTTTCGTGGCTTAGGCTTCAGGCTGTTTTAAAGTGGACAAGCTTTCGCGTGATTTGAAAGATCATCAAAGGCTAAGCATTCCTTAAGCTGTTGTCCACCATTGCTTTCTGCAGTAAAAGAATGTTTAGAAGAAGTGTAAGGCGATTCATAAATTACCAGTGCCATGGGTAATAATAATTTAATTGGACTACATTGCAGGGGTTTGTGAAGGGACGATATCATGTTCAACATGCCATGTAATACTTGATGAGAAAACTTATTCAGAATTAGAAGATCCTTTAATGGATGAAATGGACATGCTGGACCTGGCATATGGTCTCACAGAAACGTAAGATATTTTTGATTAAAGCTCTTATAAGATACGTTTCGTTAAATAAAGGTTAATATAACAATTAGGATAGACAAGTGATTGGCTAAATTATTGACTGCGTTCAACGCACCGCTTTGTCTTTTTTGTAAAACGCTAAACAAAAAGCTTTCTCTTCACAAATCTATAAAAAAGTACAAGTCAATAATTTTCCCAGCTCAGTAGGCTAAATGGTTGCACTCTGCGCTGCAGTAATTCTCGCGATGAAACAGCATTCTTGCGGCAATCTGGTAGCTCTGTGACTAGTTTCATACAACACATAATAGCCGCCGGCACTGTTTTTATGGTGCTTTTTATTTTTGACATTAAGAATACTGCAAAATAAAATTGATTTCTTAACGTTCGGACGTTAGAAACTATGTTGCTGAGTGCACTACAACTACGAGATCGCAAGGTAATATTTGACGAAAATGAGTAATATTTTCCAAAATATTTTATGATTTGAGAAAACATTGATTTGTCCGCAACTGGAGCTTTGATTGAATCTGATATTGATTCAGCACTTCTTCTCGAGCGTGTAGATCGACATCAATTAAATGCTGCTTATTTTGTGTTCATTGAGCATAACATGCATTGAATGTTTCGCGCGATCTTCTGCCGGCTTGAACAGTCAAGCTGCTCACACAGCGCGGCGTTGCAGCAGCCAACAAATGACGGCATGCCCTGCTTGTGGAGCTAATAGCTCACAGTTTGTGTTTATAGCTGGTTCAAAATGGAATGTCGCTTTTTGCTCGGCGGAATCGCTATTAGGTTTGCATTGTTAAACTGGATAACTGGTCCATGCCGTGCCTCCACCTGAAGAAAAAGGAGGGTCTTAGCACAAAACAACAACCAGTGTTAGCACTCAACTTTTGGTGATCAAGTGATAACAATTTGATCAGTCATTTGTTGAGCTATATTACCGGTATATGCACAGGGAGTTTCTGTCGCATTCGCATTACCGTGCATGGTAGGGACTATAAAGTACTTTTCTCAAGAACGCTACAACGAAGATTTGTGCTTGTATTGTAATTTGCATTCGTTTCATTACAACAGCGTGGTCCAACTACAGGCCTGCGGCCAGCGAGCTCTTCGTGGTCGATTTGTTTGGTCGAGAAACTGCAAAAGAATTTGTTAAAAAGGCAAAAACCCGAAATTGTGTGGAAATTTGCGCGATGTCGCGTTTGGCGAGAAGTAAAGACTCTTTTTTGAGACGAACACTGCAGTGATCAATTTTTTTAATTATTGAGGTATCTTTGGACCCGCTTTGTAAATCTAGTGCATCTCTGTGAATCTGTTATTTTATCCATCATTTTGTTGGAAGTGGCCCGCAAGTTGTCACGTTTTTGTAAAGTGGCCCGTAAGTCACAAGTAGTTAGACCACGCTGCATTACGAGGTCTCTTGTTGGCAACAGGAATTGAGTACGGTACGGTTACGATTAAATTCGGCGGTATTTTCTGGCATTCTACGGTAAGGAAATGCGGTGATATTTTTTCTGTTTCGTACTCTTTCGGGAGGCCCTATCTAAAGTCCCCAAAAGGCTTGCTTTGTTGAAACCAAAAGTAACACCAAGTTCCAACTTCATAACAAAAATTGCATTATCATACTATAAAATGTAATTAATTGCTACAAGTTTGATCTTACTTGAGTTTACTGACCTAGAATTTTCTTGAACTTTGCATTTTTTGGCGTAGCAAACATGTTTTGAATTACGATAACTCAAAGAGTTTTTTAGGGGATTCGTTTTGTGATTTAGCGATTGTGTTTTGCAATAGTACATTAATCATGTAATAGATTTTGTTTTACTAGGAATTGCTAGAATTATCTTTTGAACCTTCTAGAACTTAACGTTTTATGCATATAGAGCATTGTTGCGATTGACATTTACTAGCCGCCTCTGTCGGCGTCGCCCGGCAGAGTCCCTCATCAGTGATATCGAGGTTAACAATATCGCTTAAGCCGGCTTATTTGAGCAATAACCAAAAGTTAATATTTTTTATTTCCGTACTTCCTGTACACATAATGGTGATCGTCTTATTCTCTTAAGAAACGTAATGCTAAGAAAGAATGTTGTCACAAGCTATCATCAATACTTTTAAAAAGTGTTACGGAGGATTGAAACACAGTCAAAAATGATGGTGGTGGCCAAATGGTGGTTGTTTTTACAGAAATAAACTATTTAGTAGTAAGCCTATTTTTCGATTTGATGCCCCCATGGTATTTATATTTGTGGTATTAAGTTCTTTGGCTGTGTTATTTGCCTTCTTTCCGGCATGGGGACAACAGGGGGCATCCCTTTCCCAACGTCATTTACCGTATTCTAGTAGGAGCCCATCAGGCCAATTAATTTTCAATAAATGAATTTAATTGAGGGCGCGAAACATTTAATTTTTGCAAATGGAAAGTGTGTACGTAGCGCTCGAAGTTGTTCCGGTTGAGACAGTGTTAGCCTGTTACGTAGGTACAAAAACTCAGCAAAATAATTGGTACGGTAATACGGTACGGAATTTCGGTACAATATTTTTTGGAAGTACGGAAAATCATTCCGTACCTAATCTGTTAGGCAGTGAGGTAATTTTTGTATGGTTTTAATACTATTATATTTTGTCAGCTCTCGATTGGGATGTCAGGTTTACGTTACAGAAGAGATGGAAGGAATTACTGTGAAGCTGCCGAAAGAAATTACCGATGCGAGAGAATTATGAACGTTACTGACCTAGAATTGCAGCTGCATAATGACACCCTAGAGGGACGAGCCTTTTGCTTGATCAAGTGCTGCAAATTGGATTGTTGTGTATTTTGGCCGCCTGTCCGCAAAGAGGGCTGTGCTTTTAGGCATTGTAGTAACCAAATTATAATTTTTTAGTTCTTTAAATTTGCTATTTTTTTTTTTTTTTCGGTAAACAAAATGTATCACGTAACAGAAGTGTCATCGATTTCCAACACTATTCAGTGTTTGGAAGGTAATGCTTTGTCGTTTTTAGTATTTTTAAGCTTAGCATGCATAAAATAGCAAAAGGTAAATTATTGGGAGCTATTTAATCGTGTAGAAAGACTGTCCATTGTCCAGTCAGCTTTTTTATCCTGCTGATAATGCTAATCAAAATTGCAGTAATTAAACTGCAATAAATCGTCAGGTTCGTTACTTTCTTTCGCTGTTTATATGCATAATACATTTAAAGCATTCTAAAAGTTTGTGGGCAAATAGTCTGTTCGTGGCAAACTTTTCCTGTCATGCCCACATCTCTTGGAAAGGGTCTGGTAACAACAACATTGAGTGGGATATGCAGTGATATCACTCAAAGCAACCTACGAGATTTTTTCTACTCAGCAAAAATCTTTGAAATGTGATGCTCGTTAGATATTTTTGAAAGGTGTTAACTGCCACTACCAATTCCAATAAAATTTGATACTCAAAATTGATGTGTTTGATTTCAATCAGTCAAAAAGCGTTTTATTCTCAACTTTCTTTGTCAGTTTTTACTGGAGAAAGATTGCTTTCGTTTATGATATAAATGATAAACTTTTTTTTTGATGACTACCACATTGTTTTAGTGGCGTGCAGAGGGAGGGAGACGACGGCCCCGGGCATCCAAGAGAGGGGGGGCATCAAAAGAGTGAAATCACAAAAATTACATTTTATTAAATTGTTGAAAACAAGTGCTTTTTTGTATCGTAAGTCTACTAACACATGCTGCATGGATCTGATAGGATCTTGCTTGGGGAGCATGATGTGATTATGTTTTGTAGAAAATCTTCTGCAGTGTCAGCTTTTGTACTGAAATTATTTATCTACAAAAATTCAATTAGTTTGCTATGTACTGTACAAAAACCAAACGTGTAATTACCTTTGACTTTGTTACCTTTTGTTCGAGGTAGAGGAAATGCAGTTTGAGAGGGATGTCTTCGAAACTTTATGCATTGCATGTAAGTTTACTGGGGGATCTAGTTGACGAGCCACACAATGAAACTATGGGAGAGGGTGATAAAAGCAAGGATAAGGAAGGAGCTGACGATCTCTGAGCAACAATTTGGGTTCATGCCAGGAAGGAGTACCACCGACACAACCAACTGTTTGAGGATTCAGTTGGAAAAGTGGACTGAAAGACAGAAGGCAGTGCACTGTGCCTTTATTCACTTGGAGAAAGCATACGACCGGGTACCCAGAGAGGAACTGTGGGAATGCTTGGCGGTTAACTGAAACATCAGAGTGCTACAAAAAGATTATTAAGGACATGTATGATGGAGTGACAACAACTATGAGAAGTGCAGCAGGGTTGACAGGAATTCAAGGTAGGTGTTGGACTTCACCAAGGCTCAGCACTCAGCCCATTCCGTTTTGCCATCATCATGGACAAGCTGACAGAGGATATCAGGAAGGACGCACCATGAGATATGCTGTTTGCAGATGACATAGCGCTGTCTAGGTAAAATTATAGGGAGCTAGAGGATGATCTGGAGAGAAGAGACCTGAAAGTGAGCCGGAGCAAGACCGAGTATTTGAAGACGGGGGGATGGAGAAGAGTTGAAGCTACAAGGAGAAAAGGTAGAGAGAATAAAATACCTGGTTTCGACAGTGAGGAGACTAATCCAAGTAGGATGAATGAGTTGGAAGAAGGTTTCTGGAGTTCTGTACGACAGTAAGTTATCAGCAAGGGTAAAATGTAAAAGAGTGTTGTTAGACTAGCCATGCTTTATGGAATAGAAACGGTGGCAGTGACGGAAAGACAGGTGGGAAAAATGGAAGTTGCAGAGTTGAAAATGGTGAGATGGGCACTGGGAATGACAAGAAGGGCAAGATAAGAAATAAATACGTGAGAGGAACAGCGAAAATCGGAAAGCTAGGAGACAAACTTCGGAATGCAAGGCTACGCTGGTATGGCTACGTGGGAAAAGGATGATAGAGATGGGGGTGCCGGGTAGAAGGCCAAGAAGAAGGTGGATGGATTTGGCGAGAGAAGAAAAGGAAAGGGTTGGAGCTAAGGAGGGAGACGAAGTCGATCGCGTCAAATGGAAAATACTTTCGCGCTGTGGCGAAGCCGAAAGAAGAAGAATATAGGTTACTGCTCACCATCGGATTTTCAATTGCAAGCTGTGAGAGGTCATTTTCAAAGTTGAAATTGAAAAAATCATGTATAAGATCATCTATGCTACAGGAACGCCTAACAAGTTTGGCTTTAATCAGCATCGAAAGAGAATTCGTTTGAGCTCTTGTGAAGCATGAGATAGTTCAAATATTTTCCGATAGGAAAGCTCATATGCAAAAGAGAAATCGTAAAGTGTAAGTGTCTAATTGATTTGTTTACATCACATGTTCTAGTTTAACAAAAAGAGTTACTTCTTCGTCTGCTTTCACTAAACAATGTCCTTAAAGTATTTTTGTTGTATAGCTCACAAAAATATTAAGCTCGCTCTTAAGCCAGCAATGCATCAAACTACAAGGTTGCACTTGTACAATTTCAGATACTATTTCTAATAAAAAAAAAAAATAGACAACTCTATCTTCTGTTATGCCTCACAAAGTTTGTAAGATACCTTACGTGGCTCCTGGTTAGCCAGATATCCTACATAGGATTGTAAACAAAACGCGCCGGTTCACCCTTAACAGCACGACAAGTTCATTGTGTCACTTTCAAGTAAACAAGCATATAGGGTGGATGAACAGAAGCGGTTTCTAAAAGCACAAGCAAGGTTCAGACTCAATCCAACACAAAGCACAAGACTTACATACCGTTTACTTTTGAACCAGAATTCCTTAATGTTGCTGCTAGTCGTACAAGTATTAACAGAAACTGATATCCTTCAATAAATTAATTCACACAAAAGTTAATAAGGCAATAGAAAAAACGTTCCAATGATTACTCACTAAATGTGGTGTTTAAGGCGTTAAGTGATTACTAGGGCAAGTTTTTGCAACTTTTTTTTACAGCTTCCGACGGCTTCCTAAATACTCAAAATTGATGTATTTTAATGATTTAAGCTGTTTGCAGGAATTTTATTTTGCAACTTTTTCTGTTTTACACGCAACTTTTTACTGCAACTTTTATCAATTTTTGCGCAAAATGTGAAAGTGTGGTTCAAAAAAACTTGCTGTAAATTATTTCAGTTCTGTCCTATTCTTTTTAATTGCATAACAACTAGCTGTGTGACAGATTAGTTGCGTCTCAATGTTGTCTATAACGCAACAGTTGGCTTGCAAGCTAGAAGTTTTACAATCCTAGCCAAATACGACAGTGCCCGAACTCAATTAAAAGTGGATGTATGGCCTGACTTTTGGCCAAGCCTGTACAAATGGTAATAGGTCGTGTTTAGTCTTTCGACGTCAAGTTGTGTTGAGATAGATTAGTGTAACTGTGTGCTTATAAAAGTGTTTTAGTTAGTTTGCAAGTAAGAAACGAAAACTTTGTTTTGCGGGAAAAATTTTCCGCATTATTTATATAGAGGTTTTTGGTAATATACAAAGAATAAGCTTGTAATTTTTAAGTATTGTTGGAAACAGATTTGCGTTATATAAAACAATAGGATTTGTAAAAATTTCTACAAAAAATGTCTGGAAATATTTAGCATTGTATGTGAATAAATCGCTTGAGTAAATCATTGTCTTTTAAGATGCTTGTGTGCATAAATGCAACTTTTTGCAACTTTCGTTAAAAATAAATGCAATTTTTTCAATTTTTTATTGCAACAAAAACTTGCCCTAGTGATTACATGATAGCAAGTCTTGATGCGTGGAACAGAAGCTTAAATAACCGGGGTTCGAGGCTCACTAGGACTAGATACGACGTAACAAAGTTATATACATGTATGTAATAGATCATTTTGGTGGGCCTATTTGATAATTATTTGCATGCATAAATGAAATGTCTTGTTCCTCAATGCATACCTTTATGGGAATCGAGTATCCACAGCATGTCTGACTCCAAGGAACGAATTGATTTAATCACAGCACAACGTTGAATGCACGAATTTTGCTTGAATCGAATCGAATGGAATTTTTTCCAATGAATTTTGAATTTGAATTTTTAATCGAAAAACCTCTCTCTCTGAAAATAGCAATGCTTCTTTTTATATACTTGTTTACTGGGTCACTCCGCCGCACGTCAGACGGAACCACGCCTGGCCATACGGCTTAGTCACCCAGTATTGTTATATCATGATATGCAGCTATGGTTATTCTTTTATGACCTGTTTGTCGGCCAACGGATGATTTATAAAAACGATTACAGTAAAACAACGAGCGCACGAACAGAACGAGAACGTTTATGAGTCACCCACATAATTTCAGCAAAACATCAATGATCCACAGTTTGTATCCCGTAAGGTCGCCATACCTTCACCAGATGAATTTTTCTTATAAATGTATGCCTTAACCTTTAATTAACACATTAAAATAAATTAAACTTTTTAAAATATTTTAGTTTAATTTTTCGAAATTTTTTTCTCAACACCAGCTTTTACGTACTTCAAGTGTCTGTCTTTTACACATTCTTGAGTACTTGACAGTTTCGGAGGGGGGCGTACAATCAATCAGATGGCCCAGGGCATCACCAGACCTCTGCACGCCACTGCATTGTACTCCCAACCAATTAATATACCTTATTTGTTTCTTTTTAAGAAACCGATGTTACTCGACCCCTTACTAGGGATGGCGAGAGACCATGCAGCCTCAGAAGCCGGGCAGTTGTCCCAGCCCTGGACAAGAGGTCGTAGAGAAAAAAGGAGTCACCTAAAAGCGAGCGGCACAAATATTCCGTTGCAAGACTGTGCAGAATGAGATCAGAGGTGTACTGGTACGGATGACCACAGGCGCTGCACGAAGGACTGAAGAGTTTAACAGAAGACTTTGACCGCTGCAGCAAAGACGAGAGAGAACACAACAACCGTAATGAGGGAGCACAAGTTTCTCCTTGGATACTCAGGAAAGCTGGAATCAAAGAATTTAGATGAGACAGCTTCCAGTCCGAGAAAAGAGAGGGGTGGCTACGAAAAGTTAGAGAAGATACTACATGGGATAGTAGATGGCTGGAACAGTGCACTCCACGTCGCCAATTCATTGGCCGTGTCGTTCCCCGAGAGAAATAAGTGACCAGGCACCCATTGTAGCCTGATAGTAGAAAGAAAGGATAGTTTCCGCCAGAGAATGTGAGATAAAAGGAGTAGAGGAAAGCGTAGCAATAGTCTGAGAGGAAGAAAGGTGTAGTCTTGTTTGTGCTGCCGAAACCATTAAAGAGCTTAAGAAAAGTGCAGAATTCATCGAAAATGCTTGGATACCCTGGGCCTGCCGAATAGGAAAGGGTATAGTCTCAGCACCACAAAGATATGAGTGTGCAAAGACACCAGAGCCCATTTTTCGAAAAGAAAAGACCCGTCCGTCCATATCACAAGTTTATAAGGAGGAAGAGAGTCGAGATGGGAAAGAGCCGCACCTTGGCAAGAAAGAGAAGGAGCAGACCGAGAGCTCGGAATAGAAAGTAAGCTCCACGCTGAACGAAGGTGTGTTCCAAAGAGGAGAGGAATGGCATATAAAGAGAGTTTTTTGGGGATAAGAGAAAACATTATCAAGAAAAGTGATTGAAAGGTCATGCGATGAAATCTCTTTATGGCTGCGATTGTTTGAAAAAGAAAGTACAATTATTTACTATTCTTGGAAAATTCTAACTAGCAGTAAAGTAACACGTACTAATATAATTTAACCCCTACGCGTCGCTTATCATCATATGATGATGGCGAAGAGAACGCCGCTCATCCTCATATGATGATTTGCCGGCTACGGCGAAATGCGTGTATTTAAAGCTCGCTTGGGAGAGATCTTCCTTTCCTTTTTGACATCTCTCTTCAATGCACGCATTTCGCCGTAGCCGGCAAATCATCATATGAGGATGAGCGGCGTTCTCTTCGCCATCATCATATGATGAAAGTAAAGAAAGGATATCTTATAACTACACCAGACGGCTTTGCGTCGTCGCCCGGCAGGCCCCCCCATCAGTAACTTTGGGGGAAAAATATGGTTCAACCGGCTGCGCTGGCTTCACACATTGTGCTCTTGTGTGAACAGAAAGAAAAAAATTGTGTTTTTGATGCACATCCATAATTATTTTACAAGTAATGGTGATCACCTTGTTCTCTTAATCAAGACTGATAATATTCACAAAGAAATAATGTTGCTACCAACTACCGTTAATACTTTCAAAAAGTGTGACAGAGGAGGAATCGAAACAGTCAAAAATGATAGTGGCGGCCAAAACGTGGTTTTCACAATTACAGAAATAAACTATTTATTGATAAGCTTATTTTGCGATTTGTTGCGGCCACTTTCGAATTTATATTTGTGGAACCAGACGGCGGGTTTCCTTCACTACTGCCGAGGTTAACAATATCAGTTCAGTCGGCCAAGCCTGGTTCATTCAATTAACTTCAGTCTTATAAAACGCAATTGATCAAAAACAAATTTGCGGAGAGGGGGTGGAAGGGGTGAGCAGTTGCGCACAGCCGCTACATGTCTTCAAGTTTTTCGAGCCCCTGGCAATGTTTTATTTGCCCTGTTTTCATCACAGAGCTCCTTAAACTTAATAAATTTTTATCCGTTTAATTGAGCAAGGGCTTGAATTGAAAGCATATCAAAGTTGTGCAAAGGCGTCAAAGTAATTGATATGTATTTTTGAGATTAAGTTATTAAATATTAGGCCCACTACTTACGACTTTTCGACACTGTTGGCGAATTTGTATGAGCTAACGCCATTTGCCTGGCGCATTTTGCTCGGTCCTGGCATAAACGCAGCCAGGCAAAGAATAAACTAACCCGAAATCAAATGCTTGCGGTTAACTTATGACAATATCAGCGCCCCCATCAGTCACGTCGAGTTTGAGAATATCGGTTCAGCCGGCTTTACCCAATTGAAATTTTTGTGAGAACAGTAATAAAAAGCTAATGTGTAGTTGACATAGTCAATTGTGGTTACAAAATCAAAAGTACTGTTTTTTTAAAAAAATCAATTACCATAAATCTCAAAAAACATTCCAGGAGGTTGCGCATAGCCACCATAATTTTCCAGAAGTTTCTGGAGTTCCTGGCTACATCTTACTTGCCTTGTTTGATAGGTAGAAACTGAACTTGCTCACAATTGAAACAGCCAACGATTTCAAAACGTTTTATTTTTCGTTTTATGGAGTGCTAGAAGTAAAATTTCAAAGTCATGGGTAGGAGAGGCGCCGAAGTGACTTTTTACATGTATTTTCAGGAATAGTCTATTAAATATTAGCACGTGTATTTACGATATTTTCGTCGGTGAATGCCTATTTGTACAAACTAAAGCCTGTGGCTGCGCGCATGTTGCTTGGTACTGGCAGCCAGGGAAGAGCAAACTAACCCGAAGTTATGCACCTACAGTTAAGTTATATTAGAATAACAGCCATTTGTAATGTTGAGATTAAGAATATCAGATGAGACGGCTGCGTGGGTTTCATCCAATTGCAAAGGTAATGACTTCAACATTTAGATCATATGTAGTTTGATATTAATATCTTGTTGCAAAAGATTAAACAGGATCATCTCCACCGCCATGCTTTTGTAGGGGGATTGCCAATTTGTTTTGTTTGAAGTAGCCTAGTTTTCAAAATGTTTAAAGATTTCATTGTCAGATGAATCTTTTTGAAATTTTTGATGGGTAAAGGCAAAAAATTATGCTTTTGAGAAAGAATAGTAAAAATGTGCCAAAGAACTAACTTTTTTTTTAAAAACGTAGATTTCTTTGGTCTAGTACAGAGGTCTTCAAAGTTTTCCAAAGTAGGGCTACATTGCTAAATTTTTAAAGCTTTGCGGGCCATGATTCCAAATCAGTGGTCCTCAATGTTTATGCCGTTTTCCTTTCTTGCGAACCTTAGGCACAGGTCCTTCCAGCAGAGCTGTGAAGAATCGTTACCATTAAATAATGGTTGGTAATGTCAGAACCCATGTTGCTTTACCAGAAAAAGTGACGATCTCCAAAAAAAGGTTATCACCTTTCTTGCTGTCACCTGTAATGCCTATTGGTAAATTGGGATAAATATACATTTCATTCAAACTCTTCCCATAGCGATCAGTCCCCTCTTCTGATGACGAAATTCCTCCTTTGGGAGCCAAGTAGATCACTTTGAAAAACACTGTTATAAATTATTTATTTTAATAATTGGTTGTTTCAGCCCTTTAAAATAGTAGTAATTAAAAATTAAAACAAAATTCCCAAAATTAAAAATTAAAACAAAAAACGTCATCATCTCAATGTGGAGTAAAGGTTTATAATTACGAAGAAAGCTCCTCGGGTCGGATTAAAAGCCTTGGTGGGCTGTAGTTTGGAGACCTGTGGTCAAGCGGGATAATTGTTGAACTAAAAATATAACATGATTTATGGCAACTAATTTGTCATCAGCCATCATAAACTGATCCTTAGCGTTAAATAATTAGAATAATGTATTTGTGGAAAGCAAATTTTTGCAGTTTTCAAACGACATCAATTGTTGGTACGTTATCATAACCTTTATACATTAAGTTTACCTGTTTTTACTCATCTTACCACTTTTTGGGAAATAAAAAGTTACACCACCGGTGTTAAAGTTTAAGTTTTTAGTATAAAAACTAATAGTTAGTGTACATGTTATGTATTATTGAAATTGCCTTGAAATTAACGTTAATTTTTTTAAAAATTGAAAATTGATTGAGAACCGAGGTTTTTATTGAATTAATCAATTTTTAATTGAACTAATTTTGTAAAAATATTGCAAGTTTTAAAAAACTTATCAAATGATTATCTCTGGCAGTGAAGACTGTGTTAATTGTGCCAGGCAGCATTATGACATCATAGAGCGAGTTGAAGCTTGCAGAAAAAAGCAAGAAGTATGTTTAGAAGACTTAAAATGTTTAAATAAAGAATCTACAATTGCATTGCCATCTGGGCTTAAATTGTTGTGGAGTTTATTTTGTTAAAAGCACCTTGCTAAGATTTCCGAAAAAAGCTAATAATTGTGTTTCTACAATCAGTATGTTTTGAGTAAATTATGAAAACAAATTTTACAATTAATTGTCAATTATGACGTGATATGACATTTTAAAGACATGAAATTTATTGAAGTTGGTAAGTCGGTTACTGGGTTTCGTTTAAGCCCCAAATCCCTTTTCTCGGTCCAAATATGCGAGTTTTGAAAAACCATCTTTCGTTATGACATCACCATGATGTCACAAATCCCCTATGAATTTCATCTCGAAGAAGTGATCAATCGTGCCAATTTAATGTTTGTACGCGGGGCAGTTTCGGAGGAGTTATGACAGACAGACACACACACAGAATTACGCTTTATATATTAGATGTGGGCGTCGCCCGCAGAGCCCCCATCAGTGACGTCGGGATTGAGAATGTCGGTTCAGCCGGCTGCATGGGGCTGCAGCCCCATCAGCCCCCGTCTTAATCCGGCCCTGCCCGTCAAGTGTCTTGCCCAAGGACACAACAAGCAAGCTTGCCGGCTTGTTCTTCTGACTATTCCTATTGTGCTGAGCGCCAAGCAGGAAAGCTGTGAATACCAGTTACTAAAATCTTTTGGTATGACTCGACTTGGGAAATGAACCCCAGGTCTACGGACTACAAAGCGCACGCTCTAACCACTACGCCTTCGTGCCGGTATTGTCATTCATGAGGTGCGATTTTATACAGTGACGTTGTTTTCGTCTGATTTTGCCTTAAACTTTCTCAACTCCTTGCTGGCTACGCATTATGTTGCTTGTTCTTATCTCGCTGCTTGGCGTGCCTATTGTTGTTAAAACAGTCCTTGCTTATCTACAAATGTTCAGGCTTAATTCAGGTAGCTCTATAAAGCTATTATAAAGCAAAACACCATCAACATGTCTCATGTCGTGCGAATTCATACAGTGACATTGTTTTTCTTTTGATTGTAACTTAAAACTTTCTCAAGTCCTTGCTGACTACCCATTATGTTGCATGCTTTTTTATCTACTTGGCGTGACCAGGAGAGTTGAAAGAGTCCTTGCTTTTCCACAAATGATTAAATTTGATCCCGGTGGCTTTACAAAGCTATTATAAAGCGAAATACTAATAATATCTTCCATGTGGTGTGATTCCACATACTGACGTTGTGTTTTTTTGATTTCCTCTCAAACTTTCTCAAGTCCCTGCTGGCTACGCATTTCGTTGCATGTTTGTTTGTTTGTTTGTGGTTACCCCTCCTCTTCCTCGGGATGGAGGTACGGCATGCCGTCAACCTAATTGATATTAGGCTAGGGGGAAGATGGCAGCCCATTTTGAACCAGTCTTGAGTGACTGGTAGCCCCACCACCAACAAGGCGGACTGCCACTGGTGGGTACCCAAGAGTCGTCTTTTACGACATGCTGAGTAAGCAACTTCACAATTGTAATCCGGTGAAGTACGGGTGGACCACCTGTCTGCCACATAAAGGTGGAGGCGTCCCGTTAAGTGTCTTGCCCAAGGACACAACAAGCAAGCTTGCCGGCTTGTTCTCCACACTATCCCTTTTCTATGCTGAGCGCCAAGCAGGGAAGCTGTGAATACCAGTTTTTAAAGTGTTTTGGTATGGCTCAACTTAGGGAATGAACCCCAGGTCTGCCGATTGCGATGCGGACGCTCTCACCGTTGCATGTTCGTTTTTCCTTGCTTAGGTGTGCTCAGAGGAATTAAAATAGTCTTTTCTTTTCTCCAAATTTTTAGGTTTGATCCCGGTAGCTCTATAGATCTCGCTTTTAACGCAATTCAGTACGATGCCAACTAAGTTATTCCCAGTAGTATGACAAGCAATTCAAGAGGTTTAGCGCTATTGCAAAGCAGTGTAGCCGAAACCAGCAAATCATAAAAGTATTACATTCGGAAAACCCACGAATTTTATTCATTAGAGTGATTAGTTGAACAGCTAATTGTTTAGTGGTACAAAATTTCACTCATTACTTGGAAGAGGGCTGCGAATCCGTCGTTTAAACCTATTTTCAAACCTGTTTGGAGTGGTTATTTTCAATGCGGATGCAAATGTGGTCCGATATCAACAATTCTTTTTCTGAAGTGGTTTTTTAAGTTGAACAATCGGGCTAAGTAACGAAGTGGGACGATCTTTAAAATGTATGTTTTTTGAACAATCATGGAAGCGGGTTTAAACCTCACTGTCGCTGGGTTATCAAGTCTTAAAAAAATGGAACCGCATCTTCTGGTAACACAGCAGCAGTGTTGTCGACTCCGAAGCAAGTCTGTACATAAGTTGCTCTGTGCATAACCGACAAAAAAGTTTTTCTGCGGTCGGAGAACAAAAAATATGTTGTGGCTCAACTCATGAGAATTGCTTATAATCGCTATTCTTGTCATAAACCGTAATGTATTTTAAATCTTGTACATCAACAACAAACAAAAGTGCTTTAAAAAAGTCACACTTACAATGCAGATTCACACAAAGCATAAAAACAGTCATGGAAAAGAGAAGGGTGGATGGAATTCGAACGAAGGTGGGATAATTTTTTATTCAGCAAAACTATGAAAAACACTTTCTTTCCGCATCTACCGATCGTGAAATTTTAGTTTGTCGGTCTTCATAAACCCCAGCAATTGTTGTGATAAGTAAAAAGAAATATAGGTTAACAGGCAGTGACAGTAAGAAAGACCGTGTTTAGATTTATGCTCATTTCAAAAATAGTTTTTTAGTTGCCAGTGTTTTAAAATGTGAAAAGCTCGAGAATTGCGTCTTTTTGATCGCCTGTGCAATAATGTTCTTTTTCTTTCTTTTAGAGAACATTTCCCGACAAGCGTATTTTCCTTGAAAACCTATTTTTGAAACGAACTTGGTACAAGCCTAACGCGAACCATGAGATAAAATGGGACTGCGTTCAGACAATTCATTTGACTCAGTTGTCAGCGTCTCGTTTACTTCCCGGCGTTTGTTTTTTGGTTTTATAACCAATGAAAAAAGAAAGGAAGTAAACAAAATAATAGTGAGTGCGATAGTAACACTTCCAGTTGAAAAAGCGTTGGACACAGCTCTGTCTATTGCAGCAAATGTAACGAAAAATAGAGAGCAAAATCCGGTCACCCAAATTGACACAAAAGATTCATTTATGGGATAAGTATGTTGAGTTACCACGACAAATAAAGGTATGGAAGCACAACGATTACCGAATCCTAGAACAAAGTTGGCCACGAATAAGCTAACTAAACTTTTATAATGATAAGACAGGAAATACATGACGCCAACAATTGTCTCCAAGAATGTTCCGACAGGAATGAGCCATGGAAAGATTCTGGAATGCTTCAAATACTTAGCCACAACGAACCCAGAGCCCACTGCGGAAAACGCATATATCAAAACAATTAAACTACTCAGAAAAGCAGAAGTTAATTGTAACGAACCATTTCTTGTAATTTCGTCAACAATTTGCGACATGCTAAGAATTGTCAAGCCATTAATATTGTAGCAAATGCCGATGACAAAATTCATCATTAAGAAGTGGATATCTTTTAAGAGTAATTTGCATAAAATTACATATTCTCTGAATGATTTATTTTGTGCAGTTTCGCCTGCACCTACATCTCTATTCCTTTTCAAAAGCATAGCAACGGTTGGCGGTTTAGGAGGTTCATCATCGGCATAAATAACAAAAAAAAGTAACAAAAAGCACAAAATAAATGTCACAACTAAATACATAGGTAAGAGTGCATGGTAAACGCCTTGACTCCAGTTTGTATGTTCCAAAGACAGATTTGTTCCATTTCGGGGAGGTTGCCTAAGCAACGCTGTTGGCAAAAGCGACCCGAAAAGCACACCAATCATGATAGAATTAATGTTACATGCTACTGCCAAATGGACTTGTTCTTCAGGAAACCAAAGGACAGCAAAAAATGTTCCGATGCTTAAGCATATTAAATAAGAGACGCCTTGCAAAAAAGTTGAAGCCAGCAAAAGAGGGAAAAGAGAAGGAAAGGCAATTGAGAGCACAATGGCAACACAAGAAATTAATGAACAAAGTGAGCCAATGATTGTCATCATTCTGAATCCAAAATTATCTTTGTAACATAAATAAGCGAATAAGGGTGTAATGATTGCTGTTCCTCCGTATAAACCTTCAACCGCCCAATCTAACTCAGTTAATGAAACATTGTAATAAACTGATAAAATTTCATCAGAAGTTCCAAAACTTTTTGAAAGAAACTGCGATATGACGGAAAGCATGCACAAAGCTGCAAGCAGAAACCATCTTTTTTTATAAACAGCAATTTCATTTTGGTGTTCGGCCGACATTGCTTATGGTGTTACGACACTACCAAATCGTGATTGGTAATCAAATAATCTAAATAAATGTATTACATAATGTAATCACGATCAAGACGAGTCATGTCGGTGGCACAAGTGTAAAAAGCAACATTAAACGGTATAAAATTAATTATTAAACTGTATAACTAAACAGTAAAAGCAGTATTAAACCAACAAATTTTAAAGATTAAGCAACCGTAAAGCATTAAACAGTATAATTTAACTGTGTGAAACTTTTCCTCTTTTAAGCATTTGCTCAATAGGTTTGGAAGATATTACGTTCCAGTAGCATATTTATAGGAGGAGCTGTGTTGTGCACCCCCTATTTTTTTGACTTTGATACAGCTCAAAACAGGGACAAAAGGATTTCTACTACAACCTCATCTTCTCCTCCTTCGGAAAAGTCATCACGGCCCAACCACACTGCGAATACGCTGCAAAAACATAGCGTGTGAAGTTGTGGCGTTGATAAATGAGACTTGTCTTTTATGTCAGATGAACAACCTCTTCAATGATTTTTAATAGGTATATCGGCAATAGCCTCACACAGTAGCGTTGAGAAAGGATTCTGAGGGTTCCTTCGGACTCGGGATCAATTTAAAAAGCCAAATCTTTTGTATGACACATTGTGATAAAAATAATGTTGCGCCTCTCCCGCAAAATATCTTTTTAAGATGTTGCCAATCACCAACAAAAAGTTTTCAAGTGAAAAACGACAAAACAATCAAGTTTTCAATGAAATTCATGTTTTTACGCAGTGGTTCTGAACATAATGTATCCTCTGCGTAATTACCTCACTGTCCGTGGTTTGTCTTCATTTTTGCAAGATTAGTGATACAGCTAACCAACTCAACTCCGACAGCTCAAAGCCATTAAAATTTAAAGACTTTAAAAAGAGACCAAGGTGCCCAAACAGAAATGTCTCCAAACAATTTTTTAGAAAGCATGCTTCCAGATTTCTTGAATTTATATTTTAAATCTAAACCTTCCGTGACTTTCTGCCATCGCTTTTTACCTGACATTTTGGAGCTTGTTTGGGCTTAACCCCAAACTTCAATTAGGTCATAACTGGTTCTTTTGGTTTTATACACTTCTAAGTTTTTATCGATAGATCTAAACTTTGTTTTTGTGTTCTGATGAAGCCTTCTGTGTTAATTTAGTTATGTTTAATAAATTTTTTTTCTATTTACCGTTTGTTAAAAGTGAGAAGAAAAGTTTTTCTTTTTTCAAAATCTTCTGTTTCTAATTTCTGCTTAAATCCTCTGTTACAAACATCTGATAACTATCAAAATGTGTTAAGCAGACGTTTCTTTTGCAACGCACATTCTTTAACAAACTACTGGAGTCAATAAAAGAACTTTTACGGAGCAAAACCTGCGTATATACCAAAGAGCAATCTAGCTGTCTGACATTTTTTGAATTGTGTATCGCGGAAACACGCTCTTGAACATTTTAAACGAAAAACTATTCTTCAAATTAGTCTTTATAAGTGAATGATGATTTTAAGTAATCACGTCTTTTAAAGGCCGAAACGTTGTGCGTGCGTGTTCGTGATCTATCGGTACCGTCTCATAGCTGTCGTAAGTATGTTGTTGTGTCAGTGGTCTAGATCAGTGATTCCCAACCTTTTTGAGCCCGTCGACCACTAAAAGATAATCTCTGCCGCCTTGGACCACTACCGGCAATCTTCCTACATATAAGCTGCAACACTATAAAATTCAATAACATTTTAGTTTATTACATTTACAACATGATTTATCCTAGATAGTACAAACTGCCCTTATCAATCAATGTTTAATGACTTGGTTGCGCCTGGAGGTTTTCAACTCGTAATTCAAATCGAGAAACAATATTTGAGAGACACACTCTCATTTGGTTATCGAATGATTTCAACCGGTTCCGCTCCTTGCTTTTGATGTGCATTAACGTGGAGAATCCTTGTAAACACAGATAAGTAGTAGCAAAAAGCAGGAGGTGGTTCAAAGCACTTCTGATATGTTTATACATTTCAGTCTGGGACAGCCAGAATTCGGTTAGATTGCTTGCGGTGAACACCATACTTGCAGTCCCAAATACCTTCAAATCAAGAATTTCTTGGAAGATTTCCTCCACGTCATTAATATTGGTCAGGAATCAATTTTGAACCCATGACGGGGCAATCTTTTCAGAAGGAAAAATATAATCAAATTTTGATCTCAGCGATGTTAAATAGACTTTAATGTCGTTTAGTACATGTCTGTCTACTCACATGCTTTCTTGAAGCTCACTGAATTTTAAGAAATTGATCAAAACTACTCTTTGGAACTCGCTTCAACCACAAATTGAGTTTCCATTTGAATGCTGTAATTTTTTCAACTGATGATATGATGTCTGTTCTTCGCCCTTGAAGAGAGATACAAAAATCATTCAATACTGCAAAAATATCTGCAAGATATGCCAAACGAAACAAAAATTGATGAGATTTCAAATGAGTCGCATAAACTGGCTTCTTCTCATTTATTTTTTAGAAATGCGAGCAATTCACAGCGTAGTTTAACTAATTGGTTGAGCACTTTTCCCGTAATCAGCCATTGCACATCAGCATGGAAGAAAAGAACAGTGTGTTCAGCTCTTCAATTGAACAGCCTGTGATCTGTCGCTCTCCCTTGAATTAAATTTACGATATGAACTACAGAACCCTTCACTTCTTTCAAGTTATCAGGCAGCGTTTTGCTAATCAATGCATATCGGTGTAATATGCAGTGGATTAAGTTTAAATTCATGTTTTTTAACAGTGCCACGAACCCCGATTTATAGCCATAGCCGGTGAACCATCTGTACGCACACACCAAAATTTTTTCAAGAGGAATGTCATGCTTTGCAAAAAAGTCTTTGATTAAATTCATGACATCAGTCGCAGCTGCTATAGTTTCGAGACTCTCACAAAACAAATATTCTTCCTTTAGCTCAACTTTTATTTTTTCTTTTTGGACGTAGCGTACGAATACCAACAGTTGAATAATACATGCAACGTTAGTTGACTCATCCAATTGCAAGGCGACGGGGAAAGCGCTGTTCTTTATATCATGCACAATTTACGCCAAACTGTCGCTGCTCATGTCCTCGATACGCTTTTTTACAGTGTTATCTGACATAGATATCTTACTGAGTTTTGTTGCTGCTTCGTTTCCCAACATAATTACAGCCACTTCCACGAGTCAAGGTATTATAAGGTCCTCACCAATGCTGTGTGCTTTTTTTTCACTCTTTGCAATCAAGTAAGTAGCTCTACACGACGCCTGTAACATCGGTTTTTGCGTGATGGTGTTTGTTTTGTGCAACCGAAAGAGTGCCTTTTTGATTATAACCGATTCGCTTTTCTTTCAGAGCTTCAATACCATAAACTGCTGATCCGCCATGCGTTGCAAAATGTATTTTCGGTTTGGATGGTTTTAAACTCGAGTTTGTAAGCTCGTGATTGCAAAGAATGCATTGTGCTTTCTCTTTCCCATCTTTTCCAACATTTTTGGTGAAGCCAAATTCAACGTAATTTTCATTCCAACTTTTCGACAACTATTTTAGCTTAGGCTAAAACGTCTACAAATACTGCGAGGTTTAACAAGAGCACTAGCGTACCGAGGGGGGAGGCCACTGTGCCATAGAATAAGACCCTAAAAATGAAAAAATGCAAAGCAAAACCAAGCAATTTTAGCAAAACCAAAGCTGGTTTTTCGCGAGTATTCAGGGTTCGCCCTGGATTTTGATTTTTTTCGGCACTCCCCATAAAATTGATTTGTGACGTCATAAGATTGTGACGAAACTTTGCCCCCTCCCCTCGGAAACTTTCTGCGTACGCCACTGAACAAGAGTTATAGGCCATAAACGTAATGAAAAAAACAAGACGTACCGGTACTACAATTTTAATGTAACATATGCTGACAATCGTTATCTAATTCATGATCTCTGAGCTGAGCCTAACTGGCAGCTAGCCTTGACTGTACAATGTACATCAGCATTGTCACGAAAATAAACGCAATAATACCTGTTGTTCAAAATTGACAGAAAGACTCACGTAGAATTTTTTGAATAAGCATTAATGGCAAATAATTCGTTATCATAGAAGGACCTCTTGGTGGACTATTTTGGAAACCTCGTGGACCACATGGTGGTCCATAGACCACTGGTTGGGAATCACTGAAATAAGGCCTAGAAGCTGAATCTCCCAGATGGAAAAAAGTTAAATTTCCATTCCTTCTGGTATCAAAATCTGTTGCCATAATCAAAACATTGGCACAATCATGTAATGGCATCTACCCCATAAAAGAAGGTAAAAGTGGATGGAGGTTGTGCATCACATAAATTGATCTTCGTCAAATAAGAAATATGTGTTTACCATAAAGTGCTATTTATCAAATAACCACTCACAAAAATAGTGTAGTGTACATAGCTGAGAATTAATTCGCGACTAGATAGTTTCGCCCTTGTGGGCTCGTCAGACGAATTCAATTGTAGATGTCGTCCACTGAAAATAGGATACAAATCACTGATACATACCATTCACAAATAAAACTAAAAATGCACCTGGCATATTGCGAGGTTATGCAAAATTTCTCCGATAACTGCAGTGCTGTTGCACTTTGCAGGATCCTCTTATTACCAGGGGATGCTCAAGAAAATATTTCAGATTCAACAAATGACCAGTATGAAATGCCAAAATCATATTTTATGATAACCCAATTGGGAGATCCAGAAAAAAAGCTGTATCTTTTTTAACTCGATCAAACCCTATTTTGGGAGATATTAACGAGGTGGTTTCGATAAAAAAAAGGCTGCAATAAATAAAGCTGAATTAACAATGCAACACCCGATTCTTTTTTAAGCATGTCAAGCATTCTAAAGCATGCCGTTTTTTCTTGCTCGCTTCAAACTTGCTCTAAGATGATATAATGACGTCTGGTACAACTAAAGTGAAAAGAGGTTAAAAAATCAGCAAGCATCAGCTACACGATATGCTGCTTGGGACAGAAGAAGGATTTATTGAAGTTATACCACAGCAGTAGGCAAAAAATCTGTTTTTTGATAATGCAATGGTAACTTACAATATTTTTGTACAGTCGTGTCGCAAGCACGACTGATCTTAATCTCTACAACCTGTCAATAAAATGTAGCAAAATAAACAAATTAAAGATTTTTCACGGTAAACCACATAAGAATTACAATGATTATCCGCATCTTTACCTCAAAACCTGGTCCATGAATTATACACTTAACTATAACTTCACTCACTGTAATAACTTTTTGTATCGTATTCACGAGAAAGTGAACTGTATCGCAATATTTTCGACGGGACGTCCGCACTCATTTTTGAAGCGCCTGGGCCACCTGTCTTCCATATAAACGTGGGGCATCCCGATAAGTGCCTTGCCCAAGAACACAAGAAGTGAACTTGCCGGCTTGTTCTCCACAACCTTCCCTAAATGCTGAGCCCCAAGCAGGGAAGCTGTGGATACCATTTTTAAAGTCATTTGGTATGACTCGACAAGGGGAATGAACCCCTGGTCTACCAACTGCGAAGCAGACGCTCTAACCACTACGCCATCGCGTCGGTCAAATCTTTTTTTGGACTAGCTTGCACTAGTTTTTGGACTAGTTTGCATTTCCCTAGCTGCGATTATGCAAGGACTTAGCAAAATACGCGCAGACAAAAATGTTAGGTCATACAAATAAGCGTACTTTACGAAAAGTTTTTAGTGGCATGCCAAATACTTAACAGCTTATTTCAAAAATTACACAACAATTACTTTGGCGCCTCCCGCCCTACCTCACAATTCTATATTTATTCTTTTATGCAAGTGCTGAAACAAAAGTGCCTGAAATTATTGGCTGATTCCATTGTAAGCAAGTCTACTTTCTAAACGCTTGCAACAGGGTAAATAAGTCACTAACAATTTTGAAAGGAGAATTGGCGTTATCAAAAACAGAATAACTTTTATTGCTGTTCTTACAACCACCCATGTTGTTAACCTGCATATTACTGATAGGAGCACTGCGATTGTAATAACTTAACTGTAAGTGGGGACTCATATCATCAGCCTCCACACGGCGAGTCCAGGAAATTGGCACATGAACCGGCGAATGATCATGAATTAGGATGCCTTTTAGGTGGTAAACGGATAGACCTCGGCCCTGGAAGCAAAAGCGAAAGAGACTGGGCAAGTCCACAGATGGTAGGTGCAGGCCATTTGTGTCCATAATATTGCATCTAAACATCGAGGGCCTGAGAGCAAGGAAGATCTGCGGAGGCAGCCAATTGGTCACCAGATATAAGACTCAGGTGATTCTTGTACAAGAGATACACTGCACCAACGCAGACCAGCTGGTGATACCACATTTTACACTGGATGATTTGGTCTCATACAAAAAGCATGACTTGGCTACATTTGTCCACAAGAAGCTAAGCTGGCCACTGACTGATTGACCTCCAGAAGAATAGGCATTTGAGTGCTTGCGTCCGGACGTTGATGGTTGCAAGATCGTTAACGACAACAAATCTCCGACCTTGCGACAAATATCAACAGCCATCTCAGTGTCCCCATACCCCTGTCTCTATGCTGGTGATTTAACTGCCAGAACACGAACTGGGATTATGATTTCACCAGTTTCGATGAAGAATGCTTGATTGACTGGGTAGCCGAGGGAAACCTTACTTTCTGATACAACCCAAAGGATGCCCCTAGCTTTTTCTCTGGACGTTGGAACACTGAAACTAATCCGGACCTGGCTTTCGCGAGTGCTGGCTTCGGCAGCTTGCAATTGGACAAACGTATTTTAGAGAAGCTCTCCAGGCCCCAACACCAACCATCTCTGATTAAGGCCTCCAAAAACCAGGCCTCAGTTCCAAGTGAACCATATAAGCGTTGGAACTTCCATATGGTCAACTGGGAACTGTACAGCTTTATCACAAACAAGCTTTCTCAGGAACCACCACCTCCTGACTTTAGCTGTGTTGATGAGGCATACCAGGGCTTTTGCAATATTTTTACAGCAGCAAAAATATGATACACTGTCGGAGGAATTAATGCAGACCGTGCTGGAATGGGAGTGCGAGGACCTATACGGCTTTTCTTCAGGAAGGACAGGGTGAGACAACTAGCACAGCTGCATTTGCCTTGCTTTTTAGACTTGACGAAAAACCAAAAGATCGATCGTCTGAGGCTGTCAATGTTATCGTCTTCACACAGTCCAGTCGGTTGGCATGGAATAAAATCAACAACTTGACTGGCAGCACGAGATATCAACATGGCTCTTGCCCTATTTCTACCAATTCGATTGCTTTGCAGTTGGTGCAGAATGGGGGTTTAAGACGAAGGACGAAGAAGGTATAAGACGAAGAATGGCGAATCAGTAAGACTCGTAATGCAAGAGGTGTCCAAACTGTGGAGGATTCCAACACCTCCTGACAAATGTATCTCTAAAGATTTTTCTCCAGAAGAATTTTCCAGTGTCCTTCAACTTCTGAAGTCTGGAAAAACTTCTAGCCCTGATTCTATTTACCCAGAGCTGATACTCCATGCCCGGGCTGCCATGAAGTTCTGGTTAAACAAGCTCCTATCTTTCTGCACGCCCCAACTCAAGCTCCCTAAAATCTGCAGAAGAGCATTAGTGGTCGCTGTCCCAAAGCCGAATAAGCCAACACTGATCCAAGAGCTATGGGGCAATCTTTTTGTCGTGTATCCGGAGTGACTTATCTATGCCCGCGTTGAACCAATTGAAACGTTGCAACCCCGAGAGCAAGCTTGGTTTCGACAAGGAAAGTGGACCACATACCAAGTCACCCTCCTAACTCCAGAAATTGGTGCTATGTTGTTCCATCTCACATCAGCCTACCATGCTGTATGGCATTGTGGCCTCACCTGCAAGTTTCTGAGTCTTCTGTCGGACAGGTACATGATTTCAGTGATCACGGAGCTTGTCAGCAAGCAAAGTTTTACCCTCGCCATCGGTTCTGGAAAGCGAAGCAGGTTGCGACACCTTAAGAATGACGTCCTAAAAGATCAGTTTTGGCTACCCTCTAGCTTAATATCTTCACACACGACCTGCCAGCAACAACCGCCAAAAAGTCGGCATATGCTGTCGATCTGGCGATCTTGCACTCTGCAAGAAACTGGCAAGCGTGAGAGGATACCCTTACTCAGGATATGGCAACGCTATATTCTTATCTTCAAAAATGGAAGCTCAAGCTCAGCACAACCAAAACAATGGGACAGCCTTTCGCCTTTTCCACAAGGAGGCACGTCGTGAGCTTAAAATCTCTGTTGAAGGGAAGGTCCCATCGTTTTGTGCCAAACAAATCTACTTCGGCATAAAGCTGGATGGGGAATTGGAGTCACTGCGTAAGAAGTCGACAACTCTCATTAGGCTTTTAAAGCGACTAGCGGGTATAGCTGGGATGCGAGTGCCACCGTATAGCACACAGCCACCCTTGCCTTGATCCACTCTACTGCTGAGTGAAGCGCACCTGCTTGGTGCCGTAGTGCTCACACTCGTGTCATTGAAAAGCCGATTAATAACGCCATTCGCATAATGACCAGAAACCTGCATTCCATTCCAACGTCAATTTTTTGTTTTATAGAGAGTTCCAACCTACTGAACTTCGCCGCTAAAAATCCATGTGGTCTGTAGCTTTTCGCGTCCAGGAACCAGAACATCTGCTTCACGGAAAGATCTTGTGCCCATTATTCGGGCATTTGCGGCAACTGAAATCAAGACACCCATTTGTGCCAGCAGCAGTGGAACTATGGAACAATATCGCTCAGTCAATCACCATGGAAGCAAAGTGGGTGGATTACAATGGGAACATGGGATGGTGGGAAAACACTTCCCGATTACATGCATTTATTGCAGACATCAGTACAGCACTATCGGAAATATTCTTTCCCAGACCTGCATGGGTCAGGCTTGATCGCCTTCGAACTGGCCTTGGGTCATTCCGCTTGACAATGCGCAAATGGAGTATGCCTCCTACTGCAGCCTGTGTGTGTGGCGCAAAGTAGCAAACAGCGGAGCACGTGATAACGTCCTACACCATCTAGCGCCATCCAAATGGAGCTCGTGCTCTTTCAGCAGTTGCAAAAGCTTGCTGCCTTGGCTGACAAGCACATGTACGGCCATCTAGTGGACTGCCCTCTGAACATCTTCCCCAAACCAAAAGCTGCAAGTGCATCATGTTTGCTTTTTCCACGGCTGCGTTTATGCCAAGACCTAGCAGCATGCGCGCAGCCACAGACTTTAGGTCGTACAAATAAACATACAACCACAAAAAAGTCGTCAGCAATTGGCCTAATATTTAATAGCTTATTTCTGAAAATACATATCATTCATTTTGGCGCCCTCCCACGATCTTGAAATTACGCTTCCTTGCACTTCATCAAATGAAAGCATAAACGTTCGTGAAATCGTTGGCTGTTTGAATTGTGAATAATTCTACTTTCAAAGTACGGCTATGCTGAAAACAGGACAAATAAGACATAGCCATGGTCTTTAGAAACTTTTGGGGAGATATATAGCGGTTATTTGCACCCCCTTATAATGTTTTTCACCAATTTGATTTTGGAACAAAAATCGCCCGTTCTCGTTTCTTGTTTCAAAATCAAATTGATGAAAATATATCACAGGGAAAAATAGCATCAGCTAGTTGTTATTGGTATCACAAATATTAATTTGGTGAATATGGCGTAGCCGCTTGAACGGACATTTTCGTCTTGGGCATTACAGTCATGAACAAAAGTTTAAGACCACTATGCAAAAGTGACGATTTTCAACATTTAGCATGTGATTGCATCAGCCATATTTTAGTGTTACATCATAAGTTTGTTTTCTTCGTTGTGTTTCACTTCGCGCCAATTCTTACTTCTGTCCGCATTTCCCGATTGATTTTTTTTCTATTTACTGATTTTTTTGCTGCCTAAAATGGGCAAGAAAAAGTCTCTAAGCGAGGTTCGGAGGGCTCACATAGTTGCCTTACACGGCCAAAATCTATCTGAAAGGCAAATATCTGCTCAAATGAGGTGCAGCAAGACAGCAGTGCATCAAGCGATTGCGAAGTATCAAGAGTATGGCTCCTATATCGATCAAAAAAGAACTGGAAGACCGCAAATCACCACTGCACGAGAAGTGATGAGTAGGATAGTTAAGACGTCACCCACGAGTTCAATAAAGAAAATTAGGGACGAATTGTTGTGCGGAGGTCGTCAAGTTAGTCATATGAGCGTTTCCAGGCGTTTATCTAAAGAATTTAATGTGAAGTCATACAAACCGGCCAAAAAACCAAGGCTTACTGCGGCTATGAAAGCCAAGCGTCAACATTGGACCCCCAAACAATGGGGAAAAGTGCTTTTTTTCGACGAATCAGCCTTCCAACAGTTTGTGGTTCGAAAAAGGCACTTCCGTAGACCAACTGGAAAACGTTTTGATGAGCTTTCAAGTTCACAATTGTCAAATATTTATGCAGGATGGCACCCCTTGCCACCTTCTCGAGTGGACATTACAACAACATCGACCTTCTCGAGTGGCCAGGAAACAGTCGGATTTAAATCTCATCGACAATTTGTGCACCAACATGAAAAATAAAGTGTTGGAAAAGCAACCATTAAGTGGCGCAGAATTGGTAAAAGCGATAAAGGAAGCCTGGGTAAAAGAAATATCCAAGGAGTACTGCCAAAGTTTGATCGAAAGTTTGCCAAGAAGAATCAAAGCTGTGATCAAAAACAGAGAAGGCCACACAAAATATTGAGAATCGGAACATTTTTTTGCATATGATTGTTTAGACTGTATCGTACTGTCTTCCATGTGTTTATGATTGCGTAGGTGCGAAATAAAACAATTTGCCAAATGTAAATGAAGTGTTATACTACCTTGTGCTTAGAAACTCGTAATAATTTCAAGTGGTCTTAAACTTTTGTTCATGACTGTAATAGTGAGGGACCTGTAATTTCAATAACTTAACAGGGAGAGCTTGACTTGTGTGTGTGTGTGTGTGTGTGTGTGTGTGTGTGTGTGTGTGTGTGTGTGTGTGTGTGTGTGTGTGTGTGTGTTTACCCCTCCTCTTCCTCGGGATGGGGGTACGGCATGCACGGTAATTCAGGTTCATGCCGTCAACCTAATTGATATTAGGCTAGGGGAAAGATGGCAGCCCATTTCGAACCAGTCTTGAGTGACTGGTAGCCCCACCACCAACAAGGCGGACTGCCACTGGTGGGTACCCAAGAGTCGTCTGATATGCTGGGTAAGCAACTTCACAATTGTAATCCAGTGAAGTACGGGAGGGCCACCTGTCTGCCACATAAAGGTGGAGGCATCCTGTTAAGTGCCTTGCCCAAGGACACAACAAGCAAGCTTGCCGGTTTGTTCTCCCCACTATCCCTTTTGATGCTGAGCGCCAAGCAGGGAAGCTGTGAATACCATTTTTTAAAGTCTTTTGGTATGACTCGACTTAGGAATGAACCCCAGGTCTACTGACTACAATGTGGACGCCGGTAGCTTGACTTCGCTTAAATATCCTCATGCCAAACTGCGTTCATGCCAAAAGAAACCACCATACCCGCATCAAGAGGTTTTTGCTCATACAAATTTGCCTGTAGTTGCAATAAAGTCGTAAGCAGTGGGCTTGATGTTTGATATCCTATTATTGAAAGGCATACCAATCATCATGGCGTCCTTCCGTAACTTTGATAGGCTTTCAAGCATTGTCTGAATTTAAAGAATAAAAGTTTGTTAAGTTTAAGAACGCCTATGGTAAAAACAGGGCAAATAAAATATTGCCAGGGACTCTAGAAACTTGGGAATCATGTAGTGGCTACGCGCTACGCTCCATACCATTTTTGTTAGTGGGAAATACTCTGCACCAGTGCATGTCACACTTACTTGCATACTTAAGGTCGATTTTGACGAAGGGATCAAGTGACCCGTATGGTCGTTCATAGTAAACTGGACAATAACTTTTCGTAGGATGAAAATTTTGTTGACGAACTGATTTCATGTTCTTAGCAAACTGCAGAGAGTGACACTGTTTCGACTTATCAGGTCTCTTCAGTGCAGTTGGTGACCGACAAAAAGCTAGAAACTCTTAATAAAGCTTAGACCGCCACACTTGTGGGACCTATGCTAGGTCCACTTTGGTGGATGGTCTGTCAGTACATTAATATAATTTCATGTTCTTTCGCGTAAAAAAATTAGGGTCAAAAAACGTTAACTTACTATTTGCAGAAAAATGACAGTAATTAAAAGAAAAGCGCTAGGGGTGAACCGATCCGGTTGTTTGCTGTAGCGTTAATTTTTTGCTTGTAATCAAGTCAAAATAAAACAAGTAAAGAATTAAGTTACGCTGAACCTCAGTGTACACCACGAGTGTGCAACATTATTTGCAGTCGGACCGATTTCTGCCTTTTTGAAAATTCTGCTTGTCAGCTGAAATTCGTATCGGGGTTCAATTAAGCTCACCAGCAGTGATTAGTGACTGTATTCAAGGGGTAAGACAATGAAGACCTTTTTTGGAGATCACAATTTTCACAGATATAAATTTGCCAAAATTCCCCACCTTTGGTCAGTGATGACCTTTTTTTTGGAGATCAATATTTCGCTGTAATTTCCAAATTTCTTCCACGGGTTACAAAATTCTTCCGTGGGCCACAAAAATTTCACGTCGCGGGCCGCTTTTGCCCCTCCTTGGGCCTCAGGTTGCACACTCCTGGTGTAGACCAAGCTACAAAAGCGCCATAAGCCTTCGTGATAATTCTTTTTTTTGTAATGTATAGGTCTAAATCAAAAGTTCATGTTTATTTTCAACAAACTTAGGAGCAAAGAATTGAAATTTTTTAACGACTTTCTGTTCGATAATCATGGTGAACGAAATGCTACTGTTTATATTCTATAAGGGACGTTTCGCCAAAAGCTGTAAGCATTTTCACCTCAGTCTCTGCGAAAAAGTAAACAAAACTGAAGACATAAATTTGCTACATTTTCCTCCTTTCTATTCTTTCAATTGGAAGAACTTCCCATATATTGAGATAGAAGTTAAATTGAAATAGAAGTAATTTTTCTTATACAAAATAATAAAAACAAAATTTGATCTTCGCATGAATTACTTTACGGCAACAATCGGAAGCATTTTTGGATATAATAGATCCTACTACATTTCATAAGGACAGTGTACAAGCATTAATGCTCGGGTGGAAATGCCTATATTGAACCAAACGAAATTTAAAAGTAAAAATTCAATGGGTATAATCCCCAAAAACTTTATAATATATGATGTAACGGATCGTTTAAGAGGAAACCTAGCTGGCGCCAGTTGGCAGCAGATATTCGAGTGGTATAAGTATCACAGAAATTTGTGATACGGAGGTATGCGAAGGTATCTTCTCGAATGGGTCCGCTAGGTGTGCAACCAGGATTTTTGTAAAAGAGGGCTGAACAAATTCTTGTTATTACAATCATTAATCAGCAATTTTGCTGTTATGAAATTTGATTACCTCACGGGTTGACACTTTAATGGGTAAAAGGCCTACATATAATATATATTACTGCTCGTATTTCTTCCTTCAACTAATACCCGCTTTTGAATGATTCAGCTCAGGCCTAGGACAAGCAAGCATTATAACAACTACAAAAATCTCAACTTTATGTCTTAAATTAAATTCCAACTTTGCAAGTTAGCTTTTTGCTACACTGTATATTTGCCAAGGTGATTAAAATTGCTGTTTAGTGATAAGTTGAAACTCGTCACAAATACACGATTATAGGCGTTAACCATAGTTTACAACAACAGAAAAATAGCCAAACTAAAGCATCAAAAGACTTTAAAATACTTTTGCTAATTTCCAGAAGCGGGTGTAGTTTTATGGGTTTCCCATGGGAAAGGGACGAAGAGGATAATTTTCCTCATACGTTTTGGTTGCAACACGAATTACCCTTAAACCACTAGGTCTTCTATTAGAACTTGTGGCACATTCATTCAAAGCATTGTCAATCGATCGTTCCAGTGAATTAGAAGCAAAGCAAGACCGGTCAACAGTTGTTTTCCCGTTGTGGGCCTTAGTTACGTTTTTATACGTTGCAGTGAGCTAAAGTCACATTCACTTGTAGCAGTTGCTGCAGAGGTAGCGATGCTAAAATGATAATCAACTTCCGAACACTTGGAAAAAGTCTGCATTGCAAGCTTCCGAAGCATCAATTGTGTTTGTTGGGAGAATGGCGAAATCATGTTTCTTTCACTTTTCTTTCCTGAGCCTGATTTCTGGAACAGTAACCGTTTTGCCATCAAAATGATATAATTCCAAAAAGTTGCCTGTCTCTGAAGAAAATGTCAGTTCACAGTACATTGGGGTATCAATTTCTAAAGACTTTGGCATTTAATCGTATGGTTCTTAAACCTTTCAGATATTTGCACCAACAAATGCTCTGCAAATGGTACATAGTTGCATTGGTGGAAATAACTTTCTGCATCAATAATTGGATAGTTTTTTGGTGGTTTTGACAATTTGCTGTTCTCGAAATCATTAGTAAAATCTCATACTGTTGACAGAGGTAATTAACTTAACCCTCTAAGGTCCGCATTTTTTTGGCTGAAAAAATATCTGGGCGTTTTTTCTAGCTGAATTCTGTATTACAAGTTTACTGTAAAAAAATCGTCCAAAAATTTTTTGTTTCCCCCCATTTTTTCAAACGTTTTAAATTTGTAACAGTGGTCGATGGTGCTTCGAAAATCAGCAAAACTCTAGCCTCGAAATCAAAGCAGTTTTGTGCAACAGAATGAATCAAAAGGATGTATTTTTACAGAAAGAAACCATTGTAACACACAAGAGCGAACAGACAGTTGAAAAATCGAAAAATGCAGAAAATGCTAAAAAATACATTAGAAAAATCAAAAATACAAACGAGATAATGCAGTAATTACACAACAAACCCAAACACTGCGTTCAACGAGAAAAATGAATCAACAAACATTGAACATAATGATTCTAGGACAAATACCCCCGGACAAATACCCACCGGACAAATACCCACCGGACATATACCCACCGGACAATTACCCCCCTTGCAAAATACCCCCTGGACATATACCCACCACAAGATGAAATGTGAGGAAAAACCCTAACCCTAACCCTAACCCTAACCCTAACCCTAACCCTAACCCTAACCCTAACCCTAACCCTAACCCTAACCCTAACCCTAACCCTAATCCTAACCCTAACCCTAACCCTAACCCTAACCCTAACCCTAACCCTAATCCTAACCCTAACCCTAACCCTAACCCTAACCCTAACCCTAACCCTAACCCTAACCCTAACCCTAATCCTAACCCTAACCCTAACCCTAACCCTAACCCTAACCCTAACCCTAACCCTAACCCTAATCCTAACCCTAACCCTAACCCTAACCCTAACCCTAACCCTAACCCTAACCCTAACCCTAATCCTAACCCTAACCCTAACCCTAACCCTAACCTTAACCCTAACCCTAATCCTAACCCTAACCCTAACCCTAACCCTTAAACAAAACAAAAAAAACTGGTGGGTATATGTCCAGGGGGTATTTTGCAAGGGGGGTAATTGTCCGGTGGGTATTTGTCCGGGGGTATATGTCCGGTGGGTATTTGTCCGGTGGGTATTTGTCCTGATACCGAACAGAATATAGTAGAAGGAAACAAAAAAAGGAAGCGTGAGCACAGCTTTCTCTATTATCGATCCAATGCTGAAAACGAATAAGACCACTTACAAGTAGCGACACAGCAAGGGGGGGAAGCTCCAGGAGTGAGAGCTGCAAAAAGTTTTGAATTTGGAGAGGGAAAGTTGTGAGCACCTTAGATGGACCCATTTGGATCAGGTGCATCGTTGCACTGACTTATCCCGCCAGGTCACATTTCCAGCGCACACTGAGCAGGAATAGATTGGACCAGGGTTGGGATGAACGTTACCGCTCCTCAAGAGAAGGAGAAGAATGAGGAGACGAAGACGGGTAAGAGAAGGGCAGGAGAAAAGAGAAACCAGGTGGCCAATTTCAAGGAAGCTGTGTGCTTCCCTTCTGCAGTCGTTTAGGGGGCAGCACGGCGAAAAAATGAAGGAGAGTGCCTGGGGTAACTTGGACCCTCAGGAAGGCCAACATCGATTTCGACCTAACCCAAACGGGGCCGGGGACTTCACCACCACGTTGAGGCAGCTGTTGATTGGTGCAGTTGTTGGTCCAGGCCCTGGGGAGTTGCCTGGCTTCTGAGGCTCCATGGTCTTCCGCCATTCCCCATCCCTCGGAAGGGGTCGGGTAACAACAACAATAAGACCACTTGATCTTGCCACATAACACAAAACTCTGCATCCATTTGCCACAGAACAACAGCAAAATAGCTAGAATAATTTTGTTTTATGAACAAAAAACAATATTTATGCACTGCAAACAATGCTGTAGTTTAAGCTATTTGGAAGTGTTTATAGTCTACTGGAAAGAATATGATTTTGACTTGGTAAGATGACTGAAAATTGCCCTTTGCAGACAGTGGCACTGTAAGACTGCAAGACCACCTAAATGACCAGATGCACAAATTGGGTACGTTTAGAAAAACGCTAATATTATCAGTCAAAAACAAAATTGCTATAAACTGTCACTCATATTCTGACTATAGCCAGGTAACGACCCAGTAAAAATTTTTTCGCCTTTCATCTAGCTTTCTAAACCTGTTGAAGTACTCCACTAAATCTTCAAATTGTCACATTCACCTTCATGTACCCTAGCCAAAAGAAAGTACCGTCTTAAAGTCACATCGGTTGAAGTTTTCAATGCTTCCAACTTCTGAGTTAGTTTCTCAAATGTAACAAATCAGTTGATATGGACAGCAAATCAAAAATTTGGTTTTTTGGTAACCAAAGATAAACAAAATCGAAACATGACAAATTGTTGAGTTGGTCAATAGAGGGTTAGTCCGTTCAATCTTTATCATGTTTGATCTACGGTTTAAGATTTTAAGCAATCTGTCTCGCCAAACTCACCTAGCATTCGAGCAGTCACTTGCATAGTACCGGTACTGTAAGTAGCCTAAGCCATTGGTTCTCAACCTTTTTCAGCCCATGGGCCACTTTTGCAACAAAATGTGCACGAACCACAATACTTTCATTGTCATTCATACAAGTTAAGACGCCGTAATCTGACTATACTCTCTTTAGTCCATGATCTAGCAGTCACTATAGCGACTATGCTAGGTTGGAATTAAACGGAAAGCGAACGGTCGTCGTTAAAACGAGGCTCTAACCCACTCGGTCACGCGGCCGACAGTTAATCCAAACACACTGCATTGGTCCTGGGCTAGAGCTATGCCGACCTGTGAGTGCGAGGACATAAATGCTCAACAGAATACCTTCAACCATGGCGCTGAAGCCACGTGCGTTGTAATGATGCAACAATGTCAAAATACCAATTACTATTTACATTTTAAACCAATTTTATTTGTGTGTTACAGTATTAGAGGGGGAGTAAGGGACTAAAACGTTTTAGCTTCATTTGCTTGGAGACAAAAACTGTAAATTCAAGACACGGTTTTTAAATTATATATTTTTTTAGTGCAAGTGACATGGCTAAGGGGGCTTGAGCCATCTGTTTGCGCCCTTTGGGCACGCCGCTATGATCTACTGCACGTCAAAATTCAGCCAACACTTGCAAGTGACCTTGATTCTCTCTCAGCTTTAAGCGCCGCATTTATTACACTAATCAATTACGAAGATGATTTGAAACAACGGAAGAAAAATTCTAAGGTCAGAAAATTAGCATTTAAAAAATGCCCTAACAATATTTATTTAATGTACAACCACCCCCTCCGCTAAGAATAAATAATTAACCTCACTACTAGAGATATCTTAAAATAGCCACACAATATTGCTGTGTTGTTGCGCCAAATCAGTTGTATTTAAAAACAAAATACAACAACTCCAGTTTGCGTACCAGTTTTTTAGTCGTTATCCCATAATGGCTGCCAATATACTTAGGCATACTGCCTAATTGGGAAAAAAACTAGTAACTTTAATCAAAAAATAAAAGCCAAACAACTTGTTAAAAACATACTGCGAACGTTTCGGCCCTCAACTGGTGCCATTTTCAACGCAAATAATGTACCTCAAATAGGTTGACTAGCAACTACGCCATACTGACACTAAAAAAATGAACACACAAGAAGCGATGGTCACGTGTTAAATAAACGGAGAGGAAGAGATTTGGAGTCTAAATTTAAACTACATTAGGTTTCAATTTCTGAATGTAAAGAGATTCTAGAATGAGGAGTGGTTACACATAATGGTTATACACTTTCGAGTTGAGACTGGTCTGGTGCTCATCCAGGCGTTTTACTAAATTCCGGCGAGTTTGGCCAACAAAGAAAGAACCACAAGAACAGTTTAACCCATATACTACGTTGCTTCTTAATAACTGGGGTTGGGGGTCTTTGAAGTGTAGTTCTTGCTTGAGATTTTTGGTGACATGGATCACTCTAAACATGACATCTCGTAAATGCTTGTCAATGAATTCCTTTAATTCTTTCTCGACATGGTGGGAGATATTTCCTAGGTAAGGTAACTTGAATAAAATATATTTGGCGGGATTTTTTGAACAAAAGGAGCAAACTTTTTGTTAAGAAATTGCCTGATCCATTTATCGATGAAGCCAGATGAATATTCATTCCGCGAAAGTGTGTTTTTGATGGAAGGAAATTCTGTATCAATTTGAGAATAAGAGTTGGAGTTAGAATAGGAATGATGAAGAAGGGAGTTCACTAGATTTCGCTTGTAATGAAGAGGAGAAAAGCTAGAAAATGTTGTAAGGTGGCCAGTGCGTGTGGGTTTGTGATAGGTGCTAGTTTAATCTTTAAGAAAAGATCGTGACATGTATGTATGTATGTATGTATCTTTTTTATTCATGACCACCACCATTACACACGACACTGAACAACAATAATAATGAGAGAAATGGAGTCAAGAAAAGGAAGAAGCGACACAACGTCAGACGTTAAAACATGCAAATGAAAACAGTGGATCCATAAAACTAGAGCAATAGTTGCATGGCCGCTAAACCCTAAATTCAAGCAATTAAAGAACAGTTTAATTGAATTGAAAAAAAACAAAAACAAACAGAACAAAACAAAAACGCAGGAGTTTTTATAGTTGTAGATCATATTATTTTGTAAATAAGAAGTAAGAACATTCGAAATAGTAAGGATCAGAAAGATGACCAGTGCGAGACACGGCTACGTAGGTGGTCAATGGGTGGCGCAACCGGCCTATAAGGATGTTTTTTAGCTCATCTGAGCATGGTGAGGAAAGAAAAACCACCCTGGAAATGAAACCTCACCGGGAGTTATTACATAGTTATTACGAAGCCTGACAAAGGCAATGGCGTAGTCATTTTAAATTGCAATGATTATGTTGACAAGATGCGCGAAATTTTAGATGATCGTATTAAATTTATGCTTGCAGTCAAGACACAAACCTATGTAATCTCACTAGATTCCAACAATCTCTTTGCTATCTCAATTCCCAAAAAGCATTGTGCAGTGAAATCTACTCTAGAATATATCCTACTTCTACAACCACTCCTTCTCTATACGAATTACCAAAATTACACAAACCTTGGAATTCCCCAGAGACCAATTCTTTCCTCTAGTAGATTCTATAACCATGAATGTGCCGGGTGGTTATCGCGATCTCTCGCAAACCTCAGACAACATCCAAGACACTTTTACCTTTCTTTCCAAAATCTCTAATCACAATTTAGCCAACCAAACCATGGTGTCATTTGACGTCAAAAGCCTTTTTACCAATATTTCTTTCTCATTTACCTTAAATCTTATATTCGAATCCATTTATGTTGATAACGGTACAGAGTGGAATGGCCTTAACAAAAGCAGATTACTGAAGCTATTGAACTGGTCAACACAAAACACCACTTTTCAATTTAATAATAAATTCTATAAACAGCTTGATGGAGCGGCCATGGGCTCTCCCAATGGAACCCTACTAGCTGACATCATAGTGAATTTTGTAATTGATAAAGCGATCGAACGCATGCCCCTGGACCATCAACCAAAGTTCTTTTGTCGCTATGTTGACAATTGTTTTGCTACTTTTACTAATGCCTCCTTTATTGGCGTATTTCTTCGTAATCTCAACAGTGTGCACAATCAAATTCAGTTTACCAAGGAAGTAGAATCGCACAACTCTCTGGCTTTTCTTGATGTTCTCATCGAAAAACTGACAAAAAAATTAAAACAAGCACCTATCACAAACCCACACGCACTGGCCACCTTACAACATTTTCTAGCTTTTCTCCTCTTCATTACAAGCGAAATCTAGTGAACTCCCTTCTTCATCATTCCTATTCTAACTCCAACTCTTATTCTCAAATTGATACAGAATTTCCTTCCATCAAAAACACACTTTCGCGGAATGAATATTCATCTGGCTTCATCGATAAATGGATCAGGCAATTTCTTAACAAAAAGTTTGCTCCTTTTGTTCAAAAAATCCCGCCAAATATATTTTATTCAAGTTACCTTACCTAGGAAATATCTCCCACCATGTCGAGAAAGAATTAAAGGAATTCATTGACAAGCATTTACGAGATGTCATGTTTAGAGTGATCCATGTCACCAAAAATCTCAAGCAAGAACTACACTTCAAAGACCCCCAACCCCAGTTATTAAGAAGCAACGTAGTATATGGGTTAAACTGTTCTTGTGGTTCTTTCTTTGTTGGCCAAACTCGCCGGAATTTAGTAAAACGCCTGGATGAGCACCAGACCAGTCTCAACTCGAAAGTGTATAACCATTATGTGTAACCACTCCTCATTCTAGAATCTCTTTACATTCAGAAATTGAAACCTAATGTAGTTTAAATTTAGACTCCAAATCTCTTCCTCTCCGTTTATTTAACACGTGACCATCGCTTCTTGTGTGTTCATTTTTTTAGTGTCAGTATGGCGTAGTTGCTAGTCAACCTATTTGAGGTACATTATTTGCGTTGAAAATGGCACCAGTTGAGGGCCGAAACGTTCGCAGTATGTTTTTAACAAGTTGTTTGGCTTTTATTTTTTGATTAAAATACAACAATATTTAGTATTTTAAACACTTTTGAATGTTTTATATTTTCCGTAGCGATGTACAATGTCACAACGACGATAGAATCTCCATCCAAAAATGAAAGAGATGATCAAAGTAAACAAGACCACTGCATAAATTATAACTTTTAAAGTAATACTTTTATGAACAACAATGTCTCTGTAGGCATCAAACCGACCGAAGTGCTTCATTACCATCATGTTTGGATGACCTTCCTGGATGTTTCCCAGTGTAGTGACCGTGCGAATTCTGTGATTGTATTGATCGGTCACATAGAGCACTTTACGAACAGAATCAAAGTCAAGAGCTGTAGGATGATAAAACTGAGCATCCTTTCCTACAGCATCACGAGTTCCCATTCCTCCTCCAGCGAGCATCCTCACCTTGTTATCAGCTAAGGTGATCATGCGAACGCAGTTGTTTAAAAATTCAGCAAAATATATGACGTCGTTATCATGGTCGTAAACGATTCCTTCAGGATAATGAAGAAGTGAAGCTGTTGGTATGCTACAAAAAAATGTTTTGGAAAATTCCACAAAAAGACATCATAATCAACTAAACAAAGATTTCAGTGCGAATGGCGATGATCGTGCTTTTTACAAATAAATTTAAGACTGAAAAAAGGTCATGATATTTAGGGGTTAGCTGTCATAGAAAACTTTGACCATATTTCAGAGCAAATTTTGAGATTTTCATTGTAAAAGCCAATGACGCTTAAGCATTCCTTAGTTCATCATTATGTACCAACTTAGTTTTTAGAAAATTGTTACTCCCTAGATTTTTTGAAAGTGTTTTTGGTAACTCACTGTAACTGCAAAGATTTTATTTCCTCTTAGCTTTTCTGATACAACGCATGCAGGTTTCTTTGATGCGTGTTTTCTGTAGTAAACACAATACAGAATAAGAAAAACATAATAAAAGCTAATAGGTGCAAAATGTAGCAACAGAATCAGATTCAATGCATTTTTGTGAATGAACATTGCTTTCTGTCCCTTGTTACGCTTTTGGCGGTAAGATGGGAGAGAGTACAAGAAGGGGCATCACTCTGCGCTTGGCCTTATCATTTACAATATTTATAAATATTTATCATTCATTAATATTATTCAAACATTGTTTCTCAGATAATGCTAAATTGACGCAATTGTTTAGTAATTTTGAGGCAAAAACTATCAATGATTTGTTTGCATTGATCATTTATTCATGTTAGGTTCTAAATCAGTTTGCCTATTTTATATATCTAAAACACTTTTCTTTCTGGAATCTAATATTTATTGTTGGGTGCATTTTTGGGCTGGTAAGAAATATTTTTCAACCGTTTAAGGCGCTAATTTTATTTTGGTTTGAGTGCTTTTAAAACTTTTCTTCTGTCAACCGTAAATATAATACAAACGAAGCACAACAAAATCCAAAAAGCATTGATAGATCACAAGTTATTACCAACAGAACTTACTGATTGAATTGTGACAATAAATATTTCAATATTTTAGCAGTTACAATTAGATGACAACAAAAATTTATCAAACTTCCAACATTTTAACAATATTGATCATGACTGCAACGACAAATTTATTTAACGACTTTATAGACAAACTTTAAACAAAATTGCTTTACATCTACGCTACAAGTTGATATTATTGACTGACTTCGATTGCAACGACACTACAGCTAACCAAGAAGAACAGTCTCTACAATCTTAGCGTTGAACACAAACTCGCAAGTTTTTCCTGATGTGAAAATTACGGGCAAATTGCAAGGGGCTGACCCTCGATTACGTCATTAAGTAATGATTGCAATGGATAGATGATAATGAACAATAAAAAAGTGGCAGTAACATTCATCCGTCAAAATTAGTAGTTCAGGCCTCGACTGTTGTCACTAGATATTGCAAACTATAGGCGTTCAACCTTTTTGAGTATAGGGCCACACCACATCTGCTTTTCACGAATTTTAGCGGGCTTACACTTAGTATCATGGCGGCGTTGAGCAATTGCAAAAAAACTAAAAGTTGTATCTTATTTTTAAGCCAAACATCAATGCGATGCTTGGCATTACTGTAACGAACAAGACTTATGATATTGTCTCAAAATTCCACGTGGTGGTGTAGTGGATAGATTTTGCGTTTCAAAGTGGGTGCACATGGGCTCCATTCCTTGTTGGGTCATACCACACACTTTTTAAACGGTATTCACAACTCTGCTGTTTGACTCTCAACATAAAAGGCGATGTGAAGGGAAAAGCCTGCAAGTTCGTTGTTGTGCCTTTCAATAAGACACTTAACGGGATAGCCCAATCTCTAAGTGGCAAATAAGTCGCGGGTCAAGCAGTCTACCGGTCGTTGTGCCCCAGCCTGACAATAGACTTGCAAACAAAGCATGAACTTTTAAGCATGAAAATGAATCATTTTCGGCTGGAACGTCGTCGCAGCAATCAAACTGAAATTAAAGCCATGTATCTGAGCCCGTGCAAAATCTCCGCAGAAATCGAAAGCGTGATCGCTGCACGAGTCAGCATGCTACAGTGTTGCGATGTCTTGTCAGCGCGTAAGCATGAATGAACTAAAGGGTGTCCCAAAATAAACGAAACCCACAACATTGCTAATAAATGTGTTGATTTTAGTCCTATTGTTTATACTTTTCAGATTTGATAGCAGTTATAAATAACAATTGTTAGTTTAAAGCCACATGGCTTGGAAGTTGGAAGAAAAAATTTTTGCGTCACGACTTATATAGAGACTAAATCCTTTAAGGCTGTTCAAACACGCCTCCACAGATAGTTTAATTTCAACTTATTTCAGATATTCCTGTGATATCGTAACTTTCAAACCTATGGAACTGTAAATAACGTAGCAACAAATCAGAGGATCCATCTAGTAGAAGAAAATTGAGCGCAAGATCTGCAGACAATGTGGAAGAGCCCAGAGTTTCTGTTGGTCGTTTGATAGGCAGGCGGTGTGATTCAGAATGATCGCTACATTTGCCTGATTTGAATCCCCCAGACTTCTACCTGTGGGGCTTGTTAAAAGACCAAGTTTACCAGAATAATCCCCAAACTATTGCTGAATTGAAACTGGCCATTACGCAGAACATTTGTGCAATAAAAAGAGAAGAATGTGCCAGAGCGATTGATAACTTTGCCTGCCGGCTTCAAGAATGTCTGGGACGGAATGGTGGTCATTTGGAGCATGTATTTAAATAAACCTTAAAATCTAACTAAGATCCAAAACTTTCAGTACTCAACTGCTATTACATGAGCTCACAGAAAATATTAACATTTTAACGTATTTTGTTTTAGTAATAAATGGTAATCGAATTTATGGGTTTATATATTTTGAGACACTCTTAACGTATAGCAAACTGCTGCAAAAAACTTTGGTCAATTGCAGGAAGGTTAACAATTGCGAAGCTAAGGATTTGATTAGTTAATCAGCATTCTCGTTTGTATTTTGAAGCTATGGTAAATTGGTATGTTTCCGTTAAAATGAGTTAAATTTACTGATTAAAACAAAATTAAGATCGAAAATTCGTTGTTTTATAATGGGTGTCATTAAAATTATTTCTTTTTTTTAATGGCTCTGGCGTCAGGTAAAGGATTAGCTTGTTGTAGTCCAAGCTATTAGATAAGTCCTATTACAGGGCAATATGGTTTACACCTACGACAGCAATATTATGCTTAACAAAGGATTCTGCATTTAGTTACTTCCTGGTTGAGTAATGCTAGTCTATCTGATGTTGTTGTTTGTCAAAAGCATGAACGCGATATAACAGCGTAATTCAGCAACAGCATAGGCATATTTTTTGACTTAGCTTTTTGAAATCTGCATTAAAAATCATTTGACGTTATCTTAGGCGCAGAAATGTAATAGTTTGGGAACGCCCCTTAAAATTGTTTCAGCTTCTTTCAATTTCATTTTTCTTCCTCTCTTTCGAAAACTGTAATTTTTATGTGGTACACGTTTAGATAAAATGTCAACTTGTTGGATAGCAATTTTTTTTGCAAGTGGATTGGCACTTTCCAAAATTATGATTTTTGCAGTGGCGACACACTTCGTTACCCCCTTTCAAAAATGACTCAGCATTTCTTGACGTCATGCCGTTCAGCGTGACCAATTAGCAACCAAAAGGACATTTGAAAAAGTCAGGTCTTCTCTCTCAACTTTTTATAAATTTTTTTTGCTTTAGTTTTTTTTAAAAAGCCTTAAAAGAAGTGAACCCAAGCATTGATTACTTAAATATAATTTCCGATTTTGTGGCACAAACAAAAAAAAACCTTGAGATCTTAATTTCGCCAGTTTATACTTCGCATTAAAAGCATTTAAAAGAATAAATGTACTGACAAGTGTCTCTGGCAGACAGCATGTAGATATATTCTACTCGGATTAAGTTTTTTCTTTCCAAATTATACCTTTATTAATCATTTTTTAGGTTAAATAAAGAAAATCTCTTTGAAAGTACAGGAACAAAATGACACCTGGTATGCTCAATCATGTTAAACGGAACTAAATATTGAGTGTGCTAATGGGTTTATACCTAATATGGTGATGTAGTTGTATTCGCACAGGGAATTCATTCATTCACCTGGCACGCAGCACAGCGACAAAGAGCTATACAGTAATACAAAGGTTTTCGTTTTGCCTAGAGCCCATAACGACTTTTGAGTTTTAAAGTTTCTTTCTATTACGTCGTGGTATTGCTTTCAACAGGGTTGTTGTTTGTTCAAATTTGCCAAGCAAAGTAAATTATCTCACAGCGATTTTCAATATTACAATCACTCAGTGATCAAAAGGAGTACAACACGACCATTCGATAACTGCGGGAGACTGCTGAACCACATTGGCCAATGGCATGATTAAATAATGATTTTATAGATTAAAACACTTATCTTGGGTATCAATCGGTCGATTTTTAAAAAATGTTTGCACCAAATAAACTGTAGCACAGAACATCTTACTTTTGACTGTAGTGTCCTGGAGAACCGTTTCCAGCAATTGTGGTAACTTCACCTTTATTCAAATCAATTTTCCTAATTGCGTGGTTGTAATGATCAGAAACATAAAGGGAGTTTCTTCTACTGTCGTATGTTATTCCGGTAGGATGATACCATTTCGCTTCCTGCATCTTGCCATCGAGTAGCCCTTGCTTATCTGGTCCGCCTGATAGAGTGTTTACCACTGGGGGGCGCTTGTTAAGATCAATGGCTCTTATCGCATGGTTGTCAGTATCTCCGACATACATTATATTGGAACTTTCAATCAATTCCAGTTGCTGAGGATTCTTGAATCTGTTGAAGAAATGGTATTGCAAGTTAGTAAACAACTTAGGTTTATTTCACAACTGCTTTTGATCACTACGTGTTGCAGTAAAATAGTTACTCGGTTACGAACACTGCTTCATTTAAATCAAAATCAAAACGATAACACGGATACAAACCACAAATGGAAAATAGCATTATCACAGCCAGTTATATATAACAGTCTGGGCATAAAACATACCTATCTAATAGCTTTGCATAAAGATGTAAGACACAAGGCTGGATTTAAAAAGGGGGCGTAGAGCGCACGTAGACCAGGGACGGAGGTAAAAAGTGAACTGTGGCCATCTGAATGAAGACCATTGGTTAGAGAACGCCTCAACATTTGGCTGAATAAATGCAATTACAAATTTTAATGGAGATACACCAGGTTTCCCCATGGAGATAATTCGGCTTTGCTCCAAGTTTCGATATGCAATTCTTTGACCATCGAAGTCAGCGATGCCAGCAATGTTATTCTTCCGTTGTTATTTGAATAATTAATGGACTTCATATTTTACAAATAAATATCGGCCAACCCACCTTGCTTTCTCAAGTGCGCCATCTTTGAATCCCCCTTCTCTTGCTTTTCCAGCAAAAGTAGAAACTCGGTTAGTTTCAAACTTCAGCATTCGTATGACGTCATTTCCGGAATCAGCAATATATAAAACTTTCTGCCTGTTGTTAACCGCCATCCCGGCAACATGAACAAAATGAGCTTGCTTCATATGTCCGTCTTGATGCCTTCACATAGGGTTAAATACTAAAACCGGGTCAAGCTCATTGTGGAATAAATTTCTGCAAGTTGCAATAACGCAACTGCAATTTAAAATTTAATTTTATATTCACTGAAAGTCTGAGGCTTGATAAAATATAGAATGTAAACTATTGATGAAACATAGAATAGGAACCACTGTAATAACATTTGAGGTTGTTTTAACTGCATTTAAGGAGAAAGCACTCGCAAAACTGATGGTCGACTTTGGACAAAGACAAAAATTGGTAATGATTTATGCTCTTAGAAAGAATAAACGATGTGACAATTTGTAGAAAAAGCTTTACAATATTTGGGAGAAGAAAAATCACGGATTTCATGCATTTTAAAAGAGTTTGGACTTCTCAACTTCAACTTCGATTTTAATATAAAAAAACTTTTGTTTTTACCCTTGTTTCGATCCAGCAATTGTTGTTACGGTTCTTGTTCGGAGATCTATCTTTCGAATCAAATCATTTTCTTTTGTTGTTTCAGGACACCCGCAGTCAGCAACATACACAACTTGATTTTCCTGATCATAAGTTATCCCCCAAGGATAGTTAAATCTAAAAATATATATTCAATGCAATAGACTTCATAAAGCATTTTTTTGTTAATGAATAATATGGTAAAATGTTTCAGTCTAAACCAACGACTAAATCAATGGCTAAAGTATCAAGAATATATTAAACCGACGGATGCCGCCAATCATAACCTATTTCGAATTTACCGAAAGTGAAGATGTGATCAAACAAAGATAATATAAAACAAATAATGCGTAAACGTGAAGGCCTTCACAGGAGAACCGTTGCAAAGATTTCCTGAGTATTTCACCAATCTTAGTTGAAATTGAGCGAGTGTTTTTGTTCTGTGGGCTTGCAGACAACTAAAAGTGATTCAAAGTTGCGGGATAAATCTGTCAATACTTTGAATTTGTTTCTTCGCAGTTGCCGTGATAAAAGTGATTGAATCAAGCTTTATCCCATTTTCGACTTGTTGATTTGGACTTTTTTGCACTTGTCTATTCTTTATAAAATTTTCGTTTCTTTGCCAAAACTCTGGGATTGTGTTAGATTTTTTCCTGTTAACCGGTTGACATAAACAACCGGAAAATCAAAAACCTAGTTTCCATGTCTTTGTTTGGACTGGGCCTCTGCAAACGGTTGGCTTTTCGGCTTTTTAAGACCTGTCTGTCACATAAAGATGGAGGAATCCTGTTAAGTGCCTTTCCCACGAGCACAACAAGCAAACTTGTGGGTCCTTTCTTCTCACAGTCCATTTTTTGTGCTGAGAGTCAAAAGAGAGGAGTTGTGAAATATTTTTCTTGCTATGTTTTCGTTTAATCGCGAATCATCAATAAAACAGCTAGGTGATGCAAAAATACACGAAAAATTGGAGAATCACAGTTCAAGAAATATCAGTTTAAAAACATGCTAATAATTTTGAAGGAAACACAAATGTTACTAGACTTGAATTGGGGCAGGAAATTCAAAAGTGGGTGTTCAAAGGAGCATTCATGTAGTGATGATTGTATTGAAGAAGCATGATGAAAAATGCTAAAGTAACACCTTCAAAAAAAAGCTACTTGGCGCTGTTTTTTAGAGGTTAAAAGAACTACTCTGCTTGCTCCATACAGACCATTAAAGTTTTCAATATTTTTTCTGTGAATACTAGTAGCCAGAACGATTACTTTTAATGTTTTTACCATGAATGCGCTTATTCAACGATAGCGACGTACTCTGGTGGTTGTGTACCGGTTGGTCCACTTTGCAGTCGGCTGACCTGGAGAATTGAATGGTATATATAGAAACCTGTTTGGAGCTCAGCACAAATTGCATAGGGTAGATGAAAGAAGGCAAGTTTGCTTGCTTTTTTATTATTTTTTAAATGCGTGCTTGTTGCGGTTTGCTGCTTTCATTTTATCTTGCACTTTGCTCGATAAATCTATTACTGATTATCTTACTTTAAAAAACTACCTCACAAAAATCTTTTTTTCTTCAAGGCTATGATCCTACTCAGTGTTTTCGCGACTTTTATTTGCTACTTCTGGTACTTATGCAGTAAAGAATTCTACTACCGCTACTTATGCGGTAAAGAATTTTATTACGGCACAAACCGAAAGGCCTGGTAAACCTAAAAGCTGAAAAACTGTGTGCAAGATATAATTTTAATTACCTTGCTTCAAAAAGATTTCCGTCCAAACTGGATGAGTCGTCCACACAGGCATTTACATCACCAATATGTGGCAATCCTCCTCCGGCTAGAGTTTCGACAATTCCTTCCATTCCTGTTGCCACTTTGATCGAATTGAAGATCATGAATGCAGTGATTAGTTGAAACCCCTTCTCAAAGTTTCTTGACATTACGCTCATCTTAACCGCTGTTTATTGTTGCAATGACAGCAAACCTACATTTCGTTCACTAAATGTTGTACGCCTTCAACGTTTATGAACAGGAAACATATGCATTGAGATTGCTTTTCCGGGTAAGGCTTTGGTACATATAATACTCATTTTTCTCTGTTTCTTTATTAAGAAAAATTTTGACTTTAGCCTTAGTTTCATGCATTTGTTGTAAGGATATTTCTCTCTACTGTATGTAAAGTATCCAAAACTTATATTTGTGAATTAGATATTCTTACCGAATTTCAGGGTTTTTAAAAAATAAAACATCGCATTGCAATATCGATACTTTTCGCTCCAGCTTTGGTCTGATGTGAAACAAATCGCCTTTAAGGTGCCTACACAAAAATTATATCCACAACATTAAGCCTCAAATTAGATTTCAGGAGCAGGAACAAACTTCGCGACCAACATTCTTACACCTTCGACCAACGTTGGCGAGAGGTCGAGTCGATTCATATCAAGCAAACAACTCGAATAAAATTGAGTTATTTTTTACAGCGACTCGAATCTTTCCAACACTTTATTGCCAGTGTTAACTTTCCTGCGCTTTTTGAATAATGGCTGCGCAGACGTGAGATATTGCAACAGCGTGCTTATACACGAAACTTTGTAGAAAGCAAGAGGGTTTAAACTCGCAACCTATTGGTCACAATCAGCGCATTATCACAGGTAACCATGATTACCGACAAAAACTTTGGTATTCAACATGATTATTTGTTATGATGTTACACCAAGCTGTTACTTCGTATGCGCTCGTGCAACACTGCTACCCAACCGAAAACTAATCGTCTATCTTCATTTTACCAGTAAGCTACTAAAATCTTGTTCCAGACAATTGTAAAATAGAATCTTGCTGAACTGCGGTGCTAAACCCTCCGTCTGCCAGGCACGTGGATGACGCAATTTCTTTTATCTCGCGTTCTGATTGGCTAAATCAAACACGACTCTGAACCTCCCACCACCAGCGCATTACAGTGAGAAACGTCAAAACCAGTTGCAGATTCGACGACGTGAAAGACAGATCAGCGTTGGAGATCTCTCAAGCACATTGCACCCGGTAGTAAGCGGCAAAGAAGGATTTTTTATATTTTCCTGTTGCTTTGCTCGAAGCATGCCATTTTGGTTTGCAAGTCTTGCTTTGAAAACGAACATACAAAGCAAAACAAGTAAAACTTTGCAAAGTTTTGCGAAAACAATGTACTTCTTACGAAACTGTTTGTTTCGAAGAACATGCTTTATTTCAGATGCATGGTTTTTTGCAAATTGTGCTGAGACAGTGCTGAGACAATTTAAAGCATTACAACCAAATGTTGATATTACGCAAGCCCATGCGTTTGAATTTTTATTATTTTTGACATGTGCTTGGCAGGCACATTGCGTCCGGACGTGCGACAAATAACATTGCGCCCGACGGAGGGTTAAACATTTATAAAAATGAAAGTAAATTGTTCTTTCTAAGTTTTACAACTTTTAATTTAAAAACGAACAGAATTGAAATTAAAGCTGTCTAATGTAAAATTTTATGATTTTATTAAAAAATTAAATTGAGGTATCATATAATACCGTAACTTTTGCTCTATGACTACTTTTCAAGAAGAAGGCAGTTTTAAGGCAAGGTTATCTAATTTTCTTCAAAAAGTTGAATATTTTCTCTCTGCTTTATTGTCAAGCCCAAGTCACCAGTATCGAGTCCCGAGTGGAATTGAGTCATTTGGTGTAAGTAATTTGAATCAAAGACTCATTGACTTTAGTCTCCCCAAGACTGCCTTTGACCCTACAAAGACGTAAACGACAGCTGTTTGGGGGTTAAGCACACACTCACTTGCAGCACAGACACGCAAACGTATTTATCCATCCATCCACACACCGCGCACAGAAATAAAAAATGCTAGCACAGGAACGGAATTTATACAGTTTGAATGGAGTGAGTGCTCCAGGCCACTCTAAAATTTACCGCAAAGGGTCCTCCTCAAACATCATGTTAAATAATGCTCCCAAAACTAATTAATCTTATTTCATCATCAGAATCATGCCAAGACATCAAAGCCTCAAATCGAAAAATTGTTTTAAGTGTGAGGGGTACTTGATATTTTAGACTTTGCTACTTTCTCTGTGCAAATCCTTAAGCTCATACGTTGCTATTTTTCTAAGTCGTAGCCCAAATTTAAATATTTCAGTTAGCCTACTAGTGGTAGATTGATTCTATACTAAATATGGTCTCCAGCCACCTTACAAATTTTCTTGTAGCAAGTACATAATTTCTTGCTTTGATTTACCGGATTATACGTATGCTTTCACCAATCTCAGTGAAATTGTAACACTGTAGTCTAAAGTCATAATTGCTAAGCTCCAAACTTTGGCTTATTTTGTTTGTTTGTTTTAACAGCTCGATTAACGATACTGCGACTGCGCCTTTTTTCCATTTTAAAGCAATCAGTGTGAGCATAATCATTACCGGTGAAATTAGTAGCGAAGAAAGTCAGTGCAAAAATCATTTGAGGTAGTGTCATTGATTGCTCTTTAGCGCCAATTAGAGGAAATATTGAGCTTTTCGGGCTAGATCAAGACAGTTTCCTCAGGGAATGCAGCTGAAGCAGCAATAAAAGCTATTTACCACTCCAATAAGTTGCAATAAAGGTTTTGCTTGGTATTGTAGATTTGATTTCAGCCGTTAAAAGTCTCATATTGTTGTAAGAAAGGTGTAATTGATATTGAAGGCGGCTAATTATTATGATTCAAGTAGAAACCAATAGGCTAATGCAAGAGAAAATTCATTGCCTAGAAATTAACAAACAGTAGTGTCATTGTGCCCAAGTTAAGTTCTATAGTTTGTTTGTTAAGTCTTAAGGTCTTTTTTAAAAAGAGGTTTTAACGAATAAAATTTTACATTAGATAATTTTTGAAAGAAACACAAAATATTGATGAGAAATTGAGAGAACTTTATGATTTCATGTACTACCTGTACTAGTAACTTGCAGTCTAGTATTAAAGGGTTCCGCCAATCTGTTTACAGATCACAAAATTTATCTTCTTGTGAATTGTGCCTCGATGCGATGACGTCGAAGCAAATCTGAATTAAAAACCAGTATTAACCGCTTATTTTTTCTGAACCCAAACCGAATCTGAAATTCTAAGATTTGGCGCTGGTAAACCCGAAGGGAACCTAAAACACAATTCCTATAAAACATTGAACCTGAACCGGTAAACATAAACTTGATAAATCTGAACCGGAGAGTTGCTATTAAAACGGTTTCACTTTGTCAAGCAAATCCATTTAGAAAACTGGCAACCTTAAGTGCATTAGTAGTTTTTCAGACTTTGGTTCAGACCTTGCCTGAAATCCAAAAGTATGATTTCGAAAAATAAAAAAGGTAAGGAAATCAATGGTTGAGTGAATCCAAGAAAACAGAAAAAAATTAAGCTTTTTCTGTTGAGATTTACTTTGTTTCTTACTCTTAGGCGGTTTGGTTCTTTAAATTTTATAACCAAAGATAAAAGCCCGAGAAAGTCCAGTCGTATTACCCAAATTTTCAGCTATTTGTTCTCGCAATACTACACATATATTTGACATAGATTGTAGATTTTGGTAAAAACATGGATTTCTATACAAGTCTATACACAACAATAAATGAATTTATAAAACGGTTTATTGAAGCAGTAAATAGAAACGCTCCACTTCAACCGGCATCCAGAAAGCAAAAAAGAATTGTGCCCAAGTCCTGGTTGACGATAGACATTCAAAAACAGTGTTTCCCAAACTGTGTGCCGTGGAAGACTTGCAGGTATGCCGCGGTTTTTTTTTTAAATACTTATTATTTATAAAAGTTTTCATTCAAAAACTGATTAAATGCTGCCATAAAGCAATGGTTGATAACGTCGGAGATCGTGTTATCGTGTTTTGTTGCCCGAAAAAGTGGTGATCTCCGAAAAAAAGGTCATCACCTTTCTCGCTGTCATATGTAATGCTACTCGCGATCAACATAAAGAGATTTATGTGGCTGTTGTGCCGCGAAATTTGCTTAGTTTTTTTAATGTGCCGACAGACAAAAAAGTTTGGCAAACACTGTTCTAAAATATAAAATAAATGTAAAAAAGCCTTTCGCGCAGTGTGGTGTTCCACGTCACATGTCGTACAGTTTATCATACAACAGCTGTGTAATTCTAGGCATCGTTTTGTCTTTACAATTGTGTTAGTTTGCAGCATGTTTTCTGCCAGTAATTTTTTATTCTAGCACCCACTGAACGCGTGCTTCACTCCTCTTTAGAAGGTCCCTCCTTCGCCTTCAATACAAGCTTCTACGAATTTGGAATTTAGTCTCCTCGTAATTCGGCTTGTTAACCTTGTTTGAAAATCATGGGCAATTGCAACACTTGCGAACCGTTAACCTTTTTGGCAATCTTATATTACGACATGTTCTCTTAGAATCCAGAATGGTTCGTATGCAAAGCCATCCGTTTCATCTTCTGTTACATCCCAATGATTTTATTTTTCTGAATGTAATATTCAACCGTTCTTCACGTGTTTGCCCCAATTTTTATCATGACGAATGCTAATTGACGTCGGACTAATTAGTCTGCTCAGCACGGTGAATTTATACAGTGACGACTGTGTGGTTCGAATGTTCAATAGAAAAACAATATATTTATCAATAAACAACGCGGCATGAAATTTGTGTTTCTGGTTATTCTGACCGCCATTCTAGCTAGGGAAAACTTGGTCAGGGCTGAACCTTGCTTGCGGAAACCGTTCGTTGCAACCAAATACCATAAATTGGCTTTAGCAGACGTAACGACCAAGCCTTCATCGAGTTCAAATTTACCGAAATACTTTAAACAGAACAAAAGAACTAGCCAAACAAAACTGTTACCATGTCAAACTTCCTGAGAACAAAAAATTTCAATCAATCAATCAATTTTATTTTATTTTTGTCCAAATAAGCATACATAGAAATAAATTACACAGCAGTGGACAAAAAAAGGAGACGATGGCAAAACGATATACGTTAATACATGCACATGAATAGAATTTAGATTAAATGTGAAGATAATGGCATGGCCATCGCACCTGTAAGATACTAGGTAAAATAAAAAACACACACGAAGAAAAGCATATACAGTATGTAAAAAGTGCCGCTAGAGACAGTAAAAATAAAAAACTGTCAAGTTGTAACCCTAACAGGGGAGGCTACCAGGTGCTACACCTTGCCCAAGGGTGACCTGGGAGCAACGACAGCTAAGAGACAGCTCCTTTACGTCTCAAGGCACATAAACCCTGTCGCCGGTTGTAGTTTTAAGTCATACACCTAGGAACTTTAACTTTTCAGGAACATTTAGGAAATCATCGTTAAATTAACAAATACTTAAAAAAAATTCAAACCATTTTCATGTAAACTGAAAATTAGCAAAAACAAAACAGCCGCATTACAGCTGCAAGATATAGCCAGTAGGCTTAACAACTATTTCGATAGCCGATAGGTTCAATAATGAAATTGTACAAAAAATGGCTGAAGCTGTCCCTCCAATGGATACAAGCCAGCAGGCTTCAATCCCACTAGCTGAAAGTTTTTTCAATTCTGTTTTTCTTTGTCCTAACCCAGAAGAAGTGGGTGACATAATTAAGCAAATAAATTCAATTAAGGCTGTTTGATCTGATGTCGTTAAAGCCAAATTTACTTGTAACATATATAACATAATAACAATCTATGAACGTCTAAGTGAATTATTGAACATTTGTTTGTAAAAACATGTTGCAGCCCCATACCCAATAAAACACCTATTTTGAAAATATAACTTACTAGCCGGCTTTGCCTGCGTCGCCCGGCAGAGGCCCTACATCAATAATGTCCGGGTTTAGTACTTCGGTTCAACCGGCCAAGCCGGCTTCACCCATCCGACTTTTGTGTGAGCAGTAGCGGAAAGTTAAGGAATTTTATATACTTTCACAATTCTAGTACACAAAATTGTGATCATCATATTCTCTTAATCATGACTGGCAATGCTCACAAAGAATCTTGCCACAAATTATTATCGTTAATACTTGTGAGGGAGCAGGGATTATACGTAATCAAAACTGATTGTAGCAGCGAAATAGTGGTTGCTTTCACAATTAAAGAAAAAAAACTATTTAATTGTAGACCTATTTTGCCAATTGGTGCTGCCGCTTTCCTATTTATATTTGTGGTATTAAGTTCCTAATTTGGCTGCACTTTGGGTCTTGTTTCCGGCATAGCGACAAAACAGGCTATTGTTCTCTCTATATTCAGTTTTCCAAATTGTTATGGTTAACTTTTTGCGTTGATTTTCTCTTTAACTTGGTATTTTATTACAATGATGTAGAGCATAGACATAAATGACATAACTACCATAACAGGCAGCATATCAGTACAAGAAAAAATCCTTGCTTTATAGTATATATGACGGCGTCACCCGCAGAGACCCCGTCAGTAACGTCGGGATTGAGAGTGTCGGTTCAGCCGGCCAAGCCGGCTTTACCTATTACGTTCTTGTATGAAGAGTAACCAAATGTTTACGTGTTTTATGCACATAAGATGTTTTCGACTTTTTGTGCTCCTTTTCCAAATAGAATATCTCATTTCAAGATCCAGGCTATGTCTTTCTCTATGTGACTGACGATCTGTTCATTGCTGACACGAACCCAAGGGAGCCTTGCTTTTCCCGTAGTTTGGAAGTAGGGATTACATTTCTGATATTAAGCTATTCTAAAGCAAAAAGAACAAAAATATCTTGCGTGTGGTGCGATTTCACACAGTGACACTATTATATTTTGATTTCCCCCTTAAACTTTCTCAAGTTCTCGCTGGCTACGCATTATGTAGCATGTTTTTTCCCTGCTTGACGTGCCCTGGGAAGTGAAAAGAGTCCTTGCTTTTCCTCAAATGTTTGGTTTGACCCCGGTAGCTCTATAAAGCCATTATAAAGCAAAATACCAATAATATTGTTGTAGCCACTGCAACTTCGATGTTACAAACCACAAATCAAAAGTCAACAATAGCAATCTTAAATTATAAACCGAACGGAATCTACGAAAGTAGCTATCATGATAGAAGTGACTAGTCGCCGTATGGAGTGCACTCTTTTGACATCTAACTACAGCAAGATGCATGCTGTTGCGCTACAATGGTAACCCCGACAAAGAAGCTTCATCTCTCCCGATGTAGTTGGACGGCAGCGCCATCAATTAAGCAACAGAAGCCATCGTTGAGTCGTCGAGCCCAAACCTCAAGACCGCCTTCCAAATGAAGTCTTGACGGAAACTTCATTCACTTCGGTCGGCAAGCTTATCTCTCTCTCATCGATGGCGGGGAAGGCATGTTGCAGCCACTGCAACTTCGATGCATACATGCGCAGCTATCGCGACAATGAGATCTAGCTACTAAGAGTTGCATGAGCACGAAGATGTTACAAACCACAAACCGAAAGTTACCAACAGCAATGTTAATATATAAACCGAAGGAAATCTACGTTCAGTATCTATCATGATAGAAGTGACTAGTCGCTGTATGGAGTGCACTCTTTTGACGCCGGACTTCAGCCAGGTGCCTGCCGTTGCGCTACAATAGTAACCCCGACAAAGAAACTACATCTATCCCAATGTAGTTGGACGGCAGCCTCTTCAATCAAGCAACAGAAGCCATCATTGAGTCGCCGAGCCCAAACCTCAAGACCGCCTTCCAAATGAAGTCTTGATGGAAATCTCATTCACTTCGGCTGGCGAGCTAATCTCTCTCTCATCGATGGCGGGGAAGGCATGTTGCAGCCACTGCAACTTCAATGTTACAAACCACAAATCAAAAGTCAACAATAGCAATCTTAAGTTATAAACCAAACGGAGTCTACGAAAGTAGCTATCATGATAGAAGTGACTAGTCGCCGTATGGAGTGCACTCTGTTAATATCTAACTACAGCAAGATGCCTGCTGTTGCGCTCCAATATCATCCAGATGGTGCGGTTTAACACAGTGACGTTAATTTTGGTTTTGCCTTAAACTTTTTTAAGTCCCTGTTGGCTACGCAATATGATTCATATTTGTTTTTCCCTGCTTGGGTATGCTCATAGAAGTTAAATAAGTTCTTGCTTTTCCCAAACTTTTAGATTTGATTCCGGTAGCTCTATAAAGCTATTATCAAGCAAAATAGAAAAAATGTTTCTCCTAAGTATGGTGCGATTTTACCCAGGCAGGCCATACTATCACCCGTGCCGATTTAAAACGTATCGACCAATGCAGTTGCGCCAGCTTAACCGTACAGCCACTTGTTAGAGCCACAACAAAATGATTTACTAAATATAAGCCATAGTTCCTGTACATGTAGTGGTGATCATGTTGGTTGAAGAATGGAAGTATTCAAAAAGAAAAAACAATGACACAAACTACCATTTGTAATTTTTGAAAGAGTAAGAGGGGGAGATGAAACATAGTCAAAACTGATGGCGTAGCCCAAATCGTGATCGCTTTGAATCATAAAGAAATGAGCTGTGTGGTGGTAGTCATGTTCGACGATTTGGTGGACCAGCTTTCGTATTAATATTGGTGACGTTAAGATTTTTGTTAGCGCTGTTTGCTTTAACTCGATCTTAACATGAAAAGGAGTCCTGCCTTTCCTTAAAGTCATACAAGCTATTGCAATAGGCGCCTATTAAGCTCTTTTCAAACAAAAACATTCCCTCTTAATCCAGTGTTACAGATTGATGCTATTATTGTTTAATTTTGATCTTTTCTTCAATTTGGGGATTTTTTATTACATTTAACTTTTGCCCGTAATCTAGACCTCCCTACTTTTAAATGAAGATTAGTGTTTTGTACTGATAGGCATATCCTTGCAATTACAAACATCAGTAATGGGCTTTACCATTTATGTTTGCTATCAAAATGACAGTAGATAATTTCCTGCTTGCTGTTGTTTCCACTATATAGTGACAAGCATTGAGATGTCATTTGACATTATGACCTCACAATGCGTTTTGAGCCATTATTATTAGGACTGCTACTTACTACTTCTTCGTCACTGTAGGTGAATTAATATGAGCTAATGTCTCTGACTGCGTGCATGTTCCTTGGCCCTGGCATAAACGCCGCCATGAAAAGAGCAAACCAACCCAAATTGAAGCACTCACAGTTCAGTTATAGCAGTAGTGAGAGCCCCCATCAATAATGTCGAGGTTAAGAACATCAAATCATCTGACTGCTGCGACACTCTTACCCAATTGCAAAGGAAATTGCTTCAACATTTAAATCATACGTAGCTCGACCCCTACATTTTGTTGCAAATGATAAGAAAAGACCATCTTTACCCCATCGTCTTTTTGTTGGGTAATCACCAAGTGTTTTGCTGGGAGAAGGCTACATATTAAAATTTGTAGACTTCATTTTTCAATGAGTTTTTTGAATAATTTCATTGATAATGCTAAACATCGATGCTATCGAGAAAGAATAGCCAAAATGTACCAAAGAACTTAGTTTTTCTAGAAATTGCAATTTGATGAACTGCAGGCACTAAATTTTGTGGGTTTCTAACTGCTAGACTTCATTTAATAAACATTTGGAGACTTCAGATTTTGATGGATATATTTGAAAACGTCGACAGACAATGCAAAAGAACCACGCTTGTGAGGAAAAGTAGTCAAAATGTACCAAAGAACTAACTTTTTCAAACAATTGCAAGTTTGATAGCTCAAGTAGGATAAATGTACAACTAAAAATGAAACACCATGTATGGCAATCAATTTTTGATCAGTCATCATAAACTAATCCTTAGGCCCAAGTAATTGGAGTTACATATTGCTGGAAAGAATATTTCCTAAGTTTTTCAAGGATAGTAATTGTCAGTACTTTAATATAACGTTTTTGTACTAAAGTCACCTGTTTTTACTGAGCTCACCACTTTTGAGAGGGGTAAAAGTTACACCACCGGTCTTAAAGTTCAGTTTTTTCAGTATAAAAACTAATACTAATTGTACATATTATACACTATCGGACTCGCCAAATAACCTTTAATTTGTTGAAAAATTTGAAAAACAGTTGAGAAATAAGGTCACAAATCAGTGTTTAAATAAACTAATTTTGCAAAAAGATTGCAATTTTTGAAGACATCTTGATATTATGATCTACGGTAGCAAAGATTTGTGTTAATCGTACAAGACATATTATGACATCATTGAGCTAGTTTAAGCACGCAAGCAAAATAGAGAAGAAAAATGCATAGATGGCTCGAAGTGCTTGAATAAAGAATTGCTCGTAGCATAATCAAATAGACATTAATAGTTGTAAAGTTGTTTTTATCAAAAACAGCTTATTAATATCTCCTGAAAGAACGTTTAATCGCGTTTCTGCGATGAGTACTTTTTGAGAAAGAACAAAAAACAGATTGATTGTGAGGTTATTTTAGACCCCAAACAAATGAAAGTTTTTGAAATGTGGTAAGTCGGAAGCTGGTTTTCGTTTGAGCAAAAAGCGGTTGTCCTCTGTCAAGTAATACAAATTGTAAAAAAAATTTTTTTGGTATGACGTTATCATGACGTCACGAATATCCTTATGACACTCACCACGGGGTGGTGATCAATTGTACCAAGTTTGATGGTTGTACCTTCAGCAGTTTCATATCAGTTAAAACAAACAGACACATAGACACACTGACAAACAGATTTGCGCTTTATAATATTAAATTAGACAAAAATCAATTTGGCTTCCAAAAGAATTCTTCCACCGTTTCGGTCATGAATGATATCTCTGGTACGAGAAATTGCTAAATAGCTTTGATCATAGTATATACAATTAAGTATCATAAATGAGTAAATTTGCGTTAAAAGAATAGTTTATATATATATATATATATATATATATATATATATATATATATAGTTATTGTAATGTGTTGTTTTATTTTGCTGTGATTATTTTAATTGTAAATCTGAATTGTCTGAAGCCCTAAACTTGCTAAACTTTTTTCGAAAAAAGACCTTTTTTCTTTTGCATGTATTAGTAGATTTGTAACTCACACGCCTCTTCTGACGTCACAATGGTTGACCACGTCACTAAGTTCCCAAGTATTCTAGTGAATCTTGTTTCTTCTCGAAGATTTATTTTGATTGCCAATTACGTAATTTATTAACGGTGCTTTTTTTCTATGTTACGTGATATTGTTCTGGCAATTTCTAGATTATATTCTAGTTGTATACATAAGGCGGCGAGATTTTTCACTCATTCAGAGAGAGTAGTTTAGTAGAGAAAAGAGTGTAGTAAAAAGGCATTGCTCTGTGGTGATTGTTGTGACAAGAATCAAGCGATTATTTTGGTTAGTCTTTGATATTTATATATTAAAGTGCTTTGGTTTCTGTGTTTGATAAGCGAAAGAATTCGAAGTTTTAAAGTGGTTTGTGAAGATATTAGCTCTGTTCTTGATCGAGAAGTGCGCAGGTTAAAGTATCTTAGTGGAAGCCAATCTTTTTCTTAGCTATTAAGTTGGAACCAAACTTAATTATTCAATCGATGCTGCAGATCGTCTCAATTTTAAGAAGTATATTAAAGATTGAGATAGAATCAAAAAATTTCTATTGAATCGCGACAACAAGAAATGTCAATTCTTGGATCCATTGGTGTATGCAGGGGGGCTCCTATGCACGCTCCCCCCTCAGAAACAGTAAAATGTCCATTTCAGCAATTATTTGCCAAAAATCATTCTCGCGCTTTCCCTCAGGAAATTGTTGAACGTGACTGTTGGCTGCCATGATTGTAACTACAACATGCATTTGTCCAAATTTAGGACTGTGGATGCTCGATCTCCAAAGAAAAGGTAATTACCCTATACTTTGGCACAATTAAGACCATCGCCAACATCGATCTCCAAAAAACAAAAGGTTAAAGAAATAAAGAAAATGAAGGTCTGTTTGTGAGTATATTTTTGTAATTTTTGATCGGGAGCAAATTACTGTGGCTAAAATTACTAAAGGTGGAACATAGAAAAAGCGCTCAGAAACACTAAGCTAGAGTATTGAAAAGTAGTCAGAACCACACTAAAGTACTTTTCAAGAAAGTAGGAAAGAAAAGTACCAAGGAATAGCGAAGGGGGATCAGAGAGCACAACACTTTATCAATTACTGAGATTCAAAGTTGTCTCTTATTTGCCTATCATTGACAAATTATTTTGTCCATGAAGATCTGAATTGAAGCTTATGACCGTCTTCAGAACGAATTATTGTTTCTGAGAGAGCTAAAGCATTAAGACTAACTCCAAATTTGAAGAAAGCACTACAACACATTGTGTTACCAATATTCATATGATCTCGAAGAGTCACTGCGTTATGACTGATTTTACTGCACTTCGAAACAGCCAAGTATATTTTACAATAAATGTAGCATAGAAATTCAAATGTTGACTTTGATGAATGAAAATGGGCTCATGTCTGCTTTTTCCAATGTATCTCTTGTATTAAAATTGAGTTTTAGCGTGATGATTTCGAACTGTTTGGGCGAAAGCTTATTTTCAGTGCTCCAAAGAGCAAGGAATCAATTGCGTTCGGCTAAGGGGCAGAAAACAATGAATTGATCAGCTTTTCTCTGTGTTGAAAATGATAGGCTTTGTATTTGGGAGCTAATAATAGTCGCCGTTGATGTTGTTGCAGCCACTGCAACTTCGATGCATACATGCGCAGCTATCGCGACAATGAGATCTAGCTACTAAGAGTTGCATGAGCACGAAGATGTTACAAACCACAAACCGAAAGTTACCAACAGCAATGTTAATATATAAACCGAAGGAAATCTACGTTCAGTATCTATCATGATAGAAGTGACTAGTCGCCGTATAGAGTGCACTCTTTTGACGCCGGACTTCAGCCAGGTGCCTGCCGTTGCGCTACAATGTAGTGAACAACTTTGGTTTGGCTAAATCTAGAAAACTGTCGTTGAAAATGTTTATTATTCAAAAACTCGGTATATTGTTTTTGTTGTTTCGTTTTAAGTATGGTAGGCTACGTTGAAGTATAGACTCTGAGTACCACATGTTTCAGGTTTATTAAAACTTGAACGCGGCCCATGCCCTGTCCATGCGCAATAAATGTATGTAGCGTGTCGCGCCTTGCACTTCATCGAGCTGCCATGCCAAACATTTTTTTGTGCATTTTTTTTGTTAGTTTGCTTTTGGCGGCTTTGCACTTTGCTCCCGCGGATGTATGTGATTCTAATGGTTTAGCCTACAGTACGAGCTGTGTTTGCTATTTTGCAACTTCGTGCGTCCCCAGTTTGACGCCCAGCCCGTGTACCGTTGCTGCCTTATCTGACGATTTTACTGACAAAGTAATATTAAAATCTTATGAGCGGGCTCTTCGTCTCCCAACCTCCTTTCCTATTTCAAGTTTGGCCAAACTTAGAGTGGAATCAAGATTTTGCAGATCTTTCTGGAGAGCTTTTACGTCCACTCACCCGCTCATACCTCTTTCCACTTCTCCTAGGGAAGCTCTTCTTGCTTGCCCTCCCTTTCCTCCTTGGAATCTGCCTTCCTTCACTGTGGAGTCCACCCTTTCCTCTTCATGCCCCCGTTTCAATCCCCTTCTCTGTCACCAAGGTGCAGCTCTCGCCCACCTTGACTCTCTCTCCCTCATGATCTGATACTCTGGAATGATGGCTCTGTTCCTTCTCCTCTTGGCAAAAACGGCTCCGGCCTACTTGCCAACTGCTCTCTATGTGGCACTGAGGCCACTCTTTCCTTTTCAGCAGGCCCAGTTTGTTCAAGTTTTTCCGCTGAAGCCTGCGCCATTCTGCAAGCTCTTTGCTGGTCTCGGCAGCACCAACAAGTCTGCCACTTTTCTTCTCTTCTTCTTCTACCTGACTCTCGTTCTGTCCTCGCCACTCTGTCCTCTCCTCCATCTTTCCTTTTACCTGAACTTCTGTGGCAGATCTGGCAGGAACTGCCTTCTCTCTCCTTCTGTTCTATTAAACTACAATGGGTCCCCAGACATTCGTTTCTCCCCGGGAACGACGCGGCTGATGAGCTGGCCAGACGGGGTGCGCTACTTGCGCTATTTGCAATCCTTTGTAGCCCCTACCTCTCGTATCCACTCTCGTCTTTTCTCGGACTGGAGGCGTACTGTCTCATCGAAATTCTTTGACACACAGGTTCCCTCGATTCCCACCGAAGAACTTGTGCTCCCTCGTCATGCTCGCTGTGTCCTCTCTTGTCTACGCTGCAACGAACACAACTGTCTGTTAAGTTTTTATTTCTCTAGGATTGGCAGAATCGAGAATCTTTCCTGCAGTGCCTGTGGACACTCGTCCCAGGACACCTCTCATCTCATTCTGCACTGTTCAGCTACGGACTCTTTGCGCCGCTCACTCTTTAGCGACTCTATGTCTCTTTACGACCTCTGGCCCAGACCCTGGAGAGTTGCCTGGCATCTGCGGCTCCATGGTATTCCGCCATGCCCCCATCCCTTGGAAGGGGTCGGGTAACAATAACAACAAGTATTATTAACTGACAAAGTGTCCACCTTTGTAGCCGCTAGGTTATCTCCGCCTAAAGAATGTCGTGCTCCTATAATTCGCACGCCTGGCGATGTAATCTCACGCCTGGAATCTTAGTCTTTATGGGCAATCTAGCCGTGGACTAATATCTATTATGTCACTTATGATGATTACCCTTAATGGCTTTCTGGCAATCTAGCCGTGGACTAATATATATAATGTTACTTATGACGATTAACCTGTATGGCTTTCCCGCAATCTAGCCGTGGACTGATATGTATTATGTACTTATGATGATCAGTTTAAATAATAGTCCCTGCAGTTGGCGACTGGAGTAATTGTCCGCGCTGGCTTGTAAGCGCGAGGTCCTCTACAAAGACTGGTTCAGTACAGCAGCATGTAGTTTTACATATTATTTTCAATCCACCCGTTGAGATGTGACTAGAGTTGATTGCAATTGATATTGCACCGCGTATTTGTTTATTATTATTGCATGTGTCTAAAATCGCACACATTTATTTTTCTTTTTTTATTAGTGTTAGATAATGTTTATTTATTTTTTTCCTCATAATTGCTCGTTGATCGCCTTGCTTTTCCCACCGTCTTTTGGTGTCTACTGTTTTTGTTCATGTGACGTGCGCAGTGACCTGGTTTACATAGACGTGTGCAGCGACCTAGTGTTTGGTCACGTGTGCAGTATTTTGTTGCCGACCATGCGGTCGGATATTTTCGGCTCTCTTTTGTTGTTGATCGTCGTGGCAGACAGACCTGTTCTAGTTGTCTGCCACAACATCTTTCATCGCTGGGCTTTGTTGAGGACGGACGTGATTTTGATTGTCTGCTACAACTAAGTCAATGTTTGTCTTAACATCAATGCAATAAAAACATTAGTGTCATGCTTTCTTACTGGTGACTGCCATAGTTCCCAGCAATTGGGGTTCAGTCCGCCCGCTCTCGTTCAAAGGAGCACATTTCCTACATGTAGTTACAAGATATAAAAGCAAGAATTATGTAAACTTGAGACAAAATTTCTAATTTTTTTTGCATCGTTTTTACACTTGAGCTAATTTCAGAAATCGGGTCGACTTGAAAACTACTTCGGCAAATAGGAAGGTTGCATATGATGTCACACATTTCGCGCCAAAAAACTTGGCTGACCAAAAGCTCTAATTTATGCTGGAGAGGTATAGGGCGAACACCAACTTTTGGGGTTATTTTGAAAACTAATGAAAAATTAATTAAAATTTGGAATGAATTATTGCTAGTTGGATACTCGGAAACAAATAAATTTCACCAAAGGCAATTTGGTTGAGATTTGATCTTTCAGTTAGCTAGTATAAGCCTAGCACAGTGTGCTAATTTTTAAAAAATGCCCCTAAGAAAAGTGCCAACTAACTACCATTTGCTCCTCACTTAAAAGTAAACTACACCAATTAGATACCAGTCGGTACATTAGCAAAAACAACCATTATTTGATCATTACTACCGGTACGGTAAGCTTGCCGGCAAGTTTACTCGTTGTGTCCATGAGCAAGGCATTTAACGGTATGCCTCCACCTTTATATAGCTACAGGTGCTGGGGCCAAGCAGTCTACCCGTCTTGGTGACCCAATGTGACGAAGGACATGCAAACGAAGCATGAGCTCATACGCATGAATAAATAAATCGGTACCGTAATTTTTACATTACCCTTGGTCCAGCAGTCTAGGTAAAAGCCTAAACAATTGTTTAAGGAGTAGTTAAGGTCACAAAATTACATCTGAACTATCAACATGACTGGCCTGCAATTACTATTGACAAAAAATTTCAAAAATTTACTGATTTTATCCAACAATAACTAATCCAGCATATGACAAATGGTACAGAAGTCTGCCCTGTCATTTAGGCTAGAGTATAACTTAAGTTTTCAACTTTTCAGAATGCTCATGCCACTAAATATACTGTATAAGTTACACATTACAATTAACTTAAACTCAGCATTCCGAAACACGCTGATTACTTGAATATGAAACCCTCACAGAAGCTGGCTACAAATCAGCCTGCATGTTTAGCCCACAAAATTAGCTCAACTATTAGCAATAACAAGCAAGCCGTAGCACCTCTTATCTTACTTTGACCTTAGATTCATTCCTTAACATCAGTAAAACAACATATTTAACGTTCAATTAACAACTGTCACGTTTATCCATTTGATTTGCAAAAAACGATATCACTCCTATTCAATTCAATGCAAAATCTCTGAATCTGGTCAGCCAGATTTTTCGAAAGCGCATTTTGATGACGTTTGATCACATGCGTGCAATCTTCTTATTGGTTTGTCGCTGCTTCCTGGGCCATAGGCTATTGTGTATGTTACATCACAGTGGTGCTGTAGGTATGGATGGTATTGCACATTCCCGTTTTATTGACAAAAACAAAAAATTTTCATTTTGATTTGGCATGCCCAATCCAAAGTAATTGGTTCTTTTGCCTGACTTTTGATTGTTTTGCTTTTAATATTGTTGTAAACAGGAGGTGCAAACCGCTGCCATAAGTGGTAAATTGTGCGCCCATGATCTCCAAAAAAGGCCATTTCTTTTATATAAACCAAAAAGTTCAATTTAAACAAAAATTTTTCATTCAAAATGTTGACCTTTGAAAAAGATTTTCCTGCCACTGCAAGACCTTCTTTGTCTTCACATTAAAAATATTCTTTTATCGAGTCATACCAAAGGCTTTAAAAAATAGTATCCACAGCTTCCCTACTCGGCGCTCGGCATATAGAGGAGGTTGTGGAGAACAAGCCGGCAATTTCGCCTGTGTCCTAGGACAAGGCATTTAACGGGATGCTCCATCTTTATGTGGAAGAGAGGTGGCCTAGAGACCTCGGAAATAGCAACTTCCAAGCGAGTGCGGAGTAGTATAGAATGCGTCATTTGGCGCGGTTTTAGGCGGAGCAATTAGGCGGAGCAATGACGTCACGAGTAGGGGAATTTTTGGTCACGAGTGAGGAGAATTTTTTAATGAAAGGGGTAGGATGTGATACGGTGGGAGGGGGATCGGGACCCTACAAATCAGTAAAATGCTTTGAGTCACTAGAGGTTGGTAAGGAGTCAACTGTCAAAAGTTATAATGATTACGTTTTATTCAGCTGTTTGTTACGAATCTTTGCCTCAGACTTGCCCAAGCTTTTTCTCCGCACTGTGCTTACATGATGAAAAGTTTGAACCCTAGACTTTATTTGAAGGAGGACATAGGGAGCTAACTCTAGATCTGATAAAGTTAATATTAACACGGTGTGGATGGTATTTTAAAAAGTTTGGTGCAAAACTTATAATTTGTTATTACATGACGGTTTTCAGGTTGTGGTTTTTTATTTCAATGACGTGTTTAACTAGACCGTGGCAATGTAGTTGCCTGTTGCACAACCATGACGTATTTAACCGCGATTTTTGTTTTTTGTGTAGACAGGTCCAGACTTGTCTGTCCAAAATTTTAGGATATGATGTGTAAAGATTCAATTGTTGGTTAGGATATATTGTCTCTGATTTGTCCAGACTTGCCCAAGCTTTATTTCTGTACGGTGATTACATAATGAAAAGTTTTAAGGAAACTAATTTTATTTGAAGGAGGTCAGAGATAACTAACCGTAGGTTTTATGTAGGGAGGTCTGAGGGAGCTAACTCTAGATCTGAGAGAGCCAACACTAAGCTGAAAGAGTACAACCAACACAGTGTTAAAAAGTTTGACATCATTCTTATGATTTAACGGTTTTCAGGTTGTGATACCTTATTTCAACGATGTGTTTAACTAGACCGTGGGAATGTAGTTGCACAACCCATGACATATTTAACCACGATTTTTGCTTTTGTGTAGACAGGTCCAGACTTGTCTGTCAACAATTTTAGTATATGTTTTACTCACCTGTTGGTTAGAATATATTGTCTCTGTCTTGTCCAGACTTGTCCAAGTTTTTTCTCTACATTGTGCTTACATGATGGAAAGTTCTAAGGAAGCTAATTTTATTTGAAGGAGGGAGCTAACCACAGGACACTAATTTTATGGAGGACTGAGGGTGCTAACTCTAGGATTAAGAGAGCTAACCCTAGGTCAGAGAGTGCCAACTCTAAGAGAGCCAATCTTAGATCTGAGGGTGCTAACTCTAGGATTAAGAGAGCTATCTCTAGGTCTGAGAGTGCCAACTCTAAGGAAGCCAACCCTAGGTCTGAGGGTACTAGGTCTATGTGAGCTAGCCATAGCTCTAAGGAAACTGACCCTAGATTTTATTTGAAGGAGGTCGGATAACCCTAGGTTTATTAATTTTATGTAGGTTTGAGGGACCAATCTGAGGAGGTTAGTTCCAACACGGTGTTAAAAAGTTTGATGTCATTCTTATGACTTGTTATTGGTTTTTTGATTCTGACATGTTTCACAAGACCGTGGGAATGTAGTTACATCCTCATTGTGCAATCCATCACGACAGACTGCGAGAATGTAGTTGCATACATTATTGTGCAATCCATGACATGTTCTAGCCAGATTGCATCACTATTGCGCAATCCATGACGTATTCTATTTTTAGCATCACTATTGCGCAATCCATGACATGTTCTAGCCAGATTGCATCACTATTGCGCAATCCATGACATGTTTTAGCCAGATTGCATCACTATTGTGCAATCCATGACATGTTCTATTTTTAGCATTACTATTGTGCAATCCATGACATGTTCTATTTTTAGCATCACTATTGCGCAATCCATGACATGTTCTAGCCAGATTGCATTGCTATTGTGCAATCCATGACGTGTTCTAGCCAGATTGCATCACTATTGTGCAATCCATCGCGATTCTATATAAAGCGGGTGAGCGAGAATCATACTATTGTGTGAGAGAAATATGTGTGATGTTCCTGACTCTATTGCGGAAAATGTGGAAGAACCGTTTGCTTGTCATGCTCCATATAATCCACATATGGCTAACAGTGATGAACGTTTACAGTCCTTTACCAAGAATTGGCCTGTGAAAGGACATGTAACACCTCGTGAAATGGCAGATGCCGGTTTCTATTATTTAGATGACAGTGACCGAGTTGTTTGTTTTTATTGTGGTGGAGGTCTAAAGAACTGGGAACCAAACGATAACTTTGTACTCCACTTTCATTTTTCCTAGACTGCGTTTGTCAAAAGAATGAAAATTCAGACAGCATTGCTCCATTGTCTAGGGATTACTCTTGCTTCTACATTCAATATATTGCTCTTCATGATTGGGACAGGCCTCGGCAGGCATCCAAATTAATTTGTCTCGGAAATATGAGGTTTTTAATTCTTCTGGGACACAGTCGTCCAAGCTTTCACGACTGAGACTGAAATACATTGAATCTGTGTCGCTTTCCAACATCTCAAAGCAGCGATCAGGGATGTGCTTTTTCAAAAACAGATAAAAAAACTTCAGCATGTGTAATTTTGAATTTAAATACACGTTTATACCTATTTGAACAGGCAAGTCATGTCGAATTTTATGTTTCAGGCTTTTCACTTCATAAAGATCAGAACCAATTTCATCTAAATGTATGAAATGAGGATCGTTGATCACACGGTTTACTGTCTTCTCTGAATGGTAAGTGATGTTCCGGTGCTTTGCTTTATTTAATAGACTTGCCGAGTACAAAGAGTTGCCCGTTAGTTTATTTGTTAAAGCAATCACAGCTTTGGATGGATCGGTATCGGCTGCTCTTCTGGAATTTACAATTTCATGTGCTAGTTTGGCAAAGCATTTTTGTGGATAAAATTCGATAAACTCTTTGATCTTTGTAATCTCCAAACCCATTTCCAAATAAAATTTTGCCATTCCTGTATTAATTAAAATTTTTTTTCCAAAATGACTGCTAATCAAGTATTTTTTGGGTTTTTTAAGCAGACCATGTTCTTCAGCTACATTTCTCATGTAGTCACCAATGTCGTCTCTAGACACACACGTGTTTTTTATGATGAGAGGAAAATCTTTGTACATTTCTTTTAAATGAAATCCATATAATGTGCCGTTTTTCACTCCTTCTAAAATTTTTTGAAAAGACAATTGTCTCTTTGGTTGAACTGACTTCAAAGTTTTCAAATAAGCAGCAATATCATTTCTTTTTGCCAACTGTTTCCATCGACACTCCCGCATTTCCACTACATCAAATCCTTCTGCTTCCAACCGTCTTTTGTTTTCCAGTGTTGCTTTTCGGACTTCTGAATGAGGTATCTTTTTCACTGGATGTATTTCTTGCAAAGAACCATCCGAATTCCTGTTGGTGTTACAGTCAGTGCAAGAATGCCAAAAACAACCTAAAAACTGAAAAACCTGATTGCTCTCCTGACAAAATCTATCCACCGGTAAGCTGTGTGTAGATACTCGTCGTTCCCCCATGTTGTATCTGCTTTGAATAAATTTTTCCTCAGTTTGGGATACATAACTTAACCATTGATAGGCCTGAAGACCAAATTTTGAACATGGGTCAGGTCGGAAATTTTCTTCTTCTTTGTAGCGACAAAAATAACCAGTAGGGTTGCTCTGAGCAATAGCGTGTAAATATAGCGAATTTGCATCCAGACCAAGAACTTGCTTCACGGGTTCAGGATTGTCTATTTCATGGGAACGGATTTTAGTTTCACCGGCAATAGCCAGACGTGTGAACACTATGCTGAGACCTCCAGTAATTTGGTTGCGCATAGTGTTGTAAAGGTCTGCGTGTCGTTTGGGAAACAAACAGAAAAACGTTTCCTTTTCAATGCGTTTCATCATCTGTAATTTTGCCACCCCACTGACTGAAAAGGCTCTTTTAAAAATATCCAATCCTTGTTCTTTGTAGGGATGAAGCAGATTTTTAACAGCCGTAATAAAAGGTACGCAATCCAACATGTTGTAGTAAATGAGCATGTCTTTTAAAGTGTGCCAGCCTTTTTTAATCCATGTTTTTTTCACAAGTTCATATTCGTCCTTTGAAATGTTTGATTTGGTCAATGAGGAGTAAAAAGCTTGGTGATCTGGCAAACCGCTTTGTAATTTTGTCAGATCTGTCATAAACTCATATGGAAAATAAAATTTTGTTTGGACGCTGCCATAAGCAATCAGAAATTTTCGATAAGAAAACCCAGGTGCCAGAAAATGCCGAATATCCAAAAATCTCAACTTTTCAGTTTTAATGCACAAATAATTGTTGGCTTTTTTAATGACAAAATCAATTTTACCCAATAGCTGCTGTATCAGTGTTGGCTTGATTAAATTTAGATCGTAGGAGGCAGAATTAAAGCCAATAACAATTAATTCTCGGCAGTAGGCTTCAAATTCTTTGGTCAAATTTTCTTTTCTAACATTTTCGCTGAGTTCTAATGCTTGAAATACATAATCAAATTTGCTTTTCATGATTTCATAGGCAGCATTTGATGCACCTTCTAAGTGTTTTAACATTTTTTCCACCAAATCATTTTCATTGCCGTTGGTGACGAAGCACACTCCATTTTCAAAATTTGGTACGTTGGTGGCAAGGCCAACACTCAAGGGCACATGACGTGCTTCAAAACTTAATTTTGGTCCATTTCCAGGTAAATGTTCTTGAGAAAAATAGGCTTCGAAATCGTAGCAGGCAAAATATGGAAAAAATCTTTCGTTTGAGGGGACACAGATACCGATTTCCTCAAGTTTTTCGAATACTGTGGCTGGGTTTTTATGAATACCCCCTGGGAAAAGATCACGAACTGTGGTTTTACAAGTTTTCGTGTGCCGGTAATAGTGACAGTTTCGGTCCCAAAGTTTTCCGCAATGAATACATTGATATAAACGGCAACAATGTTCAAAATCAACAATGAGACTTAGATGATTTTTCCAAATATTTAATCTCATTGTTTCAGAATACAATTCCCGGCTACGTTGAATCAATTTACCAACCCCCTCCTCTAACTCGTAAACAACAAGATTAACTTTGAAAAAATCCTCTAAGTCTATAAAATCAACCAAATTCACACCAACAAAAGTGTTGGGAACAATATTAAACTGCATGCAATAATCGTTAAACAGTTTTTTGGCTTCACGTTCATACCACCGTCTATCAGCTCCTTGATGGACGGCCAGACATCGAAAAAAACAAAGATTGTCATTACCTGAAACGTTTGCAAGTCCATGATTGTTTGTGATGTAGCTTGGTAAGGACGCTCCTGCTCCAAGAGGAGCATCTTTCAGACTGTTCGCATAAAAAGTAATATTTGAAATGTGTACCACCTTCCATTTCGTATCGGGTCGAGTCAAGCCATCGTAAAAGGATTCTTCCGCCAATGAATTTAAAAAGTTTATCAAGTCCTTTCGATTGTTTATCAGCAAAGCTGTTTCCAAGATTTGAGCGTTGTTGAAGCTTGCGTGATAATAGCGTAACTCCTTTGTTTCTATATTTTTAAGTATGAATGCAAGACTGTAATTGATTTTGAAACGGTTTTTTTGGTGAATCATGATCCGCTCTGCTGTGGCTTCTATCAAATCTTTGAAATCTCTATCATAAAAAATGTTGAATATATTTTGCACTTTTCCTTTCTTCGTGAAACTCCTAATACTTCCCCAATATTTCTGCATAAAATCTTTCAATGCTGGATCAGATTCAGTCAATTCCTCGTTTTCCAATAATTTGTGTTGGTCTGGTTTGAAACATCTTTTTTTAGCTGGTGGTTCATCAATTGAAGAGGGTGCAGCTTCGTTTGAGACAGTTGGGGATTCTTTCATCACTGACAAATCTGCGGTTTGTTTACATTGATGATATTTGATATTGTCTGCTCTGTTTATTATTTTGTTGCATTTCGGGCATTGCACTTCGCTTGTTCTATAATGGGTGCTTTCTTTATGACGTCGTAAATCAGACAGTCGCGAAAAATCTTTCTCACATATTTCACACTTGTGCTTCTGCTGCTTTTCGTGTGCATTTTTCATATGCCTTACCAAATTCCTTTTCTCGGTAAAGACTTTAGAGCAAGTATTGCATTTGTAATATTCCATCTTCTCATTAAGTTCACTTTTATAGAATGAATATACTTCTCAGAGAAGCTGCTTTATATAGCAAGGTTGATTGCGCAACGGTGTTGAAAGAACTGACAAGAATAAGCAGGTGAATTTCATACACTAACAACAAAAATCGGGTCATGGCTAAAAATAGAATACGTCATGGATTGCGCAATAGTGATGCAATCTGGCTAGAACATGTCATGGATTGCACAATAATGTATGCAACTACATTCTCGCAGTCTGTCGTGATGGATTGCACAATGAGGATGTAACTACATTCCCACGGTCTTGTGAAACATGTCAGAATCAAAAAACCAATAACAAGTCATAAGAATGACATCAAACTTTTTAACACCGTGTTGGAACTAACCTCCTCAGATTGGTCCCTCAAACCTACATAAAATTAATAAACCTAGGGTTATCCGACCTCCTTCAAATAAAATCTAGGGTCAGTTTCCTTAGAGCTATGGCTAGCTCACATAGACCTAGTACCCTCAGACCTAGGGTTGGCTTCCTTAGAGTTGGCACTCTCAGACCTAGAGATAGCTCTCTTAATCCTAGAGTTAGCACCCTCAGATCTAAGATTGGCTCTCTTAGAGTTGGCACTCTCTGACCTAGGGTTAGCTCTCTTAATCCTAGAGTTAGCACCCTCAGTCCTCCATAAAATTAGTGTCCTGTGGTTAGCTCCCTCCTTCAAATAAAATTAGCTTCCTTAGAACTTTCCATCATGTAAGCACAATGTAGAGAAAAAACTTGGACAAGTCTGGACAAGACAGAGACAATATATTCTAACCAACAGGTGAGTAAAACATATACTAAAATTGTTGACAGACAAGTCTGGACCTGTCTACACAAAAGCAAAAATCGTGGTTAAATATGTCATGGGTTGTGCAACTACATTCCCACGGTCTAGTTAAACACATCGTTGAAATAAGGTATCACAACCTGAAAACCGTTAAATCATAAGAATGATGTCAAACTTTTTAACACTGTGTTGGTTGTACTCTTTCAGCTTAGTGTTGGCTCTCTCAGATCTAGAGTTAGCTCCCTCAGACCTCCCTACATAAAACCTACGGTTAGTTATCTCTGACCTCCTTCAAATAAAATTAGTTTCCTTAAAACTTTTCATTATGTAATCACCGTACAGAAATAAAGCTTGGGCAAGTCTGGACAAATCAGAGACAATATATCCTAACCAACAATTGAATCTTTACACATCATATCCTAAAATTTTGGACAGACAAGTCTGGACCTGTCTACACAAAAAACAAAAATCGCGGTTAAATACGTCATGGTTGTGCAACAGGCAACTACATTGCCACGGTCTAGTTAAACACGTCATTGAAATAAAAAACCACAACCTGAAAACCGTCATGTAATAACAAATTATAAGTTTTGCACCAAACTTTTTAAAATACCATCCACACCGTGTTAATATTAACTTTATCAGATCTAGAGTTAGCTCCCTATGTCCTCCTTCAAATAAAGTCTAGGGTTCAAACTTTTCATCATGTAAGCACAGTGCGGAGAAAAAGCTTGGGCAAGTCTGAGGCAAAGATTCGTAACAAACAGCTGAATAAAACGTAATCATTATAACTTTTGACAGTTGACTCCTTACCAACCTCTAGTGACTCAAAGCATTTTACTGATTTGTAGGGTCCCGATCCCCCTCCCACCGTATCACATCCTACCCCTTTCATTAAAAAATTCTCCTCACTCGTGACCAAAAATTCCCCTACTCGTGACGTCATTGCTCCGCCTAATTGCTCCGCCTAAAACCGCGCCAAATGACGCATCCTATGCTACTGTGCGGACGTCCCGTCTAAAAGATAGCGATACAATTTGTTTTCTCGTGAATGGAGGATAAATATGGTAAAAAAAAAGGAAAAAATATGCATCTAAACAAAAATTACTCTGAAAAGTTTGAAAGTTTTCAATAAAAAAATGTTGATCTTCAAAAAAACAACTTTACATGAACACAAAATATCTTCAGTTTGACTCACTGATTGTTGTTATTAAAATAAACCCTGTAATGCTGCCGCCAATAGTAAAACTATGCGTATCGATGTTGAAGAACTAGCCCATCCGTTTTTTTTGTAAATCTATTTATTGCGTTTTTCCGTAATTTTGCTTGTTGTGTACCTTTGATTGGTTCACTTTCGGTTCTGCCAATGAGTTGTTCAACTTTCTCGGCTTTTTGTTTCGTAAACGTCGAATTTAGGGTAGGAAGTAGTAGTAGAATAAGTACAACCTAAATAGCTTACGGCATAGGTTTGATACATCAAATGATTGGGTTAAACAAAACAGACATGACTACGTAGTGGTACGGTTAAGGATGGAAAGTTTGTTATACAGTTTTATATTGGAAACCTACTAAATTAAGGGTGCTTTTTGTTTGTTACCCCAGGCTGCCATCTTGGATGTATTGGCCAGAATCGCACCCCCGGTTTACATTCACATACCTCGCTTCCCCCTCCAATCTACATCTTTCACCAAGTACCCTGCCAATGAAGATACAAACCCACACCCATAGGCCTAGTATTTCAAGTCATATTCAATCCAAGATGGCAACCTGGAGTAACAAACGTGTCGAATTAAGCAGGTAAGCCAAATTTTTTGAAAATATGAATGGTCTACATTAATTAGCTGGTTGTGCATTTTGCAGTTAATTTACTTTTTTCTATGAAGCTATGTTAGATTGATATAAAGATGTTGGGTCTATCAAAGAATCGACAGCATTGCTCAATATGCAGAATTGAATACAACTGTATTGCAGAAATAACATGGAATTGTGGATCAGCATTTTAGAATTGAAATTAGGGTTAGGGTTAATAAGAGTTTAGGCAATATCATCAAGGTTACTAGGTATTAGTATCAGATTGAAGTTAGTTCAAGCAATACAACCAATTCATTTGTAGACCCAAATTTTTAGCCACTGGTAATGTGATTGCTGTAATAGTTTAGGTAATTGCCATATTGGTATTTTATCAAGTCACTTAAAATATTTTTTAAACAACTAAATATTTCATGTTCAACACTTAGCTGTAAGAAAGGTCTGAGTAAAGCTAAACAGCTAAAGAATTAAATACAATGGTGCAGGTACCTAAACACAGTATCTTTTATCAGTACATGCCCACAATGCCCTGCAATATCTGCTTTGTACAATGTTGAGGTTAGGGCCAAAATTAGTACACATCACAAGACATTGCTATGGGTTGGTCTTGTGTTGTTGCAAGCTTACCATAAATTTTTCATATTTATATTTAAGTATCATTATTACATGCACTTGCGCTGATTTTCTGCATCATCAGGAAGCAACTTTGATCAAAAAACGTTGGGTTCTTATTGCTTCCTGGCCTATGTCCTACACACTCTTGCACTTTTTTGTACTGTGATATTAATCATTCTGCGTCATGTTGTATATGGTGAAATAAAGACAATCAATCAAAAAAACACATACAAGTTAAAAATAGCTATTTGTCTGCTTGCTTGTAAAGCATTACATTGCACAATGCAACCTAATATATGACATCAACAAATATCGTTACATCTGATTAACAAAATTGTGTGAAAAAATGTTACAGTGCTTTGGTAAAAACTCTTCTGATTTGGCTATCACTGGGCTAAGCATTTTTTTGTTCTGAATGTAAATATTTGATTAAAACTGCATTTTGGATTCAATATTCCAGAATTTTCGCATGACCATAAAGTTTATAAAAGCTAATTACAGAAACATGAAAAAGCTATTTTTACTGAGCACAATGTAACCTAGTGTGTTATTCACACATCATTGTTAGAGAATATTGCAAGTAAACTAATGCACACTGTCGGTACTAACACTTTTTACTAGTGAGTTTGTCATTAATGATTATTTAAAGTGCTAGCACAGCCAAAAGTTATATTATTTCTTAGGTGGTGGCTAGAGTACTTGCACCTGCTTTAGAGTTTTCAACCTTAAGATCCTGGTCAAAGAATGCTTATTGGTTGCGTTTAACATGTGATCAAGGTAGTCAGTCAGTTGCACATCATCATCTTGCATTTGCATCATTTCATCTCAAGCATTGCTGTATTTTCTGTGTGGTAAAAACATCTAAAGCATATTATTGGCTAGAATAATTATGTGAGAAAAAGTACATAATTTAAATAAGAGGCTGGTGGAGTATGAAACTGAAGCACTTTTATTGAGCAGTAGAGGGTTGACTGGTTGAAGAGAAATGCATTTGAAAGAAGGTTCAGAGTTTAAATCTTTGGAGAAATTACTCACTGCTATCAGCTCATATGAAGAACAGAAACGTGATAGTGATTGTTGAAGACACATGACAACAAAAAATTGTTAAAACCTAACAGCCTAGGCCTATGCAATGCAGTTTATACATTTTAAACAAGTCAACCAATTTAGTGTCTATCATCTAAAATAAAGTGTTCGGAAGTGTAAATTCCAAAGACACAATTGTGCAATGCTCAGAATGTGTTTTGAACCTGAAACCTAGTAAGTCTAGTGTGCCACACTGTTGACTAGCGTGTCATATGATATTCTGTTTGCTTGGTTATTGTTCTTTCATTAAAATATACCGCTGGTTAAAATCAGAACAATATAATTTTGGCTACTTTTTCTTTCAGTTTTGATGGCTTTGCAACACTTCTTAGTTACTAATGATAAAATAGAATGCACAATAAATAAAAGCCCAAAAAAATTAATATTATTTTAAGTTTTCTCGGGAGAAATAGCTTTAATTTTCTTGAAACTGTAAGTGTAAATATTCATTCCCATGGTAAATTGTAATGATATCAAAATTAAACTTTACATAACTCCGCCACTAGCCTATACTACAATAAAGCTACCTAACTCCACTAACTTTCTTATGCTAATCTTGCATTTTCCTCATGTGATTACTCTTACCAATGAAACGTTTCTGACAGTTTCTCTTGACAGTGCCTGCAATGATGCATGCTGACACGAACATAATGTGATGATGTGCAACTGATGCCTTGATCATATTTAAAATGTAGCCAATAAAAATTCTTGACTACCCTGTTAGATTGAAAGCTAAAAACATGGCCCTAGTGCTTAAGCCTCAACCAAAGGTGCTAGATTATCAAAATTTCTGGGTGGGCAAAACTGTAACATCACACTTTGGTGGCTTAATTATTCATGTGACTAACTCAGCAAACAAGCTGTCACCAATTTAGATTAGCAGAGGTGAAAGACCAGGCTATTTTTGGAAACTACAAATGATTTCACATCGCAATTGTCATTAATTTTATGTTAAAATTGTGGGCCTGGGTCACAAAATAACATAACAGACTCCATTTATGAATTGTGACCATTGTTTTTTAAAAAAACTGCAGCCTACACAATAATATGAAATTTACATCTAACTATAAAATTACTGCAATATGGAAACCAGGAAAAAATTCCAATTTAAATACAGAAATTACAGAAATGTAGAAATTGATAAAATATGACACAGAGAATGTGAAACCAAAAATACAACTGCTCAATTAGATAAAATTAGGTTATTGATTAAATTAAACTATGGGTCTTAGTGTTAAATAACTAAGTCTCAAAACTGATGCTTCAATTTCTATTACCATATTCCAGTAATTGCTTTTTTCCCTATTTTTATAATTCCGTTGTTTAGTGGTGCTCAAATAAGCTGCATTTATAAATTAGGTATGCTCACCTTTTGACTAACAGTCATATGCTTTGATACTACAGGAAAAACTTGCCAGGTGATAAAGATACTAACTACCACTGCACTCATTAAATTGGCACCAGTATGGTGTTTAAGTTGAAATTTAGTTTTAACTGAGGTAGAGATTCTGGTTGATGATCATAAGGTCATTTAAGCAAACTTTTCAAAAACCACGTGATAATATTTTATCAAATTCAACAAAAATTTCCTGATTTAATTGTACAGATATTGTTGGTTAAAGCAATACACCACCCTAAATATTTTTTTGAAGTTTTTGACACAAATGATTTTGGGATTAGTATTCATTCAGTACATATATTAATCTAATCATTGATTCAGTATTAATAATTCAAATTCATCATTAGCAGATACTTACATGTCAATGTTAATGTCATGTCAATCAATACTTACATTACATTACATGAAACTTCAACAAAATTCTAAAAAGATTTTTCTTATTGCTAAAACAGGAAAATAGTTGCATCTTTATCTCATGTGGAGTTGCTTATCAAGTTATATAAGTCAGTTGTTACCAAGCTTTTTGCTTCCTTAAATAATGATGGACCCCCATCAATTTTTAAGACAAGGAAAGTTTGCTGAGAATTTCTAACAGTTTCATAGGATGAATGCTTTGACTTGGGTTTTCTTTAAATTAGCCTTGGGAATCAAACTTCGGTCATTTTAAACTGAATTCATTATGTTAGAAACAGCTTAGATCCTTCCTTAAAATAGATGTTTTGAATATTGATGGCACTTGACTTTACTAGGCTTCATTGCTTCTTCCCATAAAACAGCATTAGAGAGATCCAATGTTTTAAATTTGGTTTGGTCTCTGTTAGCAGAGGTTGCTAGATTCACCTCATGATCCTCTAAAGTTTACTTACCGCATTGCACCACTTTGGTTTGTCAATGACATCTTTTTTAGTCCATTCTCTTGTACCTGTTGAACTATTTGTCTTTTGCATGTCATCTTTGGTTGCCCACGTCCTCTTCTCCCAACTACTTCAAAGTCCAATGCTCTTAAGACGTCATCATTATGTCTTCACAAAACATGCTCATACCATTGCACCCCACTTTGGCTAGTCAGTCCAAAGTTTCTTCTTGACCCAGCAAATCCGTAAGTCCTCAACTACACTTTTTCTCAATTAATTTTACTCCACACATTGCTGTTATCATTGCTTTTACAGTTCTTTTCAAAATTACCTTCTCATTCTTTTGTAGACACCACATCTCACTTATGTACAACATTGCCAACTCCACACAACTCCGACAAATCCATTCTTTCATTTTCATCAAAAGCTTTCTTCAATGAAACAACTCCCACATTCTTTAAATTTTATCCAACCAGTTCTTTGTTCTTGCCGTCACTGCCCCTTCACTTCCACCACTGGCATTAGATCTGTCCCCAAGTAACAAAAACTCTTTACTAGCTCCACTGGGTCATAAAATGTTAATTTTTTAGCTGGTTTGATAATTCCTTTCATTGCTTCAACACATCTCTCACAAGTAGAACCTCTTGCCAGAGTCAAAGTCACTCTCTTCATTTTGGCACATCTACCATATACACATATACCACATTTTACACACAGCACCAAATTTACAATCACAATCTTGCTGCAATTGGCAATTGGATCGATTTTGCTCTTGAGTATTTCTTTCAAACCACTTACTATCACTTTGGTCTCCTTAAAATTAACCTTTAGCCCCTTGCTTTCAAATACCTCTTTCCCTTTCAAAAACTTGTCTCAAACTTTTTCCATTTTCACTCACAAAACCGAGTTATTTGCACACAAAATTTCATTTATTAAACCTTCTCTTGCATTCTCTGTGATTACATTTACTGCATTTGCAAAAAGCAATGGCAACTATGCAGATCCTTAATGTACACCATTTGCACCAAAAAATTTTTCAGATAACTCAGATTCCACTTTAAGTTTTGTCCTGGCCCTGCAACAGAGGCTCATCGTTGCTCTTACAATTACTTCTGGTACACTTTTCTTGGAATTCTATCAAATGCCTTGTCCGTATTCACAAAACACATACATAACTTTCTTTCTTTATCCCTATGTTCCTCTTGCATTCTTCTCACAACCAACAATACGTCTGTTATTTCCACTGTTGGGCATAAAACCAAATCTACATTCACTAATTCTCTGGTTCAGCATTACAAACATGGTGGACTTGCTCACAATTGAAACTGCCAATAATTTTGCAAAAATTTATTTGTTTATTTCACCACTCACATGGAAGCATAAATCCAAAGTTATAAAGGGGAGACACCAAAGTAATTGTACTGTATTTTCAGGAATATGCTAAAAAATTGCTGTGAAATACTTTTATCATTACAGGCGGCATTTTTGATGTTTGCAAGATTTTGCAAAATTTTTTGATGTGGCAGCAAATTTTTTTACAATGTAGTTACAACTTTTCATAATGCATGCATGCTTATTTGTGTGACCTATCATCTCTGGTAGCACATATATTTCTAGGTCCTGGCATAATTGCAACTAAGGGAAATGTAAGCACTTGCAGTTAAGTTATTACAATAGGTTAGGTTATGGTTTTAAGAGTGTAATCCATGGACCATGTTTTTGTGGCAAAGATGGGGATCAATGCTGTGATTCCTGTGAGATTTAATGTAAAGAATCGTCAATTTGTTCAACTTAGTTACATTTGATTAATATGACACAATAATACTAAGTATTCTAACCTACCATTGCATTACAAAAAAACAGGTATAGCGACTTGCTGCTATGTTAATACTATATTACTTCATTTTTCATTAACAGGCTGCATATCAGTTGCTTGCTTTCAAAAAAACAGTCGATAGAAATTTTATGCATAGGTGCTGCATACTACTTTTTTTCACTGTAATAATGCCAGACAGCATAATTACATCATAGAAGTTGGAAGTGTCGAAAAAATGCCAAAACGCATGCTTAAAAAATATTTTGTTGCTGCATTGTTGATTCAGCTTAAAACGTCATAGAATATTTTCATTGAAAGCACTTTGCTAATATTGCACAAAAAAGCTTTCAGCCATGCTTCTATTGTCAATTCTTTTTGAGAAAATAAAGAAAACAAATTTGACGGTCAATTATAAATCATGTCGTCTTCTGAATTTCTAACAAGATGAAACCTCTTAAAGGTGGTAAGTCGAGTGCTGGCTTTTAAGCCAGGGGTCTCCAAAGTTTTCCCATGAAGAACCACGTTGCTGAATTTTAAAACTTTGGGTGCCAGGATTAAGTTACTGCTACAATTAAGTAACAGTTGGTAATGTCAGAACTCGTGTTGTGTTACCAGAAAAAGTGATGATCTCCAAAAAAAGTTCATCACTTTTTTTTACTCACTTATAATGCCAATCAATAAATTTACATTTCTTTGAAATGAAATTCCTTCTCTAACGATTATTCCTCCCTTAAAATGACAAAATTACTCCTTTGGAAGCCAAGTGGCTCACTTTGAGAAACACTGTACTATACATTTGTTTGTTCTTTGCATTATAAATAAGAGCTTGGTGAGCCAGATTGAAAGCCTTGGCAGGCTGAATCTGGGCCGTCCTTTGGAGACTCTTAGTTGCAGCAAAAAACTGCTTTCCTCTGTCAAAAAAAATGCAATTTTTAAAAAATTGTTTGTAATTGTGACGTCTTCATGACGCCACTAACCCCCTTAGGACACTCATTCATGGTGGTGATCAATAGTGCCAAGTTTCATGCTTGTGTGTCCAGTAGTTTTCGAGGGGTTGAAACACACACACAGACGGAAAAAAATGTGCTTTGTAGTAAAGACGTCACTATTTTGTCTTTCAACCCAAATTAAGGTTACAACTTCCTGTAGCCGTGATGCTACAACTAAGCAGTTACTAAATCCGTTTATCTAGCATTGTCCGAAATGGCAAGGTTATTAAGCTCTATTATAATTCAAAAACCTTATTTTTTAGCTTACTTGTTTACTTGGTCTAACCAGTACATCAAATTTGTACCTACCGAATACAAACCTGAAATTCTCAAGCTAGTTTGATGTCATGCGATGCAAACTATTAACTGAGACAATCACGTATCGGGTGACTTGTTAACAGCATTAAAACTCTTCGTTTTTTTAAGGCCACCAAACAAACATAAAGCCACTACAGAACTGTTTTTCAAAATTTATATGATTTATTCTTTAGAGCCTCTATTAGTTGAAGACATGAAAAGGAGGTTGATTCAGATAATGGTAAATCAAATCTGTATTTATTCCTGCAGTTTTGCTTTAGAGTTAGGCTTAAGAACTTGTGTTTTTGTCATCATGTGTGAAAAGTGTTGATCAATAAATGAAATGAATTCAAACCCTACGAGTGGACCGTCTGTAGAAGAACTAAATACAAAAAAACAATGGGAAGCTATTAATGATCATTTGCGAGAAATGCATGTTTGGACTGAAGGTATTTCTTCACCATTATCAACATCTCCAGCTGGCAGGAGTGCAAATATTAATTCTCCTGTTGTTACTCGCTCACATATTAATCAGCATAATCCACTTTATAGACGAAGTGAAGGCGATATTCAACAAGCAGCTTTAAATGTCAAGAAAACGAGCAATCCACCACAGTCTGCACCCGTTTTGCCAGAAGGTTATGAACTTAAGTGGGAAAATGAGGCTAAACCAGAACAAGCTACGTTTGTTTCAACAAATCATGGTAATTCCTCTAATATGCCTCAATCATCTGTGATGTCACATTCTGCTATGTCTTGTATAATTGACTCAAAGGTTGATAATTTTCATGCTAGGCCATTTTCAGGTCTTGATCAAGCTGTAGATAAAATGTTTGAAAGTAATACTAAGCAGAACCTAATAATCGGTTCGAGGCAGACTGGTGATCGATATACGAGTTTTGCTAGGACTAGTAGCAATTCACCAGCACCGGGTTTGCATTCTTCTATTTCAGTTCCTTCAATGAAAATTGATGCTAGTGCAAGTTATTCCCAAAAACCTGCAAGTTCACATCCTGTTGGGTATCCGTTGCATCATCAGACATCATCGCCTTTATTGCGCACATCATTATATACAAGTTCACCCACTCCCAGAAGAAAATCTACACCAACTCCCACTAGTGCATTTCGAAGTAATGCGAGGGTAGGTCAGTCTCAGCGAATCCTGGCATCATCAGCACAAGCTTCTAACATTGTTTCTAATTTTCCGTACAATGCTTTTGCAAATGATAACATTTTGCTCACCGAATTAGTTGATGAAGTTGAAGAACCTCCAAAAGTTGCAGATTTAAATGATGATAGAGAGTATACCAGAGGTAAGATATGTTGAATATGTTTTTTTTTATAATGCAAAAGCCTTTGATCAGCATATTATTGTTAAAGGTGATTGGTTGGCATTGATAACATTTGATGATAAGACACTGGTCTCACAATCAAAAGAATGGTAGTTCCATGCCACATGGCTCCTACATTGTTGTGCTTTTAGAAAGGCACTGCAGAACTTTTTATTCTTGGCTTGTTATAGAAATGATCTGTGTCAGGCATAGGTGTACTGACATGTAAGGAGCCGGTCTAGCAAAATTCTAAGTACATTGGTGTAACAGATATCTTTGTCCGTAACTTGACTATCATAAGAGACTTTATTGTTGCTTTTGCGCACCGACGCAATAATCACAGTAATAATACAAAAAGAAAAAAATACTTGTAGCAAAACCCAGGGAGTATCGAGGAACCTTTCTGTTGTTGAGTCGAGATGCTTCCTGATCTCAGCAGATTTAGCTATCAGCATTAAGTAGCACTGTTATAATTTTAGTGAATTGTCTAATGCGTCTAGAGTTCAAGTTTTTTTTTTTTTTATTTGCCATATTTATCCTCCATTCATGAGAAAGCGAATTGTATCGCTATGTTTTGGACGGTATGTCCGCACTTGCTTGGGAGTTGCTATTTCCCAGGTGTCTGGGCCACCTGTTTTCCACAAAAAGGTGGGGCATCTCGTTAAGTGCCTTGCCCAAGGACACAACAAGCGAACTTGCCGGCTTGTTCTCCACAACCTCCCATAAATGCCGAGCGCCAAGCAGGGAAGCTATAGATACCATTTTTTAAAGTCTTTTGGTATGACTCGACAAGGGAATGAACCCCAGGTCTACTTACTGCAAAGCGGATGTTCAAACCACTACACCATTGCGTCGGTCAAATATTTAAGAAAGTTTTTAGTTTTTAAGAAATAATAAAAAAAAGAAACGGAAAACAATAACAATAATGTTTTTTACACAATCCAATAGTTTGCAAGAGTTGATATTCTTTAAACAATTTTACTTGATATGCTTTTTTAAAAGAAACCCATTGCATGCTTTTTAATTTTAAATCGAGGTCACCCCATAGCTTTGAACCTCTGTGAGAAAATAGCTTTTGGCGAAATAATTTATTTATTTGGGAGCGATAGTAAGCTGTCGAATTTATTAACCTCGTTTCATATTGATGTATAGTGTTTATCTTATGAAAAGAGTGATAAAAGTTTTTAGGCAATTGATTATGATGGAGTCTATACATAAATTTACCCAACTCAAGGTGGCATCTGTCTTCTACTTTTAACCCTTGAAGTTCTTTATACAATTGTGAAATTGGCGTATGTAAGTTACGAAACAATATTATTCTCAAAATTTTATTAATCCTAACCCGAATTATTTCTTGTTAAGTTTTATTTGCTGTTGCTTACGCAGTGATTCCATATTGAATTCTGCTGTAGACAAGACTATAATAAAGCATGCAAAGGGTTTCCCTTGAAACAAAATTGCGCAATCTGTAGAACACCCCTGTGCATCTGGCAAGCTGCATGGACAAATAATTTATTTGTGACGTCCGTTTGAGATTATCGTTGACAAATAACCCAAGGTATTTGACAGTGTGTGCTCTGTTAAAAGTAATATCGTTAAGAACTGTTCCAAAATTACACTGACAAGTTTTAAGGGGTTGCTTATTATCATGTAGTTAGTTTTTGAAAAATTTAGGGATTGCTTATTTTGACAAAGCTAAGAGTTAAGATTATGAACTATTAATTACTCGTGCTTGATTGTGCAATTTGAATGATGGTAATCTACCAAAATCTCTATTCAAATTTTTATCAATTTTTCGTTGAGTGTTTAGCAATTATCAATTTTGTGTTAAGTGGAAGCGCTTTTACCGGCCGTTAATCAATTTTTTTATACACGCCAGAATAGAACTCATGTTATTAACTGTTAATTGCGATTGAATGATGTGTGCTTAACATACTTGTTGGTAATTGAAATGCGTTTCTTTCCAATTTTCTTTTTCAATGAACGCTCATTAGCCATTGGCCCAGAATAAAAATTTCTTTTCAACATTCTTTTTGATTGTTTTAGTATTATTGCAACATCAACGAGATCGTATGAATCGATTGAAAATGGAAATCGAAACAAAAAGGAAAGAGCTGGCTGTACTCTGCGCTGATGTGAAATCAATGGAAAAAAAAGTGACTACAAGAAATGATAGTTGCAAGCCGCAGGCACTACCAACAGTAAGTATTGGTGCAATGATATACTTTCCGACCAACTTGCCAGAAGGTTTTTCAAGAAAGCTGTGAAGCATTCCAAATGGTATAGTTTTCTGGTGTATTTGGTTGAATCATTTTTTTAATTTAGCCAATTGTTTAACGATTTTGCTGGGTGTTTCAAAGAGATTACGCCAAAACCATCTCGCGATATGTCAAAAAAAAACATTGCAAAACTCTTGCTTGGACACATGTGTTGTGCATACATAAAGTTTTATTTCATATTTTACAAGTGCTCAATGTGGCCACCACCGGTAATGCGAACAACATCAAACCAATGAGAACTCCTCCTAAACGCGCCTTCAGCATGTCGTGGTCAACCGTATTGATTGCGGTTGTTATTCAATCTTACGTGTGATCGATATTTCCTGTAAATGGTCGGTCGATCATAAACTTTGTCTTTAACGTACCCCGCAAGAAAAAGTCACACGTTGTAAGGTCAAGTGCTGCCTTACTGGCACCTCAGTATTTGAGCTTATCTGACTGAAAACGTGTCTCAGCGATGGATCAATCGGAGAGGTGCTAAAGACCTCGCTCTCTGTGCTTGGCCTGCCAGATCCCTGGACCTCGCTGTGACTTTTTCTTGTGGGGTGTCTTAAAGACAAAGTTTATGTTCCACCACTTTCAGCAAATATCAATGACATGAAAGATTGAATAACAGCTGCAATCAATACGGTGAACCACTACTTGCAGGGCACGTTTGGGAAAAATGCTCATATCGGTTTGATGTTGTTACCAGTAGTGGTCAAAAAGTGTAAATTTGCACAAACTTGTCCGGTTGATTGGCAGTTAAAATTCAACAGCGCGTAAAAAAAAATCCGGTGGTATTTGGTAACTTTTTTCAGTGTGTAAAATTTTTGCAGTTTTGCTTGCAAAATCTTCAGCTAACTGTTTAATGCGTGGGAGACAGTGGAAAGCAATCCAAGGTTGGATCGAAGCGTTTTTAAGGCAGTGCAACGTTTCATGTAAACAGCTCATGAATGTAACGCAACAGCGAGTGGCGGCGACTTAAATATCACACACGCGGTTACAACGCTTCTTTTGCATTATGAATTATCTCTCAAGCAGTAAACATATAGTAAAATCAAAACTTTTTTTTTCTCACCTTTTCCCATCCAATAGCAATCCTTGCTAAAGAGCAATAATAGCAAAAAAACTCTTAAAACTTTAGTTTAACACTAGACATCATTTTTCGACGGAAGTTCGTCAGTGGAATTGATGAAAATCTATTTTTTTACGCTTCAATGCTAGTTTTAATCGTGCTTGTTACGATGAAAAAGCACATTGCTCTCGGTTTTAGTTTAGCATAAAAAGCAACATTTTTTGAGGGAACGTTTGGGTTTTTGAAAATTGCATATAAATAATCTTCCCTCACTTGCCTGCTCTGAGAAGTAAAAGTTAAAAAAATACGACTTCTACCCAATTTTAGGTTCAAATTTCCTCCGAAAAATTTTTTTTAATATTGTGTAGCTGATAGCTTTATGTAGTGATATCTTACCAGTCATGATTGAAATAAACCTTGAAACGTGAAGAAAAAGATGTGGATTGTAGTTTCTACCTTTTTAAACACGTTTTATGTCAAAATATAGCAATTTTATGTTTGTTGCGTGAAAGTTAATTTGTAATACAGTGAAATTTGCCTATAACTTTAGGGGATTGTAAAAAAATGCCGTTCACCACTGATCATTCCAACATTGTATTTTGATTCAACATTAAGGTGCACAAAATCAGGTTTGCTAGTGTAAAGATAAACCAGTAAATTGTCAAAAGTTCACAAGAAGTAGTGCACTGCGCAAAGACAGCTTCATTTAAAGTGTAATTTAGCGCACGGCTATTGCAGTCTTATATCTGCCTGTGCACAGTGGTCGCTGGTAAAGTAGGTGGGGTCTCCCGAAAATTTTTTCGTGGGGTTCAACCCCCTCGCAAGTGCAGTAAAACTCTGTGTTTTTAAGTAAAGAAGTGACCTTGCTATTTTTTTGCAGAAAGCGCCTATAATTGAGATCCTGTAGATTTTAGCCTTACAAACATCAGCATTTCAATGTTTTTGCTAGACTTTAAAGCTGCGTCTATCAAACTCGCAAATATTTGCTTCCACGAATTTCTCTTTTTCCTGTACTTCCGTCAATTTCCGAATGGTTTTCACAAAAATAGAATTTCACCTATCAAATATTTGTGACCTCTTTTCACGCATTCGGTAAATAGTAAATTGAAACTTAATGAGGATGAAAAAATATTCAGCTAGCTATGTTGCCGTCATCGAGGGTGCTGTAAACAAGCTTCAGATGAATCTCAAATTTACCTTTACTTTCGACGCATTACCTAGCCAGATTAACTTGACCGTGGACTTCTGTATAGGTATTTAAATCAATATATTTTTAAGGTACGTATAGAAGAAAAGCAAGACGCACATACAATGACTACTTCATTGTACAAAAATCTTTATTTTCTCCTTTCGAGTTGCGACGCTTTGGTCATCAAATGTTTTTTCATTTTAGTTAAAACGTTTACATGCAATTGCAAAAGCCTGTTTAGTGGATTAAAATCGAGAAATGTATCTTGTGTATTGCCATAATCAAACAGCAATTGAAGTTTGCCGATAATTTTTGTTCATGTGTCATAGTCATGCTAACCTACGTAGCATTGCATTATTTCATACAAGTTATATTTCTCATGCTCATGTTGGCGTCCGTGTAGAATTTTAGTAATTATGCACTGCTAACCAGACATTCTGAAACGCTTGCGAATTGCTGATAAAAAGGTCGCAAAGTTTGAGTGACTAAATTTAACTAAATTAACTTATAAACAAAAGCAGCCAAGTATTTCGCCGCGGCTTATTCAAAACCGACAGGCTACTTGCTTGTTAGCATTTTGGGCTGACCTAATCACGCGAATTAGTACGTCACCGACGCGCGTAATCACAGTTTGCCTCTTCTCCCCGGCTCTCGAAAATTTTGAAAATTCTGCGCTTACACCCATATAATTGTTGTTTGGACTTGTTTTTTTGGTCATTTTCGAAGGTTTTGACACGCAGTTAACTCTAGTTCCTGCTGCCAAAGACGGAGCAGAGAAAGCAAGATACAACTCGCAAGCTGGCGTCTTGATCGGATTAAAAAAATAATGATTATTCGTGACAGAGATGATGGCTTAGACCATTAATTATCAAACGGTGGACCGTGGTCTTCATGGGGCCAGTACTATATTTATTCTTCACATCGACCAAAGTTGGAAAAATTTTACCTGACGACTTATTTTTTCATTTTACTTGGACAGCATTGATGAAATTTACTTTAATAACATTTTTTGAGGTCGCTTATGAAATTGAGAAAAATATATAACCGAGCCACATGCCACTGTGCATTTCAAAATTGGGCCACATGTCGAAAACGGTTGAAAAGCACTGAACTGAGTTAAGAGTGCCATAATCTAGCAAAGTACGTCGAAGGAAAAACAAAGTGTGCCGTTATACGCAAACTAACGTTATAGGTAAACTTTGAAAGTACACATAATATTGGAATTCTGCCGAAACTAAGGGAAACGTTACAATATTGTAAGCAAGTTGACGTCATAAATGAAGCCGTTTGACTGATTCTACTGTACGATAAAATCGTGAAAGAGTCCACGCGTAGCTGTGAATTGCTGTTGTGTTACTGTCACATGATGTTTACGTGAGACGTTTAACTGCCTTCAAAAATATTTTGGACGAAGGACCCGAAATCTGAATCGGGTTAAACGCCATCTTTTGTTAGCTTAGCGTATATACTGAATAAATAGCAGTAGGCTACCAAAAATATCTTTTTTATAACTTCAAAATACGTTACTTGTTTGTTCAGCAATATCTGCCAAAATTTGTTCGTTGGTTTTCATACATTTGCTGGCAATTTTGCTCTTGCGCCCGCGGTTGTGCACTTACTACAATCTTAGAGGGAACACTGATGGTGGCCGCATTGAGCACTTGCAAAACATGAAATAAAACTTAAATATATGTACAACATACGTGTTTCAGCTAGAGTTTTGTAATGTTTTTCGTTTTTGATATATCGCGTGATGATTTTGGGGTATTCTTTTTGAAACACAATGTATATCGTTTTTCCTTAACATTGATTCACGTATATTTTTAACATTCTTATTCTGCCTCATTTGTCAATTCTTTTCATTGTTGTTTTTATGGTTATTGTTGTTACCTGAACCTTTTCAAAGAATGGGGGCATGATGAAAAACCATGGCACCCCAGAAGCAGGACCATTTTTCAGGGTTACAACCAGAGGTTGTAGAGAGATGAAGAGTGGCCAAAAAGCAAGCGGTGCAAAGAGTCCATAGCTGGACAGCAAAGAATGAGATGAAAGGTGTGATTGGTTGGATAATTGCAGACGCTGCATGAAGGATTCGCAATTCTGTAAATTCTATAGAGATAAGAGTTAAACAGAAGGCTCTGTCCACTGCAGCAAAGACGAGAGAGGACACAGCCAGTGCAACAAAGAACCACAAGTTCCTCAGTAGACACCGAGGGGTCTGTGTGTCAAAGAATTTAGATAAAACAGTAGGCCTCCAGTTTGAGAAAAGAGAAGAGAGGATATGAGAGGTAAGAGGAGAGGACTACAAGGGACTGTAGAAGGCAGGAGTAGTGCACTACATCAGGCCAGCTCATTAATCACATCGCTCCCCGAAGGAAATGAGTGTCTAGGGACCAATTGTAGCCTGATAGTAAAGAAGGAGAGAGAAGACAGTTCCTGCCAAAGGTGCCAGACAGTTTGAAGTAAAATGGAAGGCAAAGGAGAGAGTCCAGTTGAGCCACATCTTGGTGAGAAAGAGAAGGGTCAGAGTGGGAGCATGGGCAGGAAAGAGCCAGCTTTATGGTGAAGGAGGAAAGGGAGAGGAAGCAAAGACAATCTCCTTAGGAAAAGTAGAAGAAACCACGAGCAGGTGAGTGGACCCAAAAGTTCTTCAGGAGGAGCTGTAGAGTCTTGATTTCACTCAAAATCTGACCATACTTGAAATGGAAAAGGAGGATGGGAGTCAAAGTGCCCGCTAATAAGAAGAGAAGGCAAAAAGAGTCAGGGTGACTCTCAGGAAAGGTAGGGGTACCTCAGAGGAGAATTAGATAGGGGAAGATGAGAGGCAGCCGTGACAGCGTGACTAGCCACTCGGTGAAAGCATTCCAACTTGGTAACGTTGGCAATGCTAAAGAAAAGAAACCATCTGGGTGAAGCATAAGTGAGAAGTAGCTGAAGAAAAGTTTTGTATAGCAGAGAGAGAGACTCTTTAGTGGGGTCCTTAACAAAGCAGAGCTACAGTGTGAGACCTTAAGATGAGTGAAAAATTTGGTTTTCAGCAAAGATGCATGTTTAGAAACAGAAAGAATGTGGTCGAAGGTAACTCCAAGAAAAGTTGGAGTGGGATTGAAGTGGAGGAGGGAGTTGAATAAGAAGAAGCGGTCTTTGAGGTTAGCTTGATGGGAATCCACTTAGAAGAAGGAGGCTTCACATTTGCTCAAATTGAGAGAAAAACATCGGTCCTCAGAACAGCATTACAGTCGAATCAGAGCTCCATGAGTTGTCTTCACAACAGCAGAATCTAAGGGGAGAAGGACCAAATGATCAGATCGTCAGCATAAAGAGAACAGCTGATGGAAGAAGGTAGAGATGCAGAAAGACCATTGATGAAAAGATGGAAAAGAATAAGGCCAAGACCAGATGCTTGCACAACACCTCGACAGACTTGAAAGGAGCAACTTCTGTGATTTAAAAAAAAAACATTCAAGCATGCCTGAAAGAAAGGAAAGATTGAGTCCAACAAGCAAAGCAAGTAGGGAGGCCTGCCGAAATATCTTTATGAAAAAAAGCAGGATGCCAGATAAAGTGGAAAGCCTTAGAGAAGTCGATCATAGCAAGAATCATCTGAGAACTTGACCTGGGTTTGTTAAACTCATCCGAAATGGACTGAGAAAGAAACAGAATTTGATCAAGAGTAGACTGTCTAGGAGGAAAAACAGCCTTGCGGAAAAGAGAGAATGGAGTTAGACTTCAAAAAGATGTGACAGAATGATGTATTCGAAAAGCTTGTGATGCAGGAGGGGAGAGAGATAGACCAGAAGTGAAGCAGGAGAATCAATCTGTTCCGTGCTAAAGCACCTTGCTCGCTTGGGCATGAATTTTCTTTTTCACATTTTCAATCTTTCCTGGTCTTTAAATTCCTTCCCTTCTATCTGGAAGACATCTTCTGACATTCCCATTCATTCCCATCTTATCAATGGGAATGTCAGAAGGTGTCTTCCAGATAGAAAGGAAGGAATTAAAAGCACCTCCTGCTTCCTCTTCCCCCTGACTTGCTCACAGTTCTTCAATGACATGCTGGGGATATCCGAGCCAGGAGCACTGAACTACTACACTTCATCATGTCTTATCCCTTTGACCTTATTTGTATCCAGGAATCTAACCTTAATTCATCTTCCTCTTTACAAATCCCTGGATTCTCTGCTCTGCAATCTGATCGCACCCATTTCTGGTCTGACATTTTTACTCTAATACCACGCACGCTAGTGGCGGAGTCATCATCATTTTTGTCAGGCAGGGCTTGTGCTTCTCTGAAGTTTCTACCTCCTTTCTTTGCTTGATCCCTACTCTGATTGTGTAGTGGTCAACATCTCTCTGAACAACTCCTCCTTGCTTTCATTCCGTAATGTTTATGCTCCCCCTATTTACGCTGCAACAGATAGCAGAACTGACTCCTTCTCCTTCCCTCCTCAAAAAATCACTATTCTGGGGGACTTCAATTGCTATCACCCCTTCTGGGACTCAAAAGGTACTTCCGACCCCCATGGGACCACAGTATTCGATTGGGTTATCTCCTTTGAACTGCTCCCCTCAATAACTTTGGCATTCCTACTCTTCTCCATTGCTCCTCTGGCAATTGCTCATTCCCTGACATCTCCTTTGCTCCTTCCTCTCTCGCTCTATCTTCTCAGAGGTGCTTCAAGACCTGGGTTCTGATCACCTACCAATTCTACTAACTGTCCCTCTTTCACCCCAACAAACGTCTCCTTCAATTTTCAGAAAGCTCGCTAGGGTGAATTTACTTCTTACTTTGACTCTCACTGTCCTTCAGCAGAGGAATCTTGTCACTTCCTCTTTCCTCTGCTGCTGCTCTCTTTACTTCTCTGGCACTAAATGCCATTCCTTTCAAAACCACCAAACGCCATCCTAAAGCCTGGTGGTCCACTGAAGTGGAAGAAGCGGTTAGTGAAAGATGTAAGGTTTTCGCTGCAGCTCACACAAACTGATAAAGATCTTCAGGCTTACATCTCCCCTTTCCGACATGCTTCATCTGTCATCACCAAGGCCAAGGCTGAGACATGGCAGGCAACTTCCTCTTCTCTCTCACCCAAATTTAACCCTAAATCTGTGTACTCTCTCCTTCATTCTGTTGCTGTCTCTTCTTCCTCCTCTCCTAACTTCCCCAACTGTTCCTCTTCCAGGGAATCGGCTTTGGTCTTTTCCGATTACCTGAGATCCCACTTTTCTGTTTCCCAGCCAAAGGCCCTGTGTAGCAGAGCCAGAGCTACCTTTCCAAGTTCTGCCAAGCCACGTGCCCTGAGGAGTCTCACTCATTCTTTTGCTTCCCCTTCTCCCTTGCTCAATTTCTTGCAGCTGCCTCTAGTCTCTCGTCCACCACCACTTGCCCAGACAAAGTAGTCCACTACCACATGCTAAAGCACCTTCCTCGCTCAGGCATGGATCTTCTCCTATACATTTTCAGTCTTTTATGGTCTTTGGATTGCTTTCCTTCCATTTGGAAGACATCTTCTGATATTCTCATCCATAGGATGGGAAAGCCTTTTGACTCCCCTGCTTCCTTTCGGCCTATCTCTCTCACCTCCTGCGTCTTAAAGCTTGTTGAACGCATCATACTATCTCGTCTACTTTTCTTTCTGGAGTCTAATTTCATTCACTTTCCCCGCCAGGTTGGTTTCCACCCTGAACCGTCTACTCTTAATCAAATTGTTTCTTTCTCAGTCCATTATGGATGGGTTTAATAAACCCTGGCTGGGCTCTCGGACGATCCTCTTTGCTATTGATTTCTCAAAAGCTTTTTGCTCTGTCTGGCACCACGCCCTTTTTCACAAGCATATTTCTGCTGGCCTCCTTCCTTGCTTTGCTTGTTGGACTCAATCTTTCCTTTCTGATAGGCATGCTTGCATGGTGTATCAGCATCACAAATGTCGTTTCGTTTGAGTCCATCAAGGTGTTTTGCAAGGATTCATTCTTGGCCCTGCACTTTTCTCTCTTCATCAATGATCTCCCTGCTTCTCTACCTTCCTCCATCCTCTGCTCTCTTTGTGCTGACAATCTGGCCATTTGGTCCTCTTCCCCTACTGCATTGGAGGCTATGCAAGGAGCTCTGATTCGATTGGAGCGTTGGTCTGAGTACTGGTGTTTTCCTCTCAATCTGAGAAAATGTGAGGCCTCCTCAGTGAATCCCAACCAAGTTAACCTCCAGCCCAACCTCCTCTTACTCAACTCTCGCTTCCATTTCAATCCCACTCCAACATTTCTTGGGGTCACCTTTCACCACGCTCTTTTCTTTTCTAAACATGTTTCTTCACTGAAGGCCAAGTTTTTCCCTTGTCTCGAGGCCTTATGCTGTATCTGCTTCCTCATGGGGCCCCTTTAAGGAGTCTCTCTCTCTTCTGTATAAAGCTTTTCTTTGGCCTCTTCTCACTTATGCTTCACCTGGATGGTTTCCTTTCTTGAGTGTTACCAATATCACCAAATTGGAACGCTTTTATCAAGTGTCTAGTCACGCCATCTCTGGCTGCCTCTCATCCTCCCCTATTCCACATCTTCTCTCTGAGGCTTCTCTACCTTCCAGTCTAGTCATCTTGATTCATTTCACTCTATCATCTTTTGAGCGGGCTCTTTATCTCCCAACCTCCTTTCCATGTTAGGTCAGCCAAACTTTGAGTAAAACCAAAACTCTACATAACTTCTTGGAGAGCTTTTGCGTCCCCTCACCCTGTCATGCTTCCTTCTTTTCCTAGGGAGGCTCTCCTTCTCATCCCTCACGTCCTTGGAACCTGCCTTCTCTCACATTGGAGTCCACTCTCTCCTCTTCATGCTCCCGCTCTGATCCCCCTCTCTTGCCAAGGTGTGGCTCTCACTCACCTTGACTCTTTTCCACCATACCATTTGGTGCTTTGGACAGACGGCTCTGTTCCTTTTCCATTTGGCAAAGGTGGCTCTGGCATACTTGTCAACTGCTCTCTCGGTGGCATTGAGGCCACTCTTACCTTTTCAGCAGGCCCAGTATGATCAAGTTTTTTACTGAAGTCTTTGCCATTCTGCAAGCTCTGCTGATCTTGGTAGCACCAACAAGTCTGCCACTTCTCTTCTCCTATCTAACTCTCGCTCTGTCCTCTCCTCCATCTTTCCTTTTACCTCAATCTCTCTGGCAGATATGGAAGGAACTGTCTTCTCTCTCCTCTTGTTCTATCAGGCAACAAGAGCAGAAGGGGGTTCAAAGAGATAACCCAATTGGACACTTCCTCCGTGTGGGGACAGAAATACCTTTTGAGTCCCAGAGGAGGTTACAGAAATTAAAATCCTCCAGAGCGCAGTGTTTTTTGCAGGAGGGAAAAACTGACAGAAAGAAGGAGTCGGTTTTGCTGTCTGTCGAAGAAAAGCAAAGAGGGAGAGCATAAACATTAAAGAAAGAAAGCAACAAAGAGTTGTTTAGTGAGATACTGTCCCCTGCGTAGTCACAGTAGGGGTCAAGCAAAGAGAGGAGGTAGAGAGTTCAAAGAAGAATAGATCCTGCCGGTCGAAAATGATGATGCCAACATGCAGCTCAACAGCAGAAGGAAGGCCAGACCGGGAGTGAGTGTGATCAGATTGCAAAGCATAGTATTCAGGAATCCGGAAAGAGGGAGACAAATAGAGGTTGAATTCCTGGATATAGATAAGATCCACAGGTTGAAGTGAGATAAAGCTAAAAAGTTCAGCACTTCTGGCTCGAAGACCTCCAGTATTCCATAGAGTAAATCGGGAAAGGAAGAAGGAGCAGAAGGTGTAGAAGAACAGCTAAAACTATAAGAGAGTGGGAAAGGTGCAGAGAAAGGAGTTACAAAGTGGGCAGATGGAGGATAGAAAGTTTGCAGGTAAGGGGTGGTATGGGGGTGCTGGATTGGCAGAGGGAGTCCATATTGAACAATGGCAGTATACATGCTGGGGGGGCTGAAGAAAAAGGCATAGTGTTCAAAGGTTGGGTACCCCTAGGAGAAGCAGAGACGTAGCAATATGGATAGCTCCAGGGGTAAAGGCTGCCTAGAGCATTGAACTTAAAGAAGAAAGTAGTAAGCACTTCATATCGACCCGTTTAGAGTAGGTGCGGCATTGCACTGACCTATCCCTCCAGGTCACATTTCCAGTGCACACTGAGCTGGAAAGACGGGGCCAAGGTTGGGGTGAATATTGGCGTTCATCAGAAGGAGGAGAATAAGAATACTGGCAAGAAAGAGGCAGGCAACGGACTTAAAAGAAAATTAGTGCTGCCCTTCTGCGGTCTTTCAGAGGGCAGCACGGTGAAAAGATGATTGGATGTGGCGAGTCTCTGGGTAATTTGGACCCTCAGCCATTTTGATCCACCCCAAATGGGGCCGGGAGCTGCACTGCCATGTTGAGGCTAAAAGCAGTTGTCGTTTTGTTGCAATATTTCATGGTGATCCCCAAAAACAATGTCAATAAAAGAGGGTTGTGAGCTCTAAAAATTGTACAGTACTGGTGTGGTGTATGTTTTCTTGTGGCTGTAGAAGAGTAAAAGTGTTTTATGCTTTAGAGCATATAGTTTTGCTTTTAAAACCTTCCATGAAGACAAGCGTTTGGCGCAAAAGTGTATTGTCAATTTTAAAAAACATACTCTTGCTCATGTTAGCGCATCCGGAAAAGTTTTTTTTTTACTTCTGTAGATCAATTTGTATCTCACATCTGCTGATTAGATGACTTCATTAAGGTGTATTGAACAAGCTACTTTGTATTAATGTGTTTTTTGTTGACATCTAAGTTTTTTTCCAGCTGCAACAGAATGTGAATAAACTAAGGGAGATCAACCGACGATTGAAAATTGATTGCAATTGCATGCATAGAGAATTCGAACTATTTTCACGGGATGGTAAGCTTTACTGAATTAGTCAGTTATTTTATTGAGGTGCTTTTGCGTCATTTAGATTTTGTGAATTTCTTTGAATAATTATATCACTTGCTTTCAATATCATGCTTTGGAAATAATTTGTTGGTTTTTATTGGATCAAGTGAAGTTGCAATTATTGCAATGAGAGGGCTCAGGCTCGGCGACAGTGCAAGGCTTTATTGAGAGCCAGATTTATGGTCTCTTGTGGGAAAAGTTCGTTTATGATTTCCACGCTGGTGCTATTTCTTGCATTTTCGAACCCAAAATTATAGAGTTTATTGATATTTTCTTTGCAGGTAAATAAGTTGATATTTTGTTGTTAGAAAGGTAATTAAGATTCGTTGCCGGGTGTGATGGGGTGCTAAGCTAGTTTAAAAAATGTTATGAAATACTGGTAGTAAAGTCGCACAGATTTTGAACCAAAAGTCAAGCATCTCGTGTAAAACAATGAAAGAAACTTGTAAAATTTTTTGAAATTTGTTCGAGTAGAAAACTGTTTTGTTAAAAAATGTTCTGACGAGTCGTATGTTTTTATACTCTGGCCACAAGAAAACCTTGCTTTTTTGTTTCTTGTTGAATTCTGTAGTGCCCTATACAAAGGGTTATTACGCAAGCTTAGCCTCAGCAAATATTAAAATTTGCTTTAATAGCAATGATTCGAACCATAATTTCTTGGGTTCTCTAAACGTGATAAAAGACCGCACCAAAAATGATATAAAAATTTTACCCCTTCTCTCTCAGAAATGTTTAGCTAACTTCCCCATTTGGCACTGGTTTTGTAGGTTAAATTACATAAATATTATGAAAATCCGAGTTTTTGTTTTTGTTTTGAGTAAAAGACGTTGGTCTCGTCAAGTCGCTCCACTTTTTAGCTACTTAAACATTAGAAAATGTTCTATCGAATGCATTAGACAACAATCAAAAAATGGCGTCAAGTTGACCTAGGTGTACAAGAAGTAGTAACTACTAAAATAGCAGGGCCACCGTGTCTGTACTATGTTGTACCATTTGGTTCTGATCAGCGGATCTCAATTTAGTTAGCTTCTCACGATCCCCAAATGAACAAAAATTAATATTTACTTTCTTATCATAATTTGTGTGCCTCTGAACTGATTCAAAAAGCATCGTTGCGAAATAAAAAAGTTTCGTCAAAAAAAAGACCTTCGGCCTAAATCTGCATGGTGTTTTTTAAAAGAAAAAGTCATCAGCTTAAATCAAGGTGATTGACCCTTAACGAGAGTCTTTTAAAAATATTGTCACCTTCCAGCATCATGTTTGTTAGGGCGGGACCTTCTTATAGTGATTCTATTGCCTGCACCGTACCTGTTAATCGTTACCTTAGTCGATAATGCAAGTTAAGCTACAAATTGGCAGAAAAGTTTTTATCTTTTCTTATCCTATATGGTGTGAGCATTCACTATTGAGAGCCACCGAAAGAAAATGATAAAAAAGTGGAACTATTTTTTTACTTTCACTACTCAGTAGCGTAATTATTGGCTCCTTTTTTACTCTTGCTTAAGTAAAAATACTTTCCGTTTCCTTCTTTTTGCCGATGGCCACAGATCAAGCGGCCAGATATAAAATCATATAACGCAAGATCAATTTCAAACAGGAAAAGAGCATAGTAAGGGTACACCTCATGACGTGGAATAGTTTACCGTCTCATTATTGCACTGCCTGTTTAACAGAAACTGGAATTGACTTATCGGCCGCATCACTAGCACAGGCAGCAACTTCTATAGTGCTAATACAGTAACGCCTGGTCTTTCTATTTTGGAGCCGAGCGTAACTTACCTTGCGACGCTTGGCTTTAATGTAGGCCAGGCCTAAATAAAACAAAGAGTTAAGCCGCGCTTGACTTCATTGTAGACCAGGCTAAACGCTCAATGACAACTGCCTTTTTTATTGTACACCTGTGGTTATAGAATTGATTAGTTAACCTTTATTGTTTTTTTTCCTTATCTGAGCTAACCTTGGAAATAGAAGTAAAAGTGACATAATAGTTTGTAGGATGGCTCAAGTAACATACGGTGATATCAGTGAGTGGATACTAGTGCAATCTGTATTTGTTTTCTTTTGAGCTGTTAAATAACAATTGTTTTATGGCTTTGAAAAATGACATTAAAAAATCCGTGTCATCTTGACTGTTGGTCTTAACGTTGTCGGCAATCTTATTGTTTGAATTTTCAGGGGATACCACCAGTGATGATTTCTATTCGGTTTACAATCGTCCTTCTTCGATGAAAGCAAAAAAGCAAAACGGTCAGTTTAATCGGCGTTGAGCCTGCTCTACACCGAGGCCAAGCGCGGCTTTCTTCTTTGTTGTATTTTGGCTCGGTCACTAACCGTGCAAATAAAACAAAGAGTTTTGCTGCGCTTGATCTCAGCGTAGAGCAAGCTTTACTGCACGTGCGCGTTTTTATTTACTCGCGTATGTATGGTTGTTTACAATTACCGTTGTAACTCCTTTGTCCATGATAGTAAACCATTAACTACATCGCTGCAAAATCAATGACTGAGTACGAGGTAGTGTTAAATCAAGGAACTAGAAAGCAGAGTTCCGCATTGACCTGTCGAAAATCATGAGTTTAATATAGTTCGTGATATGAATGTGAAAGTATTGCTTGATTTTGATGAAAAGCAGTTTAATATCTCTTGCCGAGGTAAAACACGAAGCAACACTTGCGTTATATATTTGCATAATTGAAATGAATAATATTCAGCAAAACTTACCTCGTACCATGTACGACCTCGTACAAACCAGCGCGATGATTATTTCAGAATAATCGAACAGTGCTTGTCTCTTATCAAATGACTTAGTTCTGACTATCAACAAGTTAATTTGCTGACTCAAACAAGGAAGAATTGAAATTGAATCAACTACATACACTGATGAATATGCATAGTGACGAAGTGGTATAGGTATTTAATTTAAACTAACCCCTTCAGGTAATATACATCCAAAATACCGTCCTCGATCTCCTGTTTCTCCTCCAGTTGAAGTTGTCGATGAACCAAAATGGAGATGCAGTCATTGCACGTTCGACAACCACGCAGCTCTCAACAAATGCGAGGTAACGATCAATTCTCTCAAAGTTTTCTTAACGTATTTTACTTAGTAAAGAATTTGATTTCATTCATAGTTTCAAGGTCTCACCATAAATCCTGACTAATAAGCTAATGATGAAATGAGCAAGTAGCTACCTGTGTAATGATCTCTTTCCTGATCTATTTTTTTTTTTTTTTATATACTATTACCTAAACCAATTGATGGCTTGCACTTGGGGTCTTTAAATTGGCTGGTTGGCTTCTTTAGAAGAGCTTGAAAAGAGTTTAAAAACACTTGATAAACTTGGCTAAACCTATCTCGAATCATGACGTTTAGTATGGAGAATAATGTGGAAGAGAAAAATATATAGTGAGGATTTTGGTTAGCTATGTGTTACTTTTATTACTAAACGTGATAGAAAGCGACTAGGTTATTTTATGCTTGGATAGAAATAATATGGATCCATTGCTTCGATTTAACTTTTCAATCGGCTCATAGCTTCAACACTTAAGATAGGCTTAAAACGCAGGTGAATCTTTTAAACTTATTTTCTGGTAAATTGGGTGTGAATTTGTAGTTACTAGTACAGCAGGCACGACTCTTCGTTATTTTTCTATGAAAAGCCAGACAAATTGCTGTAAAGAGGTGAAAAGCTATTTCTGGGCGTTTGGCGATTATTAAACTCGCTCTGTCGTAGGGCTTTACGCGCTAATCTTGATCACGAATAGTAATTCAGCGATTGCAAATTTAGAGTGGTATGCACCAGAGGCAAAAATTTTAGCCGAAGCTTTCGTATAAGTTGTTGTTATTGACTTCTAAATGGTGATTGGATTAAGAAAAATAGTAAATTCTAACTGGTAATGGGACTAAGAAAAATAATGACTTTCGATTGGTGATTGGACTTAGAAAAAAAGAAAACACAGAAGTGAGAAGTCACATACACATATTAAAGGTTGTGAAACAATTTTTTTTTCTTTTTGAAACAAAAGCCTGAATTGTTTGGAGTAGCCTGAGTTTATTCCATCACTGATTTAAAGTGGTAATATTTCACAGATGTGTGATTTCTCCCGAGGTGCCTTGCCAGGCCGATCATGACCGTCACGAAGACTTCGTTTCATTTTCGTTCAACCGAGTTCTTGCATTTAGCTTTGATGCCCACGCGTGGGGATTTTTAGTTCTGTCAACATACCTACCAGGGCCACTTTAAGAATTCTGCAGTAACATGTTGAATTAATGTGAGGAAGAATTTTGGAAATAGTACAAGGATGCACTTTTCTGAAAATGGAGAATGCATGCTCTTGCATTATACGGCCTTGAGATCAACGGTGCTAATAACAGATCTGTTAATCCATAATCATGTTGTGTTTTACTAACATCCCTCGTCATGCGCCCACTGTCGCATTCTATGTCTTTTTTTGCTTTTGTTTTCCTTAATCAAATTAAAGTTTATGCGTTCCGAGTTCTTAACCTGCCTTATTTGGTAATTAGATGTTCGTATTTTTTGCCTTGAATAAAACAAACGACGTATTGTACGTAACTTCAATAATCCAGCCAAACAAGAAAGGTAATGCTTTAAAAAAAGATTAAGGATATCACGAAGAAGCTCTCGAACTTTTTGGGTCGCGGTCCTCTCTGATAGCTATTTTACATTCTGTGAATCTTTTTTTACTCTGGTTGGATGAAGAATATCAGTTAAAGCAGAGGTGGGCAATTGGTGTTTTGAAAGTACTACGATACCAATGCTGCCAAAATAAAAGTACCTTGAGACAAAAATATTTTTGTGTAGCTAAGTTAACTAAACATTGAGATAGCATATGGAGAGGTTATTTCAATGTAGTCTGTTGGTATTGCCTGTGGAAAGACCAGGGCCGTTGAGAGGGGTGGGCAAGGCGGTGTAGAGTACCCAGACCTTGGCTCCCTTAGAGGGCCCACGCCGTTGTCACATGTAACGCGGATTGGTTTGGGTTGTCACGTATTTTGTATTGGTTTTGGTATTTAGGCCTGCTCAGGAAATTTCATATCGGGATTGAAATCACCAAGTGCTCGAGTTCGATCTCTAAAAAAAAGCCACCGCCTCCTAATCGCTGCCTCCATGGGTGTCTTACCTCGAGGCAATTTCAGCCACGATCTTTCTCTGGGAAAATTTTCAGCTTTTTTTCAGACTACCAAATCCTTGTTAAAGGAGGCCCGGAATTAATGTTGCTACCGGGCCTGGACTATTCTTTCAACAGCCCTGGGAGGAATATTACCGCACACAGAGCTTTTGAAACAAGGGAGGGGCATCTGTTAATCCAGTGAAGACCTTTTTATGGTCAGCAAAATTTCGCCACAATGAGAATATTTTGGAGGAAATTTATGCAAAAATCTTGGAATTTGGGAATGGTCAATTGGTCAGCTGACAATGTGCGCTAAATGTAGCTACACGTCATACTCAAGACGTAATTCTGCAGGTGTCGTTGCTGTAGGCGTCATGAATGAATTTGATCAACCAAAAACCACTAATGTAAACTTCCTCTGTCATGATAGCCAAATCTTTTAGGTAATGTTTAAATTCTCTATTGCAAAACCCATTTTGACGTGGCCGTTACTTGAGCTTGCAACTACTTTTTGTTCTCCAGAGCAAACGGTAAAGTAAAACGACTTATGATTTCCTTTTGAAACAAAATCATTTTTCCTAAGTTTTTGAACGTCCTTTTTCAAAAAAGTCTTTCTACAGCAGCGCTAGCAGAATTGGCGAGCCTATTTTCATAACCATTTTGAGAAAATAGTAGGTTTTCAACCATTTGATATATGGGGTGCTAACTGTAACGTGAAATTTTGAAGAGTTTAAGATTTATTGACCTGGCTGGGCAGGTCAGTGCAATGCTGCACCTGCTACAAATGGGTCCATCCAAGGTTCACACAACTTTCCCTCTCCAAATTCAGAGCTCTTGGCAGCTCTCACTCTTGGAGCTGCCCCCCCCTGCCGTAGCACTGTGACTCCCTTTTTGTTTTCCTCCGACATGTATACCTCCACTGTACAATCTGCCCCCACCCTCTATTGATGCTGCACTCTCGTCTCCAAACCTCTTATCCCCCATTCGCCCATTCTATATTTCCTTCCTCTGCCTCTTCACCACCGTCCCTTGCTCCTGGCCACCCTTCTACGCCTCCTCTCCTCCCCCTGACTCCCTCAGGGTTCTTTCAATGGAATGCTTGAGGTCTTCGAGCCAGGAGCACTGAACTACTTCACTTTCTCTCATCCCATCCTGTCGACCTTACCTGCATCCAGGAATCCAATCTTAACTTCTCTTCCTCTTTCCAGATTCCTGGATTCTCTGCTCTGCGTTCTGATCGCACCCACTCCCGGTCTGGCATTCTCTCTTTAGATACCACGCACGCTAGCGGCGGCGTTGTCACTTTCGTCAGGCAGGGCCTATCCTTTTCTGAACCTTTTACCTCCTCTCTTCGCTCAATCCCTACTCTGATTATGTAGGGGTCAACATCTCTCTTAACAACTCCTCCTCGGTGTCATTTCTTAATGTGTATGCCCCCCCCCCCTATCCGCTCCTCCCCAACGGATGGCAGAACCGATCCCTTTTTTCCCTCAATTCTTCCCTCCTCCAGAAATCTCTTCATTCTGGGAGACTTCAATTGCCGTCACCCCCTCTGGGACTCGAGATTTACTTCCGACCCCCGCGTGGAGGAAGTATTTGACTCCTCCCCCTCAATGACCCTGACACTTCCACCCTTCTCCATCGCTCCTCTCCTGACATCTCCTTTGCTCCCTCCTCTTGCCTTTTCTTGCTCCTGGGAGGTGCTTCAGGACCTGGGTTCTGACCATCTACCGATTCTTCTATCTGTCCCACTCTCTCCGGTCTTTCGCCCCCAACGTACGTCCCCTTCCTTCAATTTTCAAAAAGCTCACTGACTCTCACTGTTCCTCTGCAGTGGAATACTCGTCTCTTTCCTCTGCTGCTGCTCTCTTTACCTCTCTGGCACTGAATGCGGCCAAATCTTCCATTCCTTTCGGCCGCATCCAACGCCATTCTAAAGCCTGGTGGTCTGCTGAGGAAAAAGAAGCGGTGGTGAAAGTGAAAGTGAAAGTGGAAGAAGCGGTTAGTGAAAGACGCAAGGCTTTCGCTGCCGCTCACAGAAGTGATGAAGATCGCCAGGCTTACATCTCCGCTTCTCGAAGGGCCTCGTTAGTGATTGCCAAGGCGGAGGCATGGCAGTCCACTTGCTCTTCTCTTTCACCTAGGTCTAACCCCAAATCTGTGCACTCTCTTCTTCGTTCTATCGCTGGCTCTCCTTCCTCTTCTCCTAACCTTCCTCACTGTTCTTCTCCCAGGGAATCGGCTTCGGTCTATGCCGCTTACCTGCAATCTCACTTTTTCGTTTTTCAGCCAAAGGCCCTGCGTAGCAGAGCCAGAGGCTACCTCTCTGTGCTCCGCCGAGCCACGTGCCCTGAGGAGTCTCACTCGTCCTTTTGCTCTCCTTTCTCTCCCGCTGAATTTCATGCGGCTGCCTCCAACCTCTCCTCGTCCACTACCACTGGCCCAGACAAAGTTGCCTATCCCATGCTAAAGCACCTTCCTCGCTCTGGCATGATTTTTCTTCTTCACGTCTTCAATCTTTCTTAGTCTTCACATTCTTTTCCTTCCATCTTGAAGACATCTTCCACTATTTCCATACACAAGATGGGAAAGCCTCTCGACTCTCCTGCTTCCTTCCGGCCTATCTCTCTCACCTCCTGCGTATCAAAGCTGTTTGAACGCATCATTCTATCCCGTCTTCTCTTTTTTCTGGAATCTAATTCCATTCTCTCTCCCCGCCAGGCCGGTTTCCGCCCTGGATGGTCTACACTCGATCATAATTTGTACCTTTCTCAGTCCATTTCGGATGGATTTAACAAACCCAGGCCGAGCTCTCGGACGATCCTGTCTACTATCGATTTCTCTAAAGCTTTTGAATCTGTCTGGCATCCCGCCCTTTTCCACAAACTGATTTCGGCTGGCCTCCCTCCTTACTTTGCTCCTTGGACTCAATCTTTCCTTTTTGATAGGCGCGCTTGCGTGGTTTATCAAAATCACAAAAGCCGCTCCTTTCGAGTCCGTCGAGGTGTTCCGCAAGGATCCGTTCTTGGCCATGTAGTTTTCCCCTTATTCATTAATGATCTTCCTGCTTCTCTGCCTTCCTCCGTCAACTGTTCTCTTTAACTCTTTCGCTCCCGCGATCATCGATTGATGATCTCGTGTTTTCAGTGTTTCCCTCAAATTTTGTCAAATTGAGTTACAAAGTTAGTTTAATAAAAAATCGATTTGTGACTTTATTTTTCATCCGATTTTCATAAAATTTTCAAAAGATCACGCTTATTTCCTCACGGATCGGAAGATGTATAATTTGTGACCTAATTCTTGGATTTTTATACCCAAAATGGGTTAAAAAGACCAACAACCCAGTTGCAGACGACAAAATCGGCCAAATTCTCAGCACGTGCCAACTACACTAAAATCAAATTAAGATTACATCTTTACCACATAACCAACCCCTTTATCATTGACACAGTCTGAAAACTACTCTTTTGGGGCATCATTCGACAAAATTTCAAGCGATAATAATAAATTTTACGTTTTTGAATTTCCAAATTTTTAGGGGTCTCAAAACCCCCCCAAACAAATTTGAGTGGTTAGTAAATAAAAGTAAATTTAGTGCGTAAAAATGTCATATGTAGCTAAATATTGGTCTCATTTGAAAGCTTAGGAAATTTGCTTTCCAGCAATATATAACTTTAAATAGTTAAGACTAAGTGGTATATGATATTTACTCATCAAAAATGAGTACTGTACATCATGTCAGTTCAAAACCGCCGAAAAATTTTTGACTTGCCTTCACTAAATTATAATTTTTAGAAAAACTACATCCTATAAAAAGATAAAATAAATTGCAAATGTTTTACCAATAAAGTCGTCATTTTGTGTCAAATTTCCAAGGAGACAAAGACTGAAATACAAGTTTAAAAGCTAGCAGAAGTTTGGCTTTCGTAAATCAAAGTTTGCTGTATCCCCCTTGTTTCTCAAGAAATGGGAAGGGTGTAAATAAGCGGCTGTTTCATTGTCAGTGACAGCATATTCTATTTAAACTTAATATTTTCTGAATCTTGAAGAAATTCCCTGTTCAAAAATACATAATGTTACATAGTTTAGGCTAACCTCTAGCAGATAATAACTGATCATATTTTAGGTACTGAATTTAACTACCAAAATTTGGTACCGATCGGTACCGGTCAAAAAAAGGTCATGTGCCTCAGAAAATTGCAAATTGTAGAAAACCTAGGCTTTTAGGTAAGTTTTGATTGATGTACCTTGAAAGCTTATTTCCTTAGCATCATTTTGCGACCATTTCTAAAAAAATTGGTAGAAAATAAAATCTGTAGTGATCTTTGAGTTGAGGGTACTACTTTAATTTTGAAGACAACTACCCCCCAGTTGGGGGGGTTTATTTGCATAAAATTTGCATATTCAAAAAAAATTTTTTTTCTATTTGAAATCCTCAAGAAATGTAGATTTCAACGATATATCACACTTAATGTAGAAGTAGACAGCTGAGTAATGATTTACAAACAAACTTGAGGTACATAATTATGATTGATTATGACAGTTTTTCGCGCTGCCACCTTACGGACATTTTTTTCGCTTTTCACGCGGGAGCAAAAGAGTTAAGCTGATGATCTGGCCATCCTCACTGCGGTGGAGGCCACACAAGGAGCTCTGTTTCGATTGGAGCGCTGGTCTAAGTGCTGGTGTCTTCCTCTCACTCAGAGCAAATGTGAGGCCTCCTTCTTCTAAGTGGATCCCCACCAAGCTAACCTCCAGATCAACCTCCTCCTACTCGGCTCCCGCCTCCGTTTCAATCCCACTCCAACTTTTCTTGGGGTCACCTTCGACCGCACTCTTTCCTTTTCTAATCATGTATGTTCGCTGAAGGCCGAGTTTTTCCCACGTCTCAAGGCATTACGCTGTATCTCTGCTTCCTCATGGGGCCCTTCTAAAAAGTCCCTCTCTGTTGTGTACAAATCTTTTCTTCGGCCCCTTCTCATTTACACTTCACCCAAATGGTTTCCTTTCTTAAGCGCTACCAATTTTATCAAATTGGAACGCCTCCACCGAGCGGCCAGTCGCGCCATCACCGGCTGCCTCTCGTCCTCCCCTATCCCTCTGCTTCTCTCCAAGGCTTCTTTACCTCCCCTACGAGTCACCCTGACTCATTTCACTCTTTTATCTTACGAGCGAGCTCTTCGTCTCCCAACCTCCTTTCCCATTTCAGTTTTGGCCAGACTTGGAGTGAAACCAAGACTGTGTAGATCGTCCTGGAGAGCTTTTGTGTCCACTCACCCGCTCATGCTTCCTTCTACCTCTTCTAGGGAGGCTCTTTTTGCTTGCCCTGCCTTTCCTCCTTGGAATCTGCCTTCCTTTACCGTGGAGTCCACCCTTTCCTCTCCATGCTCTCGCCAAGGTGCGGCTCTCGCCCACCTTGACTCTCTTCCCCCTCATGATCTGGTGCTCTGGACAGACGGCTCTGTTCCTTTTCCTTTGGTAAGGGCGGCTCCAGCGTACTTGCCAACTGCTCTCTCTGTGGCACTGAGGCCAGTCTTTCCTTTCCAGCAGGCCCAGTATGCTCAAGTTTTCCGCTGAAGCCTGCGCCATTCTACACGCTCTTTGCTGGTCTCGGCAGTACCAACAAGTCTGCCATTTCTCTTCTCCTACTATCTGACTCTCGTTCTGTCCTCTCCTCCATCTTTCCTCTTATCTCAAACTCTGTGGCAGATCTGGCAGGAACTGTCTTCTCTCTCCTCCTGTTCTATCAGACTACAATGGGTCCCCGGACACTGGTTTCTTCCGGGGAACGACACGGCTGATGAGCTGGCCAGACGGGGTGCGCTACTTGCGCCCTCCGCAATCCCTTGTAGTTTCTCTCATCTTATCTCTCGTATCCACTCTCGTCTTATCTCGGACTAGAGGCGTACTGTCTCATCGAAGTTCTTTTGATACACAGGTTTCCTCGATTTCCACCGAGGAACTTGTGCTCCCTCGTCATGCTCGCTGTGTCCTCTCTCGTCTTCGCTGCAACGGACACAGCCTACTTTTAGGTTCTTGTCTCTTTAGGATTGGCAGAATCGAGAATCCTTCCTGCAGCGCCTGTGGACACTCGTCCCAGGACATCTCTCATCTCATCTGCACTGTCCAGCTACGGACTCTTTGCGCCACTCACTCTTTGGCGACTCTGTCTCTCTACGACCTCTGGTCCAAACCCGGGGGAGTTTCCCGGCATCTGGGGCTCCATGGTATTCCGCCATGCCCCCATCCCTCGGAAGGGGGGTCGGGTAACCAACAACAACAACATAACATTTTTTTTCTTCCAAAGACAAATCATACAGCAACGATTACGATTTTTGCTTTTAGAGAGAAATCATATTGCGACGAAACAATTTTTCCTTTCCAAACACAAATCATTTAATTTAGGAAAAGATGTAACTTTCAGAATCTGTAAAACGATACTACCCAGTAGCACTAAACCATGTTTCATTTTTGATAAATTTATTTACATATTTATACGGATTCTAAGATGAAGGTTTTCGGCTTACATGAAGCCTGTGTCAAAGCATCTGTAATATCTAGTATTAGAATTTAATTATGATATGGAATTAAAACTTCAAAACATTTATATAGACTAAGGCCTTACACAGTCTCAGTGAGTCAGATTATAAATAGAAATTTGAGGTCACAGCGACATATGCCGCTGGCCAAATACAATGGATTGCGACAAGTAAGTCAAATGATTACGAAGCAGCGAGTTAATGATGACAAATCTTTCAGTTAATTAAATAAAGGCAATCGTTCAGCTTTAACTTTTATTTACAGAAAATATATTTCTACTGCAATATTCACCATCAGTTCGTGGTGATAGCATAAAAAACTCAAAAATTCTGCGTGGCTAAAATAATACAGGTTTAAGATCTCCACTATACGTACAGCATAATCTTACAAGTAGCAGTGAATCGGGTAGTTGTAATAATAGAGGATGGATGTAATATATCCACGGATAAAGAACAAATTAAAAATTTAACCTTAGCCTATAAATATCAAGAGCAGTTAACATAACAGCAGAATGTGAGGCTAAAAAGTTGATATGACGTCATAAACTAATTAATAAAAGTGAAAGGGACTGAAAGCTGATTGTAGTAAAAACTAATAGGCATTAAGTTAAACACAATAGAGTAGCTTGAAAATGAGTACCAAGTAGTAAAAATTATCGAATCATTGGCTGGGGATCACAGCAGAAGCGTTCATGTCTTGCCGAAACCGGAAATGATGTCATCGTCAAGGCGATATTCAAAGCCGTCGATGATAGTTATATCCCTGAACATTGAAGGACTATCAGCTGCTAAAAAAGATCTTAATGCAAAAAATGTGTTTCTAGCTTATATCTTTGCTTACAAGAAGCCCATCGCGGATCACAAAGCCACAGGCCCAAAGTGAACGGAATGACTTGCATTGTTGAACTTGCACATGATTAGTATGGAAGTGCTATCTTTGTAAAAGAAGGAATAACCGTGGAATCAATACCTACAGATGACCGAAATAATATCGAAACCCTCTCTGTAGATCAGGGGTTCCCAACCTTTTTGTTGCTGTGCAACACTTATGAAGTTATTTTGTAGCTGCGTACCACCTAACTTTGACGATTAGTTTTGTCCACAAAAAAACTGTACACAATGGTAAACAGACATATTAACATATAAATATAATACAAGTAAAGTTTGTTTTGTTTTGTTTTATTTGCCATTTTTATCCTCCATTCACGAGAAAGCGAATTGTATCGCTATACTTTGGATGGGAAGTCCGCACTGGCTTGGTAGTTGCCTTTTTCGAGGTTTATGGGCCACCTGTCTTCCACATAAAGATGGGGCGTCCCGTTAAGTGCCTTGCCCAAGGACACAACAAGCGAACTTGCCGGCTTGTTCTCCACAACCTCCCATAAATGCCGAGCGCCAAGCAGGGAAGCTGCGGATGCCATTTTTTAAAGTCTTTTGGTATGACTCGACAAGGGGAATGAACCCCAGTTATAAAACAACCAGATTCCAACAGCAAAGAAAAATAAAGTCAGGTAAAACAGTAATAAAAAATAGCTTGCTAGGACAGCAAAATTTTATTTTAAAATTTACAAAGCTTCTATCAGTCTATCACTGAAAGAACTCCCACTATGGAATACCTTGATGGTTCTGGCAATTTTCAAGTTGATTCTTGTTTATTTCCAACTTGTTCCTGAATTCTAGATGTTAGCCACGATAAAAGTTTTACCACTATAATATAAAAACTTGCGTAACCTGCAACACGGAAAAAGTAAAAGCTCAAGCTATTTCACTACCAGGCGAAGCACATTTTCTGGCAATGTTGCCACTAATTATTGTTATTATGAAGTTGATAATAATATGGAGGGTAGCAATCCACTACACACGTGCCAATAAACAAAAATGTAATGCACAAGCGATCGTATTTATACTGACGAAAAAACTTTCGAGAAGGTTCTTTAGTTCTAAGCCAATCACATTTTTTACAAAAAATCTGTCTGAATCAGTTCTCCCCCGTTTGTTACATCACAATAAGCTTTAACCAGTCGTGAGCTCGTTACTGGGAATATTGTGTAACTCGCTAGCTAGAATATTCGATTGTGATGCAGCTTGCTGCTGCTACAAAAAGAAAAAAAGCCCCAAGCAAGCTAGCAGTCCACGTAACATTATACAATAAGTACATATTTACACGTACCATCAGTGGTACGCGAACCACAGGTTGGGAACCCATGTTTTATAAGTTATAACTTTACTTGTATTATATTTCTTTGTTAATATGTCTGCTTACCTTTGTGTACAGTTCTTTTATGGACAAAACTGATCGTCAAAGTTAGGTGGTACGCAGTTTCAGAATAACTTCATAAGTGGTACTCGTACACAGCAACAAAAAGGTTGGGAACCCCTGATCTAGAGAAAAAACGTGTAAGTCAAAGGGTATAAATTGTAAGGCTGTAGGTTTTTTGCCAAAGTTGGCTTTGAGCTATCAGATTATATGTAGATAGCCCTAAGGATATAACCAAGAAGGCTGAAGCGCTTTTAGTCTTCTTGGCCAAGCTACTTTGCTTGAAAAAGTAAAAAAATTTTTCGCATTCGAGAAACCGAACAACTTTGCACAAAAAAGACGATTGTAGTTTTGGTCAGCTCCCTCTCTTATTTGAATTCTGACTACGCCCCGAAGACGCGTTAACCATTGCTATATTGTCGTTTGTTCAAAATTAAATTACCATTGGACTTGCTATGCTGTCATTTTGTTTTATTTGCTGACATAATGAACTTAGTTGGGATGTGACAGGAGCTACTACTCAAGGGTGATCAAAATTGCAAAACAAATGTTCTGCTATATTCTGTTTTTTAGTGAGTTTAGTTGTAGCGTGTAAATCACATTTTAAGATTTAGTGAAAATTCAAGAACTTTCGAATAAGCTGAAAAAGGTCTTTGCATTTTTCCACAATGAATGAGGTCGTAGTAAAAAGCATCGACAAATAATAGAGCATCGAAGCGTACAAGTTAAAGATGTCCTTCAAAATTCTTACACTACCGATGGAAATATGGGCGGAAGAAGCAAAGCAAACTCAGAAAAAGCTGCTCTCGCAACCGAAGACGATAGTATTTTCGCGTGAAAAGGAACTTTAAAAAGTGCGAACGTGTCATACATTTGGAGTGGCAGGTACCATGAACTTATAAAGCCGTTGGTTCCAAAACTTCATTTTAGGCAACTCCTATTTAGATAAAATTCCAAGAGTACAAGCATTTCTTGACCTTGTCTATAGGTGTATTGTCTCAAGACAAAGTTGAGCATTTTTTTGGGATCAAGTTTTTCGGAATGACATTTTTGCTGTTTTCGCCCCCATGCACCATATGAAGAAGTTTTTTTTGAGATCTACAGGGAGCCATCACAAATTAGCAAGCGACTCATAGTTTGGAGATCACGGTAGTAAGCCTATGTGTAGTCGGTGTTATGATAAAGTGAAGTAAGTCACTTCTCTGATGCAATAGTCGTATGGTTGTGCGTTCAAACTTTATGATAATTCCTTGTTGTGCCCATAAAAAAAGCACTTTAAAATGATTCTTTTCGCTTTACTGTTCAAAGAAGCAGTAAATTTATGGAATACATGCCAATCATTATAAACAAGTTAATGATTATTGCTACTGTCACTGTCCTGCGAGTCTGGATAAACTGTTCCTTTAATAAGTGGCAGTAGATACAAAGTCACATTGATACAGTGGAGAGAGAGCTTGCTTGGAAATTCTGACATTGGTAGCTCACCGCCGACGAGACAGACTGCCGTTTGAGTGCAACTACATGTCGTTTCTTATAGCTGAGCAGAAACTTTGACATATTTCCAAGATAACATTAAATGCAATTATAGGTTCACATGGGTATTTTTAGAAATTGATCCGCCAAAATCCCATAATAAACAAAAACTTTTCCAAAATCTCTTGTGCTATCAGGTGATGATAAAGAGCTTGCCTCATTTCAATCACAAATATGTCATAAAAATAACAATGAGTTTTCTAATCCGGGGTGTTCGTTTGATGACGATCTGCCAAAGGTAAGTAGAAGAAAGAAGAGCAATGTTACAAATAAGTGTGATGTCAACTTTCTGCCTCAGCAAGCCAAAAATAAAAACAAAACGTAGAGGTTGCAGTCGAGGTAAGAGAACTAGTCACAAATATGCATCACTCAATGGTATCATCTTGAAAATAAAAATGGATAAGATTGTGGTCGCAAATTGCTATTTTTAGAAATCCATCGGTGAAAGCCACGCAATGGTCAATAATCCTACAAAAATTTTTGTATTGTCCAGTGATGATAAAAAGCTTCCGCCATCTCAATTAACAAAATGTGATGAAGAGTCTATTCAAAGGAAAGAAAATTAAAAATTCTACGTAAGAATTACAACATTTCTGCTACAAGCACTAAAAAGGTTTAGAGCTTCGTTTTTATTTTTCTTAATTTTTACTGCATTTAAACCTTTTGCTCGCCATGTAATTTCAAACTTAGCAAAAAGTTAATTAAAAAGTAACTTACTGTTTGATGCTCTTCAGAAAAGTGAAAATTAAAGACCGTAAAAACCAAAGCACTTCCTCAGAAATCAGTTGCAAAGTTCCGCGATTGATTACTTGTATGAAATTGGCCTTGTTGTTTGCTCAAAACGAATCTTTGTTGTAATTTTTATCTAAGTGCGATATAAACACAATACTTGAAGCAATGAAGACTGTCAGAGATTGCAATTTCATTTAGGGCAAATATTTTACTAACGTAATTGATAAAATATGTCAACACTATTTTCAAATTAAGTTGAAAAACCTCCTAATTGCAGGTAAGGCTTACTAGGATCCCAAAGAGTACAAAGCTTTATTTTGTACTTTGCACCTGATTGTTTTCTTTTGGAGAGCTTTTTCTCCCGTCTGGCGATCTCTCCTGAAAACAAAACTATCAGTTTGTAAACACGAATTTCATTGCATTTGTCAATTCATGAGTCAGGAAATCACTTGCAGTAACATAAGTGTCACTTTGTAAATTACATTGCTGAGCGACAAAGCCGTAGTCCGTAGCGCTTTATCTTAGGCCTTCAATTTACTCGCGTAAAGTATCAACCTCTGGCCAACATTAGTTATTAATCATGCTGTAGCTTGTGTTTTGGTAATATTTTGATATTTTCTTTAGGTCCAAGCAACAGAAGTTCAATTGCCCAGTAGTCCATTTTATTCTGCGCTTTCTGATCCAAAGTATTTGTTTGAAGACAACCTGGCAGACATGAGTAAAAGAAAGAAAATCAAACTTAAAAATGAAAAAAGTGAGAATGTCAATGTCATGCATCAACAATATGAGGAAACGCACAAGTTTATTCAAACTGAGACAAACAATAAACTTAGCCATCACCGAAATATACCTTCTGTGGTTGGGGTAAACAAAATCTATAAAAAAACCCTTTGATAATGTTCCTACAAGTTATGATGCTCTTACAATGCTCAGAACAGCCAAGGATGAAGACTTTTCTAAAGATTCACCAGTAAAACCACAATCCGGAGAAATATATTATTTCAATACCCAATTTCACCGGATGATCACCACGAAAATTGGTGTTGTGACGGCATTTCATGGCGCTGTATCGGTAGCAAAACATTTAGAACAAAGAAAGATGTTGTAAAAAAGCAATATTTCCGACTTGCCTATGGAAATGGGTCTTTAAATAAGAAAGGATTTTTGTTTGCCAGAAAGAAAAGTCTTCTTGTGGTAGTACATTATTGAGGAGATACTTCTACAATACAGCATAAACCGCATAGTAATCGCAAGCAGTTTTTAGAGCGGGCTCACGTAAGAACCATTCCATCAACTTTAAAATTAATAAGAAAATCCTCCAAACAACCAAAGCAAATTTACAAGAGTCTTGTTGTAAAATCTTATCCGTCTGCCGTTATGCCAGTGAAGCATCCCAAATCAGCAAAATAAGTTGCTGACAAGAAATGCTATAAATGTGAAAAACGTAGCGTAAGCCATAATGATCTTCACGGAGCCCATAAAATAGTGCATGCACTAACCGATTTTGTATTGGAATTTAAACTTTTTCCGAACTTCTACATAATATTTGGCATACCACAACTAATGCAGCACGCAAAAAAGCAATACCGGAGTGAAGGATTCTACTGTTCTTATGACACCACAATCAATTGTGGCGACTTTTTTTGTCAGTACTTTATTATATCGTCAAATCGAATTTATAGAAAAGCCTATCCTATCACTTTTGATAATGGTTCACGATAGCAAGCGACAAGCGGTTCACAAAGTATTTTTATCAACAGTTAAAAAATATTTTCAGTTTTCTACTGCCACATTGATTACGGACCGTGAAGCTTCAATTTAAAATGCTATTGCAAAAATTTGTCCCACTTGGAAACATTTTAACTGTGGGAATCATCTTTTAAATGACGTAAAATTTTGGCTGCACCGCCACAATGCTGAAAGTGACGATCTTTTATTTTATCGAAATCACATCTGGTCACTTCTTAACTGTGCTTCATATGAAAAATTCAATGATTTAGAAAAACAATTTAAAGATACATGGACCAAAGCATTTTACGATTACTATCAAACTCACTCAAAAAACTCAATATTTAAACGATCCGGTTGATGGCTGCTTGAAAAGGCAAATACTTACAGTGCAAATAGTGGAGCAACACAAAAATTGTAGAAAGTTTTAATGCTCAATAGAAAAGAGTGATTGGGCATTCAGAAACGAAGTTGCATGATTTCATGCTGACTGTTTATTTTTTGCGAAACTTTGAACTCCGTGAAATGTTATGTGGATACTGTGGCATGTGGTGGACCCCAAACTTGCACGTACTATCGAAGATGTTGGATTTCCATCGGATGCTGTCGCTCCGGATCAAATTGCTGCATATGTTAAAAATGAAAAGAAAAAGTTGCCTTCTGAAGAAAAGAGGAATCGCACTCTGTGGAAGAAACGGCAAAATACTTTTGCTCGCAAAAGCGAGTTAGTCTGGATACAGCAATGAATTGCTTTCTTGTACGAGGACGAAACAATCGACTGTATACAGTCCAACTGTATCCAGAAAAATGCTCCTGCGGCTCTTCAAAGTGATGTAGGCACATTGAAGCCTGATATATCACTGTAGGAAAGCCCACTATCAAGCGAAAAAAATTGTTCAATTTGAGCGTTTTGAAACGAAATGCTCCAGAAGGAAAAAAGCAGGTAGAAAATTTCCTAGAAGTAACTTCGAATTTAAGTACATCCCTACTGCTGATTCTCACCACGTGTTAGAAAGTATACCTTCATTTCCTTTATTTGCGTCAACGTCTAAGAGTTCAATTTCCTATTAATATAACCAATAGCATTAAACTAGAATGTATGGTCGGTGGATCCTCTGTGAAAAACAATGATCTGTTTACTTTGCTGCCTCAAAAATGGGTAAATGATATAATAATTGACTCATTTTTGCTAAAATGCAGTAACTCCGACTACTCAAGTTTAAACTATGTAAAAGTTTTGAGCTACAGCACTCATTTTGTGGAATGGTCAAAATGCGGATGAACCAGCCGATCTATGTTTTGGTGTTGAATTTATCAGAATTTATCATTTTTGGAATATGAATCACAATATTTAAACTTTACATTTAAACGTAAACAATTGGCATTGGATAGTGTCCATTGTTGTTTTAAAACTGAGATTGATAATATATTTGGATTTTCTACACGGAATAAACTACAATCTGCTGATAACTATTTTAAATTATGCCCAGTCGCAGCACGTTTGTTATTCCACATCAATGTTTGAGGAAAAAGATTGGGACATCAGTGCACCTACAGACCTGAACATTCAAAAGAATAGTTATGATTGTGGAGTGTATGTTTGCATGTGCAATTTTATGGTCTGCTACAGTTGCTTCTTTGATTGCAACCAGCGGCGTAGGCAGAAAGTTTCCGAGGGGGGGCCAAAGTTTCATCACAAACGTGTGACGTCACAAGCCAGCTTTGCCTTTCCTAAAACTGCTTGGTTTTGCTTTACAATTTTTTCATTTTTAGGGTCTAAAGGGGGCCATGACACAGTGGCCCCTTCGTTGCGCCAGTGATTGCAACGATTTGGATTCAAAATCAGTTAGAAATTGGATTGCACCAAATATAATATCCGAACCGGAGGAAAAATTAAAACATGAAAAACCTGATTCCAAGCAATGGGGTTCAAGTTTTCCGACATGGAAATAGAGCGAGAATTTTTTGGTAAATCGCAAAAATCGGAGAGGGCTTACATTATCTAAAAACTTTTTAAAAGCTGTCTCTTCCTCTTTATTTTTTAGAAGATATTCTTTATATGCACTTCAAAGCAGTTGCAAGAAACTAAGTAATAAAAAATGATTTTTTGCAACGGAGATTGCAGAGACTGGTACCATAAAAAATGTTTGTCCATATCATCATCAGATGAAACATCCGATTTATGTACTTCATATACTTGATTCAACATGTTTTGTTGCCATAGCAACGGCTTATCCACGATCTTGAACGTTGTTTTCCGGTACCTTATTGATTGTGCTATGACATGTAATGTTGATTGTTCGCGCACAAACCATCTCACGGATTTAAATCTGGAGGAGTTTGCATCCAAATGGGGATTTCTTCGACAAACAATTCATAATTTGGCCAGTTTTGTTGCCACGGCAACGGCTTGTGCACAATATTGAACGCTGTTTTTCGGTACTCCACCGACTGTGCTATGAGATTTGATGTTGATTGTGCGTGCACAAGCCGTCACATGAATTCAATTCAGAATTTTTTCATCTAGATTTACCATATTTGATGCAGTATTGATTTAGCATATTTTGTTACGATACCAACATTTTGCGCATGTTGTCGTAAATATAGGTCGTTTCGCTTGAAGAACTGTTTGCTTTCTCAATAAACTTTGATTTTGTTTAATTTTGTGTGATTAGATTAACTTTATTTTGTTTATGCTATTGATTTAGGTCTTTTCTTAGCAAAGCCATTTTGGCAAAGCTCCTTTCTGCGGACTCGAATATTCCGCGGATTATTTCAGTCCGCGATTTCGTTAGTGCCGCTTTTTGATAAGTGGAAAACAAAGAATCAATAAAAAATGCCATTTTATGAGAACAATCACAAAGTATACTGCTACTGGGCAGTAATAACCCAATAAAAACTTATGAGGAATAATTTTCTCTACTTGGAAAATTCTTAACGACCAGTAAACTAGCAATTTTAAGAAATGTGCCATTGAAGGAGTAGGTAACACCACAAAATGTTAAAAACTTAAAAATTTTGCAGCACAAAACAGATGACAAAAAGTTTTGCTTAGCACCACTATTGTATTTTACAGAGCAAAAAGTCAAAAACGCGCAATACTATTGGCAAATAAATTTTTAGCTAGCTGGTAATCATATCGTTGTAGCAACTTCAACTACAAACTACCAACAGAAAGTCACCAACAACACTTGGATTTACATGTGGATCGTCATCGACGTTCAATAGCTATCATGATAGAAGTGACTAATCGCCACTTGGAGTGTACTCATTTTAACTTGGATTACAGTCGGATGCCTGTAATTCAAGTTAAAATGGTGACGCCGACCCTGACGCGCTACAATGGTCACCCCGACATGATAAAGCTACATCTTCTCCAATGTAATCGAACGGCAGCGTCTTCAATCAAGCAGCACAAGCTATCGTCGAGTCGCCGAGCCCAAACGTCAAGAACGCCTTCCAAATGGTGTCTTGACGGGAATCTCACTTACTTCGGACGGCAAACGTCACTCTCTAAACGTTGCCTGGGAAGGCATGTTGCGACCTCAACAACTTCCTCCCTTCTTACGCACGTATCCGCTAGCTGCGCGTGCTTGAGGGGGGAATTGTGTAGCAATTTCAACTACAAACCACAAATAGAAAGTTACCAACAACACTTGGATTTATATATGGATCAACAGCTATCATGATAGAAGTGACTATTCGCAACATGGAGTGCATTCATTTTAACTTGGGCAAGCCGGCGTTGCCCGAAAGAGGCCCTCCATCAGTATTGAGCGGGTTTAGCATTTCGGTTCAACCGGCCAAGCCGACTTCACCCATCCGGTTCTTGTGTGAGCAGTAGCGGAAATTTAATCAACTTTTATACACTTTCACAATTCTTGTACACAAAATTGTGATCATCATATTCTCTTCATCATGATTGGCAATGCTCACAAAGAATCTTGCCACAAATTATTATCGTTAATACTTGTGAGGGAGCAGGGATTATACGTAATCAAAACTGATTGTAGCAGCGAAATAGTGGTTGCTTTTACAATTAAAGAAGACTATTTTGCCAATTGGTGCTGCCGCTTTCCTATTTATATTTGTGGTATGAAGTTCCTAATTTGGCTACGCTATTGGTCTAATTTTCGGCATTGCGACAAAAGAGGCTATTGTTCTCTTTGTATTTGATTTTACAAATTGTTATGGTTAACTTTTTATGTTGATTTTTTCTCAAACTTGGGATTTTGTTACAATGATGTAGAGTATAGAGATAAATGACATAACTACCATAACAGGCAGCATATCAGTATAAGAAAAAGTCCTTGCTTTATAGTATATATGACGGCGTCACCCGCAGAGACCTGTCAGTGATGACGGGATTGAGAGTGTCCGTTCAGCCGGCCGAGCCGGCTTTACCTATCAGGTTCTTGTATGAAGAATTACCAAACGTTTATGTGTTTTCTGCACATATGTTTACGACTTTTTGTGTTCCTTTTCCAAATAGAATATCTCATTTCAAGATCTGGCTACGCCTTATATCTATGTGTTCTGTTCATTGCTGACACGAACCCAAGGGATCCTTGCGTTTCCAGTAGTTTGAAAGTAGGGGTTACATTTCTGATATTAAGCTATTCTAAAGCAAAAAAAAACAAAAGTATCTTACCTGAGGTGCGATTTGACACAGTGACGCTATTTTCTTTTGATTTCCCCCTTAAACTTTTTCAAGTCCTCACTGGCTACGCATTATTAAGCATATTTTTTCTCCCTGCTCGACGTGCCCTGGGAAGTGAAAAGAGTCCTTGCTTTTCCTCAAATGTTTGGTTTGATCCCGGTAGCTTTAGAAAGCCATTATAAAGCAAAATACCAATAATATCATCCAGGTGGTGCGATTTAACACAGTGACGTTAATTTTGATTTCGCCTCAAACTTTGGATATTTTTGAAAATGTCGACAGACAATGCAAAAGAACCACGCTTGTGAGGAAAAGTAGTCAAATTGTACCAAAGAACTAACTTTGTCCAACAATTGCAAGTTTGTTAGCTCTAGTAGGATAAATGTACAACTAAAAATGAAACACCATGTATGACAACCAATTTTTGATCAGTCATTACAAACTAATCCTTAGTCTGAAGTAATTGGAGTTACATATTGCTGGAAAGCAAATAGCCTAAGCTTTCAAAGGATAGTAATTGTTAGTACTTTATTATGACGGTTTTGTATTAAAGTCATTTTTACTGAGGTCACCACTTCTGGGAGGGGTAAAAAGTTACACCACAGCTCATAAAGTTCAGTTTTTTCAGTATAAAAACTAATATTATTTGCACATGGTATACACTATCGGACTTTCCTTGAAATAGCCTCTAATTTGTTGAAAAAAGTTTGAAAAACAATTGAGAAATGAGCTCAGAAATCAGTGTTTAAATAAACTAATTTGCAAAAAGATTGCAATTTTTGAAAACGTATTAATATTATGATCTGCGGCAGCAAAGACTTGTGTTAATCGTACGAGACATATTGTGACATCATAGAGCCAGTTTTAGCGTGCAAGCAAAATAGAGAAGAAAAAATCCTTGGATAGCTTGAAGTGCTTGAATAAAGAATTGCTTGTAGCATAAACAAACATTAATAGTTGTAAAATTGTTTTTATCAAATGCAGCTTATTAATATCTCCTAAAAGAACGTTTAATCGAGTTTCTGCAATGAGTACTTTTTGAGAAAGAACAAAAAACAAATCGTTCAATGAATCATTGATTGTAATGTCATTTTAGACCCCAAACAAATGAAAGTTTTTGAAATGTGGTAAGACGGGAGCTGGTTTTCGTTTGAGCAAGAAGCGGTTGTCCTTTGTCAAGTAATGCAAATTCTAAAAAACTTTTTTTATATTATGACGTCTCAAATACCCTTATGACACTCACCACGGGGTGGTGATCAATTGTGCCAAGTTTGATGGTTGTACCTACAGCAGTTTCAGAGGAGTTAAAATAGACACACAGACAGACAGAATTGTGCTTTATACCGTATATTAGATTACAGTCGGATGCCTGCCGTTGCGCTACATCGTTATTCAATCAGACTTGAAGGTAATTTTATAAATTCTTTGTTTACTATATATGTTCTTTGAAGTTACTCGTGCATTAATTTTGCTGCACTTTTGCTATAAGTAGTGCACCATTGCAATCCCACAAAGTACCGGAAGAATTTTTATGCGATTGGTTTGATTACCCAATTTATGGGCAAATAAACTGAAGTGAACTAAACTTAAGTAGGCTAACTCAAAGTAAATTTACAACAGAACTAATGAAAACAATTGGTTGCATTGCTAATTGACAATCATGGACAACGTTGATCCCAAATAAAAAATCAGACACGTACTTTATACAGAAAATTACCATCTGCTTGTACATGTTGCGATGAAAAAACGCCCATTGCTATTTACGTAATTATGATATTGTGGCAGCTCTCTGTGACGTCATAGTGATTGATTGTATTGTGTGGAGTTGCTGTGTTTTCGTTTATGATTAGTTAGTAAAAGAGATAACTAGCAAACAGTTGTGCGTGATAACAGTAGAGCTAGATTGGTGACCACGACGTTCCTTATAGTGATTTGGAAAGTTTACCACGGCAAGCGAGCAAGAGACGCAGCAACACGCAGTCAGCTTAAAGTTGCCAGAGTTTTGGACTAGTCATCCCAGGGTCTGGTTCCAACAGACAGAAGCTCAGTTTGCGCTCAGGCAGGTCACTGCTGACAACACGAAGTACTTCTACGTAGTAGCAGCTTTAGACCAAGATTCCGCGCAAAGAGTAATCGACTTACTCGAAGATCCCCCACGAGATCACAAATATCTAGCGCTTAAGAAACGCCTCTTGGACACTTTTGACTTGTCCGACAATGAACGCGCCGCGCGATTGCTAAACATGCCGCAACTAGGTGATAACAAACCTTCAGTCTTAATGGATGAAATGTTGGCACTTATAGCAGATCATCGCCCGTGTTTTCTGTTCAACTACTTGTTCCTGCAACTGTTGCCAGACGACATTCGTATGGTCCTGTCAGGCCAGCAGTGGAATGATCCGCGCCAGCTAGCGACGAAAGCAGATGAATTGTGGCTGGCTAGAGCTACAGCTCCACCGGTTTCACGTATCTCAAGACCACGCAAAGGGGCTCATTATGGCCAAGACCAGCAACGCAGTTGCCGGAACCAAGAAAAACTGTGTTTTTATCATAAGGGTTTCGGCGATAAAGCTTATAAATGTTGTCCCCCATGCAGCTATCAGGGAAACGAGACAGCCGGTCGTCGTTAACGGCAGCGATGACCGGCACAAACAAGGCCCTTTTTTATGTGTGGGATTGCCAAAGCAAACGTAAATTTTTAATCGACACTGGCGCCGAAGTAAGCGTATTGCCGGCAACACGATTTGACCGACAAAAAAGACAGTCCGCACAAGTACTACTGGCGGCTAACGGCAGCAAGATTACCACTTTCGGCTCGAGAGCGGAGACGGTGGCCCTACCCCAGGGTGAATTCAGGTGGACTTTTGTTGTGGCAAATGTCGCTCAACCCCTTCTGGGGGCTGACTTCTTAAGGGCGCATTCCCTTTTAGTAGACATGAAGCACCAACAGCTGGTAAATGCACAGCTTTTTACTAGCATTCCCATGAAGAAGGCCCCAGGCTTACCACCCCAACTTAATGCTTTGGGCCTCGAACAAAATGCGTTCGCTCAACTGCTGGCACAGTTTCCGCAAATCACAACACCGCAATTTTGTGAGAAAGTTGCCAAACACGAAACGGTGCATCATATTGTCACCAAGGGACCACCCATTCAGCTCGCCCTAGAAGACTTTCTCCAAGCAAACTAACAATTGCCCGCAATGAATTCAATAAAATGCTGAACATGGGAATCATTTGACGATCTGCCAGTCCTTGGGCATCACCGCTTCACATGGTGCAGAAACCTGCAGGCGGATGGAGACCCTGCGGCGACTACCGCCGTCTTAACTCGATCACCAAAGCTGATCGTTATGCTATTCCGCATATACAGGATTTTTCGGCTCGCCTTTCCGGAGCTACCGTGTTTTCTAAAGTGGATCTGGTGCGGGGATACCATCAGGTACCGGTGGCAGAAGAAGATATCCCTAAAACCGCCGTGATCACTCCTTTTGGCTTGTTTGAATTTTTACGCATGCCATTTGGCCTGAAAAATGCCGCTCAGACTTTTCAACGGCTAATGGATAGCATTTGCCAGCCGTTCGATTTCGTCTTTGTGTATTTAGACGACATCCTGGTTGCCAGTTCCACGCAGGCGGAACACAAAAACCACCTGCAGTTGCTTTTCCAACGACTTGCAGACTTTGGTTTGGTGGTAAATGTGGACAAATGCCAGTTTGGTCGTCATCGAATTGAGTTTCTTGGGCATTTAATTGATCAATACAGTGCACGACCACTTCCAAGCAAAGTCGAGGCAGTACAAGTTTTTCCTTACCCAACCACGCTTCAGGACCTTCAAAGATTTGCAGGTATGATCAATTTCTACCATCGCTTTATACCACTAGCTGCAACAATCATGGCCCCAATTTATCAAACCGTCGCAATAAGCCTAGGCTATTAGTTTGGAATGAAACTTTGAAAACTGCCTTTGAGAATGCGAAAGGTGCACTGGCTAGCGCTGCCATGCTACATCATCCTAAACACCACGCACCTTTAACACTTAGTGTTGATGCTTCGGACATAGCTGTAGGTGGCGTTTTGCAACAAATAGTAGATGGTCAGTTACAGCCTCTTGCATTTTTTAGTAGAAAATTGCGCAAACCGGAAACCAAATACAGTGCTTTTGATCGCGAATTGCTGGCGATGCATTTGGCCGTCCGTCATTTCCGCTACTTCTTGGAAGGGCGTCACTTTGTAATTTTTACAGATCATAAGCCACTCACGTTTGCTTTTTCAAAAGCCTCCGATGCGTGGTCTGCCCGACAGCAACGCCAACTCTCAGCGATTTCCGAATTTACTACAGATGTTCGACACATTGCCGGAAAAGCAAATTTAGTTGCGGATACATTATCCCGCGCACCCTTATCCATGGTTGTATCCTCACCACCGGATTTAGATTTTGTAGCTATGGCTCAAGCCCAACAGATACCTGAAATCCAGGCATACAGAACAGCAATAACAGGCTTACAGCTTGAAGATGTACCGGTCGGACCAGACAAAGTTTGTTTACTCTGTGATGTGTCGTTAGGACTGCCGCGGCCAGTCGTTCCTCCATCCTGGCGTCGGAAAGTTTTTGACATCATTCATGGTCTTTCCCACCCTTCCATCCGGACAACCCGACAGCTAATGCGTCAGAAGTATGTTTGGCATGGGTTATACAAGGATGTTGGCTTATGGTCCAAGCAATGCGTCAAGTGCCAAACTGCCAAAGTGCAAACCCACACCAAAGCGCCTCTAGCGACATACCCACTCGCTCACCAACGTTTCGCCCATGTCAACATTGATATTGTTGGCCCCCTTCCCCAATCGCAAGGTCATCGCTATCTCTTGACCATGGTTGACAGGTTTACTCGCTGGCCAGAAGCAATACCCATGCCAGATGCTACTGTCAAAACATGTGCAAGAGCTTTCTTGTTCAACTGGGTTGCTAGATTTGGTGTCTCCGCAGACATCTCAACAGACCGTGGTTCCCAGTTTACCGCACATTTGTGGGACACGCTGGTTCATCTTCTCGGGGTTCGCCTTCACCGCACATGCGCCTATCATCCTCAAGCAAACGGCTTAGTTGAACGTTTCCACAGACATTTAAAGAGCGCGTTGATGGCGCGACTGACGGATTCCAATTGGGTTGATGCACTGCCATGCGTGTTCTTAGGAATACGCTCAACACCCAAAGAGGATTTAAAGTGCTCCTCAGCCGAACTAGTTTATGGAACACCTTTGAAAGTGCCAGGGGATGCCTCCTTTCCGTCCACATCTACTTCATCTACCGATAACTTATTTCTACCGTGGCTCAAAGAAAAGATAGCAGATTATCGACCCCAACAAATGTCTCGCCATTCAAAGAACGTTGTTTCAGTCTCAAAATCCCTATTGACCAGTAATTTTGTCTTCGTCCGTCGCGATACACATCGACCGCCTTTAGCCCCACCGTACGATGGTCCGTTTCGTGTACTGGAACGCGGAGAAAAATTCTTCATACTAGACATTGGCGGAAGAAGAGACTCAGTCTCAGTGGATCGACTGAAGCCAGCCCACATTGACTCAAACTTTGACTCAGACTACATTGACCGACACGATGGCCTAGTGGTTAGAGCGTCCGCTTCGCAGTCGGTAGACCTGGGGTTCATTCCCCTTGTCGAGTCATACCAAAAGACTTTAAAAAATGGTATCTATAGCTTCCCTGCTTGGCGCTCGGCATTTATGGGAGGTTGCGGAGAACAAGCCGGCAAGTTCGCTTGTTGTGTCCTTGGGAAAGGCACTTAACGGGATGCCCCCGCCTTTATGTGGAAAACAGGTGGCCCATAAACCTCGAAAAAGGCAACTCCCAAGCGAGTGCGGACATACCGTCCAAAGTATAGCGATACCATTCGCTTTCTCGTGAATGGAGGATAAAAATGGCAAATAAAACAAAAAAAAACAAACGAACAACTGCCTGTGACAATGCCTCGAAAACGGGGCAGACCTAAGAAGGTCTAAACGAACCGCTTTGTTTATGCGTTTCTGGGGAGGAGCTCTGTGGCAGCTCTCTGTGACGTCATAGTGATTGATTGTATTGTGTAGAGTTGCTGTGTTTTCGTTTATGATCAGTTAGTAAAAGAGATAACTAGCAAACAGTTGTGCGTGATAACAGTAGAGCTAGAATATCATTTACAATTTATCTAACCAATTTTTTCAAGCAGTTTTTTGTGCAAAAAATGCTACACCGGACCGGTGTAATTTGTGCAACCTCGCGAAACTGCACCGATGCGATTCCGCAAAGAAGCGGTGCTTTTCTGTATCGCCGCGTTGCCTTTCCTCACCGCACCGGTGCAATTTTGCTCCGCACTGGTGGGATTCCGCTTCGCACTTTGTAGCACCAGTGCAATATCCAACTGCGCACTTTACCGGAGCTATTGCAATAGTTCGCTGCAGAAAATTTTAATTTCATCCCGCCTTGTTGGTCTACTACCAATGATTGTTTTGTAACTATAGAATTAATTGCATGACTTAATGCCTCTAGCAGTGTGTATGTTGCATGACTTTGGCATGAACACAAATAGGGAAAGAGTAAACTAATTCATACTCAAAACACCTACAGTTAAATTATTATGATAGCAGAGCCCTTCATTGATGATGTCAGGATAGGGTTACCAACTTTCTATTTCGCCATTTCGGGACACCTTAATATCAAGAATTCTAAGATCAATGCAACAGAAGCTTATAAAACATGATAGACATCAAAAACAACAGCTGCATATCGTAGAGTGATGATTGTGCAGCGTTATCCTAACAACCTCTAAGGCCCTAATTAATGTCATTATACTTTTGTATTGTAGTTCTTTTGTTATACTTTTGTAATGTACTTTATATGTGCTCAAGTGGTTAGAACCACCATTCACTAAAAATGTATTTAAAGTGGCGTTGGAACACCAATAAATTACCTAATTTTAAAAATACGTTCTTACCAACAAAAGACAACAAATACTTAAATGTCACAACAAACAGTTTACAATTATACTCACAGCTCTCAGATTAAGAACTATTTAATTTTCAAAGATATATCAATCTTAATTTACAGAAATATAACAATCAATGAACTTGCTAAGACCAAGAGCTCCCAGTAACTTGCAGGACACAAGTACCAGACGTCAATTCTGGGACAGTTGCAACCCTATGTCAGGGTGAAGAATTTTGGTTTATCCAGCTGCACCGGCTTCATCCGATGCATAGTTGTGAGAGCAGCAATAAAAAGCTAAGATTTTTTTGACATAGCCAATTTTTGTTCCAAAATTAAAAGTATTGTTTTTTTTATAGGAATTGAGTAGAACTGCACAAAGACATTGCAAGGAGTTGTGCATAGATGTTATAATATCCCTAAAGGTTTTGAAGTCTTTAGCAACGTCTCACTTGGCCTATTTCCTGTATAGGTATAGCTAGAAATGGGACTCAGTCACAATTAAAACACTGAATAATTTGACACACTTATATCCATTCATTTCGCAACTGCTACTTAACACTTTTTCAAAATTGTATGACTATTTGTTTGGCTTGGAGCAGGTTGGGTGGTTATAAATAGGCGTAGTACCGATACTGTAGTAGGCATAGTACAGGCATCAAAAGCATAATTCGGCCATAGTAGTCATAGTACAGGCATGCTAGGTATAGCAAGTATAGTACAGGCACAGTAGGCATAGTGCAAGCACAGTAGGCATTGTACAAGGATAGTAAGGGAGGTGTGGAACTGAAAACCAGTTGCACCATTATAACAAAGCCTTACTTATTTCCATTCAAAAAAAATTAATTTTTAATTTTATGAATTTAGATTGGACATTGAGCTGTTGAGTGGATACAATGAGATTTCACATTAAAAGCTCTTGTTACCATCACTATGTCTACCGTGCCTGTAGTATGCCTGTTTAGCAGTTTAGTACTACCACTACTATGTACACATTAAGCTTTTTAAAAACGTTTTACTTTGCAGAACACTTAAAGGTCTTTTTAATAAAGTTGTGCCCTCTTGTATAGCTGTACATAAATTATATAATCTATTGTGTGATAGATGAAAAGCATTTAAAGACTTGATCCCGATAATCCTGGCATTGAACTGCAAATTCTGAATTACAAGTGAAGTCAAGATGTTGTTGCACTAATTTGAATTTCCACTGATGAATTTTCTGTGTTGCTATTGGAATGCTGTTGGAGATGAAAATATTTTGCTAGTTATGTCACTTTGAAACACATACTATTTTTGTGCAGCAGTTTTTTATACTGGGCTATCATTGTCCTGAAATGGAAAATAGGGACAGGTAGAAAAATATTTCACCTATTAATTTTTTTTGAAGGTTCAAAATATTTTTGCTAAATATGGGCATTTGTAAGTTTATATTTAGTTAAAACTCTTTTTTTTTAATATCAAAGGGCACTTTACCCTCATTTTTCTCGACCAGAGGGTGCAGGAAATGATCCAGATAACAAAAAAGTCCAGATAACACAAATACAGCTGTACAGGGGTGGCCATAAGTCACTTTACCCAGTTCAAATAATAATAATTGAACAGTGGACATTGAGGGAGAGTGGGAGTGGACATTGAGGGAGATAAATTTTTTTTAATTAGTGATTGAAATTTACCAATCAAAAACGACTAAAAGCCACATGCTTAATATGTCATTAAGATTGACCAATCACATATAACTCACAGCAAAATAGCCTCTAAGGGTAAAATGCCGTCGACGGCAAAATAGCTGAATAGCCACTGTCTTTTATTTATTAAGTATTGTGTTTAGCTTTTGGTTAATATATGACTTTGTGTGACTAAAACAGTGTAACATTGGCATGGATAGTGAGAAGAATGAAAACAAGATGCCCAATACAAGTAACGAAAACAATTTCAGAACACTGCCAAATTCTCATAAAGAATATGAGAAAATCAGGTAAAAAGAATATTCTTTGATTAAACATTGCATTAAAACGAAAAATGTAAATTGGTATTGTGCAATGCATAATGTTTATTTTTTGTACTAAAACTAGGTTTTTGGTTATAGCATTAAACTGGTAGCCAGTAGACTGTAAGGTAGATGTTTGGAGCTATATATTGTAGTTGCCTGCAGAATCCCCATCAGCAATGTGTGGGTTAAAATTTTGATTCAGGCGGCTCTGCTGGCTTCATCCAATGAGTAGTTGTCAGAACAGCTATAAAAAAAGGTTAGGTTTTCTGATGGCTCATCTGGCTATGCCAACTTCACCCAATGATTAGTTTTGAGAGCAGTGATGTATAGTTGATGTTTTTCACATGGCAATTCTCATTTCAAAATCAAATGTGCTGTTTTTTAAAAGGCACAAATCAAAAGACATTTTGGGGTTGCATATAGCAGCTATAATTTTCCCAAAGTTTTTGAAGTCTATAGCAACATCTATTTCTAGCATAAGATAATAGGAAAACTTGACTTGCTCACAATTGAAATAGCCACTAATTTGACACACTTACAGCCATTCCTTTCACCAAGTGCATGGTAGCATAAGTTCAAAGAAGTGGTAGCTGGTATGGCATAGAGGTGATTGATGTGTGTTCACTAGGCTGGCTCGTTATCCTTGATCTTTAAATTTTTTTATTTTGTTCATTGATGTTTTCAAATAGGCTCACCATATTTTTGTGATTAAAAAGCAGGACGCTTGAGAACAACATGCCTAACTATGGGTGATGAGGCAAAGTCCAGACACACTTAGCGGTGACAATGTAGGTGTTGACCTTTTTTTGGAGCACACCACCATTTTGGGTGCAATTTACCTTAGTTCCACTACATGTCAATAAATTCCACCCAAAATGGGGGTGTCCTCCAAAAAAAAAGTCATCACCTGCTTTGCTGTTCCTTTTATGTCACTTCCGGCCCAAATTGTCATCGAGCTAGAGTTCGTTGTCATAATGCCTTTACTTTCTGGGACAAACATTTAAATACCATTGTTCTAGCTATGCTGGCTGGCTGACTGAATGAAAAACTGGGACTTTCAGTCGATTAACTGGGACAAGACCTGAAAAAACAGGACCTTCCCAGCTAGAACGTAACTTATGGCAAGCCTACATGTAAGCCACAGATGGCTTATGAAAGTGATGTCTGCTGTTAGCTGTGGTGGTGATAACAACAAAGACTTTTCTTTGTCGAAAGAAACAGTGCAGTGACACTCCAATGATATATGAGTATGAAAGGCCAAGTATATATTTCAGAAAAATCTTAAAAGATTCAATCAGAATGTAGCAAATACTTGCTGCTTTGAGATGGAAAAATGCTTCAAAACATAGAACAGGTGGTTACATCCAAAGAAGTTATTGCTATTCTCTTTACTGCTACTCATGAATGAAGTGAAATTTTACTGAAGATTGAAATTGTAGACCAAGAACATAGCACAGCTACTGAGTTCACAAAAAAATAGTTTTGGGAACTACCGGTATAGACAATTGTAACATTAGGATATATCTAATTATAGTTTTAGTGTTACGATTTCAATTAACACAGGAATTCATGAAGGAGTTACAGCAAATCAATAAATTTTTGCAACTGTTGTGCCAACATGTGCTGGAACCTGAAATGGAGAGACTACTTTCTTGATTCATAGAACAACTAAATCACCAAATGAGGTAGCCTTTCAAGTTCTTCTTGATTCTGGCCTGACTTTCACAAATTGCACTTCCAAGTGGACATGCAAAATGTAGGAAAAAAAACAGAATGTAAAAGTGCCATTGGCTTTTCCAAACTGCTCACATTGATGATTCTTTCCAAAAAGACCACCCTGAAATTTTAGAGCTGACTGTCAATTTTCTTGGTTACTATCTTTTTCCTATTTTGGTGTCTTTATATGCAGAAACATCACAAAATTATATGGTTGCTGTCTCAATTTGATAATTGGTAAGTTAATGATAGTGTAATGCTGTATGTAATATTGCTGGAAGAGAGTTGCCAAATGAAATCAGTTTGGAAAGAAGCCACCTGGTAAAAGGCATCTTGCATGCTGGATGTCAAAGGTGATCTCACTATGTTGCAGCATCAATTAAATGGTGACATTCCTGAATTTTTATTAATGACGTTTCTGTGCTTGCACTATGTGAAGCCATGGTCGAGAGCCAGGCTTGACATAGTACAAGCACTTTTAAGCCCCAATAAAGAATTTGAGTTTTTACAAAGCATTTCTTACCAACACAAAAAAACACAAATCTGAAGGATTTTGACAGCTCAGTCAAGCAATTGTTCACAAGTTTAAAACCCACTGTCTGTATTTGACAGAACGTTTGGCTGTTCTTGCTCTTTTCAGCAATGCTAATGTTCAACAAAAAGAAAGTATGGCTAGATCCATGAAAAGATAGAACACAAAATCATCTTTCAAAAATACTGTGCAGCAGATGCCTGTTATAACACTTTCCGCTCCACTTGATCATATAATGGTTACTTTTCAAACTCATTGACAAACTATCAATGTTTATGTCAAACCCTACTTTCTCTGGGAGAATGATAAGACTATATCGGTATCAGATCACGACTTCTTCATCCAAAAGTTGCAAATGACTCATCAGAAAGAGCACTTGTACTTGTCACAGACTATTATCAGTCTTCAGTTACTAAATTACACACGCAAAAAAAATTCTGTATTAAGTGGTGACAAACCAAACAGTCTGTTGTCAAAACTACACGCAGAATGGTGTTCCAGAAAAAGCATACCTAAAATGTAAATTTTTAACTTCTAGTGTGTAATACACGATTGGATGTATCTGGAGATGCTAAAGTAAGCCCAATGCGTTTGTGAAAAATGTGGGTTATCGCTTGGTATATAGTCAAAGTGTAGTTAGAAGATGACAGTTAGGCAGTTTGGAGGATGGTCAAAATTAGATACTTTTAAGATATTTATCTGGTGGAACCAGGGTTAAATGTTAATATGTTTTCTTGAAGTTTGGTGTATGAAGTACTTTTACCAGAAGGAACAATATCACAAACCAAAAAAAGAAATTTTTTTCAGGATTTTGGGTGAGCCTAGTGTTCACACTAATTAAGCTGTTACATATTAAGCATACTACTCATGACTTTTTCGTAAGTGTGGTCCTATTTGTGTGAGCTAGAGCCTCTGGCTGGTTGCTTATTCATGGCATAAGCACAGCTAGGGAAGAGCCAAGTAACCCAAAATTAAGCACTTAGTTGATAAATTATTGCTGTAGGTTGGGTTATGGTTTAAGAGTTTAATTCTTTAGCCAGGTTTTTAGGGTGAAGATGCAACTAATTTTTGTGATTCCTGCAAGATTTCACATGAAGAATTGCTAATTTGTCGTAGAATAATGCTTAGCCTAAACTGTGTGACATTTTGTATTTTTAAAAAGGAAAGTCCTTATGTAGATTGAAAGGAATTTTTTGTTTCTAGAGATGTTACCAAACCATCTTTACCATCTCCCCCTGACTTTTTGTAAGATGACCAAATTTTAGTTGGAGTAACTACCTTTCAAAAATGTTTAGAGTAATCTTTTTGGATCAATGTTTTTGAAAATTTAGACAGTTAATGCCAAAGAATCATGCTTTTGAGAAAAAATATATTAAAATGTACATAAGAACTAACTTTTTCCAAAAAGTGCAAGTTTCCTTGGTGTAGGAGAAAAGTTTTTCAACTAAAGATCGAAAATGATGTATGGCAACCAGTGTTCTCTTTAAACGTCAAAAAGTGCAAATTTGCAAAATTATGTCAGTGGATTCGCAGTTAAAATTCAACATTGCGTAAAAAAAGTCTGGCAGTTTTCGTAACTTTTTCAGTTTAGTAAAATTTTTGCAATTTTGCTATCAAAACTTCAACCAGCTGTTTAATGCATGGGAGACAGTGAAAGGAATCCAAGATAGGACTGACATTTTTTCAGAGCAGTGCAAGGTCTCACGTAAACATCACGTGGCTGTGATGCAACAGAGAGTGACGGCAACTTCAAATATCGCACAAGCCATTCCCATATTCAAAGCTGATTTCAAACACAGCTAAAGAGCAATAATAGCAAGCAGCTCAAAAACTTCAATTTTAACGAGATATTATTTTTTGAGGAAAGTTTGAAAGTGGAATCTGTTAAAACGCTAGGTTTTCTTTACGTTTCAATGCTAATTTTAATTCTGCTTGTTAAGATAAAAAGAATATAGCTCTCGGTTTCAGTTTATCACAAAAAACACCATTTTTTGAGGAAATTGTTTAGTTTTTGTACATTACAAATAAATAGCCTTCTCTCACTTGCTATTTATGAAAACTAGAAGTAAAAAAAGATGTGACTGCTAACAATTTTTGTTGTAAATCCCTTACAGTATTTTTTAAATAAATGTAGTTGACAGATATGTACCACGATAGCTTACTATACTAGTCATGATTGAAATAAGCCTTATGACTAGGGCAATTTTTTTATGACCTAATTTTTCCTAAAATATGACTTAATATTTCCTAAAATATGACTTTAAATATGACCTAATTTTTTCTGTCTGGTTCTTAAAAACTATGCAGCCGAGTCGGAGTATTGAACTCATTATCATTTATTTCGAACAGTTGAACCGCATAATCAAGTACGAATGGACATTGTCTTTGTCAAAATTGCGTCCAGGACATAGCATTTTTTTCAGTATAGAGAAAGAGCGTTCCACAGAAGCCGAAGTTGGCTGTGCTCTTTGAAGCAGCGCTACCTCAGCAGGAAAATGATCTGGTAGATGTGCACCACTACCGACGGCAATTTTAAGGAAGTCGCTACCTCTAGCTAGACGACTTTGAACATAATTTTTTATCTCACATGGGTCGTCACCAAAGTGGAGATTTTGAATGGCTTCCGAAGCAGCAACAATTGTATTCGATGAATTGGTAATTCCCTTGATTAGGATGGCAATATCTCGGTAGTTACCATAGATTTGCCTTAATTCGACAAAAACTGCAGGTTCTGCTATGGCTTCCTTTGCCCGCTCAACCAGTTTTCCACCATCTTCAAAATTGTCAACAATGTTTTTGATAATTTGGAAGTTTTCTGCGTAGTAGAAAGATGCCTCCAGCCACGTGGCCCAACGAGTCAAAACAGGTTGTGGTGGTGCCGGCAAACCAGCTGCAGTGAACAATGCATGTCAGTCTTTGTTTTTTATGGTTGCTGCTTTTATAGACGATATCAAATTGTCTGCAGCTTTAAAATGTGCACGTATATGCTCAGCACAATTATGCAGCAAATGTGCGATGCAAGTAACATGGAGCAGGCGTGGATACTGGATTTTTAATGTTTCAGCTGCTTTTATCATGTACCTTGCGGCATCACTGAGTAGCAGCAAAAACTTCTCACAAGCAATATTCATGTTCTTGAGGGTGTCGTCAACAATTGTACAAATATTGGAGCTATTAGAGTTGCCATTTAATGGTTTGCAGTTGACTAAGTATGTTTTTTCAGGTTCCTCCATCAGCCCTGCTAAAATATTGACATACTTTTGACCAGATACCTCAGCCTCGTCTAGGACCAAAAACAATGCTTTTGCAGCAAACAATTCCTTAAGGCGTTCAGTTTCTTTAGCAGCCAATTCTTTAACATGGCTTCGACATGCTGATTCAGAAGGGCAATGCTTCCCCAACTCTGAGTTTAATAGCTTTTTAATACTGGCATACTGAAGCTTATAAAGTGGGATGTCAGCCTCTAAGAATGCCGTTACAACCTTTTTTGTAAAATCCCGTTGGCAAATGGGGACAAAAGACTGTTTGTTTAAGGTCTTTTTTGCCGGTGCAATTTTCTTTTGGTGTTTTGCCGATTTTCGATGTTGTTCCACGTGAAAGCGCTTGTCACATCTGATGATGGTGGCACAAAGCTGACAATAAAGATCATTCTGGGGATTGCAAGAAAACTCTTGGGGATATTGCTTTACATACCTTTTTGTTTTTACTACTTTTGATTCTGCAGTTTTTCCCATACTGTTTGCTAAAACTTACTGTTAAGGAACACTTGCTAATTCATACGCTTGCTAAATAAGCTAAAATGCGTTAAGGAACACGCACGTGTTAAAATAATTTTCTTTTGCTCGTGGTTATGACGACATAATTTATTTTCTAACTTGTGACTTCTAGCCTAGTGCTTTTACGAGTTTCAAAAGCATTACGACTATTTCGACAGTTGATGGTGTTGTAGCAAAAGAGCAATATCTGTGCTTGAGACTAAAATTACAACTTGCAAACTAGTGTAGCTGATTCGTTAGAACTTATACAAGGAAATAAATTAATTAATTCGATATTTTTGAGCAAGATAACTATGGCGTCACAGAGTCATAACAATAATGGAGATAGCAAAGCTTTGCAATCGTTGTTAATCTAACGTTCTGTCTTTGCACCATGAATATCCTACTGAATATGGGAGCAATGACTAAATTTATGACTTTTATGACCGAAAATATTTTTTATGACTTATGGTGTAAAATATGACTTTAATATGACTTTTTAACTCCGTTATCAAACATCGTATGAAAGTTTTGATTGAATTTCTGGGTATTTTATAAAAAACAGACCTTCTAAAAAAATATAACTTTAATGACAAAAAATTGCCCTACTTATGACGTAAAGATTAAAAATGTAAATCATAGTTTTGATCTCTTAAAAACATCTTATGTTGAAATCTGGTCATTTTTATTTTAATTGCTTGAAAGATGATTTGTACTATAGTAAAATTTGCCAGTGACATTATGTAATATAAAAAAACTGCTGTTCACTATGTACCATTTCAAAATTGTCTTTTAATTCAACATTAAGATGTGTTATCCAATCTGGTTAAGCATAGTAAAGAAAAATTACTAAATTGTCGAAACTTAACAGAAACTTGTGCATTGCATAAAATACACTTTTGCTAAAGTGAAATTGTGCACGCATCGCTATTGCAGTTTTACTCATTGACCTTACACAGTGGTGCTGGGTAAAGTAGGTGGGTCACTCAAAAATGTTTTCAGGGAGTTCAGCCACCTTGCAAATGCAGTAATACCATGTGGTTTTTAATAAATAGATCTTAATATTTTTGCAGTCAGCACCTCTCAGTGAAACCCTGTAGTTTTATGTGTAGTTACAAATATTAGCATTTCAATTTTTTTACTAGACTTAAAAGCTGTGTTTACCAAACTCGTGAATATTCATGTTCACCAATTTCTCTTTATCCTTCGGCCAATTTTTGAATGCTTTTCACAAAGATAAAATTTTACCCATCAAATATTTACCACTTTTTTTCACGGATTTTGTAAATAGTTAATTAAAACTTAATAAGAGCAAAAAAATATTGAGCTAGCTATGTTATTGCGACTATCAACAAGGGTTCCGTAAACAAGCTTCAGAAGTGCCTTGAACCTACCATTACTTTTGCCACAATTCCTAGCCAGTTAACGACCATTCGCTATTATTTCACATTTGGGACAAAAATTCCTAAAAATTAACGCATTTTTTTCCTGAGTGGTTTGTGAAATCAGTTGACAAGGCACAGGGGAAATTTGTGATCACTCATCAATAACATTGCTTTTTGGGATACGCTTTACAAAGAAAGCAAGACACAAGTACAACTGCATTTTTGCACATGCAAAAATCTAAATTTTCTTTAAAGCTGCACAGCTTTGGCCATCAAATACTTTCCGATTTTAGATCAAAAGCGCACTTGCAACACCAAAACTTTGTTGTTTAATTGATTATGATAGAGACATGTAAGTTGTTTAATTATTATCTACAACAGTCAAGCAACTATTCAAGTTTGCCAGTAATTTTTATGCTTGTATCATAGTTGTGGTAACCTACCTAGCATTTCATCATTTTATAAAAGTTCTATTTCTCATGCTTATGCTGGGTGTCGGCAAAGGATTAATTTTATTTACACGCACTGCTAACCTGCCATTGTAAATGTTGACAAATCACTACTGCAAAGGCTGTAGAATTTGAAAGACCAAATTTAGGTTAAAATAACTTAATAAAGGGAACTAGCCAGGTATTTTGCCACCACCATTCCTTTTAGTAACCGATAGGCTACCTGTTTGTGAACAATTTGGGGCTGACATAATCACTCTAATTATTACGTCACTGAAGCTCATTGTCATAGTTTTGCCTCTTCTTCACTCGCAAATTTTGAAAACTTGACGCTTACACTCATACAATTGTTGTTCGGACTTGTTTTTTGGTCATCTTTGAAAGTCTTTGATGTGAAGTTAACTCGACTCTATGCTGCAAAACACGTAGCACAGTAAACAAGATGCAACTTGCAAGCTGGTGTTTTGATCCAATTACAAAATACAGATCATTCACTACAGGTGATTGCCCAGATCATTGATTTTCAATTGGTGGACCATAGTCTTCACTGGGCAGTACTTTATTTAGACTTTTCATTGAGTAAAATTGCAGAAATTTTTATTGAGAACTTGATTTTTTAGATTATTTGCTCAATTATTTGCTCAAACAACCCTAATATTTGCTTTGTTAACTTTTTTGAGGTTGCTCATGAAAATGAGAAAAATATATAATTTGGGCACATGCTTCCATGCATTTCAAAATTGGGCCACATGCCAAAAACGCTTGAAAAGCACTGAACCAGATAAAAGAGTGTCATAATCAAACAAAAAATGTCTGAGGGAAAACAAAAAGTGCCATTATATGCAAACCAATGTTATGGGTAAACTTTAAGGTATGCAACATTAGTATAGCGATGTAGTAGTGGTAGTTATTCAGTTTTTATCCGATGTTGTCCCCTTATTGGAGATGGCCGGATGCACTCCATTCCTTCTGCAATTGCTCTTACACTGTCTCTCCACTTTGCTCAATTCAGAGCATCCTCCTTCAATCTTCTCTGTTTCCTCCTCCACTTGCTTGTTCCAGGTCTTTGGTCGTTTTCACTTTCTCTTGCCACTTACTTCAAGATCCAGAACAACTCTTTAAGCCTTATCGTCATCCCACCTTAGCACATGTCCATACTGTCTAACTCCATTCATTGTTGCTAACTGGTCTATAGTTTTCCTCAACCCCAGCATATCCATCTGTCCTTAAGTCATCTTTTTGTCAACAACTTTTTAAACGCACAAGGCTCTCACCATAGCTCTCTCCATTCTCCTTAAAATTTCTTGTTCCTTCCATTATTCCTCTACATTTCAAGCAAACAAAATCCATTGATAAGCTAGTGGTAACTCTCTGTATTTTTGCACATCTACCATGAACCAGCTTCCACGTTTTGTGCACAACACTAAATTGGCCATGACTCTCCTCCCACATGGATCTGATATACACTGAACACTAAATAAAATACACTGAATATATAGGACTAGGCTAACAAACATATTTATTTTTACAGCTTCAAAATAGGTTACTAAGGCTGGTGTAATGGTTTGTTTAGCAACTTTTGCCAAAATTTGTCTGGCGGTTTTCGTACATTTGCTAGCAATTTAGCGCTTGTGCTGGCAGTAACGCACATACTAAAATTTTAGAGGGAATACTGATGGCAACCAATATCTGATCAGTCATTATAAAGAAATCCTTAGCCCTAACTGATTAGAGTTACATTTGCTGCATAGCAAATTTCCTAAGCTTTTAAATGACATAATAGTTATTTTTTTATTATAACCTTTAATTATTAAACATATCTGTTTTCACGCAGCTTAACATTTTTTGTAAGAGTAAAAAGTTACACTGCTGTTGTTAAAGTTTAGTTTTTGTAATATGAAAACAAATACCGGTAGTAAAAGTGCATGTCTTATATCATCAGAACCGCCTTGAAATGACCTTTAATTTTTTAAATAAATTTTGAAAATTAATTGAGAAATAAGGTTACAAATCAGTTTTTAAGTAAACTGATTTTGTAAATTATTGCAGTTTATGAAAATGTCGTTATATGCAGTGTTCCCTTTAAACGCAAAAAAGTGCAAATTTGTGAAATTATGTCTGGCAGATTCACAGTTAAAATTCAATCGTGCTTTAAAAAAAGTCCAGTGGTTTTTGGTAACTTTTAGTTTGTTAAAATTTTTTCAATTTTGCAAGCAAAATCTTCATCCAACTATTTAACACTAGAATTACCAGAGCAATCATTTTGGCCGTTTTCGACTTTTAATCGTTTATCTCTCTGAGTAGGTGCATGCAATACCACTGAAACTTCCTGACTTTTCCTAAATCTTGGATAACTTTTAGCATGTTGATTTTCATTGCATTGCAATGAGCACTGGGTGGAATGGGAATGGATTTACCTTAAATTACTGCCAACGGTCATTTTGACCATGCAGAAACCACTAATTTTTTCATCATTAAAATCATCTTTGCAATTAAGAATCTTTTGTTGTTCTCTTGTATTGAAACAATCTTGCAACACCATCCACACTAAAAGGTAAAAGTTACGTACCAGTGCCTAAGATAAATACATTTGTTGACATAGGGGTAAAAGTCTGGCACTGACATCTAAAGCACTGTTTTCAGCCCTGTTGTAGAAATTTCAGAACTGGGCAGAATACTCACTTTTGAAAAGTATAGTTCCAAAAAAAAATGGTCACCTTTATTTGAAGCAGATCAAAAAACGCCACTCTGAAAATATTGATCTCCAAAAGACAGCATTTCTGTCTCAAAAAAAACCTAACCTTTTTTTGAGAAAGAAATGCTGTCACTCCTCTATTCATGCAAAAGTAAGTGTTACGCTTACATTTTTTCTTATGCTTTAATCAGAGGTTGGCATAATCAGACTCTGTTCGACTTACATGGTAAAAGCTTTTTTCAAATGAATCGACTTCAAAGACTGCTATTAATAATGTTCAAGAAAGTGATTCAACATCATGTAGATTTGTCAACTTTGGCAGCGAGACAGTAACAGTAATGATGCAAGTAGGCTACTACAACACAAGCGCTAGGTGATAGTTATTAGGCATTTTACATCTAGTACAGCAGAATTTGATTTTGATTGGTTACTGAGGACGAAGCAAAATTGAAATGCATCAAATTTTCTTCAAAATTGAGAGGCAGATTACAAGCTTCAAACATATTAACAGAAACGCAGCTTAAAAAAAGTTGAAGGCCTACAATTTATTTCCTAGATTAGGTCAAGCAGTATATTCCAAGACATAATGAAGCTTACGACTTGTTAAACTCTCACAATGATTCAAGACATTACTAGGTCTAACACAACAGTTAGAAGAATCTTAAGACATAAAACAATGCCTACTTTTTAAGCATTTTTTAGTAATTGAGCAAATGGTCATTTTGACGTGGTAGTTTCAGGTATGTTGAAAAGACGGTAATTCTAGTGTTAATGCGTTGGAGACAGAGAAAAGAAATCCAGATTAGTGTAGATGCTTTTTTTTAGAGCAGTGCAACATTTCACACAAGCATTACGCAGCTGTGACACAACAGCTAGTGACAGCGATTTAAAATATTGTGCACACCATTGCCACGCATTTTTGTATTATAAATTATCTCTCAAGCAATTAACCTAAAGTAAGATTGATTTTTTTTCTTTACTTTTTCCCAGCCAATTTCAATCAGAGCTGAAGAGCAGTAATAGCAGCTTTCAAGCTTCAGTTTCAACACAAGACATCATTTGTTTAGGGAAGTTTGAAAGACTGCTTAAATTTTATATGTTTTCTTTACGTTTCAATGCTAACTTCAATCATGCTTGTTCAGATAAAAAAGCACATAGCTCTCGATTTCAGTCTAGCACAAAAAACACCATTTTTTGAGGGAATAAATATTTAGTTATTTTGCTGCAAAACAACTAAATAGGTGAAATTTCTTCCTCATGGAGTAACTTCATGCAAAAATATTGTTTTTTCTTGGTTTCTCTTTAAAAGTTTGTGTTCAAAAAAGATGATGTAATGCAAAATAATGCATTACTGTAATACATATGCCAAGGTGGTCTCATTTAACCCTTTCTATCCAATTTTTGGATTGTAGGATATTTTATTGCATTGTAGAAGTTAGTATAAATATTTGATTTCATCAAAATTCTACCAAATATATCTAATAAATAATTGTAAGTCTTAATGTACTAGAATATTTTAATTTACCAGTAAATAACTTCAATATGCACAAATACTAAGTACGTGCAAAAAACCATAACAAATGGGACCTTATTTAAGCCATTCACTAGCCAACTAAAGGCAGAAGTAATATTAAATTAAATTTTTTTTTAATGAAAACATTTACTTGGCAGCACTGGATTACCCAGCTGTTTGCCAAATCCTGATTCATCCCATCTTACTGCTTTTTCAATCTGCAAAATCAATTTTATTGAATGTATTTTGAAACATTTTTCTGGGATATATTGATCCCAATGGCATTGAAAAGGTTAAGGACCGACACTCATGACATGGACAAAAAGTCACGTTAGTAAGCCTTAATAGGGATGTGAGATCATTGTTAAGATTTCATCATTTCACAAACTATAGAGGGTGCTAGTTATCATTCTGGCAATCTTTAATATACAGCGTCTTACTAAGGTGAAATAGAAAATCTGCTGAAAAATATTCACCAAAATCATAGTGCACTATTTAACAATCCATTACAACCTGTCCATAACTCACAAATGCTTTAAATCTTATTAGGTCTCATCAGATCATTGACATGTAATAGGTTGTTGTACAGTTCACTGATGTTGGTGAATATTTTCAGCAGATTTTCTGTTTTATCTTAGTGTGATGCTGAAGGCAGATCCCTCTAAATCGAAGATTGCCAGAAAAATGCCAACTAGTGTGTGAGGTGGCAAAGTTTTAATAATGATCCTACACCCCTTTTAGGACTTACCAACGTGACTTTTTGCCTATATCATGTGTGCATCCTTAAATGAGACCATCTCGTTATTTGTATTACTATATTTTGTTATTTTGCAGTTCATCATCATTTTGCTGGCATAGTTGCTAGCCAACCTGTTTGAGGCACATTATTTGCGTTGAAAATGGCACCAGTTGAGGGCCGAAATGTTCACAGTATGTTTTTAACAAGTTGCTTGGCTGTTATTTTTGGATTAAAGTTATTAGTTTTTTCCCAACTATACCGTGTGCCGAATGGCTAATTTGTTTTGTGGAATGCATATTTATTATTGGGTGTTTTTTACACCCCCTTGACGAGACTCAATAAGGTTGAAACAGGTTGCAGGTTATTGACATTTTGTAATAGATTGTTTTATAGTGCAGTATGATTTTTGTAAATGCTGTTGAGCAAAGTTCTTTGGCTTTGCTATTTGCTCTGATTCCTGTGCTGCAAGAAAAGAGCCATGCCTCATGCACCCTATCCCAGTAAGTCCATTGAGGTATTTTCAAGCAAAATTGTTCCCCCGGTCAATTTTTCAAATTGATAGGCCTATAAATTTATGTTGACTTCTCCAATCCCCATCTTCTTACTTTTAAATAAACTTGTCTTTCGTACAAACAGTGTATTAAATATAAATATGCAACCATTTCTTTCCCCCAAGTCCAGGGATGAAAACTAATTTAGATTTGTGGTAGGTGCTAAGGTGCCCCAAACTGCCACCTGTCTACTCTGAATTTGAAGTAGTCTTGTTCTGAAAAAACGTATTGTTTGACTGTTAGATAGCTCTAATGATAAGTAAACTTCAATTACATTGAACAGAAATATGTTTTTTTCACAACTAAAAACATGTGATTTACTGCACAAGATCACAGAACAAGTTTGCAGTTTGTTGGTCAATTACACGAGATCAATGTGTCATAACACATTGATCTCGTGTAATTGGCTGCCAAGCCTGAATTCATGACGCGCCCCCTAAACTGAAGCCAAAGTTTTTTTTCTTTGAAATTCGGAGGGGTTAGTGAGTGTATTGACATGGTATAGGTTATTTTGCATGCAGTTTCCAAGTTTGATAGATATGGATGTTATGTTATTGTAACACCTGCCCCAGTACCCCATTTATGTGTGTTAGCCTTAGTTTGCTGCAATCCACAAGAAGGATTAAAAATAGAAATTATAATTATTTATCATATACTTTATTATCATTATCATTACAATTTTTATTGTTATCATTGTCATATTTTTGGAAAAAAAAGCAGGTTCTGCAATCAAGCATTAATTGTGAGATGTTAAACCCTAAAGGGGCAAAATTTTTGAAGGCTGGTAAGTCGGGGATTACTTTTTATTCAGGGCTGGCGAGCTGGAGCCAGGGAGGTGAGATTTTTTGAAGGAGCCAGAGCTTTATTTTCAGATATTAGTGGAGCTGGAGCCTTCTAAATTTTTGGCAGCGCTAGCTCCTATCCAATTATAGAAAAGATGTAGCTGTAGTACTGTAATTCTATTGATTTTTCAGATGCATTTCAACTTTATGTTCACTGATCTGAGTGTTTATCTAAAAACCATTGCTATTTCATAACTATTTTTGGATATTCCTTTACCATACAGTTACATTATCGGTCAAATCCATGCCTAAAAATATATTGCATTTGACTACATTAGTAAAACCTTGAAAACTTGACCGGACCTGGAGCTGGCTCTACATGAATCTAAACACTAGCTCCGGAGCAGGAGCCATAGATTTGAAAATTGCTACCTCCAGAACTGGAGCTGGAGCCTGGTCTATATCAGGCCAGCTCCCCAGCCCTGCTTTTATTTAAGGAAAAAATCGTTTTTCTCTGTCAAGAAATGCAAAATTACAAAATTGTGACGTTAGCAACCCCTTTACGTCACTCATCCACAAGCAGCAATCCATTGTGGCTGGTTTCTTATTTGTACGCTCAGTAGTTTCGGAGGAGTTAAAGCAAATGCACTTTCGTACGCACAGAAAGAACTCTGCTTGTACTGATTTTTATTCCGATGCTTATTACTATTGGTAGTATATTTGGTAAGCAAATGCGTTAATGGTTGTAGATCTACACAACAATTTACGCAATGTCAAATGTTTTTGTCAAATAGCAAAGTTAAGACAAGCTTGTATACCAGTATTATTTATTTTTCCATATGAGCTCTTACCCTATTTTATGGTCTTTAGTTGGATCATCATCACGGCTCGGCATTGCTTACAAAGATTAAGGGGGTTGTCCACTTCTATTGCAGGCCCGCTGGTGGCTGGCCTTGTGAGCTTTCACTGAGCTTACAATAGGCCGACTTACTTAGATAATTAGTTAGGGTTAGCGCAAGGGGTAGAATGCATAATTAAGTGCGTTTCCCATGACATAATTAGCAAATAGACCAACTCTTTCTCCTTACTATCTCTGTATGATGAACTGCAAGTATGTAAGCTCTGAGCACCATTTGTAATAAGTCTGTGGTATAACTCGATAAAAGTATTAAACCAAGGCTTGCCAACTGTGAAATGAACAATTTCACCACTACGCCATCGTTTGCAGCTATCACTAATTCTTTAAAAGAACTTCAGTACCAAAAAATGTTTTTGTTTCAGTTACCACAATAATTTTAGGTCACAAGATCTGCATTATTTCTGGTGCATAAGGATCTACATTGTAGAATTTCAAATCCTTCAGATTTAAATCTCCTTGGATTCAAATTCAGATATGCATTTTTAATCGCGTAATAGGATTTGAAAATGAGTAAACTTGAATCTTAACGCAGACTCATAGTACAGACAAAATTGGGTAATTGCATATAAATCTAAAATCTCAAACTAAATCCTATCCAACTTTAAGTACAATTTTTATTGTAGTTTACATTTACACTGTATTATTATATTTGTGTGTCGTGTTTGCATGTTCAATGGTTCGTTTTAGTAAAATTCATAAATACGATATTTGCTTATTATTTTATTTTGGAATGGGATTTGAAATTACTATTCTAGAAATAGCAATTATTCTACTTTGTGTAACCCTGGTGGTGCAGTTCAGTAAATACTGTATGCTGGAAAAGTTAAATTGGCTTTCTTGTTTAGAGGTCACGAACGGCACATTCTCTTCCATTTTTTCACTCTTTTTATGATCAGCTTTTTCGTTGGAGTCGTTTTAATTCATCTCAGTTTATGTTTTAGTGTAAGTAATTTGTTTGGTAAGATTATTTTTCTGTGCTAATATTCTGACTACCGTCTATGGAGTACAACTAGATGTTCATCATAAAGTAGACAGATGCACAAATCTTTCGTCATAGTGGCAATTTAAATTTTACCTGATAACGACTCTAACGTATTTCGTCTAAGTTAGAGCAAGTCAAAAAAATTCTTACATAAAGTATGTTAGATAAATATATAGCCACCTTTGTGTACTCATTATCTTTCTGCAGTTCAAAGCTGTCTACTAGCGTCATTGGTATTGGTCAAAAACAGCTTTCGGAATGTCAGGTGCCGCGTTGCTCCAACAATAATCGGATTCAAAAATGATCGTAGTTATAGACATACATTGAATCAACTTAACACGGCTTATGTTTGTTATCCAGCTTTGTACGTATTTGTTTTCAAAAATTGATATGCGGTAATTTTCATCCACTTCAATATTTATATGATGCCATACAGCATACTTCATTGTGTGAACATCCGGTTTTGACAACAACATTTTTTTGTGCATTTTTGTTCCAAAAACATGTACACTTTTAGAATGAACTTGTGTAAAAAATCGGATTTTTGTACAACTACATATCTGTAAAACATTATTTAAATATTTAGGCGGATGAACAATTTTGTACAAAAGAGTATGAGTGCCATAACGTAACAAGCAGACAAAAACTTATACATTGTACAGCGGCTTTATAAGCATGTGGAATCGCAGGAAAAAATTGCATAATTCGAGCATGATAATTCAATGTGTAAAAAGCTTTGCAGATTTGTGTGCTTAATTTGGCTTTTGTGATGTCTAATACATATATACAATGTAATAGCCATAGTGTCAGGAGATGAATACAGAGAGCCATGTGGTGAGTCAAATGCAAAGGTTGGAAGAAATTTTACCAATTTCTTTGTTTCATTATCATTTTGCTCACGTAATTGCCATCAGAACACTTTTTGTCCACTCTGTTAAGTTCTCAAAATGTTTTCTTCAGTTACAAAGAAACAGTGCCGGTGCTAACCTAATCAAGCTCCCTTCCTGCTCAAAACCCAATGCTGTGGCCCCTTTGCCATGCAAGTAATATGGATAGCGTAAGAATATCATTGGCCAATGTGTAATTTAGCGCTTGCCGCTTTCGGCTGTATAAGCTAGAGCTTCTCTAAAAATGAATCTGAAAAAGGCAATCTAAATAATAACTACCTTAAAAATGGGCTATATCGTCGAAATTGTAAGCCATGCTTAATTGAAAACAATTCAGTGACCATTTTGACACTTACTACAGCAGTTGAATGATAACAAACAATAAAACAAAGAAAACACTTTTCCAAAAATTTGAAAAATATCCCTACTTACTTTTCAAAATTTTTACTACAAGCTTCCTTGGCAGCAAACGCATTTACTGTGTGATTAAGATCTAAATCTCGCACAAACGCATTTACTGTGTGATTAAGATCTAAATCTCGCACAAACGCACTTTAATGGAAATCGTTGCTAATGATGAAAGCCTTTTATCCATCAGAGTCGATCTGTGAAAAGGTTTTGATTAGTTCCAACTTGCTGAAACTTCTCTCAGTACCTGCTACCGTGATTGGACATGTCAGCTTTACACAAGTTTGGACACATTTCCAACACTGTTTTCGATACATAGGTAGGTCAGAAAATTATTGGCTATTTTGTGGTCTTCTTTGTTTTTTCTTACAATGATCCCAAATCATTCCCCCTCGTCATTCATTTCCATGCTGTCAACATCTCCCATAGTTTTGTGAAATTTTTGACAAGCACTAGGAAGACGATTGTGCTCGCACTCTCGCGAAAGATTTTCTTGATAATAAAGAAAATTTAAAATTGGACCCACCGTATGCATTTGCTCAAAGTGGTCTTTTAAAAACATATTGCATGATATGTCAATGGCAAAAATAATTTTGCTTTAAATTGGTCTTTTTGTTACATTTCACAACTTTTGTCCTCTGCTTCATATTTAAACATTCTTTTTTTGCTGGGTCTGCTTTCCACAAACCCGCTCTCAATCTGCAAAGCCTCAGCAATATCACACCCACAAGTCACCGCACTATAGTAAACATAATTGCAATATTTCTTCAAATTTTTTCTGTTACTTTCTGTTTTGACTACTTCTGGTAAAACACCAGAGGTTTGCATAACTTTGCTGGTTTTGTTGATTTGAAAAAAAAGAAGGTCATACCAAATGACAGTTTAGACAAAATGAAGCCCCATGATTCAATGCTAAACATTAATGCATGAACAATATTAACTCTTTTACTATCCTTTTTTTTAAGCAATAACGTTCCAATACTTTCAAAGCTTTAAACACATCAGCCAGATGGTATGGTAAAGGTGAGATGCAGTGAATTCGACTCTCCCAGCGAGTAGCAGATTGTGATTCCAATGATAGCGGCACGTTCATTTTTAGTTTGGTCCAGCATTGCATGGAAGATGAAAAGAGTACATGCAATTTCGTCAATACACCAAAAATAGCAATGCTTCAGTGGAAGATTTCCCGCTATCTACCACAACTAAATTCAGTGAATGATTAGCACATGGAATATACAATACTTATGAATTAATTTGCAAAAATCAAGTTTGGGCCCCAGCTTCTTTCCCTTTTTTGTTAGCTTCATTATCGTGGCATTGACCAAGACAATCAGAAAGATTAAACCCTAATTCTTCGGGTTGTTAAAATAAGTCATTCAGCAAGCTTTTTCCAGGGTTGTCATTGACTCTTAGATAACCATAAAAAGTCTCATTTGCCTTAGCACCACTTTCGTCATCACATTGAACGAAACGCAAAGTTACAGTCAGTTGCCCTCGATGTAAAATGTCCAGAATTACGGTGGAGAATTACAGCAAAATATTTGGTCGGTTTAAATTGTGTATAAAGTACTTTTTAGCTTCCTTTCAATCATGTTTATCATTTCATTCTATATATCTTTGCTAAAATACAGTAGTGTTGCTTAGATTTGTACCGAATTATCTTGTATTGTAGTTCATTTAAGACGGGATCCCTTTTTTGGTAGTAGTTCAAGTGATCCCAAAAAATTACCACGGTGCTGTCAACCAAGAGTTTTGTTTGACCCTTTAAAAGCCAAATTTCTTTCTGCCAAAAATGTTGCCATGTCAATTAGCCGCTCCAAAACCTTTCTTCAAAATGTTCTTTCTGCAAGAAAAATCTGCGTTGTTTGTCTATTCATTGTAGATCGAGTGCTAATACCTTCTTTAAGCAAAAGCAAAATACTTTTTATGGGAGACACCATTTTCATGTTCCTTATATTTTTTGGAAAAGCCTTTCCTTGTGTTTATGCCGCTACTAAAAGAACTGGCCGAATTGCCAAAAAGTTTACAGCAAAAGCAAAATGCTCTATCGGAATTTTGAGATTACACCAACCGTGACCGAGCAACATTTTCTCCGTTACACAAAACACGTTTGTAATGAGTAGATGAAAATCATCTTTTTGCTGCGTTGTAGGGAAACTTTTTTACAACCTGATGAGATCCTCTTTTGAAGATGTCAACTCGTTGTGAGTCAGATACACTGTCGGTCCCTATATCTAGATCATTAGGGAGAGGATCGTACAAAGGATGCGGAAGTGATGGTGATGTATGGATGGTATTTTCTGGGTTTGTCGCACCAGTAGATGTAGACGGTTAATTTTGCTCAACTGATGCAGACAAGGTGTTTTCTGATTTTGAAGCGGTCTCTGCTGCTCATATTAACTTCGAATTATCCTTATCAGGGTCCGATAATTGTTGTGTGACATTGTCTTCAGCATCGGCTGCGGCAACGGAAAAGAATCCAGTTAGTTTGGTTAGTTTTTTGTTGCTTCCTGAGCAGCTGCCGCTTGTTTTCTTTTATGTGCTCCACTTCTGTAGCGTTTCATTATACAGTACGTGTACTTCCCACTTATCTGAAAGTAACCTAGCAACTAACTTCTACAAACGATGCACGTTTTGGGGATAGAAACGTTTCAGTGTAGTGGAAAGGAAAATCAAAGAATGCAGTGCTGTGCAAATTAGTTCGGACAGCAGTGATCTTTTTGTGTTTTTTGTAATTTTCCACTAACTTTTTAATTTCACATCGATTTCTTTGAGGTAAAGAGTGTAAATAACGTATGGCAACCACCAGCTGTGTTCTGTCAACCATATAACGCATCACAAGCGTCAGCACTACACTGTTTACTTCGCTTGCAGTTCTAATACGCCAAAATGAAAGCAATCATATTTTTCTGCAGGGCTGGGAATGCTGTCGAAAATTTTAACCTTTGAGCATATTTCTATACAGGGTTGCGTGTGTATGTTTTGAAATATTTTTCTGTGAGTGGTAGACTTTGATTACATTATGGATGTTACACCAAGGAAGTGTGCAAGCATTATTGCTCTGAGAAAACATACTGGTTTGAGTATAAGAAACATTTCCGAAAAGCTGGCTATCCCAAAGTCAACTGTGAGTGACATCATAAAGAGAGCTGAGGACAGTGGTGACCCACAGACATTACGACATGGAAGATGTGGAAGAAAGCGCAAGACAACACCGCAGGATGTCAAGGTAATGATAAGAAATAGTGTGAAAAATCCGAAGAAAACAGGTAAAGATCTTCAGAGGGACCTAGCCTTAGCTGGTCTAAATGTTGCTTCTTCCACAGTCCGACGGAGGCTCTTTGAAGTGGGTAGAACAGCAAGAAGACCTCTTCGTAAACAATTGTTGACTAAGGCAATGAAGAAAAAACGGCTGAGCTGGGCACGTAATCACGCAGGATGGACAAAAGGCGATATTTTCCAATGAATCGCATTTTGAGTTGCATGGGCACAAATCAGCGGTGGTGAGACGAAGCAATGGAGAGGCTATTTGGCCTGAACACATTCAACAAACCTCAAAGCACCCCACTAAGAAGATGTTTCGGGGTAGTTTTACTGCTAAAAGTCCAAGACGGCTGATTATTATTAAAGGTATGATGAACAGTGACAGATACAAGGCAACATTGCAGTCTCATTTGCTTCCTGTGCTGGAAAGAGACTTTGCTGATGGTGACTGCGTTTTCCAGCAGGATCTAGCTCCGTACCATACTTCCAAAAAAAATGCGCAAATTCTTTGAAGAGAAGGATATAACCATTCTAGATTGGCCTGGATACTCGCCTGATCTCAATCCAATTGAGAATCTATGGGCAATAATTAAACGCTGGATTGAGAAAACTGACTGTTCAACTGTACAGAAGCTCATTTCTGCTATTATTAGGACCTGGTATCATGATGATGAAGTTGTCAAAATGTGTTCCACATTGGTTGATTGTAGGCCAAAACGTGTGAAAATGCTCCTAAAGGCAAAGGGTGGTCATATTTCGTACTAAAAGTATCGTTTGTCATGTAATTCCTGTGACTTTTTTAATTAAACCTTATTTTAATAAATATTTGTCTTATTTCATCACTGTCCGAATTAATTTGCACAGCACTGTAGCTTATGAAACGACACAGTCAACGCGCTTGTGCAACTTGTTGCCTATCTTACCCAACATATTGTTACTTTCTATTTGCACTTTTATAGGCTATCTGCTTATTTTACTCAGTTTGTTTGAAGTTAACCTAAAATCTTTTTGGGATGATATCAAGTCATCTGCTTTCACACAACCGAAATGAACTTTCACAGCTGTTTCAAGTGAAAATCACCTCTAATTCAATTTCATTGCATAACGCTATGTGAACACTTCCATTGTTTATTCGCTTCATCGACTTCAGTTTTTTTTCACTGTGGTCAAATTCGCTTCTAATGTTAAGGTAGCCTAGGGAACTGCAACTGCAGCTGTTGTTGCCTTACTCCAGAAACCACTCACTTAGACGAAATAAAGTGCATCAATAAAATAAGTTAAAACAAGACAATTAAGTATATTTCAACGCTTTGTTCGTGTCCCAAACATGATCTTTTAGTTTACTATCAGATCAGTGATCATTTTAACGACACCGTCCTTTGGAAACCTGTTAAGTTAGTGGTCAACTTAGAGTGTTGGCGGTTTAAGTCGTTCAGCGTAGGCCTATTGGTGTTTCTAAAAATTATATCGTTTTGACACTCAGAGCAGTGCCCCCCGGCCGGGGCTTACGGAGGCAGATCCGCCGGCTCTGCACGAGAGCAAAACGTTGAATAGCGATAGAGCTGATCGGCAGAACAATAACGTTCTTGTAAGCGTGACTAGTGTCATACAGTTTATTCTACAAGATAAAATTTAGTCTTGCTAGATATGCTGTGTCATTTTGCGCCACCGGAAATTCGCTCATGTTGTTCGTCACGTCCGTTTGTCGTGTTGCATTAACTAATAATCGCGTAATTGCCGCTAGTGCTGTGTAGCTCTCTGGGCTGTGTTGTGACAAATGTAATTTTTATTGTCTTTTTTTGATCCCAATAAACAAAAATGCAGGATGACCGCAGTGTTAACGAGTTATTTGGTAGCGCTGTTTTTCACATCTACTGTAGTGCCATTGTTTTTCAAATCAGCTTTTTTGCTTTTGGCTTGTAGCTGCGTTGCTTAGCCTAGTGGTTAGCGACCTTTGGCATTAAAAGAGTCACTTGACCCATTTCTATTTAATCCCATTTGGAATCGGAAATCACTTTGAATACAAAACCAAATGTATTATTGCTACTAAAGTGGTTTCCAAAAACATGTTTTTACCATCCATGAGCAAGAATCATTCCCAAACTATGGTGAAAATTTTCTTCGTGTTAATAATCGAAAGACTTAATCAAATTTGATTGATTGATATACGAGTATGCACAGTATGCAGTGGGATAAAATTCAAGGACGTAGCCCGAAAAAATATTTGGGAATAAAAGGTAAAATTCAAATAGTTTTTTGTAGAAAAAGAAAAATGTGATCCAAACTACAATTCATATATTTTAACAAATGTTATATGGTATTTAAGATATATTTTGCGTTTTAGATTTTCTAAGATAACTTTGACTTCAAATTACAACTGTTTTTACACCAATAAATTAAGATAAGGTTAAAGAATACATGACCGTCTGCAGTTGTTACGACAGGGCAAAAAATATTTGTAATTTTTACTAAAAGAAATTAAAAAGATTCATCGCCCCTTTGCACCTTCCTATGGCTCTGCCCATGCGGAAGATTCTATGACAATTCACGACTATGTGAGAACTTTTTCACCGAGTGCAGTGTTTCAGAATTAGAAGTTGCTTTTTAAAAGGTTACTTTGTTGCAAACATAAAAATTTGTACTGGGCTTGAATTCGTCTGTAGAGCTTAATTTTGCAGCGATCAGAATGATGTTGTAGTAATGATCTAACTATAGACCTTTCAAGAGCATCAGCTTGAGAAAAATTCGTCGAGTTTTAACAATCGTTTTTCATACCAAAGTGGCTTAAGTATAATCGTGCATCAGTGAAACTCTCCGGTAAATAACTAACTAGTAAAAATATCTTTTGACGACAAGTTTCAATTAAATCCTATTGTCGAGCGGCAGTTATAAATGGGCATAGTAAGCATAGTACAGGCATAGGGATGATAGCTTGTGAAATCTCATTGCCCCCCTCAATGCTTAGATCTAAACTCATAAAATTAATTGTTTTTGAAAGAAGAGAGGTAAGGCTGCTTTATATTGGTGGGACTGGTTTTCGGTCACACACCTCCCCTACTGTCTTTGTACCAGTACTATGCCTGTACTATGTCTACTATGCTTGTACTGTGCCTACTCTTCCTGTACTATGCCTATTTATAACCACCCATTGCCAAGTTGTATCATTGTCTTTTTTAAACTAAATTTGACAAGACTTAAGTTGCTGGAACCAGAACAGAAAGATAAAACAGCGGCGTATCGCCGACCTCTGCTTTGGCCAATAATCACGTTAGCAGGACGCCGCGAAAAGCAGCACCATTCACCAACGAAGTCATTATTTTTTACATCCTTTGAAAAGACAGCGAGCTTGACCGAGATCTGAGAGCTTGAGCTTTATATACAACTTGGCTCGCTCAAGACATTGCAGTTGCTGGATTGGCAGATGTTGCTGGTAATTGTCATTAATAATATCAGGAAGGTCTTGTCTCAAACGACACGAAAATGTTCTGAAAGCACGCATGTAAAACGGTAACCGTTGAAGTGTGATGCCTTGAACCATCGAGTGATCCAGGACAATTATTGTACGGCTGTAACTGCAACACTGCCGCTGCATTACCAGCACGTCCTGGTAGTTGACATTTGTTCTCATACACGCTCGTTTGGCTGTTTTGTAGATGCGTTAGGGTTATCTTATTTCTGTTACAAATTCTAATTGCTCCTGAATTAATATAATTTGTTGCATAGAATAATCCTTTAAAACGCGCACGCAGCTCAACACCACCTATTATGGGAAAAGCTGTTTAATGTTGGTTTGAATTTCCGAATTTATTTTCTTGTACGACTTGGATAACCACGGTTATAGTAATTAACTCTCATTTTTATGTATTGCAGAGTGTGATCTATACTGCAGAAGGAAAATCTCATGAACACGACCAAGACACATTAGCTGCGCCTGAGGATTCTTCATGTGAGGGGAGCGTAACTTTGTATGAAATTCTCAAAAAAACATTTCAATATACAGGAAACTATTTCCATGATGTGACGCTTAACTACAGTAACCCTATCGCTAACCCTAGATAACCGAATGCGACTTCTTGGATTTTATGACTGACACAAATTATGTTTTCGAGTTTGCTTTATTTACAATGAGATCGTTGTCTGTAAATTATGTTAAGGATGATGCTAACAGTGTATTAAGATTTAACATCTGTTTTTATTAATGCGGTGGGTAATTTGGATGCGTGAAGCTTTGTTATTGTAGTTGGTGTACTTACAGAACGGCGAGTGTACTTACAAAACAATAGTTTCTTATTTTGTTTTGCACTTCTAAATTTTTTGCTGGTTTCATAGGTGTCACTTTGAGGATTGAATAGTGGTGGGTGACAAGTGTCTAGATATTGGTAAAATGTCTGCTACTCAATGATACCTCTTCTAGTGTAGTGTTTTTTGAGTTAATCGTGTGTGATGGCAGTTCATTTTTGCTGACATTTTGTCTTCGTTTTAAGCCAACAGTTGATATAATACTTTTTTTCCTATTCGTAAAGACTAAAAAATTAACTTGCACTTTTTGTTGCTAATTAATTTATAGTTATGTTCTTTTTATTTGGTGTCTTGCTGAATTGTTCTCGCTTAACTTCTATCAAAGTAATTGTAATTACGTATAATAATTTTTTGTTTTTGACCTTGACACCACGATCAAACGACTTGAGAAAGAGAAACATGCGTGGTTTTTTTCTATGTGATTATCATCAAAATTGTTCAGTAAATTACGATAGCTCTTGTTTATGGTACTTTGTGTGTCACAAGTGAGATAAAAAAATAATTATTTTGGCTTTTAAAAGCTGGAAGTTTCATTGAAGTACATGTGAAAAGGGATTCTTGTACACAACGTAGTGTTGCCGGCGTAGTTATGTAGACTTTGTGGATTGTGTCTGAAAATCCGACGCGTTGGCGTAGTGGTTAGAGCGTCCGCTTCGCAGTCGGTAGACCTGGGGTTCATTCCCCTTGTCGAGTCATACCAAATAAATTTAAAAAATGATATCCACAGCTTCCCTGCTTGGTGTTCGGCATTTATGGGAGGTTGCGGAGAACAAGCCGGCAAGTTCACTTGTTGTGTCCTTGGGCAAGGCACTTAACGGGACGCCCCACCTTCCTATGGAAGACAGGTGGCCCAGACACCTCGGAAATAGCAACTCCCAAGCGAGTGCGGACATACCGTCCAAAACATAGCGATACAATTCGCTTTCTCGTTAATGGAGGATAAATATGGTAAATAAATCAAGCTTGGTCCTAAGAACACTAAAATACAAGTTCTTGAATTAGACCCGGAAATTGGAAAGGTGTGAAAATGATTAAAGGTTCTTCTAGAATTCGAGTCCGGTCTGCTATAAAGAATTAGTTGAAAGTCATATCAGTTATAGAAATATCTTGACATCACTTCGTTAAGAGTGTGATAGATACAGTCTCGTTTCTTTTTTGTCACATCTCGTAGAATGAAAAACACACTAAACTTATACAGTCAACTTCGGATATAAGAGATCCGCCGGGACCAGCTTAATCAGTCTCTTATAACCGACTTATTAGTTTATATTGAAAATCATTTGGGACCTTTCCCTCATAAGCGAAAATCCCTTATATCTGAATCTCTTATATTCGAAGTTGACTGTATCTATGTACAAACAGACCTGAGGTAGACTGTCTTCATAATAACGCGTTGTTGTTCATTGTCCAAGGTAAGAAAAACACGGTAATGAGTATAGTGCTTGGAACGAAAATGACTAGCAGAGTGTGTCAACGCGGTGAGTTTTTAGATTGACGACAGCGTTCAACAAAACGATGCATCAGTTAATGAATTAAAGCATTAAATGTATTAATGTTGGCTTGATTTTGGAAGGGACGAGCTCTGCAAAAGCGAGAATCTTATGCAACATACGATAGAAGTCCTTATAAAGCTACTCGTAATCTTCTAAAGCTTTTCAATTTAAAATTACATCACAATTGAGAAGAATGAATACAAAACAATGTATTTTTAACAAATTCTGAGCACTTCGAAAAATCACTTCGCAGCTTATTTCCTGCAGTATATAAAAATTTAACCTGTCTCGTGTTTTCACTGTCGTCAGTAAGGAATTAGTTTAAATATCTCGAAATATCAAGATGTTTTACAGAGTTGCTAAGGTTAATTGGATTATCAGCAATATACAATTTAGGCAAAAAATATTTCGAAAATTGTGCATAAAAGATCACACCCGTAGATTTACTGGCATTTAACATAATACAGTGCGATTCTGCATATATTTACTAAATCTTGGAGCAAAACAGCAAAAATCATCTGCATACATCAAATGATTAATGCGTTTGTTTCCGACGAAGCATCCAGCCTGAACTGCATTTAATCTAAAGGATAAATCATTCTTGTAAAGTAAGTACATATGGGCCGAAAATCCCACTCACGAAATTCCTGAGATGTATTACAACCCCATCTTTCTTTCATGGTCTAATTAGCGTTCCAATATTTAAGAAGATGAACAAAACATGAAGGAGCAGAGCGATTGGACAGTTTATCAAATAATATTTTGTGGTTAACTCTTTCAAAAGCTTTGGAGGCAACTAGGAAGACTGCAAATACAGGAATGCTATTACTGACATAAGAGCAAGCAGTTTGTTTAAGTTAGAATGCACATCTGGACTGTGCGATTGTTTAAAACCAAATTGGTTTTCATTTGTCTTCAACAAAAATTTAATTTTAAACAAAATAAAGTGTTCAAATAAAAGATGCTCGAGCAATTGGTCTGTAATTAGCAGAGCTGGAAATGTCACTATTGCGTGATTTAACTAAGTACTGCTTCAGTACATTGCAGTGGTACAAATGAGTGCGCAATAAACATTGAAAAGTACACTTATGAATGTATAAATTATTGGATAGGCGTATCGAAGGTGTTTTGCGTATATTTGGTCTAACCCACACGACTTTCCGAGGGAGCTTTCATAACAAGGCAGTAATATCCTGCGTGGTACAGAAAAATGTAGGCAAACATGAATCATTTACCACGGAGTCAACAAATGATACTTTTTCTGTATCTGTCTGATTCAGATTTAACAAGGTAGAATGACATAGATTCCACAAATCTGCAATTTCTGCTGCACCAGAAACACCATCAATAATACAGATATCTTGCTTCTTAGCGGTATTCAGGCGTCTCCAAAATAACAGGTGATATTTTTCATACTATTTTGGCTTTTCAATTGCTATCATTTTTGATGCTAACTTTTTGACAACTTGGCTTGATTGAAACTTAATGCAGTACACATTACTCTGTAATTACAGTATCTCCTTCACAATTTTGTTTCTTAACAGCCGTGAGAAATGATGAACAAGAATGCCCCAGGCTAATTCACGATTCTACACTGTACATAAAATTGCGAGAAACATTGAGTGACTTCGGCCATCTCCGTAATGCAGACGTAGCTGCATTTTAAAAACAGGTTTGCTCTTTTCTGTATGCGAATATGATTTCGTCAAAACTAAGCTGCATTGTTTATGAAGATTTGAAGAAAGTAAGCATGCTGAGTAGTAGCTTTACTGTCAGTTTGTGATCTCATTAACACATAATTAATCGTACAACCACAACTTGCAGCTCAGAATTTATGTTGGTTGTCAAAAAATATCAACAATTGCACATTTTTGAAAGTGCTCTCAGCCAAACAAACAGAATACTGGTCTATAAATTATGCACAGAATTTATTCAGCAGACCTAAATAAAAAAAGTCATTTCTAGAAAGCTAGCACCTATTGTTTGTTATAATACATCAACACAGGGGTCGGCAACCTTTTGAACGTAGAGTGCCAGTTTACAAATAATATCAAAATGAAAGCAACTTTGAGCGCCAAACATTTGTATGTATTCGGTTTGCACAGTCAACTACCTGATTTGAATAGCAAACGGATAAGAGACAAATTTATTTAATTAATTTTATTGGAAAAGGTCGAATACAGTCAAAAGAGTCGCTTTTTAATAATATCCTTGTCCTTGCTCAGCTCTGTAATATTGGGAGTAGTATGTAATATAATTTTCGAGCTAGTTTTTGTGGCGCGCTCCTACGTCATTTCCGTGAACGTATACGACGGGCGTGGTCCTACGTCATGAATTACTTCCGATTACATTGTATAACTTGCGATTACATTTGTATGATTTCCGTCTACATTTGCATGATTTCTGTTTGTACTTGTTGAACTTGGCGATTGAAAGATTTGTTGAACTTGGCAATTGAAAGAAAATGGTTTTGTTTTGTGATTTTATTTCTTTGAATTTTTGTGTATTTGAGTTTTTGTTTTTGTTGTTTTGGAAAATGCTTTTATTTGTTTTTGGAAATGATTTTATTTGTTTGAGTTTTTATTTTATTTGTTTTTGGAAATGCTGTTATTTGTTTGAGTTCTTTTTAGGAATGATTTTATTTGTTTGTGTTTTTTTATTTGTTTTTGTTTTGTTTGTTTTTGAAAATGATTTGATTTAATATTGTATCCTCACTGCAGAATACACCACTTCAAAAGTTCTTCAATTATTATTAATTTCACTTTGGTTTTCAGCTCGTAAACGATCTTTTGTCCTACTGTAAGCACAGCTGTTGCAAAGCGGAAACATTAACTTCTATGTCGTGACTGAAGATAGAAGCCTTTGGTGCTATATCATAAACAAACTTCCTTGCGAGCGGAAGCATCAGTCACACGTAGTCGTTCACGTTGTTTCTTGGAAATTGTAACTATAAAATTATATTGTCTCATTCTTTTTTGATTTGATCTGATGATCCCCTAGAATGTTGTGTCTTTGCTCTTCTAGATGTGTTTATTGGAGATAATTTCTTTTACTCGATAGGGTAATCGTGATATCAGTTCTGCAGTTGGTTACAAATAATATACCTCAATTCCAGTAGAACAATGTAGGCAATGGGTTCAGTCTTGTTACAATACAATCTTGGAGGAAGAAAGCCTTGGAAGAATATAGATTTCAAAATAGTTGCCAGGGTGATGAATGACAGATGTTTGAGGGAGAAATTTGCGTGTCTATCACTAGCTGAAAATGTACATAAGAAAATAATTTAATAACTTTAGTACAACCGGTAGTTCAGAAGAACAAGCGGCAGATACAATCTTGGAGGAGTCTAGATTTCAGAAGAACTAGCGGCGGATACAGTCTTGGAGGAGTATAGATTTCATAATAGCCACGGGTGTTGAAAAAGACAGCAGATGTTTGAGTGGTAATGAGAAAAATTTTCTTGTTCATGACTAGTTGTAAACTTACAAAAGAAAATAATATATAACCAATAGTTTTCTAGATTATACAGACTTGCTGGGGAATAATTTGATGCAGTGGAGCGACGTTGTGAAAGTATGAGTTTGCTTCCAGAAGAGTTTGTTAGAAGACATCGTGAAAGAAACAATATCAAATTTGGTGCAATTTCAATCAAAAATTCTGACCGCTAGTGGTTAGTTTTGTACTTTTTTGAAGGAAGTTTCAGTAACTTGAGCACACTTTTGGGTAAAATTTGGACAAGATTGCTTCACGTATGACAGTGAGGTAGTAAAATCGTTAGTGCAACTTCGCAGTATAAAAATTCGAATACAAAGGAAAGGTCAGAGCAATGAAGCTTGTTTAAATTCAGCAATTTTTAATCACTACTCATGCTTTACATCGTGAAAGTGAGAAGATCTAACTTTAATTACGTGCAGATCGCTTTTACTTATAAGCACTCCGCATGCATCGAATTTACAATGTCTTTTCATATGACAACTAGAAAACAAAAATTGAATCCTATCATAACACTATTTTAAGGTTTCATCTAAAAATTAGCAAATTCTAAATCCACTAACATAAAATTCATATTTTTCAAAGTCTACTTAGATCACCAACATGAAATCAGCTAAGCTTACCATCAACAAAATCTGACTCAAACGGAAACATAAACATCACGTCAGCAAACCGTTATTCTTTTGACCAATCACAAGTCGATGTAGAACTTCAAAAATAGTAGTTTCCTTCAACCCCAGCATATTCATCTGTTCTTCAGTCTTTTTGTCAACAACTTTCTGACCGCACATGGCTCTCACCATAACTCTCTTCGTTCTTCTTAAATTGCTTTTTCATTTTCTTTTGAACACCATACCTCGCTTAAATCACTATTGATAGTTTACATTGTAAAACCGAGAAGATTTAGCTTTATTTGTGTGCGAATCATAAAACATTCACCTCAAACGCATTAAATTTACAGCTCTAATGATTTTTCATATGAAAACTAGAAACCAAAATTGTATCCTATCATCACGCTGTTTTAAGATTTCATCTAGAAATTAGCGAACTTTAAATTCACCAACATAAAATTCATGTTTTTACAATCTAGTTAGCTCACCTACATAGAAATAAGCACAACTTTTAACATTATTTGTAGAACATTAACATAAAATTCATGTTTTTCACAGTCTACTTAACTCATACCCCTTTGAAATTTAATATTGAATGCTCAGCGAAATCTGATTTTAAATAATGTTTTTCATATTCAAATTGCTTATCAAGATCTTTTTTTTTTTTGTTAAATTATGGCCTCTTTTAAACTAAAAAATGACTGTGTTGATGGTAATAATGGACCTGTGCATCATTGCGCAATCTTTGACAACAACCATGAGTGCAATGCAGCTGCTGAAAAGCTTATCAGATTGCCTACTGACAATTCCCATGCTAACAACGAAAACGACGTGACCTTTTATGATGTTCCTGAAAATAGTAGAGGAAACTGCAAATCAAATCAAAATTATGCCTCTGTAACTAACAGTTGCAAAACAGGTGTCAATCAATGCAACAACAGTTTAGGTTACAGAAACTGTGTTGATTGCGACAAATTTTTTGTAAATAGCAATTACAAGAATTCTTCAAAATCGTTTTGCTGCAATCAAACATTTGTCAATCAAAGCCCAGGTTTGCCACAAATTTTTGGTTGTGCCAGCACCATTGTTAACACCATCGAAGCTGAAAATCCAAACGTATTAAATAATTTACCTGATATAAATGCAGAGCTAGACTATAACGATTTATTTTCTATGCCAAGTGATTACTATGACGATCATAACTCAATTAATAATTTGCTTTGCTCAAAAAATAAATCTAATCACTTGTTCATGATTCACTTTAATGTGAGAAGTTTACAAAAAAATATTGACAAATTGTCGCACTACCTTACTGATTTAAACCGTGAACCTGATGTAGTAGCAGTATCTGAGACCAAACTTAAAGAAAATATGATTCACTGTAATATTGAACTAGATGGCTACCAATTTATTCACCATAAAAGTCATACGTCTGCTGGCGGTGTTGGAATTTATGTAAAAAGCTATATTTCTTATAATTTGAAACCTACTATTAACATTGATTTGTCTTCGGTTGAAAATTTATGGATAGAAATAGAAATTAACAAGAAAAAACTAATTGTAGGCGTTGTCTACCGCCATCCTGTCCAAACAGTGGAGCAAATTGATCTATTTTCCAGAGCATTGACGAACATCTTTCATGAACTTAATTTTATAAAATCTGAATTCTACGTTTTAGGAGACTTCAACATTGACCTAACTAAAATAAAATCTAACAATCGCATCAAAACATATGCAAATGATTTAATAGGCAGCGCGGTAAAGTGTCTAATAAATCAACCAACAAGAGTACGCAAAAATTCAAAGTCATTATTGGACCATATCTATTCCAACAACCTAAATAACCAGCTTATGCCAGGCATAGCAATTAGCGACATTTCTGATCACTCATGGGCGTAACCACGTAGGGGCAAGGGGGTCAGTTGATCCCCCCCCCCCCTGGAAAAATAACACGAATTTTAAAATGCAAAGAAACGTTCAAAAACGAGTAGTATGACATGATGGGTGTGGGAGAGGAGTCAGCTGAATCTCTTTGCCAATTCTAAAAACGATAGTATTAAGCAACACATAACATATTGCATGAAAAATGCAGTAGAAACGAATTTAATAATTATCAGTTCTTGAACAGAAAGTGAAGTCTACGTGGGTCTTTACCAAATTTGTCAATGACTTTTTGTCTGAATTTATTCGGCTTCTATGGACACTCATCAAGCACAGCCCGGATAATCGGTCATCAGACATGGTCGTTCCTAGCCATGTTTTGACCCTTCTTAATGTGCTAAATGATCTTTCTACTGCTCAAGTAGTGGCAGGCAGGGTCAGCAAGGTTATAAACGCGGCAGGATAAAGTTCTATATGTCGCACCAAGTCTATAAAATCCAGTTCTTCTAGATTTTCAGACTGAGAAAGTAGTTCTTGTTTCTGCATGTCATACCACGACATGGCCTCCTGTTCAAAATTGTCAAAGCAGTTTGTTGTATGGTTTGGACCAGTGCTTTGTACTCTGAACGGTTAGCTTTTTCCAACTGGGCTGGATGCAGCTTGTATAACGCAAATGCAGGTGTGTTGGTTTCTGAGAAGCGGCTTTTTAAAGACTGAATTAGGGAGTCCATGTAAGGGACGTAAATGGAGCGGCGATAGTACTCTTCAGTGGTACCACCATTATTCGCTCGGTGCACTTGACGGTCACACTGCCGTGGAAGTGATACGGTGACACCAATTTCTTTGGCTGTAGTTAATGATGGTGCATAAATGTCCTCGGCGAAATATTTTTCTGCATTTTTTCGATGAATGTCAAATAACAATAAAAGTTTGTCGACGTGTTGCTTGACACATAGCATGTCCACATGAACTGACTGAAGGGCTTGGGTGACAGGCTCCAAAATTGACGAATACTGGGCAGTGACATGCAGAGTTACTATAAATACGGGTGTTTCAGAAGCGGTCCGCAAATTGTGCGCATTCTGCCGCCCATTTGCGTTGGAATCGTGCAGCGCTAAATGTTTCAGTTGTTTGTGGATTTCGGTGAAATTTTCAGCAAAGAATCTTATGCTTTTATATTCGGCGCTCCACCTTGTTTCACATAGCAATGGCGTGTTCGGTACAAGGGGTCTTCGTTTCGGGTTCTCTCTGAAAAATTTTATAATGGCTTTCACCGTTCCAATGGTGTTCCTGACATTCACAACTGCATTCAGATCGTTGACCACAAGATTGAGACGATGGGCTGAGCAATGGACAAACACCGCTAACGGATAATCGCTTTTAATGCGTACCTGCACTCCATTTTCTTTGCCAGCCATAGTGAAGCAGCCATCATATCCTTGACCACGTAGCTTGTTTAAATTTAGACCATACTTATTGCGCTGATCCATTATTGTCTCTGCAATCGTTTCTGCGTCCATTTCCTTCAAAGGCGTGAAACCAAGAAACTCCTCACGAATAAGCAGATTTTTTTCGTCGAAGAACCTCACTCGAATCGCCAATTGCTCCGTTCCTGAAATATCGGCAGTCTCATCGGCTAATATTGAGAAGCCAACGGAATTGTTTGCCAAAGCAACAATCTCACCTCTTACGGTTTCTTCACATAGATTAATCAGCTCGTTTTGAATATTGGGCGATGTATACTTAGCATTGCCACTTGCTTTCTCCATATGTTCTTTTAAAATTGCATCACCAGCTTCAATTCTAAAATCCAATAAATCATTCAGATTACCAGACTTGGAGTCTTTGCCTCTTAACGCAACGTCGTGGGTACCACATAAAATAATACTTGACAAAATCGGTTCTAATTTTGCACGGTTGCTAGAAATAGTGGCATTGAAAGCATTGTCCAATAAACTGTCCACGCGACGTTCAGGATGTAGCACAGTGTTGAGAAACTTCGTAGCATCCTCCTGAGATTGACGGTGCCAAGCACTACTTACATGCTTTTGAGCACAATTATGAAAATCATTATACTTTATGCAGGGGGCACTGATGAATGCGCCAGTAAAACCACGATGAACAGGCTGAGGAAAGACAACACATACTTTGCACATGGGCCCTCTTAGGAGAGGAGAATACGCCAGCCACTGATACTTTTGTAATCATACGAGTTTAGAATGTAGTCGAAAAGCGTAGTCACTTGGAGGCGAGTACGCATTAGTCAGAAGTTCATGCCGCAGCGCACTAGTTATAGATTGAACGCTATTGACGTGATTCCCGATATCTAAATCGTGACGAACCTGAACAGACATGCTGTTGGTTGCTGGATTCGGATCAATTGTTGCACTTGCATCACTGGACGATGGACTGTGAGCAGCTTCTAAAATCACTGAATGATAAATGAGAAAAATTGGTGACATTTGAAGTGCTTGGCGTGGAAGAGGAGGCATTACCAGGGTGATCGCTACAGTTGCGCTGTTTACTTGGTGGTGCATCATCTTCGATCTTACGAGGATTGGCGTTAGGTGTTTGTTTCGTAAAAAAGTTCTTGATATCCATAATAATGTTATAGGCTGTATTTCTACAATATTTCTGAAAATGTTGCTTGTCTAAAAAACATTGGATTTTACTTAAAGGCAGAATCGGGACCGGGACTCTCAAGTCAGGACGTCGAATATAAGTAAAGTAGCAGAACTGCATGGAACCACTAGAACTACAAAATGGCGCTGCTACTTACTAGTAGATAGACAACCTACCGTACACTTGATTAAGTGATAACACTACGTAACAATAATTTAGTCTTTTAATGTTTAAATTACAATAGCAGCATGTAGAATATCAAAATCTGCTTTATTCTATATTTTGAAGAGCATATATATGTCGCTAAAAAAGCATCTTCAGTGCTCTATAAAAACAAAGCAAGTACAATAACTTATAAGAATAGATGCAAAATTTGAAATAGTCAGATACTAATGACTGATACAAAATTACATGAACAAAACTATAAACAAATTAATAATATATAGTGCCTCCCACCTATAGGGTCTGTCTCACCCTCTCTCTACAATTAATTGAACTACTCTGCCAGAGATTTTTGTTTAAAACTTTCGTCAATGTTTAAATTATATTAATCTATATTCTTGAAGGATTTTTTCTCCTGATTTAAAATCTGTTTACTATTTTTGCCTATTTTCTCAAGTTTTTCAGTTATTTCAACGTTTAGTTTAGTTTGATTATAGTTGAGCAATATTGTCGCGTCAAGCCGTCAAACTTTAAAGCGAGCGTTGAGCGATGGTTAGTTTTAACTTAGTTATTATAAAAACACAGGAGTACGGTTAGCTATAAAGCAACGCATACATTTTGAGTTTTGACCCTCCCTGGCCAAAACCCTGGTGACGCTCATGTGATCACTATCTTGTTTTCGCTTTAATTTCTTCTGTAAAGCATTTCAAAAATAACGCTCGCCAAGTATGGAAACGAGATATGAAAAATTTTGAAGCTGAACACTTTATCGAAGACTTAAATCAAACTCTAAATGCATCTTTATCGTCATTTGACTCTACAATCCATAATCAATTCGAACAATTCATTAACTCTTTTACGAGTGTGGTATATAGACACGCCCCGCGCAAATTAGCTACCTGGAAAGAAAGGAGACTAAAGACTAAACCATGGTTATCCTCTAGTCGTCTCTGTTCAATTAAAACCAAACATAAGATGCACAAATCGATTTGTAAAACATATGATGAAACAAAATACAAAAACTATAAAACGTATCGTAATGTTTTAAATCGAATGATTGAAAAAGCGAAACAAAAATGCTAAATTAATAATTGAGAACAAAAGTAATAGCGGTAAAATCTGGAAAATAGTGAATGAATTAGTAAACTTAAAATCTTCACAACAAGTTGACATTAACCAACTCAACACTAAAGCAGGTGAGGTGATAACTAATCCTGCTGCTATTTCTGAAAATCTCAATGCATACTTTGCCAACATAGGGGAAAAAATGGCTGAAACCATTTCTGAAGTTGACACGGATACGAATGCAACAGCGCCGACAGGCGTGATCAATTCTTTTTTCTTAACTCCAACGTATCCGAACGAAATAAATAATATTATCGACTCGTTTAAAGATTCAAAAGCAACCAGGTATACAGACACCGAAGCTAAATTTATAAAAATTAGTAAATCAATGATATCTCCTTTTCTTTGCAAATTGATAAACGATTGCTTTAGTAAAGGCGTCTACCCAAACTGCTTGAAAATTGCCGAAGTTATTCCAATTTTTAAAAAGGGTGATCGTAAGGAAGCTTCTAATTATTGTCCCATATCAATGTTATCACAATTTGATAAAATTTTAGAAAAATTAATTTAATCCCGCATCATTAATTTTATTGAAAAAAATGTTCTGCTCTTTGAAAATCAGTTTGGCTTTCGGAAAAATTCTTCAACTATATTTGCAATTGACTCAATATATGACAAGTTTGTAAACAATATTAATCAAAATTTATAAACATGCTGTTTGTTTTTGGATTTATCAAAGGCTTTTGATACGGTTGATCATGACATTCTTTTAGATAAATTGTATCGTAACTTTGGAATTCGTGGTAAACCTCTGGATTTATTAACCAGCTACTTAAAAAACAGATATCAATATACTAATGTACGTAAATTTATGTCCTCATGTACCAAAGTATCATGTGGGGTACCCCAGGGATCTTGCCTTGGGCCGCTACTTTTTTTGTTATACATTAATGACATTTTGTTGATTTCCAATTTTGACACCACATTATTTGCTGATGACACCTGCTTGATGATGGCTGATAACAATCTGAAAAACCTGGAACAGAAAGTTCAAATAGAACTCAAAAAAGTTAACTCTTGGCTCTGTCAAAATAAGCTATTCCTAAGTTTTTCAAAAACTAACTACATGTTAATAAACAAGCAACCCCTTAAAACTTGTCAATGTAATTTTAAAATAGCTCTTAACGGTATTACTATTAATAGAGTGCATGCTGTCAAATACCTTGGGTTATTCATTGACGATAATCTCAAATGGACGTCGCAAATAAATTATTTGTCCACGCAGCTTGCCAGATGCACAGGACTCTTTTACAGATTGCGCAATTTTGTTTCAAGAGAAACCCTTTGCATGCTATACTATAGTCTTGTATACAGCAGAATTCAATACGGAATTACTGCGTAGGCAACAGCAAATAAAACTTCACAAGAAATAATTCGAGTAAGGCTTAATAAAATTTTGAGAATAATATTATTTTGTAACTTATATACACCAACTTCACAAATGTATAAAGAACTTCAAGTGTTAAAAATAGAAGACATATATCAACTTGAGTTAGCTAAATTTATGCTAAATTTATGTATCAACTCCATCATAATCAATTGCCTAAAAACTTTTATCATTCTTTTCGTAAGTTAAATACTATTCATCAACGTGAAACGAGATTAATTAATTCGACTGCTTACTACGCCCCCGAATAAATAAATTATTTAGCCAAAAACTATTTTCTCACAGAGGTTCAAAGCTGTGGGGTAACCTCGAATCAGAATTAAAGAGCATGCACTGGGTTTCTTTTAAAAAAGCGTATAAACTAAAATTACTAAATGAATATTAACTCTTGCAAAAGCTTTTGATTGTGTAAAAAACATTTATTGTTATTGTTTGTTCCGTTTCCTTTTTTTATTTTTATTTTTTTTATCATTTGATAAAAACTTGAACTCAACTCTTTTGTACATAATGTACTCAAATTATAACAGTGTCACTTAATAGATTTCGCTTATATCTCAATCTGCTGAGATCAGGGAGCATCTCGACTCGATAACCGAAAGGTTCCTCGATGCTCCCTGGCTTTTGCTACTAGTGATTTTTTTTGTGTATTATTAATCTGATTATTGTGTCGGTGCGCAAAGCAAAATCAAATAAATTTTCTCTCTCTCTCTTTCTCACCTACATAGAAATAAGCTAAACATTTACAACTTTTAACATTTTTTGTAGCACATCAGAAGAAGAAAATACAAAAACTGTATCCTATTTGTATCAAACATCTCATTTTTGTGTTCTCCATCTATTACATTATTGATGAGTGAAGAATCAACTTTATCCCATTCTTTAACTTTTTGTTGTTTGCTAAACACCACAAATAGAAAGCGTGTAAATCACAAAGCAAAAACCTGACTGTGTACTATCACCAATTTAAAACTCATTGTTTAACACATTTACTAACAAAATTTTCAACTTAACCGTTAATTTGTAAGCACTTTACCTGAAATCTCGAAGAAACAAACTTTTGTATTGTCACAAACTAAAAGTCATCTTAGCTGATTTTCAAACAAGCACCGTGTTTCGTACAATTAAACTCTTGCACTAAGTTTTGATTTTGCAATCTAATCACTGCTACACACGTTTGTAGTCACAAATTTTCAATTACGCCAAGTTAACTGATCTCAATTTACAAAATCTCTTACTATCCTTTTTTATCAAACAACTTCAATGGTACTGTATCAGCTATAACCCATCAATTAAAAATATAAAACCTGAACTCGTTGCAAAACTTTTTCTACTAGCTTTCTCAAATCATTGAACTTACAAGCAGAGACGTAGCAGCCGCCCCCCAAACCCCCCAATTGGGGGGGGGCCAGGCCAACTTTGGGGGCCCAAGTTAGTCTGAAATTGCTTTTTGGCGACGTGACTATTTTCAGTTCAGCAGACTTGTTCACAACCGATTTAAACTGTAGGAAGAAATTGGCTTGTGACATCATAAGTGAATGCAACGTCATTTTATCTCGCAGAATCTAGAATATTTCGATTGATTTTCTGGTAGAATCTTGAATATTCGATTGACGTAACAATGCCGTTGTTACGCAACAATCATAGAATGGTCTGGAATTCTGTTTGGCTATAAATACCGGGACAATATATATACACTGCAGAGAGCAGATAAAGTATTTTATTGACATTGTACAGAATGAAACGTTCAAAAAGTGGTGCTCAAAAGAGAAAAGAAGCAGCCACTGCTCGAGATGCTGAAGCGAAATTGCCCAAGATGACAGATTTTTTCAAGATTACTGAGCAGAGTAGACCTGGCACTAGTACCGAGAGGGATGAAGAAAACTATAGTGTACAAGAAAAAGAAGACTACGACGATCAGCATCAAAGTGATTGTGAATTTCCAGAAAATGTAAGTTGTGATTTACCTGCCAATACGCAACCTTCAATATCAAAAATAACTGAATCTCAATTTACCCCTATCCCTGATGACCCATGTAAATGGCCTGAAAGTATTTCTGATGCTCAACGATGTGATATAGTAAAGCGTGGACCACATCAACTAATAATGAATTTTCCATATAATAACACAACTCCAAGGCGACGTTTTTCCTCCAACCATTATAAACGTGTGTTACCTAATGGTGAAAGTGTTTCACGGTCGTGGCTAGTTTATTCTGGGGAATCAGATCAAGTTTTTTGCTTTTGTTGTAAGCTATTTGGAAAAACACTAAGCCCCTTTTGTAGTGGTATAAATACATGGGAGGGTTTTTCGAAAAAACTGAAAGACCATGAAAACGGCATTTCCCACCAAGAATGCTGCAGTCAATGGATGTTGCTAGCTGAAGGGATAAGAAATTCATCCACTATCGACAAACGCGAGATGAATATTTTTTTCAATGAAAGACGTTTTTGGAGAAATGTTTTAGAGAGACTTATCGACATTGCCTTGTTTCTATCGGAAAGGAATCTTGCTTTTAGAGGATCTGAAGAAGTCTTAGGATCTCCTCACAATGGAAATTTTCTGGGTATATTTGAGCTTTTGGCAAGAAGAGATCCGATCCTAAAAGAGCTTCAAGACAGAATCAAGAATAAAAACACTAAAGATCACTATTTGAGTCCTACCATACAAAATGAACTAATTGAATTGCTAGCGACAGAAGTTGAAAAAGAAAATTTACAGCAATTGAAATTGGCAAAATATTTTTCTATAATTTTGGACTGCACTCCAGATATGTCACATTATGAACAAATGTCTGTCATTCTCCGTTATGTACTATGTAATGAAGAAGCTGCTGTTGTTAAAGAAACATTTTTTGGCTACTTGAGAATAAGTGACAGTACTGGGAAAGGCTTGTTGGACGCTTTCTTAGAAAAAGCGACCGAACTGCAACTCGAATTGTCTGATTGTCGAGGTCAGTCATATGATAATGGTGCTAACATGAAAGGAAAACATTCTGGGGTCCAAGCAAGAATGCTAGACATCAATCCCAAAGCTGTTTACGTGCCCTGTGCAAACCATACCCTTAACTTAGTTGTTGTTGACAGTGCTAATTCATCGACGGAAGCATTGACATTTTTTGGAGTACTTACAAGGTTGTATGTACTGTTTTCTTCCTCTGCTCAGCGTTGGGAAATTTTGAAGAAACATGTGGAGCTGTCCATAAAGTCACAATCTGATACTCGTTGGGAAAGCAGAATTAAATGCATCAAACCTCTTCGATACAATTTAAAAGAGGTGTTGCTGGCACTGAAAGACTTGGAAGCCATTTCCATAGAAAGAAAAGATGGAAGAGCTGCCTCAGAAACAAAATCGTTGATAGCTCATTTATCAAAATGGAGTTTTCTTTTGTCGGTGTTTATTTGGTATGATATCCTATTCCAAGTCAATAAAGCAAGCAAGATTCTTCAATCGTATGGAGTCTCCCTTCATACAATGGAAACGGAAATCCAGGCAACTGAAAAGTTTTTGCAAAACTATCGCACAACGGGTTATGACAGTGCCGCAACATCTGCTGTTGAAATAGCACAGGAATTGGATATTGATCCTTCTTTTCCTCCGTCAAGAAGTGGAAAGAAAAGAAGATTGTTTGATTACCAAGGTGAAGAGGAACAACGAGCTACTCCTGAACTGAAATTTAAAAGCAACTTTTTCTATCCATTAGTAGACCAGGCTATTATGTCAATAAAGGAGCGCTTTAATTTGTTACGTGAGGTTTCTTCCGCCTTTTCGTTTTTGTACACACGAGACAAACTTTTGCTTGTGCAACAAGAAAATGCTCTTCTTACTTGCTGTAAAGAGTTCCAAAAAAAGTTCGGTGACATTGATTCTGATGAAATGAGCGCTGAGCTACAGCGGTTTGTTTTAATTTTACAAAAAAAACGCAATCTCAATACGGCTCAAGACTTTCTGAACTATCTTCTAAAGACTCATTTATTTGAATTGTATCCGAATGTGTACATCGCACTTCGAATCTTACTAACTTGCCCCGTGACTGTTGCCAGCGCTGAAAGAAGCTTCAGCAAATTGAAACTGATCAAAACTTTTAATAGAACGTCTATGACAGACAGTAGACTATCTTCATTAGCCATGTTGTCAATCGAAAACGACTGCGCCCGATCTCTTGATTATGACAATGTCATAACAGCATTTGCGAATAAAAAGGTTCGCTCCAGACTATTTAAATGATACTGTGTTTTTATAACTTTTTCATGTTTTTCAGTGTCATTGCTTTCGTTTCGCAGTGTCTGCATAAATGTCCTACTAAACTCTGGCATCGGTGCCGAATTTTTTATGACTTGCACCTTCGGTATCGGCATGCTTTATTCTGACATTAGCCTGTTTACTTATGTACAAATTGTGGTGTATTTTCTTAATGCAGCTTTTCAATTTTACACCTCTAAAGTGATATGACCTGTGCGCAGGGGCTCTTGCGCTTACTTTGGGGGGGGGCCCGAAGTTGGAGTGCTACGGGACTGCTTACAAGCTAACAAACTCTAATAGTAGCATCCGAAATAAATTTACAGTTGTCTTTCTCAGTAACCCCATTAGCAATCGCAGCAAACAACACACAAAAGTTTTAAATATGGTCTCGTGAAAGTCTTGACTAACTTTCTTGCAAGCCATTTTTTATCCTCAAAACAAAACAATTTTTCTTACAATCAACTCTTTCAATGCTTTCAACAACTCAAAATAATCTAGTAATCACCGTAACCAACACACAAAAGTTTTCAATGTGGTTACACTTAATTACAAATGCGAACTTCACAATTTCAATCTTAACTCAACAAATGCGAACTTCACAATTTCAAATTCAAGAAATACGCTTTTAAAGCATAACTCTCTTACTGGTGCCAATAACTGGTCTTATTACATATTAAAAAAATTCGTTTTTGCAAAAGCTGTTTGAGACACACACACACACACTTGTCATTAATGGTACCACATCAAACGAGAAAAACATGAAACTACCACTGTATTTGACATGTAACGAAAACAAATTAACGCCTCTCAATTGTTTCTGAAGATATCACAACTAATGACAGTGTAGGAACAATCAGTTGTTTCCTAAACTGCAATTTGTTTTTCACGATCAATCAGCACTTTTTGGCATTATCAAAATCTCAGATATTCAAGTACTATCTGAGAAAAAGGTTTCAGTCAACGAAAATCTGAGTTCTGCGTAAAGCGGGGTGAGAGGCTTCTAGCGGTAAACAGAACCTCAATTTAAGCTCTTTTATAGCAGCAAACCAAAACCATAATGCTGCAGTTAATAATACACTCGTACAAAATAAATGCCCAGACCCGGGAACCTTTAGATCTTCAGTCTAAAGCTCTTCCAACTGCGCTGTCGAGGCAGTAATGGCCAGTACGGGGCTCGAACCCGCGACACTCGCGTTATCAACACGACGCTATAACCCACTGAGCTAACCAACCACTTGTTAAAAGCCAACGTGAAATTTCTCTATTGAGTAAATGGCTGAAACAACTGTATAAAACCATCTTTGATGTTATGAAGAATTCTGCATTTAACGTCTGTAGGAAACAATGATTTTAAAATTTCACAACATTATCTTGAAAAAGTATTGTAGGTTTACCCAGTTGCAGTGCTTCGCAGCATCCCGAAGTCTCCAGTTTCAAAATCACAAGCAAAACATTTCGCTGCTTTCTTTTCCTTTCTTACTGCATTTCACTCATACTTCTTGAGGGGTCGCTGATAGTTATTGCCTTGGCACTGTATCATATCTAATGTGCTAAAGTTAACAGTTAGTCTAAAGTAAGATATTCATGAAAACCGTAACGTTGTGAGTTTAACAGATTTTTATGATTGTTCGATTGTCTCAATGTTGCGAGTTCAACTTTTGGTGAAGATGAGAATTTCAACAAGTGAATAAGTTTGTATCTAAAACCAGGATCTTGAAATGAGATACTCTATTAGGAAAAGGAGCGCAAAAAGTCGTAAAAATCTTATTTGCAGAAAACACAAATAAAATCGAAAAGTTTGCTCAAAAATGATCATCAGCATCATACGGTACCATACAGCAATCTATTATATCATGTCAAAAACCCGCGACCGGTTTCAACCTTATTGGGTCTCATCAGTGTAGAAAACACATAGGCCTATCATGTGCAGAAAACACATAAGATTTTGGTAACTCTTTACACAAGAGCCTGATTGGTGAAGCCGGCTTGGCCTGATGAACCAACACCATCAATCCCGACGTTACTGACGGGAGCTCTTCGGGTGACGCCGTCGTATATGCTATAAAGCAAGGATTGTTTCTTATGCTGATATGTTGTCTATTAAGGTATTTATGTCTATACTCTATAGTAGTGGTTCTTAACCTTCCCAACCCCTGGAACCCTAATTCCTAAATATATTTGCTTGGGGACTCCTTGTCTGCGCAATCTGCAAAGAAAGCGTATGTTGAAAGAACAAACACTATTGTGATAAGGCGGATAAGTTGTTTACTACTGGGTCTCTAATTAATTAAAAAAACTCTCTTTATGAAAGCATAACACAAGTGGTTAGTGGAATATCGCAATTTACTTGGCAAAACACAACACAAATGATAGTCAGTGTGACTTCTGTTCTTGTCTCTTCGAAACAAGCTCATCAATACGGGGGTTAATATTGCTGAAAGCAATTCTCATGTCATTTGCAACTTTAAGGCGATTACGGTACGTAGTTTTGATATTAACTAGAGCAAACATGGTAGCTTCACAGAGGTATGTCGTTGGAAATGGAATTAATGCTTTCAGAGCTCTTTTTGCCAATTCAAGATATTCTTGCAACATACTGTACCAAAATTCTATCAGTGAAGAGGAGCTGAACTCGATCTTTGCTGCTTGAGAACTCTGCAGTTCCAGATGTTGCTCATGAAGGTTGAGCTGCTCATTGTCGTTCATCTCAGCAATAAAAGGCTGCTGAATCCATGCTGAAGAAGGTTCAGATGTTGGAAAGTAATTTTCTATTTTTTTCTCGAGGTTGCTTATGTGATCATCAATTAAAGCAGTCAGCCATTTGTTATTTTCCTGATCACCAATTTGCTGTCCCACAATAAAAACATAGCAAAATTCTGGTTTCTTACTGTCTTTTTCCATAGGGATAACTTCATTTTGAAGGCGGAGACCTTCTCTGCAGCCTCTATTTGAGATTTGTTTTTCCCTGCAGAGAATAACTGAGCTCATTCAAAAGACTGAAAATGTCTTCCAAATAAAAGACCTTCAATTGGAATCTATTGTCATCAAATAATGTAGCAAGTTCCACTTACCCATGCTCACGAAGGAACACGGCAACTTCAGTGACAAGTTCTGCAACACGGGAGAGCACTTTTCCCCGCGATGACCATCGCACTTCGGTCCGGAAAAGAAGGTGCTAATGCTCTTTTCCAAGATCGTCACAAAATGCTTTGAATAGTCGAGAATTCAGGGCCTGTCACGAATGAAATTTACAGCCTTTACTACAGAATCAAGAACACTTTTCAATTCAAGAGGGAGTGTCTTACAAACTAAGAAGCATTTATGAATAGCACAGTGATTTGATACTATATGCGGAGCAACTTGTTTCATTAGGGCTACAAAACCGGATCGATGCCCTATCATAGCGGGACACCATCTGTGCATACCGATCCCACTTTATTCCATGCTATAGAATTTTTACGAAGAAATGCATAAATAAGATCAAAGACGTCTTTAGCTCTAGTTCTCTCCCTCATCTCTTGACAAAATAAAAGCTCGTCCACCATCGAATTTTCTTTAACTAATCTTACGTATGCTACTAATTGGGCATTGACTTGATATCCGTTGTTTCATCAATTGAAGACTTATTCTACATGAACTACTTGGATTTGAGCGATAAGCTGAATCAAGATGTCATTTGCTATATCTGCAATACTATTATTTATAGTGTCGTCGGACAAGGGAACTGAGTCTATTCTTTTGGCCTCGTTTTGTCTAAGTAATATTTGTGCCATTTTTACCGCACTTGGGTTCATTAGTTTCTCACCTGCAGTGTGAGGTGCTTTTTGCTTTTGCTATTATCAAAAAAACTTCATATGAAGCGCGCAGAAGCGGTTGCGAAGTTAGGCAGAAGCCTAGCACAGGGAGCGTTCCCTCATATCACAACAAGCTCTTTTCACTTTGAACGTTTCAACTGAGTCTGTATTCTCTTTATGCTTAAGTTCTTTGTGCCTCTTCAACTTCGAAAGCTTTGAAGAGTCGTTGCCGAAAATGGTATTGCACAATGTGCACTGAGCATTGTCAAGTTTATCACAACCAATAACTTTTATGAAACCATACTGAGCGTAAGAATTATCGTCCCAGAAACGTATTTTATGTCTATTTTTCGCAGCCATTAGTAAACAAAATGATTATGATCTAAGGAAGCGAAAATAATGACCAATTGAAAAATCTTAATTATACTAAAAGTAGCTAAATCATACAAATTCACTTTCGTGGTAATCGCATGTAAAATGTAGAAATGATATAGCAAATACTGAAAGGAAACAGGCATAGTGATTGTCTTGGATTCCCTCCGCTCTTTCGTTGCTTAGGTTGTAAAATTCTATCCAGGCCGGTAGCAACTAGCTATCAGATATCAGTAAGCTACTGGGAGAAAATTAGACAATCTGGTATCCTGCGGTATCTGAAGTTTTCTGTTTCTTCCTTTCACGCAGTGGGGTTGGGGGTAGAGCAAGAAGAGAAAGTGCAGCAACTGCAATTTGTATATTCCAACCCTCAAATGCTTCATTAAACCTTTCTCTCGTTGCTTGGAATTTAATGTTTAACCCTCGATACAAAAACAACTACTTGGATGATCATATGCTTCTCCAGAGGCCTTAGTTGCATCATTCTCACCAGAATTATCTTAGCTACTGCAGTCAGTTTTCAACTACTTCTTCAATGCTATTGTCTAAGCTCACATAACTGCATTCTTGATAAAAGAGCCACCACTACATAGCTTTATCCACCTAACTAATTTTTAAATCTGGAAGCGACAAACGTTAGTCTTTCTATTACAAAACCTTCAAACAGGTGTAGCAGTGAGATTGTTTTTCTTACTCTTGTCCATTGCATCACAATATGCCGCAAAAAAACTGAAAATGACGGCCTATTGCATCAGACTAAAATAAATAATTTGTTCACCACTAGAACGATGTAATACTGCGTACGTTTGACTATAGGTAGCATGTTACTGTGAAACCACTGTTGTTATTAATCAAAGTGGTGGACGTTGTTGTTTGTGCATTTGAGGATTAAAAGAATACAGTTTGGCATTCCTTCTGGGGACCCCCAGATTTTTTATTGAGGACCCCGTTAAGGCCGCTACTCCAAATCATTGTAATCAAATCCCAAGTTTAAAAAAATCAACATAAAGCCTTAACCATAATAATTTGTAAAAGTGAATGTAGAGAGAACAATAGCCACTTTTGTCGCAATGCCGGAAACAAAGCCAGTGGCGCCGCCAAATTAGGAACTTAATACCACAAATAAAGGGGAGCACCAATTGGCAAAATAGGCTTGCCATTAAATAGTTTTTTCGTTAATTTTGAAAGCAACCACCATTTCGCCGCTACAATCAGTTTTAGTTATGTTTCAATCCGTGCTCTCTCACAAGTATTAACAATACTCTGGGCCAAGATTCTTTGTGAGCATTGCCAGTCATGATTAAGAGAATATGATGATTACGATTTCGTGTACAAGAATTGTGAAAGTGCATAAAATTCATTAACTTTTTGCTACTGCTCGCACAAGAGCCCGATGGGTGAGGCCGGCGCAGCCGGTTGAACCGAAATACTAAACCTCGACATCACTGATGTAAGGCCCCTGCCGGGCGACGCCGGCAAAGCCGGCTAGTGGTGAATAAACACGCCCCGCGTAAATCAACTACCAGTACTAGGAAAAACAGGAAATTCAATTTACCCCAATGTTGTCCTCTAGTCTTGTGTGCCCGATTAAAACCAAAAATAAGATGTACCAATCGACTTGTAAAACATTTGAAGTTACAAAATAGACCTACAAGAAATGCAAAACATATCGCAATATTTTGAATTGAACAATTGAAAAAGCCAAACAAAATTATTACAAATGAATTAGTAACTTAGTAAAAAAACGACAATGATACGATATAGAAATGTAAATGAAATAGAAAATGAATTAGAGAATATAAAATCTTCTATAGAAAGGTCATAAACCAACTGAAAATTAAAACAGAAGACAGGATAGGTAACCCAGCTACTATTTGTGAAAACTCTGTGAATACTTTGTCAACATAAGGTAAAATATGGCTGAGAACATGCCCACAATCAATACAAATCATATAAGCAAAGCAAAGCCAGCAAGAGCGATCAATTGTTTGTTTTTACTCTAACGCACCCAAAAGAAGGTAATATTGCTCAATTGTTCAAAAGAAATATTCAAAATTGTTCAAGTTTCAGAAGCAGCTGGTTATACAGACATCGCAACTAAATTTATGGCCTAAAACGTAGTAAATTATTGGTATCTTATTTACTTGGTACCTAGCTAAGCAATTACTTTGGTGAGGGTGTCTTCAAAATTGCTAAAAAATTGTAGGAGTTCTGCCAATTTGTAAAAAGATAATATGAAAGCTTCTATTGTCGCCCCATTTCAATTCTTTCGCAATTTGATAAAATTAGTACACTCTCCAATCATGAATTTTATTGAAAAGCTATTTGCTCTGTGAAAAATTGGTTTAGCTTTATCTTTTGACTCCTTGTTCAGATAGAAAAACCACAAAAAGGTTGAAACAAATTTATTTTGAAAACGGCTTTTGCCAACTCAAAACTCAAATCTCGAAAGAATTAAAATGATGCAAAACTAAACTACATCACCTGCTAATTTGCCAAAGGGTGCGCAAGAAAACTACAAGTTGATTGAAAAAAGGCAATATGATCAATATGTAAATTAAGATGTGATGTTACGCAACTTGAGGTAAAGTGTACAAAATTAATGCATGAATAAGTTCAAACAAAACATCTAATAAGCAAGGTAAACTTAACGAACAAATACTTCTAAAAAAATCCAGAGGAAGTAATTCCGACAATTCTTTGGCAATATTGACAAACACTTCAACAAATGAAAAATTTATGAAAGATGTTGATCAAAATTTATTTTCATAATGTTTGCTTTTGAATTTACTAAAAGCTTTTGATTCTTTAAAAAACTTCATATTCTTCTGGATAAAATGTATTTTAAGTTTGGAATTCTTGGTAGTGCGTTTGATTTAAACAACTTTGTTTATTTAAACAACAGATATCAATATATTAATGTGTGTAAATCCATGTCTTTAAATGCTAAAGTGTAGTGCTGGACACCCCAAGGACTTTGCCTTAAGCAGTTTCTCTTTTTTATTGTACATTAATGAGATTCCGTTGATTTTCAATTTTGACACCACATTACTTGCATTTTCCAATGACACACCGCTTGATCACGGCTGATGAAAATTCGAAAAATTTGGAAAACAAAGTTCTTGTAAAACTCAAAAAAATTTTTTCTTTATTAGTGTCTTTTCTTTGTGTGATTGATAAATGCCAACAGGCCTGTTTCCTTCTGTTAGATCTCTTTGAGGCACCGCCGTCAACGAGAATCGAGATCAGCAACCATGGCTTTCACTTCATTTTACTGACTACTTTCATTTACCTTTTGCAGCCTGTTGTCTTGAAAGACACGGATTTTGGAAGCTCTGTCAATAGCCAGACCGCTATTTATGAGCACATGGAAACGATCGGTCTCCTACCACTAGTCAGCTAGGCTGGACAAGTTTTATTTGCTATCTATAACTACCCTTCCCATGTATGTACGAACAGTTTTTTATGTGCTCCTCCTGCAAGCAGCAGGGAATATATGAAAAATTGGAAGATATTTTCTTTGTGGACTTTACGTAGGTACCACAAATAGAAAATGTTTTCAAGACTACAAATATCTATGCTGTGCACATCAATCCATAGAATAGTGCATATAATAACCTTCGTTGGTGGATGCAACTCTCGTTGACGGAGGTGGTACTAAACAGATAGAATCATGCAATGCACTGTCTATCATTTACTGACTTTGGCAAAAAAATCTTTCACAGCATGGTGTCTTTGGCGTATTAACCTTTCAAAGCCCGTTGTTTAGAAGACACGGATTTTGGCAGCTTTGTCGATAGCTATTCTGGATACCTATAGTCACAGGGAGAAGTTGTTTCTCCAGCCACTATTCGGCCAGACAGGACAACTCAAATTTTCTATTTGTTTTTATATTTTTACTACATTTGTTGTGCAAAAAACTTCTCTCTACTTCTTGTGCTGAGCTTCAAGTAGAATAGCTATGAATACAGTTTTTATCTTCGCAACAACAAGAAATTAAACCCAGATCTTTCAACTGCGAAGCTAAAAATTTAACCCTAGATCTACTCCACCGCACAGGCTCAAAAAGCATAAACCTTAGTTGCAGCAAAGTTGTATAAAGCGCCTTCCATGTTCATAAAGATGAGATCACAATAGGATCTCCATGCCTATCTATTACCTTTCCTCGTGACGTTATGTGTCCGACGTGTTCATTGACGTCTCCCGATAGGGAACTCATTTGGCTACAATTTTCGCAGAGGAATATATGCCAAAGTTTTCCTAACTTGCTGAATCGCAGACCCCCATTAGTGACTCTATTTTTTCACGGATCCCAATTTTTACAAGTGCAGACGAGTGACACGAAACACAAAATATATGACACTGAAAGCTGTTTTAATGTAAGTTAGCTTGTTTGAAACACTTCGTAGAAGGACCATCGATATGGCTGAGCTTGAACATATTGTCCCTACTTTTCTTCAGCTTTTTATAATTTTTGCATTTCTTTTAATACAAAACATGCTGAATTTTTGTTTCCCAGTGAAGATGAATACATTTAAATTTTTCTTCTGCTTCACTGTTGCATTTGTTAAATTTTGACTACACAGCTTTATTAGCTTCTTCCAACAAGTAGCGATTATATTGGTGGAGTTCGGAAAATGGATAGCCTCAGAGGAAGACGTAGCATACTTTCTAAACGATTCCAACGGCCTACGTACCGAAAGTGAACATTTTTGTGCGCGACATTTGATGATCTCAGTGTGGATAGTATGACTTATTTTTACGTTCTTAATAGATAACACTTTGTCCGTTTCTCTCTTTGAATACCGTCACAAGTGATCTTGCTGAGAGCAAAAATTACTTAAACGGTTTGCTCTTGATTTCGTGAGAAGCAAGATCTTCTCTAGCGCGAAAAACTGCCAATCCTCAGAAGACATATCTCTTTCGTTACTGAAAATAAAATATTCCAAAGGTTCGCTTAAAGTAAAAGTGCTGTTCTTTAACAAAAACACATAACATTTATAACTAACATACTGTATCATGCAGTAACATTAACGAGCAAAAAAAAGATGCTGACACAAAACGCCCAGCTCTACTTGACCAAGTTACGAGTAGGCTGACGATCTTTCAGTCTTAAAAAGCGATTTAAATTAATTTCAAATTCTATCGTGCGTAAACGTGGATATTTTCTCGTCATATTGTTGCCCAAGTAAGAGACGGTTTCGCAAGCTTCTTTAAACGCATTCAACTTCTTTTTGTATTGCTGCCGGACATAAGACGAGGATTTTGGATTAAATGCTGCAACAGATTTTTAAATAGAATTAATCAAATTTCAGTACCACTCAATCATACTACCATTAAAATTATTAGAAAAATATGTAGCATATAAAAAAGAAAAACAGTGCAACAAAAAAAGAGGAAATTTTTTTTCAAGTAAAGAGGCAGAGATTAAAAAGATTTTGTTAGAGAAAAAAGATGCCATTGACAGAGAAAAGTGGCCGCACGTTGTTTATGAAATTGCAAGGAGCATGATGTGAATCCGGCCGCCTCGGATAAAGAGACTAAACCTAATTTTAACCACCGTATTCCTATCTTTCTTTCTCAAATAACTTAGTTTGTGACGATTGAATGTATCAGAGCAAAAAATATAGCAATTTGAGATGGTCCGTCACACCAGTAGATATAGAATGGTGGAATCCCAGCAGTATCCTAGTACTTGAATTGCCAGTGAGTCGTATACGAAAGTGTAGCTTTCATTATGATGAATCCAACAGGCAATGCATATGTGCTGCCTATGTGAGACGATGTTGTTGTTGTTACCCAACCCCTTCATAGAGATGGAGGCACGGCGGAAGACCACGGAGCCCCAGAAGCGGGGCAAACTATCCAGGGCCTGGACCACAGGTCGTAAAGAGACAGAGTTGCCAAAGAGTGAGCGGCGCAGAGTCCGTAGCTGGACAGTGCAGAATGAGATGAGAGGTGTCCTGGGACGGGTGTCCACAGGCACTGCAGGAAGGATTCTCGATTCTGCCAATCCTGAAGAGATAAGAGCTTAACAGTAGGCTGTGTCCGTTGCAGCGATGACGAGAGAGGACACAGCGAGCGTGACGAGGGAGCACAAGTTCCTCGGTGGAAATCGAGGAAACCTGTGTGTGGAAGAATTCAGATGAGACAGTACGTCTCCAGTCCGAGAAAAGAGAATATTAGATACGAGAGATAAGAGGAGAGACACTACAACGGATCGCAAAGAGCACAAGTAGCGCCCCCAGTCTGATCAGCTCATCAGCCGCGTCGTTCCCCGGAAGAAACAAGCGTCCGGGATCCATTGTAGCCTGATAGAACAGGAGGAGAGAGAATACAGGATGGCGAGTACAGAACAAGAATCAGATAGTAGGAGAAGAGAAGTGGCAGATTCGTTGGTGCTGCCGAGACCAGCAAAGAGCGTGAAGAATGGCACAGGCTTCAGCTGAAAAACTTGAGCATACTGGGCCTGCTGAAAAGAAAAAAGTGGCCTCAGTGACACAGAGAGAGCAGTTGGCAAGTACGCCGCAGCCGCCCTTGCCAAGAGGAAAAGGAACAGAGCCGTCAGTCCAGAGTATCAGATCATGAGAGAAGTGAGTCAAGGTGAGCGAGAGCCGCACCTTGGCGATTTAAAAGGAGGATCAGAGCCGGAAGGAATTGAAATGGAGGCGGGTGCCGAGTAAGAGGAAGTGGGGCTGGAGGTTAGCCTGGTGGAAATTCACCAAGAAGAAGATAACCTCACATTTGCTCAGATTGAGAGGAAGACACCAGTACTCAGACCAGCGCTCCAATCGAAACAGAGCTCCTTGTGTGGCCTCCACCGCAGTAGCGACCGAGGAGAGGAGGACCAAATGGCCAGATCGTCAGCGTAAAGAGAGCACCTGACGGAAGAAGGCAGAGAGGCCGGAAGATCATTAATGAATAAGGGGAAAACTACAGGACCAAAAACGGATGCTTGCATAACACCTCGACGGACTCGAAAGGAGCGGCTTTTGTGATTTTGATAAACCACACAAGCGCGCCTATCAAAAAGGAAAGATTGAGTCCAACGAGCAAAGCAAGGAGAGAAGTCAGCCGAAATCAGTTTGTGGAAAAGGGCTAGATGCCAGACAGAGTCAAAAACTTTCGAGAAATCAATAGTAGACAGGATCGTTCGAGAGCCCGGCCTGGATTTGTTAAACCCATCCAAAATGGACTGAGCAAGAAACAGAATTTGATCTAGAGTACACCGTCCAGGGCGGAAAGAGAAAAGGGAATTAGAACTTAGATAAAAGAGTAGACGGGATAGAATGATGCGTTCAAACAGCTTTGATACGCAGGAGGTGAGAGAGATAGGCCGGAAGGAAGCAGGAGAGTCGAGAGGCTTAACCATATTATGGATGGGATAAATGGAAGATGTTTTCCAGATGGAAGGAAAGGAATGCGAAGTCCAAGAAAGATTCAAAATGGGAAGAAGAAAATCGATGCCAGAGCGAGGAAGGTGCTTTAGCATGGAATAGGCAACTTTGTCTGGGCCAGTGGCAGTGGACGAGAGGTCAAAGGCAGCCGCAAGAAGTTTAGAGGGGTAGAAGAGGGAGCAAAAGGATAAGTGAGACTCCACAGGGCACATGGCTCGGCGAAGCTCGGAAAGGTAGCCTCTAGCTGGGAGACAAAAAAGTGAGATCTCAGGTAATCAGCGAAGACCGAAGCCGACTCCCTGGGGGAAGAACAGTTAGGGAAGTTAGGAGAAGAGGAAGATGAGCTAGCGATAGAACGAAGGAAAAAGTACACAGATTTAGGGTTAGATTTAGGTGAAAGAGAAGAGCAAGTTGCCTGCCATGCATCAGCTTTGGCTTTGGCAATGACAGACAAAGCACGTTGAGAAGCGGAGATGTAAGCATGGTGATCTTCATCACTTCTGTGAGCTGCAGCGAAAACTTTAGGTCTTTCACTAACCGCTTTTTCTACTTCTTGAGATCGCCAGGCTTTAGGAGGGCATTTGATGCGGCCGAAAGGAATGGAATACTTGGCCGCATTCAGTGTCAGAGAGGTAAAGAGAGCAGCAGAAGAGGAAAGAGACGAGTATTCCTCTGCAGAAGGACAGTGAGAGTCGAAGTAATAGGCAAAGTCATCTTAACGGGCTTTCTGAAAGTTGAAAGAAGGGGAATGTTCGTTGGGGTGAAAGACCGGAGAAAGAGGGATGGTTAGTATAATTGGTAAGTCATCAGAGCCCAGGTTCTAAAGCACCTCCCATGAGGAAGAGAGAGCGAGAGAGGAGGGAACAAAGGAGATGTCAGGGGTCGAGCGACTGCCAGAGGAGCGATGGAGAAGAGTAGGAATGTCAGGGTCATTGAGGGGGAGGCAATCAGAAGAGATGACCAAATCGAATACTTCCTCCCCACGGGAGGTCAGAAGTACCTTTTGAGTCCCAGAGGTAGTGATGGCAATTCAAGTCCACCAGAATGAAGAAATTTTGTTGAGGAGAGAAGGATGGAGGGAGAAAAGAAGTCGGTTCTGCTATACGTCGGAAAAGAGCGGATAGGGGGAGCATAAACATTAAGGAATGACGGCGAGGAAAAGTTGTTAAGAGAGATGTTGACCCCTACATAATCAGATTAGTCGTTAAGCAAAGAAAGAGAGGCGGTAGAAAGTTTAGAGAAAGATAAGCCCTGCCTGACGAAAATGATGACGCCGTCGCCAGCGTGCGTGACATCTGGAGAAAGAATGTCAGACAGGAATGGGTGCGATCAAATCGCAGAGCAGAGAATCAAAGGATCCGAAAAGAGGAAGATGAGTTAAGGTTTCTTTAATACAAATAAAGTCAACAGGATGAGACGAAAGAAAGTTTAGAAGTTTAGTGCTCCTGGCTCGGAAACCCCCAGCATTCCATTGAAGAACCCTGAGCAAGTCAGGGGGAAGAGGAAGCAGGAGGTGTAGAGAGATAGCCATGAGCATTAGGCGATGGTGAGGGATCAGAGAGGGAAGACACGAAGTGGGCCGAAGGGAGATATGTTGTTTGAAGGTGAGGGTGGGGTGGGAGTGCTGTATTTGCATAAGGGGCCAGATTGAACAGTGGAGATATACAAGCTGGAGGAGTCCGAAGAGGAAGTCACAGTGCTGTCTCCAAAAGAAGCAAGGACGCAGCAGGGGGGCAGTTCTAGGAGTGAGAGCTGTCTAGAGTTCTGAATTTAGAGGAGAGTTGTGAGCACTTTAAATCGACCCATTTAGAGCAGGTGCAGCATTGCACTGACCTACCCGGCCAGGTCACATTTCCAGCGGACGCTGAACAGGGAAAAGCGGGGTCAGGGTTAGGATGAACGTTGCCGCTTATCAGAAAAAGGACAAAAATGAGGAGACGATGATGGGCAAGAGAAGGGCAGGAGAAGACAGGCGAACGATTTCAAAGAAGCTGCGAGCTGCCCTTCTGCGGTCGTTCAGGGGATAGCATGGTTCAGGGGATAGCGAAAAAATGGTTTGTGTAAGAGGAGTGCCCGGGTTAACTGGGACCCTCGGGAAGGCCAACAGCCATTTCGACCCAACCCAAACGTGGTCGTGGACCGCACCACCACGTTGAGGCGGCTGTTGATCGGTTCAGATGTGAGTTCATTGTGTTTATTTTTACGAAGCGATTTTATTTTTTGAAGATCACTTCAAAACTTTGGTCAAAAACATAAGTAAGTTGGAGGTTTTTGGTAAAAATAATCTGACGATCATTATTTAGAGGTGACCAATAATTTAAGGGAACCAGGGAACCATATACCCAGAGGAAAGTACAAAATTACTTTTATATCAACTTACTCTACCGAAATAATTTTGGAGTACTGACACCAACGGTAAACTCTAAAATAAATAATAGGCCAGGTCTCGAATTACTTGTGTTATTTCAAAATTGCAATTTTTGGTTGGTACGTTTTTTCGGTTTTGGCAACACTACTAATTGACATATATCCAGTCCAGTCCCGAAGCAATACTGCAAAAAGAGAAAGGTACCGCAAGATACGACGGCCATTAAAGTAGTATATTACAGCAAAAAAAAACTACTTACAACGCTTTCCGATTGTTTCTTTTTCATTTGATAAATCAAAAAAGCACCAAGGTCCTTATAAATGGATTTATCAAGTTCCGACTTGATAAACGAGTACTGTACCGATGCTGACATAAATGACATTTCTAAAAAATCCCCCCACCAGGTTCTTAGATATTTCCTTCATGACGCTACTGAATCTAGATAACTTCATCTAGATTGACTGTGCAGAATGCGACCATACCTTTAAGATAACAAGCTATAAAAAAGAGAGATGATCTGAAAACGCTTGAATATGGAAACTTCGGTTTCATACAACCAACTTCTGTCAGTGCTCGCATCAACAATGATGCAGTGCCTTGTTCCAAATAACCAAGTAGAGGTAAAGATGTTAAACTGAAACAAGAAACAAAATTTTGGTTAAGAGGTAATTTTATACCGCAAAGTTTTAAAAATTACCAGATAATACATTAGGGTGTTTCATAATTTCACCACTTTCGACTTTTCAAACGACTACCAATTTTTCTCATTGGATTTTCGACGCTGATTACGAATTTGGCATTATTTTTGTATTATGACGTCATCTTCATGGTGCCCCGTGCAATTATTACGTGATTTTCGCTGTTTTTTTTAGTATCTCGAGAATCATTTTCGATAGAAGCATAGTGTTTGTTTCAATTGACGCAGTATGGTCGATTTCCTATCTGTTTTTAATACATTATTTAGTCGTATCTGCACGAGAAAAACAGTTATTAATAAAAACGTGTTTTTTATGTATTTTTGTGTGTTGGCACAAAGAATGAAATATTTCGTAACCGAATCTCTTCAAAACTAATTTTTACTATGAAGTAGCTATTTCGTCACAAAGACAATTGTTTGATCGGCAAGTAAACGATAATTTGTGCATTTAAAAACATCATTTAGCCAGTTAGCATAAAAAATTGGCAGCATTAGTTACACTTTCAACAAAAATAAAGCCTTAGCATGGCATCTCTAAGATTATGTTCGGCAGGTTTTGATGAATACAGAATCTAAATTCTCGGCTAAAGAACCAGGGTTCAATGACATAAAACAGGCAGTGATTAGCGATGTTGTAGATTTATGGAGAAAAGGTAGTTTAGCCATGATCAGAGGTCGTAGAGAGACAGAGAGTCGTTAAAGAGTGAGCGGCGCAAAGAGTCCGTAGCTGGACAGTGCAGAATGAGATGAGAGGTGTCCTGGGACGGGTGTTCACAGCCGCTGCAGGAAGGATTCTCGATTCTGCCAATCCTAAAGAGACAAGAACCTAAAAGTAGGTTGTGTACGTTGCAACGTAGACGAGAGAGAACACAGCGAGCATGACGAGGGAGCACAAGTTCCTCGGTGGAAATCGAGGAAACCTGTGTGTGGAAGAATTCAGATGAGACAGTACGCTTCCGACATTACAAGATAGTACGAATTTTGATTGAGACAGACTACAAGGGATTGCGGAGGGCGCAAGTAGCGCTCCAGGTCTGGTCAGCTCATCAGCCGCGTCGTTCCCCGGGAGAAACGAGTGTCCGGGGACCCATTGTAGTCTGATAGAACAGGAGGAGAGAGAAGACAGTTCTTGTCAGATCTGCCACAGAGTTTGGGATAAGAAGAAAGATGGAGGAGAGGACAGGGTGGCGAGGACAGAGCGAGAGTCAGATAGTAGGAGAAGAGAAGTGGCAGATTCGTTGGTGCTGCCGAGACCAGCAAAGAGCGTGAAGAATGGCACAGGCTTCAGCTGAAAAACTTGAGCATACTGGGCCTGCTGAAAAGAAAAAAGTGGCCTCAGTGACACAGAGAGAGCAGTTGGCAAGTACGCCGCAGCCGCCCTTGCCAAGAGGAAAAGGAACAGAGCCGTCAGTCCAGAGTATCCGAGCATGAGGGGGGAGAGAGTCAAGATGGGCGAGAGCCGCATCTTGGTGAGAGTGAGGGGGATCAGAGCGGGAGCATGGATAGGAAAGAGTGGCCTCCACGGTGAAGGAAGGCAGGTTTCAAGGAGGAAAGGCAGGGCAAGCAAGGAGAGCCTCCCTGGAACAAGTAGAAGGAAGCATGAGCGGGTGAGTGGACGCAAAAGCTCTCCAGGACGATCTGCAGAGTCTTGGTTTCACTCCAAGTCTGGCCAAACCTAAAATATGAAAGAAGGCTGGGAGACGAAGAGCCCGCTTATAAGATGAAAGAGTGAAATGAGTCAGGGTGACTCGTAGGGGAGGTAAAGAAGCCTCCGAGAGAAGCAGACGGATAGGGGAGGACGATAGGCAGCCGGTGATGGCGCGACTGGCCGCTCGGTGGAGGCGTTCCAATTTGATGAAATTGGTAATGCTTGAGAAAGGAAACCATCCGGGTCAGGCATAGGTGAGAAGGGACCGAAGAAAAGCTTTATACAGGAGAGAGAGGGACTCCTTACAGGGCCCCATGAGGAAGCAGAGATACAGCGTAATGCCTTGAGTCGTGGAAAGAACTTGGCCTTCAGCGAACATACATGATTAGAAAAGGAAAGAGTGCGGTCGAAGGTGACCCCAAGAAAAGCTGGAGTGGAATTGAAACGGAGGCGGGTGCCGAGTAAGAGGAAGTGGGGCTGGAGGTTAGCCTGGTGGAAATTCACCAAGAAGAAGATAACCTCACATTTGCTCAGATTGAGAGGAAGACACCAGTACTCAGACCAGCGCTCCAATCGAAACAGAGCTCCTTGTGTGGCCTCCACCGCAGTAGCGACCGAGGGGAGGAGGACCAAATGGCCAGATCGTCAGCGTAAAGAGAGCACCTGACGGAAGAAGGCAGAGAGGCCGGAAGATCATTAATGAATAAGGAGAAAACTACAGGACCAAAAACGGATGCTTGCATAACACCTCGACGGACTCGAAAGGAGCGGCTTTTGTGATTTTGATAAACCACACAAGCGCGCCTATCAAAAAGGAAAGATTGAGTCCAACGAGCAAAGCAAGGAGAGAAGTCAGCTGAAATCAGTTTGTGGAAAAGGGCTAGATACCAGACAGAGTCAAAAACTTTCGAGAAATCAATAGTAGACAGGATCGTTCGAGAGCCCGGCCTGGATTTGTTAAACCCATCCGAAATGGACTGAGAAAGGTACAGAATTTGATCGAGTGTAGACCGACCAGAGCGGAAACCGGCCTGGCGGGGAGAGAGAATGGAATTAGATTCCAGAAAGAAGAGAAGACGGGATAGAATGATGCGTTCAAACAGCTTTGATACGCAGGAGGTGAGAGAGATAGGCCGGAAGGAAGCAGGAGAGTCGAGAGGCTTTCCCATCTTATGTATAGGAATAATGGGAGATGTCTTCCAGATGGAAGGAAAGGAATGTGAAGACCAGGAAAGATTGAAAATGGGAAGAAAAAAATCCATGCCAGAGCGAGGAAGGTGCTTTAGCATGGGATAGGCAACTTTGTCTGGGCCAGTGGCAGTGGATGAGAAAAGGTTGAAGGTAGCCGCAAGAAATTCCGCGAGAGTGAAAGGAAAGCAAAAGGACGAGTGAGACTCCACAGGGCACGTGGCTGGATGGAACTCAGTGAAGTAGCCTCTTGCTCTGCTACGCAGGGCCTTTGGCTGAGAAACGGAAAAGTGAGATCTCAGGTAAGCGGCATAGACAGAAGCCGATTCCCTGTTAGAAGAACAGTTAGGAAAGTTTGGAGAGGAGTAAGACGAGGAAGGAGAGCCAGCGATAGAACGAAGAAGAGAGTGCACAGTTTTGGGGTTAGACCTAGGTGAAAGAGAAGAGCAAGTCGTCTGCCATGCCTCCGCCTTGGCCTTGGCGATGACTGACGAGGTGCGTCGAGAAGCGGAGATGTAAGCCTGGCGATCTTCATCATCACTTCTGTGAGCGGCAGCGAAAGCCTTGCGTCTTTCACTAACCACTTCTTCCACCTCAGAAGACCACCAGGCTTTAGGACGGCATTTGATGCGGCCGAAAGGAATGGAAAATTTGGCCGCATTCAGTGCCAGAGAGGTAAAGAGAGCAGCAGCAGAGGAAAGAGAAAGAGATGAGTATACCTCTGCAGAAGGACAGTGAGAGTCAAAATAGAAGGCAAAGCCATCCCAGCGAGCTTTCTAAAAATTGAAGGAATGGGACGCTCGTTGGGGTGAAAGACCGGAGAGAGAGGGACAGATAGAAGAATTGGTAGATGGTCAGAACCCAGGTTCTGTAGCACCTCCCAGGAGCAAGAAAGAGCAAGAGTAGAAAAAGCAAAGGAGATGTCAGGAGAGGAGCGACTGCCAGAGGAGCGATGGAGAAGAGTGGGTGTGTCAGGGTCATTGAGGGGGAGGAGGTTAGAAGAAATGACCCAGTTGAATACTTCCTCCCTGCGAGGGTCGGAAGTGACTCTTGAGTCCCAGAGAGAGAGATGGCAATTGAAGTCCACCAGAATGAAGAGATTTCTGGAGGAGGAAAGAATGGAGGGAGAGAAGGAATCGGTTCTGCCATGCGTTGGGGAGGAGCGAATAGGGGGAGCATACACATTAAGAAATGACACCGAGGAGGAGTTGTTTAGAAAAATGTTGACCCCTACATAATCAGAGTAGGGATCGAGCGCAGAAAGACGGAGGAGGTAGAAAGTTCAGAGAAAGATAGGCCCTGCCTGATGAAAATGACAACGCCGCCGCTAGCGTGCGTGGTATCTGGAAAGAGAATGCCAGACCGGGAGTGGGTACGATCAGAACGCAGAGCAGAGAATCCAGGGATCCGGAAAGAGGAAGATGAGTTAAGATTGGATTCCTGGATGCAGATAAGGTCGACTGGATGGGATGAGAGAAAGTGAAGTAGTTCAGTGCTCCTGGCTCGAAGACCTCCAGCATTCCATTGAAGAACCCTGAGAGAGTCAGGGGGCAGAGGAAGCAGGAGGCGCAGAAGAAAAGCCAGGAGCAAGGGACGGTGGTGAAGGGGCAGAGGGAAGGGATATAGAATGGGCAGAAGGAGGATATGAGGTTTGGAGACGAGGGTGACGCGTAAGTGCAGCATCAGTAGAGGGGGCGCCAGATTGTACAGTGGAGGTATACATGTCGGAGGAGTCCAAAGAGGGAGTCACAGTGTTACGGCAGGGAGGCAGCTCCAAGAGTGAGAGCTGCCAAGAGTTCTGAAATTGGACAGGGAAAGTTGTGAGCACCTTAGATGGACCCATTTGGAGCAGGCGCAGCATTGCACTGACTTGCCCTGCCAGGTCACATTTCCAGTGCACACAGAGCAAGGAAAGATGGGGCCAGGGTTGGGATGAACGTTACTGCTCATCAGGAGAAGGAGAAGAATGAGGAGATGAAGAAGGGCAAGAGAGGCGCAGGAGAAAAGAAAAAGAGAAAACAAGCGACCGATTTTGTAGGTGCTGTGTGCTGCCCTTCTGCGGTCGTTCAGGGGGCAGCATAGCGAAAAAATAAAGGGGAGTTCCCGGGGTAACTGGGACCCTCGGGAAGGCCAACAGCCATTTCGACCCAACCCAAACGGGCCCGGGGACCGCACCACCACGTTGAGGCGGCTGTTGATTGGTGCGGAAGATAAACGGTCGTCTAGAAAAATGATATTATCTGAATCAAAAGATATGGTATCCAACAAATATAGACAGCAAGTCATTGCAAAAACAAGAAATAACGTTGAAACTGATCAGGAACAACCCATTTGAAGCAAGAGAATAAAAATCACTGATGCACCTAGTGTCATCTTTCCTACAGTTCTTAGGCCACGTAAATCTGACACCAGCTCTATTTTTGACGACAGCGATGATGAAATAGTTGCAAATCGACGCAGCTTTACTGAAACATTTGACTTGGATTACCACCTCCGTCTAAGAAAATAACAGGAGGCAAATCATACAAAAAGCTTCGTAATTTTCTATCGGCACTTATAAGTGCCAGTGACTGCAAGAAGGCGGACCAGCTATTGTTGTTGATACGCCAGCAATCAGAATTACAGCGATCAACAGTCGGGGAAAATTTATATCTGCTTCACCTGCAACTGTATTTCGAAAGCGTGAGCAATTCCGGTTGGAAGCCTTGAAGTGCGAGAAAGAGCTGGGTCGTGCTGCAGATATTCAACTGCGTTATGATGGCAAAATCATAAATAAAATGAATCGATATATTGAGGCAATACGTAGATAAAGAAAAAGTGTGAAAAATTCATTGCAGTGAAAACGTTTGAAAAGGGAAGATCAGTAACTCCTGAGTCTGTCTTTATTGCCGTCACAGAACATGTGGACCAAAGTATTTTAGATAAAATGTATTCAGTAATGTCGGATACTACGGCTTTAAACACAGGTAAAATGCCTAGTGTATATAAGCGGCTGGCTGACTTCTACAAATTGCATCATGATCGTAATATTTATTCACTGAAATGTTTGTTTCATGTGAATGAAATTTACTTTACTCACGCCATTGCAAAAATTGGAAACAAAAAGAAAGGACCAGAAACTATGGAAGACGGATTATTAAAGAAGTATTTTGGTGATATTCGGAAGCCTGACATGAGTAAACTTGTAGATCGAGAAAAACTTGTCTGCACCAATCAACAGCTGCCTCAACGTGGTGGAGCGGTCCCCCACCACGTTTGGGCTGGGTCGAAATAGCTGTTGGACTTTCCAGGGTCCCAGTTACCCCAGGCACTCCCTTTCATTTTTTCGCTATGCTACCCTCTGAACGACCACAAAAGGGCAGCACACAGCTTCCTTAAAATCGGTCGCCTGTTTTCTCTTTCTCTTTTCTCCTGCCCGTCTTTGTCTCCTTATTCTCCTCCTTCTCTTTGATGAGTGGTAACGTTCATCCCAACCCTGGTCCCATCTAAGGTGCTCACAACTTTCTCTCTCCAAATTCAGAACTCTTGACAGCTCTCACTCTTGGAGCTGTCCTGCTGTGTCCCCACTCGTAACACTGTGACTTCCTCCTCGTACTCTCCGACATGTGTACCTACATTGTACGATCTAGCCCTTTGTCTGCTAACGCTGCTCTCTCGCCCCACCCTCGTCTTCAAACCTCATATCCCGCGTCGGCCCGTTCTATATCTTCTCCCTCTGCCCCTTCACCACCGTCCCTTGCTCCTGGCTGTCCTTCTATGCCTCCTGCTTCCTCTCCTCCCTCTGACTCTCTCAGGGTTCTTCAATGGAATGCTGGAGGTCTTCGAGCCAGGAGCACTGAACTACTTTACTTTCTTTCGTCCCATTCTGTCGACCTTATCTGCATCCAGGAATCCAATCTTAACTCATCTTCCTCTTTCCGGATCCCTGGATTCTTTGCTCTGCGTTCTGATCGTACCCACTCCCGGTCTGGCATTCTCTTTCCAGATACCACGCACGCTAGCGACGGCGTCGTCATCATTTTCGTCATGCAAAGCTAATCCTTCTCCAAACTTTCTACCTCCTCCGTCTTTCTTCGCTCGATCCCTACTCTGATTATGTAGGGGTCAACATCTCTCTTAACAACTCCTCCTCGGTGTCATTTCTTAATGTGTATGCTCCCCCTATTCGCTCCTCTCCGACGGATCTCAGAACCAACTTCTTTTCTTCCTCCATCCTTCCTTCCTCCAGAAATCTCTTCATTCTGGTGGACTTCAATTGCATCACCCCCTCTGGGACTCAAGAGTCACTTCCGACCCCCACGGGGAAGAAGTATTCGATTGGGTCATCTCTTCTGATTGCCTCCCCCTCAATGACCCCTGACATTCCTACTCTTCTCCATCGCTCCTCTGGCAGTCGCTCGACCCCTGATATCTCCTTTACTCCCTCTTCTCTTGCCCTTTCTTGCTCCTGGGAGGTGCTACAGGACCTGGGTTCTGATGACTTACCAATTCTTCTATCTATCCTTCTTTCTCCGGTCTTTCACCCCAACGAGCGCTTCCTTCTTTCAATTTTTAGAAAGCTCGCTGGGATGGCTTTGCCTCCTACTTTCACTTCCACTGTCCTTCTGCAGAGGTATACTCGTCTCTTTCTCTTTCCTCTGCTGCTGCTCTCTTTACCTCTCTGGCACTGAATGCGGCCAAATTTTCCATTCCTTTCGGCCGCATCAAACGCCCTCCTAAAGCCTGGTGGTCTTCTGAGGTGGAAGAAGTGGTTAGTGAAAGACGCAAGGCTTTCGCTGCCGCTCACAGAAGTGATGAAGATCGCCAGGCTTACATCTCCGCTTCTCGACGCGCCTCGTCAGTCATCGCAAGGCCAAGGCGGAGGCATGGCAGACGACTTGCTCTTCTCTTTCACCTAGGTCTAACCCCAAAACTGTGCACTCTCTTCTTCGTTCTATCGCTGGCTCTCCTTCCTCGTCTTACTCCTCTCCAAACTTTCCTAACTGTTCTTCTAACAGGGAATCGGCTTCTGTCTATGCCGCTTACCTGAGATCTCACTTTTCCGTTTCTCAGCCAAAGGCCCTGCGTAGCAGAGCAAGAGGCTACTTCACTGAGTTCCATCCAGCCACGTGCCCTGTGGAGTCTCACTCGTCCTTTTGCTTTCCTTTCACTCTCGCGGAATTTCTTGCGGCTACCTTCAACCTTTTCTCATCCACTGCCACTGGCCCAGACAAAGTTGCCTATCCCATGCTAAAGCACCTTCCTCGCTCTGGCATGGATTTTTTTCTTCCCATTTTCAATCTTTCCTGGTCTTCACATTCCTTTCCTTCCATCTGGAAAACATCTCCCATTATTCCTATACATAAGATGGGAAAGCCTCTCGACTCTCCTGCTTCCTTCCGGCCTATCTCTCTCACCTCCTGCGTATCAAAGCTGTTTGAACGCATCATTCTATCCCGTTTACTCTTCTTTCTGGAATCTAATTCCATTCTCTCTCCCGCCAGGCCGGTTTCCGCTCTGGTCGGTCTACACTCGATCAAATTCTGTACCTTTCTCAGTCCATTTCGGATGGGTTTAACAAATCCAGGCCGGGCTCTCGAACGATCCTGTCTACTATTGATTTCTCGAAAGTTTTTGACTCTGTCTGGTATCTAGCCCTTTTCCACAAACTGATTTCAGCTGACTTCTCTCCTTGCTTTGCTCGTTGGACTCAATCTTTCCTTTTTGATAGGCGCGCTTGTGTGGTTTATCAAAATCACAAAAGCCGCTCCTTTCGAGTCCGTCGAGGTGTTATGCAAGCATCCGTTTTTGGTCCTGTAGTTTTCTCCTTATTCATTAATGATCTTCCGGCCTCTCTGCCTTCTTCCGTCAGGTGCTCTCTTTACGCTGGCGATCTGGCCATTTGGTCCTCCTCCCCTCGGTCGCTACTGCGGTGGAGGCCACACAAGGAGCTCTGTTTCGATTGGAGCGCTGGTCTGAGCACTGGTGTCTTCCTCTCAATCTGAGCAAATGTGAGGTTATCTTCTTCTTGGTGAATTTCCACCAGGCTAACCTCCAGCCCCACTTCCTCTTACTCGGCACCCGCCTCCGTTTCAATTCCACTCCAGCTTTTCTTGGGGTCACCTTCGACCGCACTCTTTCCTTTTCTAATCATGTATGTTCGCTGAAGGCCAAGTTCTTTCCACGACTCAAGGCATTACGCTGTATCTCTGCTTCCTCATGGGGCCCTGTAAGGAGTCCCTCTCTCTCCTGTATAAAGCTTTTCTTCGGTCCCTTCTCACCTATGCCTGACCCGGATGGTTTCCTTTCTCAAGCATTACCAATTTCATCAAATTGGAACGCCTCCACCGAGCGGCCAGTCGCGCCATCACCGGCTGCCTATCGTCCTCCCCTATCCGTCTGCTTCTCTCGGAGGCTTCTTTACCTCCCCTACGAGTCACCCTGACTCATTTCACTCTTTCATCTTATAAGCGGGCTCTTCGTCTCCCAGCCTTCTTTCATATTTTAGGTTTGGCCAGACTTGGAGTGAAACCAAGACTCTGCAGATCGTCCTGGAGAGCTTTTGCGTCCACTCACCCGCTCATGCTTCCTTCTACTTGTTCCAGGGAGGCTCTCCTTGCTTGCCCTGCCTTTCCTCCTTGAAACCTGCCTTCCTTCACCGTGGAGGCCACTCTTTCCTATCCATGCTCCCGCTCTGATCCCCCTCACTCTCACCAAGATGCGGCTCTCGCCCATCTTGACTCTCTCCCCCCTCATGCTCGGATACTCTGGACTGACGGCTCTGTTCCTTTTCCTCTTGGCAAGGGCGGCTGCGGCGTACTTGCCAACTGCTCTCTCTGTGTCACTGAGGCCACTTTTTTCTTTTCAGCAGGCCCAGTATGCTCAAGTTTTTCAGCTGAAGCCTGTGCCATTCTTCACGCTCTTTGCTGGTCTCGGCAGCACCAACGAATCTGCCACTTCTCTTCTCCTACTATCTGACTCTCGCTCTGTCCTCGCCACCCTGTCCTCTCCTCCATCTTTCTTCTTATCCCAAACTCTGTGGCAGATCTGACAAGAACTGTCTTCTCTCTCCTCCTGTTCTATCAGACTACAATGGGTCCCCGGACACTCGTTTCTCCCGGGGAACGACGCGGCTGATGAGCTGACCAGACCTGGAGCGCTACTTGCGCCCTCCGCAATCCCTTGTAGTCTGTCTCAATCAAAATTCGTACTATCTTGTAATGTCGGAAGCGTACTGTCTCATCTGAATTCTTCCACACACAGGTTTCCTCGATTTCCACCGAGGAACTTGTGCTCCCTCGTCATGCTCGCTGTGTTCTCTCTCGTCTACGTTGCAACGTACACAACCTACTTTTAGGTTCTTGTCTCTTTAGGATTGGCAGAATCGAGAATCCTTCCTGCAGCGGCTGTGAACACCCGTCCCAGGACACCTCTCATCTCATTCTGCACTGTCCAGCTACGGACTCTTTGCGCCGCTCACTCTTTAACGACTCTCTGTCTCTCTACGACCTGTGGTCCAGGCCCTGGAGAGTTGCTCGGCTTCTGGGGCTCCGTGGTCTTCCGCCATGCCCCCATCCCTCGGAAGGGGTCGGGTAAACAACAACAACAACAGAAAAACTTGTGGTCCCTGTCACTAAAATGGCCTTCCTTCATTAAAGGAAAAAGATGAAGTGGTTCTGCGATGAAAAAGAGCAAAGAAACAATCATTCATTCAAAAGTGATCACATGTGCTTACTTGCTTTATCTTGCTATATTTTGATGGAAGTTCCAGAAAACATGAAGCCTATTTTGGCTTACAAGCAAGAAGCAAGATGCCATGCATGATGGATCACAACAGCGAGTGCATATCTTCGTTTATTGATTTTTGATATTTGCCATTTGGATGATTACCAAAAATTGAAATTAATTAGGCTAATTTCGTACATAATTTCGGTATATATGGTTTCATTTTTGCCGATTCATTTGAAACCATCGGCAGCTGGAGGTCCAAGAATCACACTTTTTCAGCGTGATCTTTTGTTGGCATATCGTGAAATTGATTCCGATCGAGGAGATGTTGTTCTGAAATATTTCTACCAGCATGCTGTACAATGGATGTTGCCAGTAAATGTTGTTCTTAGCGTTTTCTCGGAAGTATCGCCGTATTCCATAGAAGCTGATAAAACCACTCATTATCCAGATTCTATAGATGCCCGAAAACTACTTCAAAGTCGAAAAGCTGGCCTAAGAGATTTTTTACTGAATTGGTTGACTGAAAGGTTGATCGGCACACTAAAAGGTGTCATTCAAAATAAAATTCTTGATTCCCCTTCACTTCCAAATAAAACCGAGATGCGTATTCGAGCGTTTTTATGTAATATGGAGTAAGTGCTGGTGTTCAATTTCTGTATATTTATAGCCGAAAGGCTAAGATTAAACTTAAGTATATTGCAATTTTTTTACAAACGATCACTTTTTTGTTGAGCCATTAACAAGTTTGTCTTGTTTTGTAAATCTGCATTTTGTTAACCAAACAGCTAGCCCAGCTTTTTAACTTTGCCCATTTCTATTTAGTAAAATCGATAGTTTCGCCTTGTTATAAACTACATTAACTATTGCTAGGTTGCTAGTTGCAACTTCTGCTGGTGCTATTATTTTGTATCCTTATTGAGTTATGGTCGTGAGTGTACCATTTTTGTGTTATCGTTGTTTGTTGTAAATACTGTGGTGTTGTTGATGTTACATTTTGAAAAAATCTCGATTGCTTGCAACAATTTATCCACTCAATAAATAAGTAAAGTCTAAATACTATAATACATGACACTAATTTTTTTCAAAATTTAGCATGTATAATGGGTCTAGCGACCGGTCTAAACATTTTTGCTGAAGTTTTTGTCTAAGCCCCCCCCCCTCCCGCTTTCAAACAAGGTATTGTTATAATATTTGAAAGTTTGTTCTATTCTGCATGTGTAATTGATAAAAGTTATAACAATTTATGCCAATTTGCTAAGCAAATTAAAACAAACCCCATGCTTCTATCGAAAATGATTCTCGAGATACTAAAAAAACAGCAAAAATGACGTAAAAATCGCACGGGACACCATGAAGATGACGTCATAATACAAAAATAATGCCAAATTCGTACTCGGCGCCAAAAATCCAATAAGAAAAATTGGTAGTCGTTTGAAAAGTCGAAAGTGGTGAAATTGTGAAACACCCTGATATATATATACAGGGTGTCCCAAAAAGATGTACTCACTCTTTGACAGACAATTAATTACATACTGTTTGTTCGGGTGTCCCAAAAAGATGTGCTCACTCTTTGACAGACAATTAATTACATACTGTTTGTTCTATTTTAGATATAGATATAGGCAACCCTTCATAAGAGGTAGCGTTGAATTTCCTGCGCGTTCACCAGACCTTACGCCAATGGATTTTTTTTTCTGGGGATATCTTAAAGATAAGGTCTATGCGGCAAAACCAGAGACAATTGAGGGTTTAAAAGAAGAAATTCGAATAAAATGTCTTGCAATTTCAAATGAAGTGCTTCGCAACGTTATCGAATCCATTGTTGGACGTTATCAGCTGTGTTTGGAAAATGAAGGAAGGCAATTCGAACATTTGCGTGTATAAAAATTCATCTACATAACAATAAATAATGGGTTCTATATTAATTTGTTTATCTTTATTATTACTTATATTAATTTGTTTATTTTTTATTATTTTCTTATTAATTTAACTTCTTAGGATTGTACATTTGTCAAGACACATCTACTTACACACAAAATGTATGATTACTAGAAGGTCAAACGGTGAGTACATCTTTTTGGGACACCCTGTATATATATATATCGGGGGTTCAAAAAAGTGAGACACTTTTTGGCAAGTGCTATCTTTGCAATAGGATAATCAAAATCAGTAAACTTTTGCACAAAGCAGCCTTCAGATATTATGAACAAGTCTGAAAAATATTTAAGAAATCGGTTGTTTAACAAGCAAGAAATATTAATTTGAACAGAATATGTCAAAAAATAAAATATCAGAGCAAACTTAATCCTTTTTAGTCTATGTTCAATATGGCTTCCATCTTCCTCTGTGACTAAACAAAGACGTTTCTTCTAAACAAAAATGCTTCTATAGATTTCGTCTATCGGTAACGTTTGGAACAGATGCATATGGCATAGGTAATGTTAAAACGTTAAAGTAATATGGACGAATACAAAGAAAACAATAAACACGAAAACAATAACTGAGTAGCATAAAAAAATATCAGATTTGTACAAGAGGCAAGCGATGACATTGAGTAAACTGCAGAGAGAGACACTGTTTCGACCTATGTAGTAGGTAACAGTGTTGTTGGTAACAGACAAGTAGCTAGAGGTTTTAATTAAAGCATAGCTTAGTACGTCATACTTGTGGGACCTAAACTAGGTCCACACGAGTGATACAGCTTTGTAGAGTACTGACAGAACGTCCACTACAAGGAACCTAGTTAAGATTCCGCAAGTGCGACGTTCTAAGCTATGCTTTAATTAAAGTCTCTAGCTGCTTGTGGTTACTAACTGCACTGAAGAGACCTGATAGATTGAAACAATTTCATTGTCTGCAATTCGCTCAATAGTAGATTACATTTGATAATAACAAATCGTTGGTGCGGTCAAGAACTTGTTTCAGGATTTCAAGCATCTCCTGCAATTATCATGATTTACTCACTCAAAAACTTTTTTCACAGGAGGCAGTTTTTTCGGCAATTGAATGTCGTAATACTTTTCTGGAATCCTCATGAACTTTTCAAGTTGCTCCTCATCACGGAAAAGAAACAAAGCGTCTTTGTATTGAGCAACGTATTGCGAATTGCCTTCAACTAACGCTTCATAACTAACAAATATCATGTTAATTGCGTTTGCAGGCATCCCATTAATCGATTAGAAAAATTAATCCTTTGGTCGAGTATTTCCTATTATGTATTTAATAAGTAAAATATATGGCATCGATAAATGAATTGCACTGGAATCTTATATACAAATCAAATGTGATAATAACGTTTTTAAAAGACAAAAAACTGTCATTTTAAAAGTCTATTTACAAAGACAAGCTTATGATGAACTGCACCAATCAACAGCCGCCCCAACGTGGTGGTGCGGTCCCCGGGCCCGTTTGGGTTGGGTCGAAATGGCTGTTGGCCTTCCCGAGGGTCCCAGGTACCCCGGGAACTCCTCTTCATTTTTTCGCTGTGCTGCTCCCTGAACGACCGCAGAAGAGCAGCACACAGCACCTACAAAATCGGTCGCTTGTTTTCTCTTTTTCTTTTCTCCTGCGCCTCTCTTGCCCTTCTTCGTCTCCTCATTCTTCTCCTTCTCTTGATGAGCGGTAACATTCATCCCAACCCTGGCCCTATCTTTCCCTGCTCTGTGTGCGCTGGAAATGTGACCTGGCAGGGCAAGTCAGTGCAATGCTATGCTTCCTCCAAATAGGTTCATCTAAGGTGCTCACAACTTTCCCGATCCCAATTTCAGAACTCTTGGCAGCTCTCACTCTTGGAGCTGCCTCCCTGCCGTAACACTGTGACTCCCTCTTTGGACTCCTCCGACATGTATACCTCCACTGTACAATCTGGCGCCCCCTCTACTGATGCTGCACTTACGCGTCACCCTCGTCTCCAAACCTCATATCCTCCTTCTGCCCATTCTATATCCCTTCCCTCTGCCCCTTCACCACCGTCCCTTGCTCCTGGCTTTTCTTCTGCGCCTCCTGCTTCCTCTGCCCCCTGACTCTCTCAGGGTTCTTCAATGGAATGCTGGAGGTCTTCGAGCCAGGAGCACTGAACTACTTCACTTTCTCTCATCCCATCCAGTCGACCTTATCTGCATCCAGGAATCCAATCTTAACTCATCTTCCTCTTTCCGGATCCCTGGATTCTCTGCTCTGCGTTCTGATCGTACCCACTCCCGGTCTGGCATTCTCTTTCCAGATACCACGCACGCTAGCGGCGGCGTTGTCATTTTCATCAGGCAGGGCCTATCTTTCTCTGAACTTTCTACCTCCTCCGTCTTTCTGCGCTCGATCCCTACTCTGATTATGTAGGGGTCAACATTTTTCTAAACAACTCCTCCTCGGTGTCATTTCTTAATGTGTATGCTCCCCCTATTCGCTCCTCCCCAACGCATGGCAGAACCGATTCCTTCTCTCCCTCCATTCTTTCCTCCTCCAGAAATCTCTTCATTCTGGTGGACTTCAATTGCCATCTCTCTCTCTGGGACTCAAGAGTCACTTCCGACCCCGCAGGGAGGAAGTATTCAACTGGGTCATTTCTTCTAACCTCCTCCCCCTCAATGACCCTGACACACCCACTCTTCTCCATCGCTCCTCTGGCAGTCGCTCCTCCCCTGACATCTCCTTTGCTTTTTCTACTCTTGCTCTTTCTTGCTCCTGGGAGGTGCTACAGGACCTGGGTTCTGACCATCTACCAATTCTTCTATCTGTCCCTCTCTCTCCGGTCTTTCACCCCAACGAGCGTCCCATTCCTTCAATTTTTAGAAAGCTCGCTGGGATGGCTTTGCCTCCTACATTGACTCTCACTGTCCCTCAGCAGAGGTATACTCATCTCTTTCTCTTTCCTCTGCTGCTGCTCTCTTTACCTCTCTGGCACTGAATGCGGCCAAATTTTCCATTCCTTTTGGCCGCAACAAACGCCCTCCTAAAGCCTGGTGGTCTTCTGAGGTGGAAGAAGCGGTTAGTGAAAGACGCAAGGCTTTCGCTGCCGCTCACAGAAGTGATGAAGATCGCCAGGCTTACATCTCCGCTTCTCGACGCGCCTCGTTAGTCATCGCCAAGGCCAAGGCGGAGGCATGGCAGGCAACTTGCTCTTCTCTTTCACCTAGGTCTAACCCTAAATCTGTGCACTCTCTTCTTCGTTCTATCGCTGGCTCTCCAAACTTTCCCAAATGTTCTTCTAACAGGGAATCGGCTTCGGTCTTCGCCGATAACCTGAGATCTCACTTTTCCGTTTCTCAGCCAAAGGCACTGCGTAGCAGAGCAAGAGACTACCTCTCTTGAGCTCCGTCGAGCTACGTGCCCTGTGGAGTCTCACTCGTCCTTTTGCTTTTCTTTCTCCTCAACTGAACTTCTTGCGACTGCCTTCAACCTCTCCTCATCCACTGCCACTGGCCCAGACAAAGTTGCCTATCCCATGCTAAAGCACCTTCCTCGCTCTGGCATGGATTTTTTTCTTCCCATTTTCAATCTTTCCTGGTCTTCGCATTCCTTTCCTTCCATCTGGAAGACATCTCCCATTATTCCTATACATAAGATGGGAAAGCCTCTCGACTCTCCTGCTTCCTTCCGGCCTATCTCTCTCACCTCCTGCGTATCAAAGCTGTTTGAACGCATCATTCTATCCCGTCTTCTCTTCTTTCTGGAATCTAATTCCATTCTCTCTCCCCGCCAGGCCGGTTTCCGCTCTGGTCGGTCTACACTCGATCAAATTCTGTACCTTTCTCAGTCCATTTCGGATGGGTTTAACAAATCCAGGCCGGGCTCTCGAACGATCCTGTCTACTATTGATTTCTCGAAAGTTTTTGACTCTGTCTGGCATCTAGCCCTTTTCCACAAACTGATTTCAGCTGACTTCTCTCCTTGCTTTGCTCGTTGGACTCAATCTTTCCTTTTTGATAGGCGCGCTTGTGTGGTTTATCAAAATCACAAAAGCCGCTCCTTTCGAGTCCGTCGAGGCGTTATGCAAGCATCCGTTTTTGGTCCTGTAGTTTTCTCCTTATTCATTAATGATCTTCCGGCCTCTCTGCCTTCTTCCGTCAGGTGCTCTCTTTACGCTGGCGATCTGGCCATTTGGTCCTCCTCTCCTCGGTCGCTACTGCGGTGGAGGCCACACAAGGAGCTCTGTTTCGATTGGAGCGCTGGTCTGAGCACTGGTGTCTTCCTCTCAATCTGAGCAAATGTGAGGTTATCTTCTTCTTGGTGAATTTCCACCAGGCTAACCTCCAGCCCCACTTCCTCTTACTCGGCACCCGCCTCCGTTTCAATTCCACTCCAGCTTTTCTTGGGGTCACCTTCGACCGCACTCTTTCCTTTTCTAATCATGTATGTTCGCTGAAGGCCAAGTTCTTTCCACGACTCAAGGCATTACGCTGTATCTCTGCTTCCTCATGGGGCCCTGTAAGGAGTCCCTCTCTCTCCTGTATAAAGCTTTTCTTCGGTCCCTTCTCACCTATGCCTGACCCGGATGGTTTCCTTTCTCAAGCATTACCAATTTCATCAAATTGGAACGCCTCCACCGAGCGGCCAGTCGCGCCATCACCGGCTGCCTATCGTCCTCCCCTATCCGTCTGCTTCTCTCGGAGGCTTCTTTACCTCCCCTACGAGTCACCCTGACTCATTTTACTCTTTCATCTTATAAGCGGGCTCTTCGTCTCCCAGCCTTCTTTCATATTTTAGGTTTGGCCAGACTTGGAGTGAAACCAAGACTCTGCAGATCGTCCTGGAGAGCTTTTGCGTCCACTCACCCGCTCATGCTTCCTTCTACTTGTTCCAGGGAGGCTCTCCTTGCTTGCCCTGCCTTTCCTCCTTGAAACCTGCCTTTCTTCACCGTGGAGGCTACTCTTTCCTATCCATGCTCCCGCTCTGATCCCCCTCACTCTCACCAAGATGCGGCTCTCGCCCACCTTGATTCTCTCCTCCTTCGTGATCTGGTGCTTTGGACTGACGGCTCTGTTCCTTCTCTTTTTGACAAGAGCGGCTGCGGCGTACTTGCCAACTGCTCTCTCTGTGTCACTGAGACCACTCTTTTCTTTTCCCAGTATGCTCAAGTTTTTCCGCTGAAGCCTGCGCCATTCTTCACGCTCTTTGCTGGTCTCGGCAGCACCAACAAGTCTGCCATTTCTCTTCTCTTCTCCTCCTGTCTGACTCTCGTTCAGTCCTCGCCACCCTGTCCTCTCCTCCATCTTTCTTCTTATCCCAAACTCTGTGGCAGATCTGACAAGAACTGTCTTCTCTCTCCTCCTGTTCTATCAAGCTACAGTGGGTCCCTGGACACTCGTTTCTCCCGGGGAACGACGCGGCTGATGAGCTGGCCAGACGGGGAGCGCTACTTGCGCCCTCCGCAATCCCTTGTAGTCTGTCTCCTCTTACCTGTCGTATCCACTCTCGTCTTATCTCGGACTGGAGGCGTACTGTCTCATCAAAGTTCTTTGACACACAGGTTCCCTCGATTTCCACCGAGGAACTTGTGCTCCCTCGTCATGCTCGCTGTGTCCTCTCTCGTTTTCGCTGCAACGTACACAGGCTTCTTTTTGGTTCTTATCTCTAGGATTGGCAGAATCGAGAATCCTTCCTGCAGCGGCTATGGTCACTCGTCCCTGGACACCTCTCATCTCATTCTGCACTGTCCAGCTACGGACTCTTTGCGCCGCTCACTCTTTGGCGACTCTCTGTCTCTCTACGACCTGTGGTCCAGACCCTGGGGATTTGCCCGGCTTCTGGGGCTTCATGGTCTTCCGCCATGCTCCCATCCCTGGGAAGGGGTCGGGTAAACAACAACAACAACAGCTTATGATGAACGAACCTGGAAAGAATATGAAGGCTGCACAAACTAACTCCAACAATCTCGGACGTTCGTATCTAGAATAGTCTATCGAGTAAAAAATTTTATGAGATTCTTGCCTATGTTCAGCATCCTGTTCTCTTTTGCAAGCTTCTTTTTGGTGATCACCCAAATATTCGCTTTGTTTGGTCAATTTAAACCGTTCTTTCAAATCGCAGCGCTAAATATTGTTCCACAAGAGCTACATCTATCGCGTATATTGTGTTGTGCAGCAGTAATCTACTTTTATCCATGTTTTGCTGTTTTTGTTAATGTTGTAGACAAAGCCGATACGTCTTGGTTCCACGCCAGAATCAAACTTGTAGTCTACCCATCAAATGAGCAAATGGGTTTTTCTACAGACTGCTTAACCTCAGACCAAGTCACTGGCATGAGTACCATTGTTGAGGATTACTAGGCAATATTACACTGTGTGAACAATCTTCCACTTGAGGTATAGAAAAGCCAACCGTAAGTTAAATATCAAGATCATTGGAAAAGTCTTACACTTCAACTCTGCATTGACGTTACTACTAGCAGGACACTTTTGTTCAGACCCCACGAGTAGAAACTAGCATTAAAGACAGCTTTGATACGTGGACTGACTGGTACGAGGTGGGAAAAAAACAACTGATTGCACGTACTATAACTCTCGCTTTATTCCATTTAACCGAAAAAAAACCTTTTGTGCTTCAGCACCCAACTGTCTTAACCATAAAATCCACAGGCCCATGAACAACGCATTGCGCATTGCCACTGGACGCCTGAAAGCAACGAAGCATCATTTGGTCTTATTTGACATTCCCTCCACGGGACTCATTCGCAGAGCTACAGCACAATCCTTGCCCTGTGTTTTGCTCAGCAGATGCATCGTGCTACCGCAAACTGCAAAACATGTAAAGTCAAGATGCCATTTTATTGTCCTTTTTATTGTTAAGGCAGATCATTCCAGCCTAGCAAGGATTCGTGAAATCAAAAAGCAGAAAAATGATTATTCAAGACTATAAATGTTCTGAGTCTGGAGCGATTCTACCAAAAAGCAGTGTTAGCAGGTCATTTAGGGTGCAGCAAAATTAGTGTACTGAGATTGCATGCTTAAACCCTTGTGTTTAAATGAAGCTTCTTCGCAGATGCCTCTTGCAAGAAAAATAGAAGTAAACAATTCGCCGACGACCGCTCAGCTCTTGTATAGTTTCTTAGCACACAGAACGGTTACTTATAAAATCTCAACACAAAACAATAAAGTGCCTCCTTGAAGTAAATGGATAGACGTACTATCACACTCCGCAGAACAACCTCCTCAAACGAAAGGAGGAGGGCATTGCTAAGCTTTCAATGTTTTCCAACATTGAGGCTGACCAGATCTATACCGAGACAAATTTTTCGGAATTATTGCACAAAATGTATTTCAAGAGCAAAATCGAATTAGATAACGTTACGCAAGGTTGGTTGATGGTTGGAAGGCTCACACCGACATAAACCACAAACATTATATTGAAAACAATTTGGTGTGTATTGCAAACAATGTACCCAACCCAATTTGACGAGACCATCCCTGGACGCGTTTCGTCCTCTTGGACTCCTCAGCAGGGCCTGTCCCGTCCCCCAAACCAAACCTTTCATTTGCAATAACATAAACTCGTTTTCTCCATGTGCAATAGCAAACATGCGTCGGACAAGCGGTGCAAGCATGTTCATGACAGATGGTGAACCTAATGGAGACACTCGGGCTTTTGCTGCAAAATGAGGCTCGCAGAATCCACTGCGATCCACAGACTAAGACTAAGCCCGAGTGTCTCCATTAGGTTCACCATCTGTCATGAACATGCTTGCACCGCTTGTCCGACGCATGTTTGCTATTGCACATGGAGAAAACGAGTTTATGTTATTGCAAATGAAAGGTTTGGTTTGGGGGAAGGGACAGGCCCTGCTGAGGAGTCCAAGAGGACGAAACGCGTCCAGGGATGGTCTCGTCAAATTGGGTTGGGTACATTGTTTTCAATATAATGTTTGTGGTTTATGTCGGTGTGAACCTTCCAACCAAAATCGAATAACATTTAACGGGGACGTACTTAGTAAAAATGAACCCTGTCTGCAGCTTGGTCATCACATTGAGTAATTGTTGCCAAGGAAATAACAATCTTATAATATGCCTAATCATAGAGTATTGTTTATTTCAAGTTATTGCCTGACACACAATTTTTCTAAAATATAGTAACTCCTTCATTAGTGAAAACACAAAAAAACTTACGAAGCAATGCAAATACATTACTATGGTGTTGATCCACAAGCGGGAATCATACATTGCTTTGCTAGTATACAACCAAACTTTGATGTGATGTAGTTAAAGCAAAAGCGAATTTTAAGTTTTGTGACCCCAAACGTGTTTGCATTTCTCCAAGTATGAAGACAGTTTCTTTTTTAAAGTTTTAAACTAAATATATGGCTTATCCTGTAAATGATAAACGCTAAGCAATTGTAATTAAACTGTTAAACATCTTACTTCACTTCACTACATACCTGCGATTCCCATCAACAAACGTCACCGAACAGTAACCATTAAATTTAACTGGCATTGGGAAAAGAGTTTTGATATCTTGTTGAAAACGTCGCTTTGGAAGAAGATGTTCAGGAGGAAGAAATGTCTTTGCAAAAGGTGGAACAAATTTCTCTGGAGAATCTACAGTAGTGCGCTAATTAATTCACTCGCTCAAGAAAACAGCTGAAATTTTACTCAAAATGGTTTATTATTCAAAAAGCATAAAAAGGTTACACTCAATATAACATATGGCCTCCTTTGTTTTTAGAACTTGTTGTACACGTTTTGGCATGGAACAGACTAAGTTTTGGCCACGTTTTGCGATTTCCGCATAATACCAAATGCCAATAATGGCCTCTGACAGCTTCGTGAGGTTAGTGCAATCTTTAGACCTCAGTCGATTTTTAATGATAGCCCACAAATCTTCTATTGAATTCAAGTCTGGTGCGTTACCTGGGCATTCTAGAAACTTTGCTTGGTCTTCTTGAAACACTTTCTTCACTTTTCTAGCAGTATGACTCGAGTGAGATCTTGCTAAATAATACCACCACCATCTAGAAATGCTGTTTACATGTCTCTCACAACCTTGCGCTAAATGTCTATGAACTTGCTAGCATTCATCACTCCCGATAGCAGGTGAATAGATCCCACGCCACTGAAACTGAAAGATGACGAAATATTTTCTTCTGAGACAAGCACACAGCATTTCAGAATAGTGGGGGCATTTTTTAGCAAGATCTCGCCCCGAGTCATGCTGCTAGAAAAGTGAAGAAAGTGTTTCAAGAAAACCAAGCAAAGTTTCTAGAATGCCCAGGTAACGCACCAGACTTGAATTCAATAGAAGATTTGTGAGCTATCATTAAAAATCGACTGAGGTCTAAAGATTGCACTAACCTCACCGAGCTGTCAGAGGCCATTATTGGCATTTGTTATCATAAGGAAATCGCAAAACGTGGCCAAAACTTAGTCTGTTCCATGCCAAAACGTGTACAACAAGTTCATAAAAACGAGGAAGGCCATAAGTCATATTGAGTGTAACCTTTTTATGCTTTTTGAATAATAAACCATTTTGAGTAAAATTTCAGCTGTTTTCTTGAGCGAGTGAATTAATTTGCACGCTACAGTATGCATCAATATCACAAAGCTATTTCTCAGTGTGGTTAGTTATCTAATCTCAAAACCATAGCGATTGAAACAATACGTGCGCAGTATACACGACAAAGCTCATATGCTTACTCAGGAATAACTCCATATGTTTCTTGGAGCAAATTTTGTAATATTTAGCACGATATTCCACAGAATGTTGCATATAACTTTGACCAGCGCAGTCACAAAGTTGTCCTTCCAGATTACAGCATACTGGGCAATAATGAGCGTAAACGCCAAGATGTTTCTCGAATTCACGTGGGGTAATGCACAAACCAGCAATGCTAGCAGCTTTTCCTGCAATAAAATAAATAATTCGTTTAATCAGAATCCAAATAATTAGTTTTTTTCAGTAATGAAATAGGTAAACTCAACAAAAGAAAAACTGTAGAATTTCTCCAAAAATAAGAAAAATTATCGTAGCATTATTTAGAGAAGTTTTTCAAACAAGAAACTCAACGGCAGCGCACGACTTGTTTAAAACAACTTCTTTTTTGACTGCAACAACTTTTTTTCAGTAATAGAGACATTCCAAATCTATTCCCGATGGCCTATTTTTTTCATTGAGTTTATCTTTCTCTGAAACTTATCAACCACATAGCTTTCTTCGATTTTATATTTCAACATCTGAGTTTATGCTTCATCAACACAAAAATAGAAAAAACATAGTTATGATGTATGAGCTAGCTTTTACGTAGGCATTACCTTGGGCGATTTGACTGAGGTAGTTTTGAATTTGACTGACTGCGCTACATGCAATTTTAGAGATATTTTGCCACATTTTCCACTTCGATATTTTTCCATCAACAATACACCAGTTTTGATGTTGTTTTTCATAATATACTTGCAGTGGTGCAGTGTGCTCGCAATAACATGAATACTTCACAGCAAGAACATCGTCACTACAATTAAGTTAACAGAATTATTAACAAATTACATTTTTGCAACAAACACAATTTCCAATACTATAATTAAAGCAAGCAAACTATTGAGACCAGTACACGACAGAACCCAAAAGCTAATGCCGATAGCACTCGGTTCTAAAATGAACATGATATCAAGATTTTGAACCAAACTTGATCAAAATAAATTAGCTGGTGAGTGAATACGTGAAAATTGACATTTCTTGGAAATAAGATTTAACCTGTTGTTGTAGTTGCCCGACTCCCTCCCTTGAATGAAGGCATGGCGGAAAATCATGGAGCCCCAAAAGCGGGCAACTACCCACGGTCTAAGATCATACAAAGAAAAAAGATAGTGAAGAAAATCGGTAAAAAGACAGGTTGAGATTAAAGGTTCCAAGTGGGATGGTAGCAGGTATTGCACGAAAAATTTTCACTTCTGAAGAAATTATTTAAAGAGTGTGTCCATAGCAACAAAGAATACACAGAGCGAAACCAGGAAGTGCAAATCTTATTAAACTCATCTTCCATTTTTCTGCTTTATTACGCTATTATTTCTCGTTTCGATTTGTCAATGTTTTTGTGCAATAATTGATAAGTATATGCGACGTACGTATTAGCGCTTTTTGATTCATTGTGTTTGCCACTTACGCACATGAATACAATTGTTTATGTCGCTCACTTGTACGCAACCTAGGAAGCATTCGGACCAGTGAACTTTGAGGTTGTTCAATGCTTTCTGTCTGCACAAATCTTTCTATACAACAGCCGTATGTCAATGGTTTAATGTTTACGCTTGATGAGGCAAATAAAATTCTATTTTTCTTGCAGTGCAAACTGGTAGATTCTGTGTATCCAAAAAGTTAGGGGTAATAACATCCCACCAATCCGAGGGAAGAGATGGGTGAATACAAGGAGAAAAAATGCTAAAAAGGAAAGTGAAATACAGAATTGATGCAGCGCTCCCTGTCTGGCTAGTTTATTTTCAGGAAGAAATGAACGACTGGGGCCCAGTGCAGCTTGAAAATATAGCTCGCCAGTTAGATTGGTAGCATCTGGCTCTGCCAAGCAGAGCGTTCAGATGAAAAAAGAAAAAGTGAGGTTTCTAGTCAGCTGGCTAAAACAGTTGCTGACTCTTTGGGAGAGAGAGATGAAAAAAGCTGAGAAAAAAGAAAAAGCAAAGCCAATAACAGAGCGAAAGAAAATGCACACAGATATAAAGTTACAGTCACGAATAATGATTTGTCGCAGCTCGAAAAACTTTTATTTTGATGTTATGTAATTTGAATTTATTCAGCCAAATTTGCTTACAACATTTTCATCGTAAGATTGCGATCGTGGCTTAACATTGACCAATGCCACTACTAAAAGTTTGTATTTATGGCATAGTAGTGATTTTCATGGTTAATTTTAACGTAAACCTTTAAAACATCTCGCATATTCCACCAATAGCATAAAAATATATGATGGAAATTCTTTGGAGAGAAATTGATAGACTGTGCTGCTGTAAGTTCATTCGGCGAATAATTGCTTGCTGTTGGAAGCTGTAGTTTCTAGTGCTGTAAGTTGTCAATATACTTTTGGTTGTTTTGAACATGAAGTGGTGTGGATCTACAGGTGGTAGAAAGGATATGAGATGTAGAATTATCAAGGTCTCAGTAAAGTTGCAGTTACACAAGTTGTTTGAGAGATACATTAGATCGCCTCAATACTATTAAAATTGAATCAAAATTTTATTGCGTGGCAGTTACATCTAGGAGAGATAAAACGAGGGTTGCATTTTTTTTGTCATGTCTAAGTTTTGGCAATGACCGATGAAGTATGCCGTGAAACAGAGAACATAGCTAAGCGTTTTTCTTCACTTCTGGTAATGTAAACAAAAGACATGCGTCTACCACACGGCGCTGTTTCTACTTCAAAGGACCATCAAGCTTGGGATTGGCTTTTGATGCGGCCAAAAGAAACTGAAGGTCTTCCCAATTCAGCACTCGAAAAGTGATTAGAGCCGTTGCAGTGACAAGAAAAGAGTAATTTTCTGTAGGAGGACAAGTCGAAGTAGGCAGCAAAGTCATCTCAATGAGCCTTTTGAAACATGGGGCGCGTTTGTTGAAATGATACGGAAAAGAGGAGTTGTAAAAAAATAGCAAAATGGTCAGAATTTAAGTCTAAAAACACTTCCAAAGAGCAGGAGAGAGCAAGAAAGATTTACAAGGAAAAGCTAATGCCGGAAGAGAGAAGAAATAGGATGGTAAAACAAAATGATTGAAAAGGCAGAGTTCAGAGAAATAACCCAATTTAATACTTCGTCAATGCAAACTTCAGGGGTACTTTTTGTGTCCTAGAGAAAGTGGCATTAGATAAAGTCTACAACAATGAAAACATTGCCCTAAGTGAAAAAGAACAATTCGGATATAATGCTTTGAAAGGACAAATATCAAGTAACAAAAGCATGGGAGAGCTTTGTAAAGAGATGTTGACCTCTACATAATCAGGGCAGTGATCAAGAGAAGAAGTGGAAAAGAGTGAACAGATCAGGAATGAGTGCAATTATATAGTAGGGGCAAGTCTCTAAAAATAGTAGTATGAGTAATAGTAGGAGTAATGGTAGTATTAGTAGTAGGTGGAGGAGAAGGAGAAGGGAGAGTAGTAGTTGTTGTAGCAGTAGTAGTAGAAGCAGTAGCACTAGTAGCAGCAGTAGTTCACAAATTAGAAATTTACAATATAGCTTTAAAAACACTATCTGACCAAAACTTTTTTGTGGCGTTCTCATCAGTGACGGCAATCGCGTCAAAAGGTAAGAGACATACCAAACGCCGGACTGATTTTCATGCTTCGACAATTCGGAAGTACCTATACCGATTATGAATGAGCCAACACGATTATTTGCTAAATAGCATATAGCTGTTACGTATTTAATTTTTTAGACCAAAACCCTCGCATTATGTGAACAAAAAGAGATTGTACATACACTTAAACTGTTTATGATAACATAACGTTTTTTTTGTCTTATGATGTACCGGTAGTCCAAGAGAATCTGATGAATTGTGTAATGCCCTTTCTCTGGGTTTACTCTTAACAGCCACATGCAATTACACAAGCGCTATCATTGGCTCATTTGAATTGCCCTGTCTACATTCAACTTATTGAGGCCTATCAACAAGTGATTCCGCCACTCCTGTGAGCGTCACAAAAAGCTTATTCCCTAACAGCTTTTTCAAAGCTACTGTATATTAAAGAAGTGAGGAGCATGGCAAAAAAGAGGGTGAGATTGCAAGGACTGTAAAGGAAAAAAAGAGACGGACGTTAAATATAATGTGGGTTGCCTTTTGATTTCGCTCCGAGGGCAGCACCACGACAAAATATTGGACCAGAAAAATGCCCAAGTAAACGAAAACCCACGGGGAAGGCAAAACTGCAATCATTTTGATTCGACCTAACAGGGCCAGAGACTGCACCACCTACTTGAGTCAGTTGTTAATACGTAGATTTGACCAACCTGTTATGATAAGGCAGCTGGGAGAAACTTGGCAACCCTTCTTTCTCACGCTCACTTCGATGAAGCATTTCTCTAGCATTGATTTGCAGTTCAATCACTTTAACCGGTAAGATGCCACGTTTGTTCATCAACACCATTTGCTGGCTCGTGCATGGGTAACCATCAAGAGCGTATCTAAAGACAACTCTCAAAATACCAAATGAACAAGTATAAAATATAGCTATCAAAAACCAGCACGTTGTAAAAAAAAAGATAATATTTTAAAACCTGAATAAGATTGATAAATGTAAAGCTTAATAGCAACACTAAGTTCACCGTACCCTCGAGTGGTGCACGCTGTATCTAGCAGCACAACAGCAAGAGCTTCAACAGCTAACTCATCTGGTATCACTTCTCCTTGAAATAAATATTCTTGAATCTGTTCAGCCAAATTCGTATGAGGCTGGTTTTCCAGAATTTTTCTGATACCTCCTCCTACTGATATGTGAAGAACACCAAACTCTTTTGCAAACCTTTTGCACACTAAACACAATAGTTACATAAACATAAATTTTGCATTTCTTCGTTCTATTGATAAGCAGTAGCCGTGCAACGTTTTAGATGACCCTTTATTCAAACAAACGTTTTGTTGGCAAGCGCGATAACACGTTTTCAGAACAACGAAAATGGCAAGTTACCCTACAGAAAAATACCACAAATATTACTGAAGTTGAGTTTGTGGATAAGATTTAATCAGATCCTATTCATGAATACATAATCAAGTGCGACGTCAGAAGTGATATTGAAGCTGCAGAAAAAATAAAAATAGGGTAACTGCGCGAAAAAATACATGGTAATGACATTGAATTCACAGCAAATTCTATTGTCACATTCGTTTCTTGTGTACCGAAGACCAGATTTTACTGTCATTGCTATTTATGAATGCGAGATTTTACTGTTAAGTCGACTTTTTGCAAAGCCACGTCTCAAGTAATCCTTTTTGTAGGTAATATCAAGATTCAATTCCAATCTATTGTATTATTCAACTAATGACATGTTCACGGAGAGCAGACTTTTTTGGTCTTACTTTTTTTCAAAGAAAACTTCAACCCCATTTTGTTTGATGAAGATAAAGAAACCTGCAGTTCAGGAAATATGGGAAAGAATGGAATTTACCAAAAATTATATGTTTGCGAAACAACTATATAAAAACCGGTTGTTTTCCACCTGCTGGAATAATTTATGATCGTGAAATTTGTTTGCGACATCTATGTCAATTCTGCTGTAAAGGGAAGATAACAGTTAGTGTGAGCAGGCTGCTTGACAACTGTTGATAGTTCAGTGTTATTAGCTAGGTATGATTTGATACCAAATTAGCCAATCCGGTACATTTTTTTAAGATTTGGCAAGTAGTTTTCTCATTTGGAAGATTTTTTGTTTATCTTTTAGCGTTTAACGTATTTTTTTGATTCGGTATTGTTAAAAAAAACTTTATAAATACGAGTTAATGTTGTAGTTGGGAACAGTTAGCAATCCTTGAAAATAGTATTTTCAGCGTTATAAAGTAAAGATCCTATTAGATAACTACCAAAATATTGCATGTGCAATGGATGGTGAAAGCGTCCTGATGAGGCTCTGAGCTGCCTAAATTCAATGCTTGCTATCTATATGTCAGCTCATTCTATTGCTCTAAATCAAATTGCTACAGAATCGGCTTAATAAAAATAAAAAACATTATATTTGGTTGGTTGCGATTTGGTTTATCGCAATCTACTGTGATCTTTAATATCTGTGTGGACTGCTGCTTTTAAATGTTGTTGATTGCTTAGCAATCAAACGGTTCGATTGTTTTTAGAATTATAAATACACTGCTATCTTTTCAACTTGGCTGCCTCAATCCACTATTTTTGTGATGCAGCGCTCTGACGTATATAAAAACAAATTTTGGAGAGATAGCAGAAAGAAAGAGAGAGAGAGAGATCTACTTTTAAAAATCTGGCTTTGTCTTTTTTAACACAGATGGCTGGATTCACCTCAGGTTTCTTGAAAGTTCGTAAACACCATCACGCCACTTTGTTCTGTCAATGGCATCTTCCTTTTTTAGTCCAATCCGATCATTATGTTCTTCCACTTGTCCTTTCCACATCATATTTAGTCGCCCACGCCCTCTTCTTCCTGCCACTTTAAAATCTAACACTCTTCTCAAAACATCACCATTATCCCTTCTCAAAACATGTTCATCGTACTCCACTCGCCCTGGCTAGTCCAATCAAAGTATCATTTAAACCCAGCAAACTCGTAACTTCTTGGTTCCTTTTCTCAATCAACTGAACTCCACACATCGCTCTCATCATGCTTTTCCAGTTCTTCTCAAAATTGCCATCTCATTATCCCTCAGACACCATGTCTCGCTCCCATATAGCATTGCTAATCTTACGCAACTCGGATAAGTCATTCCCATCATTTTTAATGAAAACTTTCTCCATAAACAACTCTCTACTGTCTCTAAATTACATCAATCCAATTCTCGTTCTTTCTGTCACCGCTGCTTCACTTCCACCACTGGCGTTCAACCTGTCTCACAAATAACAAAAACTCTTTACAAAGTCAACCTGGTCAAAAAATGGTATTTCTTCACGTGGTTCCATAATTTCTTCCATTGTATCAACATATAATTTACAAACGAAACCTTTTGCCAGAGTTGAAGTTACTCTCGCGCATCTACCATGCACTCATTTACCATACTTTGTGCACATCACCGAATTTGCCATCGCCCTCTTGCCGCACTTGGCACATGGATCAATTTTACTCGAGTATCTCACCTTTCGAACCACATACCATTACCTTGGATTTCTTGAGGTTCACCTTCAGCCGCTTGGTTTCAAACGCCTCATTCCATTTCAAAACTTCTCTTTTAAATTCTCTTTACTTTTACTACATAAAACAAAGTCATCTGCATGTAAAATTTCATTCATCAATCCTTCTCTTGCATTTTCTGAGATTACATCTACTGCAATTGCAAAAAGCAGTGGCGACAACACAGATCCTTGATGTACACCGACTTGTACAACAAATTCTTCAGATAACTTAGATCCCACTCGAACTTTCGTTTTTGTCCTGTGATAGAGGCTCATCACCGCGCATACAATTACTTCTGATAAACCTTTCTTTCTCATCGCCCACTCCATCACCTTTCTTGGAACTCTTATCAAATGCTTCTTAATATCCACAAAACACACGTACAACTTTTTCTTCTTATCCCTATACAGTGCTTCCTCGATTATCTTTACCTCGTTTAACCGGCATTCAATTATCCTTTCGCTCTATTTTGCTACATTTCAAAATTAGATTGCTTTTTACTAGATGTTGCAGGAATAGTTTCCTGGAAACTTTACGGTAAATCCCGCTAAAAAGATAAAATACTGTATTTTCGACGAATTTTCTGTAGAAGAAAACGCAATTAGTTCAGAGAGAGGGATGAATAGCGATTTCGTAGAACAATTTGCCGCACTAAACATTGAATTGACGATCTCTGATATTGATGGCTGGTTTCATGCTGATGGGCCAGGTTATGAATATTTGGATGAGCAGGAAATAATTGATCGTGGTTCAGTAGCAGAAGAAAACGAATGCGATGAAGAGGATGCAGACGAGAATACACAACATTCAACGCAAAAAGCACAAAGCTCTTTTTCTAGTGCAGAGGCAATGCAAATGTTTGACCATTGCCTAAAGCGGCTCGGTATTCAGCCGGATGCAACAGTTTCAAACACTTCCACATTGGTACGACTTCGCGAGTTTGCTGCTAAAAAACGCGAATCTTCCCACAAACAATCTAAAATTAATTCCTATTTTAGTAGATCTAGTGTTGCAAGTGATAGTTAAGCGGGAAATTTCTTAGAATATTGTAATGTTGAACTTCTATCACTTTTTAAACTATGAATGTGTTGCGTTTTTGTTCCCTTGACTTAAAGGTTAAGAATTCAGTTATCCGGTGTTTTGCTTATCCGTTTAGCTTTTTGAAAGTATTATCCCAACTAGACCGGATAATCGAGGAAGCACTGTATTTCTCTTGAATTCTTCGCACTACAAACAATGCGTCTGTCGTTCCTCTTCCAGGCATAAAACCAAACTGCATTGAATCAATATTTACAAATTCTCGAATCCTTCTTTCCAGCACTCTTTCAATGATCTCCATGGCATGATCTGACAGCTTTACTTGTCTGTAAGTATTGCAATTTTACTCCTCTGTAAGTATTGCAGCTTTATTCTTCTGTAAGCAGAGTATTTTGAAAAAGTAAAGTGTTTTTTGGAAAACAACTTTTTGAAACCAAGAATTATATCCATTTTGAACTCCACACGGACACGAAAACCTTTTTGTGTTTCCATTTTTGCTACTGTCATGCCGTTTTGGGGAGCCATCGCCCTTTATCCTTCTCCTAAACACGTCATTGCCGATCATAACAGTCAACATCAAAAACTGTCTGATCGGAAATATTTAGTGCAAGCAAAACTAAACTCTTAAGGCGATGTCCGTAGACCCCCACTAATGTTTAGCACTTTTTTCCTTCACTTGATATTACTCTATTACGCATGATTCGCGTTCTTGCAGTGTAGAGTATCCCTCTTGCAATGCAACGGCCCCGATGACATAACATTGGCTAAAAACCCACCAATGTACTTAAGCTGGGTTTTTGTATCCTTGAATAAGATGTTTCACTATAATTATATCTGCTTCGTAGATTTCAAACAGCAAATTGAACAAAAGGTCAGAAAAGTCAATTGGAAAATATGGTAACTACAAAGCAAGTATGGTCTTTTGGATTCGTCATATGCGTAGGGTGTGTTGTTGTTGTTGTTACCCGACCCCTTCCGAGGGATGGGAGCATGGCGGAAGACCATGGAGCCCCAGAAGCCGAGCAACTTCCCAGGGTCTGGACCACAGGTCGTAGAGAGACAGAGAGTTGCCAAAGAGTGAGCGGCGCAAAGAGTCCGTAGCTGGACAGTGCAGAATGAGATGAGAGGTGTCCAGGGACGGGTGTCCACAGCCGCTGCAGGAAGGATTCTCGATTCTGCCAATCCTAGAGAGATAAGAACTTGACAGTAGGCTGTTTCCGTTGCAGCAAAGACGAGAGAGGACACAGCGAGCATGACGAGGGAGCACAAGTTCCTCGGTGGTAATCGAGGGAACCTGTGTGTCGAAGAACTTTGATGAGACAGTACGCCTCCAGTCCGAGATAAGACGAGAGTGGATACGAGAGATAAAAGGAGAGAGACTACAAGGGATTGCGGAGGGCGCAAGTAGCGCTCCCCGTCTGGCCAGCTCATCAGCCACGTCGTTTCCCGGTAGAAACGAGTAGTAGCATTGTAGCCTGATAGAACAGGAGGAGAGAGCAGACAGTTCCTGCCAGATCTGCCACAGAGTTTGAGGTTAGTGAAAAGATGGAGGAGAGAACAGGGTGGCGAGGACTGAACGAGAGTCAGATAAAAGAAGAGAAGAGAAATGGCAGACTTGTTGGTGCTGCCGAGACCAGCAAAGAGCGTGCAGAATGGCGCAGGCTTCAGCAGAAAAACTTGAGCATACTGGGCCTGCTGAAAAGAAAAGAGTGGTCTCAGTGCCACAAAAAGAGCAGTTGGCAAGTACGCCGCAGCCGCCCTTGCCAAAAAGAAAAGGAACAGAGCCGTCTGTGCAGAATACCAGATCGTGAAGGGGGAGAGAGTCAAGATGGGCGAGAGAAATGGGGATCAGAGCGGGAGCATGGAGTGGAAAGGGTGGACTCCACGGTGAAGGAAGGCAGATTCCAAGGAGAGGGAGGACAAGCAAGGAGAGCCTCCCTAGAAGAGGTAGAAGGAAGCATGAGCGAGTGAGTGGACGCAAAAGCTCTCCAGGACGATCTGCAGAGTCTTGGTTTCACCCCAAGTCTGGCCAAACCTGAAAAAAAGGAGGTTGGGAGACGAAGGGCCCGCTCATGAGATAAAACAGTGAAATGAGTCAGGGTGACTCGTAGGGGAGGTAAAGAAGCCTCGAAGAAGTTCTGCACCAATCAACAGCCGCCTTAACGTGGTGGTGCGGTCCCCGACCCTGTTTGGATTAGGTCGAAATTGCTGTTGGCCTTCCCGAGGGTCCCAGTTACCCCGGGCGTAGCGCCTCAGTCACTGTGACAGGAGGACAAAGACGAAGAAACAAAAAAGAGAACAATCGTCCTAAAATTACCTTCTCAAACACACACTGTGCATATTCAATTTTTTCAGAACTGAAAAGTGATTGCCCTTATTTTTACGATTTCTGTAGTTTTGGTCTCTACAGTTCCAAATTTCTTAGCCAGTTCACTGTCCGGAAACATGTCGCTGTCTATTTTTGAAAATCCATCCCAGAGTGGCTTGTTGTTTTTCGACTGAACATTACAAAAGTGGCCTCCACATAAATAACTTTATCTATTTTATTTCGTCGTTTTTCAAAAACCTGGTAATCCTCGGAACCTCACAGGCAGCTGCATAAATCTTCCTGTGATTGTCTGAGATAATATGTTTCGTTACATTGTTTTTTCCACCTTAAGCTACATTATAGTGCCTACACAACAAGAACAGCATTTAATAAACTTGCTCCTTTATGCAAGGGTGGGTTTTAGGTGAGGCAAGTGAGGCAGTTACCTCAGGCCCATCTCATGGAGAATAGGCCTCCTCCAGACAAGTTCAATAAGCTGCTTTTTGGCTATGCAAAATAGTGCCAGTCTTCAAAAAAAAGGTTTGCACCAATATCTGCTGTACCGCAACTCTAATTTTGAACTACACAATGTATTTTGAGCCAACAAAATAGAGATAATTTCCAAAAAAAGATAAAAGGTCATCCCTGTAATTTTAGGGTCGAAACCCTAGTTTGCAACAAGTGTTCCTAATCCAGACCCTTGAAACAATCTCCAAATGAATGAAAAAACAGAGGTCATTAATAAGTCCTCGGCCAATAGAGGGTCCCTTATGAAATTTTGCCTCAGGCCTCTAAAATCCTCAATCCGCCACTGCCTTTACGACTCCTAGAAATAAATAGGTAAACATTCAGCCACTCCGGTTTAAATTTGCTGATCTACTTCTTTTGAATAGCTACCGGTAACTGATTTATTGACGTTTTATTCAGCTGATTCTCTCTAACGCGCTCTTCTCCGAAAGAAGCCTTTTTAAAAAACAAGAACCACAATTTATAGAACTCAGGGGTGAAGTTGGCGCCGAAACTTAGGGCTATTGTTGCGTCTCAATGGTTAGCAATGAATCCTCATTGGGTAAAAAACGAAACCAATAGTTTTGACAACACGGTGTACAAAGCCAAAAGATATACAAAAAAGTCTATCGAGAATAATATAAAATAGCTTTAAAGCTAAACGTTTTTTTGCAAAATGGAAATTTTTTAGCAAAACCGGTAGATTTTTTGTTATATCGGAAGATCGGGAAACTTGACAGGCCTGTTGGTGATGCAATACTTTTTTCTCTTTTACCCTGTAAGACCCAAGAGGTGGTATCATGGAACAAAAATTTTTTCAGCCCTCAGCTTGAATTATAATACATATAAATAAAATTGGTAAAAGTTTTGAAAAAATCCAATTCCAATCTATTTGAGAGAGGAACAAGCACCTCCTTTTGGTCGTAATAGGTTTAGTTTTCGTAAATTTTCCAATTACTTAATTTCTAACTTTGTTTTACATTTATGTCTATACCTTAACAATTACGGAAAAGTTGGCATTTGCAAAATAAAGCTGAATTACATCTTTTTTTAATATGCATCTTTTTACCTGGTTGTTACCCTTCCAAAAAAACTAAAACGAAGTTTTAAAAAAGGGAATTTGTGATAAACTAGGCCTACAACAATTTGGCAGCTTTAGTGCCTGGCATTGAGAAAGAAAGCATGACTAACGACCGAGAATAAGTTGCATAAAAAAGGCAGTGGCTGTTGTTTAAGAAAGAAATTGGCTGTGAGAGGTCGTTTTTATCAAATTTTATCAGTAATGATTTTCAGAAAACAGACTGTAATTGATCTGCTTTGTTTGCTGAGTTGAATAAAGAAATACAGTGGAATTCGGTTAATAAATCCAGCCGCTTATTACATCCAATTTGCTTGGAACGGAATCGTCCCAATCCTTTCCCGTTATAAAAACTTCGGTTAATAAATCCAAGCGCCGCTTAATACATCCAGTTTACGTGCTTTATGCAGTCAAATTTTTCTTCATTATGTACTAATAAGTACAATATTGCAAAGTGACGAAACAATATTGGATTATCAGTTTCGTATGGACAAGTACGTACATGTCCTTGTGTACTGGTAGGCCTAATCAAGCAGACTAATTGAACACCAGTCGTAGGAGTTGTGCAGTTATTGTTGCAACTGAAGCGGTTTTATGAGATTTAACTTAAAGAAAAGTTTTCTGGATCCATTGCAGAATGAATAGATCAAGAAAACATGATAAAACAGCAGAAGAAAAGCTAGAGTTGCTCAATCGCTGCAAAACGTTTACCTTCATGAGTCAGCGTGAAGCAGCTGATCGACTCGGAATTAGTAGAGGATGCTTTTTGTGCATTTTAGAAAACGCCGTTTATTAAAGCCGCCGCGTATCAAATCCAAAACCGGCTGTCCCGAGGTGGATTTATTAACCGAATTCCACTGTAGTGCAGGGAAAATTCTGTCCGTCGGCCAGAGGCAAATAAATTAAAGGATTCATTGCCGTCGAGAGTTGTATCCGTAGCACCAGCTTATCATGAATTGATTGTTTCTTATTTGTTCTCTTTCCCCATTTACCGGCCCTCTTATTTTGAGACCCAACTAAAGCTTCACAGAGTGTAAACTGTTTGAGTAGTCTAGAAAATGTTTTATGTCACAAACAATCCGCCAATTATATAACAATCGCTGGTAAAATAACCTAAGTCTATTCAGCAGTCGACTGCAATATTGCCAGCCACTGCAAAAAAATGCGGCCAAATAATTGAAACATAAAAATTCTTTTTTGTTCGTTTATTGTTTAATTAATGACTGAACGTTTACTTTATTGCAGTTTTTGATACAAGTTTTTGCCGGTCGAAAACAGGTCAATTGGCCAAAATGCCGCTAACAAAACAAAAACAGCAGGCCTACAGTATGTGCTAAGGTATAGCAAAGAGTGGTTAAAAATCCATTTTGCAGAGATTGGATGGGAGAGTTACTAGCTAAGGCATTTTGCAAAGTATGTTGCTAGCCAATTGAATCAAAATAGAATAGCATCAAGCAGCCCATTTTAAGAATTAACCACTTCAATTATCTCCTGCATTGTAAAACATCTGAATTTCAAAGCTTAAGTTGGATAAGTAATTGAAAAGTATTTGCGATCTGATTCTTCCTAAAGTAATAAAATAAAAAGTACCTACGTATAAAGCTTTTCGTGCGTCTTAAATGAAGTTTTTGGCGAAACGTCGATGTTTATCATGAAAACTGTTTTAATAGATGTCAAAGATCCAATATCTGATGTGTCAACTGATATTTTCAAAATAGAATTTCAATGGCTGCTACAGCACCGCTTCTGCTTTGTTGATATGGCAGGTGTTTAGTTCGAAACCTCGCTTTGGAATCTCGTCTTACATTGTCAAACCACGTCACGTTTTCAAGCAGATACTATCAACTGCCTACTCGGTTTCACCGCGAGCAATCAGCGTTTTATACCTTTACTGTTTGCGGCGCACTGAGCACTGCAGTATCAAAGACCTGGACAATTTAAAGGCTTTTTATTCGTACTTGTGTTGGGTTGAGAAATGGCGGCGGACGAATATTTCTGCTATCTAGTTAAATTGAATAAATTTCTGTTATTTTTTGCCGTTTCAAAATTTTGTTTCATTTTGTCGGTATCTAAGAATCAAAACAGTGGCGAAACTTATCATTGATGCAGCGGCAAACACATCCCACGCATTATGTTTTTAGGCTTAATTCAGCAATTATGACAATGTAATGGGAGCCAATCCATTTTACCATTGGCAAAGATAACACGATCTGTCCTATTCACTCCCTACTCCAATGCAAAAGTTCTTAGAACTCTTTCGCGAATGAGCTTATCGAGACAAATATACGTGATCAAATGCAAAGTAAGATGGGGCATTTCATGTCAAATGTAGGCTACATAAATTTGGATCGATGTTGACATCAATCTCTCAGATTTTGATAATTTTTGGTGTGTAGGTTTGCATTAGTGAAAAAACAAGATGTGCAAAATTTTACGCCAATGGGTCTTGTTTTTGTCATGAAATATAGCTTTAAAAGAAATTGCAAATTTTGTGCCTCTTGTGTCACACCGAAAGATGTAAGTAAAACGTGGAAAAAACAGATATGTTCTTCAGCGGCTACTGAACTAGCAGAAAGTGAAATCATAAAAAGGTAACGATCACCCTGATGGTATGTTTGAAATGCGCTAAATTGAGCTTCCATAATTTTGATCTCTTACGACTAATCAAAGACGCTTGATCCGGTAGGCTATATATCAGCTCTGTTTTTGTACTACATGTTACATTCTAGGTAGTTTGCTTTACCATATTGTTAGATAAAGAAACTCAACATCAGCACTTTTACATTTTCTATAATGCCAGAAGAGTGCCAACAAATAGCTTAGCCTTGTTTTTCCTGCTTACGTTTCGATTTTTGTGGTTTTTGCTTAAGTTTTGCTGCAAGTCAATTTTCATATAGTATTTAATTCATTAAAAGTGAGCAATATGGCTAGCGGTATTACCTTTTTTTTTGTATTGTTCATATTTATCCTCCATTCACGAGAAAGTGAATTGTATCACTATAATTTGGACGGGAAGTCCGCACTCGCTTGGGAGTTGCCATTTCCGAGATGTCTGGGCCACCTGTCTTCCACATAAAGGCGGGGGCGTCCCGTTAAGTGCCTTGCCCAAGGGCACAACAAGCGAACTTGCCGGCTTGTTCTCCACAATCTCCCATAAATGCCGAGCGCCAAGCAGGGACGCTGTGGATACCATTTTTTTAAGTCTTTTGGTATGACTCGACAAGGAGAATGAACCCCTAGTCTAAATATAGCAAGCATTCCTCGTATGTCGAGTGTAACGATATTTCAATCAGATCACTTCGTTCTTTCGACAAATTTTCTATTCAAATTTAACGTTTCGCTCCCCTTAGTTACCGGGGAGCTTCTTCAGAACACGGTAGATGTAAATAATGTGACATACAAACTGTACAACATAAAATTACAAAGACTACCTGTATTACTAAACACTAAAAATTATTTATCAACAGGGCAGGCAATCACGTAATAACAAAAACATTGTTACATCACAGATACAGGAGTGGCCAAGTGAAAAGTGTAGTGAGAAACATAAGACATTACTTATTGGAGACGAACACACTATAAACAGTCGGAAAATTCGCACCATCATTGCGATTAATAACATTACATGAACAAGCCTTTTGATTTATCAAAAAACTTTCCGCAACGCGACGTCTGTATGCATGTGATTCTGACTTCAGAATTTTGACATTATCTAATGTTAATGAACATTAGATAATGTCAAAATTCGATATTGTCAACATTAGATAATGTCAAAATTCTGAAGTCAGAATCACATGCATACAGACGTCGCGTTGCGGAAAGTTTTTTGATAAATCAAAAGGCTTGTTCATGTAATGTTATTAATCGCAATGATGGTGCGAATTTTCCGACTGTTTATAGTGTGTTCGTCTCCAATAAGTAATGTCTTATGTTTCTCACTACACTTTTCACTTGGCCACTCCTGTATCTGTGATGTAACAATGTTTTTGTTATTACGTGATTGCCTGCCCTGTTGATAAATAATTTTTAGTGTTTAGTAATACAGGTAGTCTTTGTAATTTTATGTTGTACAGTTTGTATGTCACATTATTTACATCTACCGTGTTCTGAAGAAGCTCCCCGGTAACTAAGGGGAGCGAAACGTTAAATTTGAATAGAAAATTTGTCGAAAGAACGAAGTGATCTGATTGAAATAAAGAACCCCTAGTCTACCGACTGCGAAGCAGACGCTCTAAATGGGTGGTACATTTTTTATAATCGTTATTGTTTTCAAATTTCTTTTAACTACAGCTTACCACAGCTTTTAACTACTTCAATATAATTACCAAGGCTTACAAATTACCCAGTTGTATTCATAATTGCATCAACCTAATACTTTTGTAATTTTGATCAGCTATTGTTATGCAATATGGATGGTAAAAGCACCAGTATGTTTGCTTATAATAGTTTTAGTTTCGTTGCTACTGCTTCGAGTGGTTTTAGCTAAAAAAGGTCGCATTTTTATCTATTATCTTTACTCGAACAGTTTGTTTATTTATTTTTTTGAGATTTTTGAAAATATTCTGGAAATTTTTTGATGTTAGCCTACCCATATTATTAATAGAGCTTTCAAATAGGCGATTTCCAAACTTTCGTTTTTCTATATTGATTAAGCATTATTTTTGTAGTAGTACTGATGGTAAAAAACCTGCTATTTATGTTGCTACTGCCTGTGACAAATTGTATGATTTTCACATGAAAAAAACTGATTTTTTACCGTTTATCTATTACCTAAACAGGTTCACTGTCTAGAAACATTTTGGAATTCTTCATGTATGTTAAATGCTTTTTGGTAATTTTTAACTATCATTTTGCCACTATGTGTAAGCTTGTTGCATTACTATATTTAAGTATTTTTCCATAGAATATTCATTCAGTTTTCTATTTCTATTTGAACTGAGGTCTCTTAGGAACCAGATGACTGTGAAATTAACTGACTTTATAACACCTTGGTGTTGTACTCTGCAGTGTCAAAAGTTTATCAGTCAGGATATTTCTACGACTGTGACTCAAAGTGTTAAATTGCAATTTGTGGTTATGAAGCTAGTAATCTAGTCAAGTAAAAAAATTGCCAACAGTCTACTGTTTATTAAGGAGAGCAATATTTGACAGATATTATTGCAATAATCGTACAAATAACAAATTTAACGTTTTTCGTTTATTTTTCTTAAATCTAGCTGTTTTTGTGTTAAACTTAAGGCAACAGAGGTTTCATGCAGCGCGATTGCCTTTCGAGTTTGTTAGAAATACGTTGTTTATTTGAACAAAAAGTGGTATTGGTCTTCAGACTACAATTGGTAGATAGTTATTCGCAATTGAATTTGAAAGGTCTTATCCGAGTTTGGAAAAGACAGATCTTTTGAGCAATACACTAAGCGGCCTCAATTTTATTATATGATTATTGAGTGCTGAGTTAAACTTCTACAACGCAACAGCTTGTCTGCCTGCTTTCGGCCATAACACATCGATTTAAGAGGTGTCTTTAAAATAGTGATGAATTAGACAACAAACGCATTTCAAACAAAAATCTGTGGAAAGAGTAGTTGCATTTAACTTGCTTATCGAATGATACTTCGCGTAGGCATACTGGCTTAACATCGGCATGTTTTCTCTCTACTTTCCCAAACCCCAGGTTCATTAACTTTACCTTCATACACCAATTCGATTCAAGCTGCTGATCTCTTTCGTTTAGAAGTAGACCAATACGTAAATAACAAACAAACACTACCGTTGTAAACAAGTAGAAATATTGGCTTGCCTCAAGTTTTGAAGTTTAACAAAAAGACCTTTAAAATGACGCTTAGTTTTGCACACCTACTAAGGTCGATCTATTTACAGTAATCACAAAAAAATCAAAACCCCTACATTTTCCTCCTAAAAACTTAAAGGTCCAAATGGTCGCAAGCAGCAAAATTTTTCAACCACTTATTTATATGAAAAAAACATCCAAACTATTTTTATTTATTTTTTACGTCGGTAAAACTTTTGATGCTAGCGGTTATTTGAACTCCTGCATTTCAGCAGAAAATGTATTTTATGCAAGCAACGGATAAATTTATTTTTAAAAAATACTTGCTGACAACGTACAGGTAGTTTTTCCGGATTTGGGTGGTCCAACAACAGCTACATGAATAGGAACAACCGGTTTAACATCCATCTGAGTGAAAGCATATCGAATCGGATCAGCTATAAACTTTTCACGCGTATCAAGAGATGATAAATAATAAACATAGTTATGATAAACCACAGGATACAACGGTGTATCGCTGCTCCTAAAAGGAGATATGACATCACCATTGAAAAGCTGAAATAAAAAGAATTACAACGTCAGAATTAAGCAGTCTACCTCTGTGATAATTGGGTAGTAGTTGGAAACAATGGCTGATTTTCCAAATTTGGCTTTACGTCGTACACAACACGACGCGATGGCGTAGTGGTTAGAGCGTCCGCTTCGCAGTCGGTAGACCTGGGGTTCAATCCCTTGTCGAGTCATACCAAAAGACTTTAAAAAATGGTATCCACAGCGTCCCTGCTTGGCGCTCGGCTTTTATGGGAGATTGTGGAGAACAAGCCGGCAAGTTCGCTTGTTGTGTCCCTGGGCAAGGCACTTAACGGGACGCCCCACCTTTATGTGGAAGACAGGTAACCCGGAAATGGCAACTCCCAAGCGAGTGCGGACTTACTGTCCAAAACATAGCGGATACTTCGCTTTCTCGTGAATGGAGGATAAATGTGGCAAATTAAAAAAAATAAAAACAAAAAAAAATAAAATAGAATTTCAAAAACATTTTGTTTTCTATACTTACTAATTTACATCAATTACAGGAATAATGAGCATCTATTACTAACATTTATGTGAATTTCAATGTTTCTTTGAGCAGACGGCGGCTTAACCTTTGCGTTTAGCCATGGCCCATGCGCAGAACAGAGCACAAAAATTAAATCAGCATTGCAAGAACGCATAAAAATCGCAGTGTTGCGATACCCAACTAATACTAAATTTTCTTGATACGCACCTTGACGGGATCCCACTTAGCACAAGAAGTTAGTTGCTTATATCCAGAAGAGAGCAACTTGTAAGCAATATTCTCACTAACAGGATAAACTCGTTCAAACAGGTTATCTCTATTCTCAAAATACGAACGAAGCTGTCGTTGTATCAAGTAAGAAACAATGTGAGGTTTTCTTTTGCTAGATATTTCCACACATGGGATCAAGCCTTCCTCCAATTGCTCTTGCACGATCTACAAAGTCATTCAACATTATCCAATACTCTGTTGGTAAAAAAGGGGAGTTAAACTCACACTTTTTGTTTTGCGTAGAAGTGTGGCATACACTAATAATCCAAAAAAGCTATTCAACGAAAAAAATTAGTAATTAAAAGTAACTACCTAGAGCAACTTTTGTTGGAGCAAAAAAGTGACAAGTGGCTTTGCTTTTAATGAAAATTGCTGTACAAAGTTGCATTTGTGCGCAAGCACGTCACACCACAGTATAAGGCAGAATTAGAAAAACAATTGCTGTAGAAGTTGATCTCCGAAAGAAAAGGTTTAACTATAAAGTGCAACAAACAGTTGGCTTTAATTTACTTTAAATTAAACTGCATCTTAAAATAACAGAAAGACAAATAAACATGTATATAATAAACATAATCGAACTAGAGATATTTAGTTTAAACTGTAGTTGCAAACAAATAAAACTGCAGAACACCGTAACTGTTCAACCAACTAAATCGATGACTAGTAATCACATTAAAAAAAATTAAGTTCGCAATTTAGATGTAGCTGCAGACAAATTGCACAACACAAGCTCAAATACATATCTAATAGGAAGCTGTGGTATTGATGTACTAGGTTCAAAAGTATTACAGTCTTCAACCCGTAAAATTAAAAAAATTATTTGCGCGCACAAAATATTTAAAAAATATTGTTGATCTCCAAAAAAAAGTCTTAAAGTCCAATGTTTGGTAAAGACAGCATTTAAAAAAGCAAAAAGTTACAAAATTCCTAACACCTCAAAAGTCTTCTTACAAAAGATTTTAATATTTGAAAATCTGCTTGAAGCTGTCAAAGAGTTGCAAGTTTGACCAGCCTCACGCAAATATTTTTGCTACTGCCCAAACAATTAATAAACTAGAAAAGTGTCGGGAGTATCAAAAATCATCCCAAAAGCAAACAGCAATTGCGACTCAATACAATGGTGCCAGAGACCGCACTATCATGTTGAGGTTGCTGTCGTCTGGTGCAATATCGGCTAACTCTTTTTCTCTCCCATAAATCTTCCACTTGAAGCAGCTTTGCCATTACTACCGGCCACCTTGACTAATTTTACTCTGTCCATCTATTGGCTGGCTGTTTGCCTACTATCCTTCTTCTGTATCTAAGGATTAGTAAGGCAAAAAAGTGAAATAAAAGCTTACCAGAAATTCCTAGCGAGACTTTGCATCTACCAATCTATGCTCTCTTTTTCCTCTCCTAAGAAGTTTTGCTTATCTATTTCTCTTCTCTTTATACCTTTCTTCAGCGTTGATCTCACCCTTTCCATTTCATGGTCTCGCCTTTTAAGTCAAGCAGCAGCGCTTACCCAACGTGATTCTCTTGCAAATCACAATCTTGTAATCACATATTCCAAACCATAATCTTGTAATCACATTCCAATCACAATCTTGTCTCTTCCAAATCACAATATTGTGATTTGGAAGAGAGTCACGATGGGCAAGAGCTGCTGCTTGACTTTAAAGGTAAGTCAAAGCGAGATCATGGAGAGAAAAAGTGAACTCTACGCTGAAGAAAGGTATAGAGAGAAGAGGGGTAAGTAATTAAGTGATCGCTATGTCTTCTTATTTTTTTTGCCAAGAAAAGCGCAGGTGTTCTCGACAATTGCTCACTTCGTGGAAGTGAAGTACTTTAAGCATTCATGCTTCTCTGCTGTGTACACCTTTCTGTAAACTCTCTCCAGATTTCTGCAATAACAACAAGTCTACCAAAGCTATTCTCTTCTCATAGACTTTAGCTCTCTTACACCCCCTGAAATATCTAGCAGGAAATCTCCACCTTCCCCTTTTTCCACTTTTCCAAGGTGGCATTGGGCTCAACGTCATTCATTCCTTCCGGTAAACGGCAGTTACGATGAGTTAGCCAGATGGGGAGCACTGCTTCAGCCATCCGCAGTCCCATACAACCTCTCTCCTCTTTGCTAATCTACTCTCAACTACTGGAGGCGTACTGTCATCTCTAATCTTTTCGACACACATCTTCTCTCATCTTTTACCGAAGAAGTTGAGCTTGCTCTCCAAGCTCACTGTGTCCTCTCCAGCCTTAAAGTGGATATACACAGTATACATTTTTGTCCGGTTTTGCATTTTTTTCATGCATTTTTTGTTCAGAAATTGTCATATGCTTGAATATTTTTATGATGTTGCACAGTATACCTTGTTGTCAAAACATCCAGTTTCGTTGGCAAAGTACGTACTACGTACGTCTTTCTCCCCAAAAAAGTATACGCTTTTGGTAGTACTTTGCGGACAATATCGGATGTTCAGACAACACAAAAGCTACTGTAAAAAACGATGTACATATCAAGTTGAACAACAATTTTCGTACAAAAATACGTGAGAGCAAAGCACCAACAAAATTTAAACAAAAAGGTAAACTGCATCCACCTATAGCTGCAACAAACACATCATTTTTTTGAATGCTTCTCTTTACAGAAATAAAAATTTTCTACTCAGCGCCTAAAATTACAGGTTAGGAATACTTCTCATCTCATTCTACCCTGCTTTGCCGGGGGGCCCTACTCATTACGCCGAACTCTTTTGGCCTCCCTCATCTCACTTCTCTTCTCTGAGGCGTCTCTACTTCCCCTACGAGTCGCCCTGACTCATTTTGCCCAGTTTTCTTATGTGCCTACCCTTCGTCTCCTAACCTCCTTTCTCATTTCAGGTTTAACCAGACTTGGAGTGAAACCAAGGCTCTCCAGATTCTCCAGGAAAGCGTTTGTGTCCACTCACCCGCTTATGGTTTCTCCTATTTCTTCCAGGGAGGTTCTTTGCTTGCTCTCACTCTCCTCCTCGGAACCTGCCTTCCTTCACTGTGGAGTCCACCCTTTCCTACCCATGCTCCGGCTTTGATTCTCCTCTCTCTCGCCAAGCAGCGGCTCTAGCTCACCTTCACTCTATCCCACCTCACGATCGCGTCATCTGGACAGGTAAGTTTGTTCCATTTCCTTTTGGAAAGAGCCGCTCGGGTACCCTTGTCAACTGCTCACTTTGTGGCACTGAGGCCACCCCTTCCTTTTTGGTAGACCCAGTTACAGCTTTTCCGCTGAATCCTGAGCCATTTTGCAAGTTCTCCGCTGGTCTCGGCAGCGCCAACAAGTCTGTTATTTCTTTTCTCTTCTCCTCTCATACTCTCGCTCTGTCCTCTCCTTCGTCTTTCCTTTTACCGCTAACTCTCTGACAAATCTGGCAGGAACTGTGTTCTTTGATCCCTTACTATCAAGCTACAATGGGTCTCAGGTACTCACTTCTTTGAGCCAACAACGCGTTTCATGAGTTGGTTAAACAGGATACCCTACTTCTACCCTCTACAATCCCTTGTAGTCTCTCTACTTTTATCTTTCCTATCCAGTATTCTCTTTTCTCGGATACCAGGCGTACTGTCTCATCAAAATTCTTCAACATACAGGTTTCTCAGTGTCCACTGAGAAACTTGCGCTTCCTCATCACGCTCGCTGTGCCCTCTCTCGTCTTGCTGTTGTTTACCCGACCCCTTCCGAGGGATGGGAGCATGGCGGAAGACCATGGAGCCCCAGAAGCCGAGCAACTCTCCAGGGTCTGGACCAGAGATTGTAAAAAGACAGAGAGTCGCCAAAGAGTGAGCGGCGCAAAGAGTCCGTAGCTGGACAGTGCAGAATGAGATGAGAGGTGTCCAGGGACGGGTGTCCACAGCCGCTGCAGGAAGGATTCTCGATTCTGCCAATCCTAGAGAGATAAGAACTTGACAGTAGGCTGTTTCCGTTGCAGCAAAGACGAGAGAGAACACAGCGAGCATGACGAGGGAGCACAAGTTCCTCGGTGGCAATCGAGGGAACCTGTGTGTCGAAGAACTTTGATGAGACAGTACGCCTCCAGTCCGAGATAAGACGAGAGTGGATACGAGAGATAAAAGGAGAGAGACTACAAGGGATTGCGGAGGGCGCAAGTAGCGCTCCCCGTCTGGCCAGCTCATCAGCCATGTCGTTTCCCGGTAGAAACGAGTAGTAGCATTGTAGCCTGATAGAACAGGAGGAGAGAGCAGACAGTTCCTGCCAGATCTGCCACAGAGTTTGAGGTTAGTGAAAAGATGGAGGAGAAAACAGGGTGGCGAGGACTGAACGAGAGTCAGATAAAAGAAGAGAAGAGAAATGGCAGACTTGTTGGTGCTGCCGAGACCAGCAAAGAGCGTGCAGAATGGCGCAGGCTTCAGCAGAAAAACTTGAGCATACTGGACCTGCTGAAAAGGAAAAAGTGGTCTCAGTGCCACAGAGAGAGCAGTTGGCAAGTACGCTGGAGCCGCCCTTGCCAAAAAGAAAAGGAACAGAGCCGTCTGTGCAGAATACCAGATCGTGAAGGGAGGAGAGAGTCAAGATGGGCGAGAGCCGCACCTTGGCGAGAGAGGAGGATCAGAGCGAGAGCATGGAGTGGAAAGGGTGGACTTCACCGTGAAGGAAGGCAGATTCCAAGGAGGACAGGGAGGGCAAGCAAGGAGAGCCTCCCTAAAAGAGGTAGAAGGAAGCATGAGCGCGTGAGTGGACGCAAAAGCTCTCCAGGACGATCTGCAGAGTCTTGGTTTCACTCCTAGTCTGGCCAAACCTGAAATACTAAAAGAGGTTGGGAGACGAAGGACCCGCTCATAAGAAAAAAGAGTGAAATGAGTCAGGGTGACTCGTAGGGGAGGTAAAGAAGCCTCCGAGAGAAGTAGACGGATAGAGGAGGACGAGAGGCAGCCGGTGATGGCGCGACTGGCCGCTCGGTGGAGGCGTTCCAATTTGGTGATATTGGTAGCGCTTAAGAAAGGAAACCATCCGGGTTAAGCGTAAGTGAGAACGGACCGAAGAAAAGATTTATACAGAACAGAGAGGGACTCCTTAGAGGGGCCCCATGAGGAAGCAGAGATACAGCGTAATGCCTTGAGACGTGGAAAGAACTTGGCCTTCAGCGAACATACATGTTTAGAAGAGGAAAGAGTGCGGTCGAAGGTGACCCCAAGAAAAGTTGGAGTGGGATTGAAATGGAGGCAGGAGCCAAGTAGGAGGAAGTGGGGCTGGAGGTTAGCTTGGTGGGGATCCACTGAGAAGAAGGAGGCCTCACATTTGCTCTGAGTGAGAGGAAGACACCAGTGCTTAGACCAGCGCTCCAATCGAAACAGAGCTCCTTGTGTGGCCTCCACCGCAGTGGGGACCGAGGGGGAGGAGGACCAAATGGCCAGATCGTCAACGTAAAGAGAGCACCTGACGGAAGAAGGCAGAGAAGCAGGAAGATCATTAATGAATAGAGGGAGAAGTACAGGGCAAAGAACGGATCCATGCGGAACATCTCGACGGACTCGAAAGGAGCGGCTTTTGTGATTTTGATAAACCACACAAGCGCGCCTATCAGAAAGAAAAAATTGAGTCCATCGAGCAAAGCAAGGAGGGAGACCAGCGGAAATCAGTTTGTGGAAAAGGGCGGGATGCCAGACAGTGTCAAAAACTTTCGAGAAATCGATAGTATATAGGATCGTCCAAGAGCCCGACCTGGGTTTGTTAAACCCATCCGAAATGGACTGAGCAAGGAACAGAATTTGATCAAGTGTAGACTGTCCAGAGCAGAAATCGGCCTGGCGGGGAGAGAGAATGGAATTAGATTCCAGAAAGAAGAGTAGACGGGATAGAATGATGCGTTTAAACAGCTTTGAGACGCAGGAGGTGAGAGAGATAGGCCGGAAGGAAGCAGGAGAGCCGAGAGGTTTTCTCATCTTGTGTATGGGAATAATGGAAGATGTCTTCCAGATGGAAGGGAAGGAATGCGAAGACCAGGAGAAATTGAAGATGTAAAGAAGAAAATCCATGCCAGAGCGAGGACGGTGCTTTAGAATAGGATAGGCAACTTTGTCTGGGCCAGAGGTTGGAGGCAGCCGCATGAAATTCAGCAAATGAGAAAGGAAAGCAAAAGGACGAGTGAGACTCCTCCGAGCACGTGGCTCGCCAGACCTCAGAGAGGTAGCCTCTGACTCTGCTGCGCAGTGCCTTTGGCTGAGAAACGGTAAAGTGGGATCTCAGGTAGACGGCATAGACCGAAGCCGATTCTCTGGGAGAAGAACAGTTAGAAAAGTCAGGAGAGGAGGAAGACGAGGAAGGAGAGCCAGCGATAGAGCGAAGGAGAGAGTGCACAGATTTAGGGTTAGACTTTGGTGAGAGAGAAGAGCAAGTCGTCTGCCATGCCTGAGTCATGGCCTTGGCGATGACTGACCAGGCGCGTCGAGAAGCGGTGATGTAAGCCTGGCGATCTTCATCACTTCTGTGAGCGGCAGTGAAAGCCTTGCGTCTTTCACTAACCGCTTCTTCCACCTCAGAAGACCACCAGGCTTTAGGAGGGCATTTGATGCGGCCGAAAAGAATGGAAGATTTGGCCGCATTCAAAGTCAAAGAGGTAAAGAGAGCAGCAGCAGAGGAAAGAGAAAGAGACGAGTATACCTCTGCTGAGGAACAGTGAAAGTCAAAATAAAAGGCAAAGCCATCCCAGCGAGCTTTCTGAAAATTGAAGGAAAGGGAACGCTCGTTGGAGCGAAAGACCGGAGAGAGAGGGACAGATAGAAGAATTGGTAGATGGTCAGAACCCAGGTCCTGTAGCACCTCCCAGGAGCAAGAAAGGGCAAGAGAGGAGGGAGCAAAGGAGATGTCAGGGGAGGAGCGATGGAGAAGAGTGGGTGTGTCAGGGTCATTGAGGGGGAGGAGGTCAGAAGAAATGACCCAGCTGAATACTTCCTCCCTGCGGGGGTCGGAAGTGACTCTTGAGTCCCAGAGGGAGTGATGGCAATTGAAGTCCACCAGAATGAAGAGATTTCTGGAGGAGAGAAGGATGGAGGGAGAAGAGGAGTCGGTTCTGCCATCCGTTGGGAAGGAGCGAATAGGGGGGCGTACACATTGAGAAATGACGGCGAGGAGGAGTTGTTAAGAGAGATGTTGATCCCTACATAATCAGAGTAGGGATCGAGCGAAGAAAGACGGAGGAGGTAGAAAGTTCAGAGAAAGATAGGCCCTGCCTGATGAAAATGACAACGCCGCCGCTAGCGTGCGTGGTATCAGAAGAGAGAATGCCAGACCGGGAGTGGGTGCAATCAGAACGCAGAGCAGAGAATCCAGGGATCCGGAAAGAGGAAGATGAGTTAAGATTGGATTCCTGAATGCAGATAAGGTCGACAGGATGCTACAAAAGAAAATGGAGTAGTTCAGTGCTCCTGGCTCGAAGACCTCCAGCATTCCATTGAAGAACCCTGAGAGAGTCAGCAGGAGGTGCAGAAGGATAGCCAGGATCGAGGGACGGTGGTGGGAAGGTAGAGGGAGAAAATATATAATGGGCAGATGGGAGATAAGAGGTTTGGAGTCGAGGGTGGGGCGAGAGTGCAGCGTTAGCATAGAGGGGGGCAGATTCCACAGTGAAGGTATACATGTCGGAGGAGTCCAAGGAGGGGGGAGTCACAGTGATTCGGCAGGGGGGACAGCTCCAAGAGTGAGAGCTGCCAAGAGCTCTGAATTGGCATCAGGAAAGTTGTGAGCACCTTAAATGGACCCATTTGAAGCAAGCGTAGCATTGCACTGCCTTGCCCCGCCAGGTCACATTTCCAGCGCACACAGAGCAAGGAAAGATAGGGCCAGGGTTGGGATGAACGTTGTCGCTCATCAAGAGAAGGAGAAAAATGAGGAGACGAAGAAGGGCAAGAGAGGCGCAGGAGAAAAGAAAAAGAGAAAAACAGGCGAACGATTTTAAAGATGCTGTGTGCTGCCCTTCTGCGGTCGTTCAGGGGGCAGCATAGCGAAAAAATAAAGGGGAGTTCCCGGGGTAACTGGGACCCTCGGGAAGGCCAACAGCCATTTCGACCCAACCCAAACGGGGCCGGGGGCCGCACCACCACGTTGGGGCGGCTGTTGATTGGTGCAGCTTTCTCGTCTTCGCTACAACGGATACAGCCTTCTTAAAAACTTTATTTCTTTAGAATTGGCCGAATCAAGAATCCTTCACGAAGCGCCTGCGATCATCCGTCCCAGCACACCTTTCATTTTATTCTGCATTATCTGGCTACGGACTCTTAGCGCTGTTCGCTCTTCCCGACTCTCAGTCTCTCTACGACCTCTGGTCCATATCCTGGGGAGTTGCCTGGCTTCTGGAGCTCCATGAGAGTTTCTACATGCCCCCGTCCCTCGGAAAGGATCAATAACAACCACTCTTTGCGGCATCTTTTTCTCTTTATACAAACTACGGTTCCGAATAAGAGAAATTACCAGACCCTTAGGACTTCATGGTCTCCCACCATGTCCCAGTCCGAAGAAGCAAATGGTTGACAACAGCAGTATTAAGTAAAAATGTACCTGCAATCTGGTAACTTCTGTTTCATAATATTCGCTTAAATCCATTTTCATTCGCTCAAAAGCATCTTCTTCAGACTCCTCATCTTCAATATCTTCTTGATCACCTTCTTCCTGTAAAATGATCAGTGACACATACAACAAGTTCATAACGCATAAGGACAAAGTTAGCAGATGTAAATTATATGTTTGATTAGCTGATGGTCAACTAGTTAAAAAACATTTCAGCTATGTGGCTAACAAACTTACATTACCACAGCCTATAAAGCTACTGGTATTGCAGTGTGCAGCAGCAGACTATACCACAATTAGGCTATATGCAGGCTACCTTCTACAAAATGGCCACCGCAAACTTGCAGATATGGGTAACCAATTTCTTTTATATGTTTTCTTTTAATGTTTAAAAGCCACTCGGCTTATCTTTTGCGTTTAGCAATAGCCCAGGCGCAGAACAGTGCACAAAAAATTAAATCAGCATTGCAAGAACGCATAAAAATCGCAGTGTTGCGATACACAACTAATACTAAATTTTCGTGATATGCACCTTGACGGGATCTCACCTGTCTTTCTCATAAAAGCGGGGACGTCCCGTTAAGTGCCTTGCCCAAGGACACAACAAGCGAACTTGCCGGCTTGTCCTCCACAACATCTCCTAAATGCCAAGCGCCAAGCAGGAAAGCTGTGAATATCATTGTTTAAAGTCTTTTGGTATGACTCGACAAGGGGATTGAACCCTAGGTCTACCGACTGCGAAGCGGACACTCTAACCACTACGCCATCGCGTCGGTTAGAGCTACCCCATCACTACGCCATCGCGCAGGTTAAAGTTTCAAATTCATTTTCATGACCCGTATGACATCAATAATGAATAAATCAAAGGTCTCGCACATGATCGCAATAGGACCGCGAGGTCCATTTTCTGACAACTAATGTGGCGAGAAACAAAGCATAAAACTAAATGGCAAACAACAAAAAATTGAACATTTGTAAGTTTTATAACAAGCGCGCTCGCCCGCACGCACACACACGCGCGCGCACACATGCACGGACGCACAATCGAAAAGCTTACCGAACATTATAGCTTCAATCACTAAAAAATTTAGATAGCAGAAATTAAACCATATCGCATTTCACTATCACTGTCATTACATCATCGCTTAAATGTCAATAGATTTAAAGACGATTGCTACCAAACGAATCACTCCGAGGACTTAATGAAATAAATGCCAAAACTAATAGGGAACTCAAAAAACAAAGCACGAATTTATTTGTTTTGCTTTAATTTGTGGTTTTTACTTAGGCCCTCCTCGGGATGGCAGCCAGGCGGAAAATCATGAAGCCCAAGAGCAGAGCAAAGTGTTTTAAATTGGCTGGACACAAGCGCTGCACAAAAGATTCTCTATTCAAAATCGGAAAAAGCGAGCATAACGAGCAAACACAAGTTGTTCAGTGGAGACTGAGGGACTTCTTTGACGAAGAATGTAGAGAAAGTAGCACGCCTCCAGTTCAAAAAAGATGAGTGAATACGAGAAAAAAGAGAAGAGAGGTAGTAAAAGATGGTGCATGGCTGATGAAGATCACCCCGTCTGGCTAGCTTAGCGGACGTGTCATTATCCGAAGGAAATAAGTGCCTAGCGAACTGTTGGAGCAAGAGAATAGTGAAAGAGGATGGAGAGAGTGCCTACCTAATTTAGAGAGTGAGAGGAAAGAAATGACCAAAGTAATAAGTAAAAAGGAAAGAAAAGTCCAACAAGGACAGAGAGCGAGTCCGAGAGAAAAAAATCATTGACAGGCTTGTTGGTGTTGCCGATATCAGCAGAGCTTGCAGAATTGCGCAGACTTTTGAAAAAAAAACGGAACAAACTGGGCCAGTGGTAAAGGAACGGCTTACTTCAGCATCACAAAGCGAGCAGTTGGCAAAATAGGCTCCGGCTCCGAAACAAAATGGTACCATCAGTATGGATCATAGGACCGTAATTTAGAAGAGAGGCAAGGTAGGAAAAAGCAGCATTTTGACGAGAAAAAGGACAGTCAGAGCGAGAGCATGGAGAAAAAGAGCTTCATGCTGAAAGAGAATATCTGGGAAGAGAAGGGAGCAAGCAAGCAAAATACTATTGGGAGGGCGTAAAGAGAGCATGGGTGAGTGGATGGATGCAAAGTCTCTCCTGAAACTCTCATTTAGCCTCAGTTGTACTTTGTATCTAGCTAAGAAACAGGAAAGACAACGATAGGCAAAGACCTGCTCGTATGAGGAGGGGGTGAACCGGGAAATAAAAGAGATGACTCCAAAAAGAGAAAGGAAAAAGAACAAAAAGCAGTCCGTGATACAGCGACTGCCCGTTAGGTAAAGACTCTCTAACGTGCTGACGGTGGTATCGCAAAGAAAAGTAAACCATTTGTGTGGGCGTAAGTGATAACGGGTCGAAGAAAATCTTTGCAGTGCACGCCTTTAGAGACTCATAAAACAAGCCTAATAAGAGTCGGGAAAAAAAGGGCCTAACATTTGCTCTAGTTAAGATTAAGTTATCAGCATTTTAACTTAACGCTCTTTGCATCTCCTCCGCAGTATTATGGACAGAAAGTGAAAAAGACTAGATGGACAAGTCGTCAGCATTAAAAGAGCAGCTGAAGATGATCGACGACGAAAAGAGAAAACAGAATAAAAATAAGTACAGACCATTGCATAACGTTTCAGCAGATTTAACAAAAGCGGCTTCTGTAATTGTTTAGGCTAAAGATATGCAAGCGCGCCTGGCAAACACAAAGAATTCAGTCCAGCAAGCACAGCAAATATAAGCTTATCAATTAGAGCAAGGAGCAGAGTCAAATTCCGTAGCGAAACTTATCACGGCAGGAATGATATAAGAAAACCAAAATACGAAAAGAATTTGATTTAGAGCAGACCGACCAACGCCTGACCAAAAGATATAAAGCAATTGCATTCAGAAAAAAGCAGGTCAGATAGAAAGATACTCATGCTTAATCAAGTTTAAAACACAGGAGGAAGGAGAGAGGGAGGTCTGTAGGAAACAAGAAACTTCCAATGGAAGAAAAATCATGTAAAAAAATCATACAAACTACAGTATGTAGGTCTACGTGAAAAAGGATATGAGCCGTATTAAGCTAAATGGCGGAGGTCAAAATCCTACTCAATAGATAAAACTTGTGCGAAGTTTAACCTCCTAAAATTGCTTTTTCGACACAATGCATAAACTATAACTTGCTCACAACGCGACAATGATCTGCCTCGTTTACATTTCAACGTATCACAACTTCACCTTTGGACCAAACTCTCTCTCTCAGGGGCAAAATTGAGTGTTGTAACGGTAGTATATTCTCGTATAATGCAGCTCACCTCGAATTCTGCTTGGAGAACATCTTCTATGTCTTCTTCTTCATCAAAATCTTCGTCTACTTCATCTTCCATTCTTCTTTCTTTCTGCTCTTCAAGTAGTTCCAATCTCCTCGCTTCCATTTTCTTGGCCTAAAAATATTTGATGAGCCATGCTCAATTCTTATGAGCCAACAACCATTGTTTGACTAATTGGTATGGACATGAATTCGAATCCCACTACCAGCTTTGTTCTCAATAGTTCAGAATTTATAAAATCTAGAGGTAGAACCAATCATTATTTCTCTTGATACAGTAATATGTGATATGAATAAATTGTAATCTCTTTTTTAATGTACATAACTAAGCACATCGCTAGATTGGCTAATTCAACAACTGCTGCAGTTGTAGTATGGGCGACGGCAAGTTCAACATTATTGGTTCAATAATCGTAATAAGTAAATTATTATTAGGTAGGCTACATATCAACTTAAGCAAGTTTGTTAACTGCAACTGAACTACAACAGTATTAGCCCGAGTGAGAAGGAATGCTTTATGGGTTGCCACTCGAAGGTAAGTATGCAGCTGCAAAAACTCAATGTGCTCGGTAAGTAGACATACGATTCTATTGTCCGTTGGTAAAACTTGTAAGCACAAATACAGAAAAATAGTAATGTCTTGTGCTGTGGTTAATAAGTTTTTCATATTCCTCCTTGCAAACACATCGTAAATCCTCGTAAACAGTGCCAAAATGAGCACGACATAAAAGAGCAAAAAAACAAGATTGATTGACCAAAATTTAGAAATAACTTAAGTGCGCAACCTGATTATTACATAAAACACTGCTATCACTGGGACTTATTTCAAAAAGGGAAGGGGGAGCCCAGGGGATGTTTTTTCCCAAAGCTCTATAATCTTTGGCGTTTTTTGATTTAAATAAACGAATGATCTCAAACAAATAACTACGAGGGGTGATAATTACAAGAATTGTGCCTTTATGGTATCCAACATCAAGACCAATACACCTTGAAGTAGCTCTCGAGTTACCGGCGGAACTGAAGTCTTTGACATTGTCTATATTTTCAAAATCACTTCTAAGAATAGGTTAAGATACGAAAAGCACTTGCCAACAAAGTAAAAACATAGGACAGAGCAATTTGACCAGCCTCAAAAATAAATTACCAACTTCAGCATCTGGTTGCAGTAGAGTATTACGTAATAATGTTTAACAGGTGTTCAATCATTCTCGGCATCTGCCAAGATGATTTAAAAATCTAAACACAAGTGCCTCGGCTTAGAAAGTCCAGCCTCTTTCTTCTATTTATCAAAACTTAGCAGTGAGATCGCACCGACAATGAGTCGATTTTAGATTGATAGGTGTATTAGTGTTATTGTTCAAAAATGAAAGAGTTTACCCGCATTTCCTTTTTTCTTTCTTTTATCTTTGCTTTCTTCAACAAGTGAATACTACGCCGTTCCTTCCACAGTTGCATGCGAGATGGAAGGAGTCGATTGATTACATCATTTTCATCAACGTCTAAGAAGAGGGCAACATCAGGAAAATATCCATTTTGAATGAGATACTGACATTCATCCGCGGTACGAGGAAAACCTTCCAAGATAAATCCTGTAGATCTAGAAATGTATTAACTAAAATAATTTGATTAATAAAAAAAATCTATAAAATCTGATTAACGCAGGATTGATATCAAAGCTTTGACTGCCAACTATACAATCATTGTATATAAATCAAGCATTTGTTAAAAGCTATACTTCCAAAAAGCTCAAAGCCCAAAACTCCACGATAAAAAGAACTAATGGTATTCGCCACGAAGGCAAGTGGAATTCAAAGTGCTGTGTTGTTACAGTAAAAAGTCTGGTTTGAAAGTAAATGATTAGTACAAGAGACATTCTGAATAAGCACGTTTAAGTCTGCAAAAGTGTGGAAAAGGACGTAAAATCCGGTCTTCTGGTGAATACAATTGGTAGATCAGGAAAAGTGCAAGAGGGTTAAAATTTTCCTGTGCACCCAAATTTTGACAGAAATAAACTCCAAGTGTGGATGCTTTTATTACTCATTTATTTTATTGCTTCGCTAGTTCATCTTGAATATAGGTATTATAAACTTTGATGAATTATATTGTATTATTTTTCAGATATCAAGTAGTGAATACCCTACCATTTTTTGTCGCATCTTCCTCGTTGAAGACTTTTATATAATAAAGAAGCATTTTTACACAAGTTTCAAGAGTTCCAATTTCGAATAGCAACACAGTTGAGCAGCTTATTAAAAAGTTTTGAATAATATGTTTAGCAGTTGATGCCTGAAGAGCTGGCCGGCCAGTAGTTCTTACTAAAAAAAAATACTGAAACCTCATCTCAAACGGCAGGTAGCTTTATTTGTCCTAATGGAAACTTAAAGTTCCATTAAGCCGATGTGTCCCATAGAAGTACATATCAAGTCGTTAATAAATTATTATATCCGAAACCTTGTCAGATTGTTGGTGGTCGACCAGTTAAGATTATTGTTGTTGTTGTTGTTTACCCGACCCCTTCCGAGGGATGGGGGCATGGCGGAATACCATGGAGCCCCAGAAGCCGAGCAACTTCCCGGGGTCTGGACCAGAGGTCGTAGAGAGACAGAGAGTCGCCAAAGAGTGAGCGGCGCAAAGAGTCCGTAGCTGGACAATGCAGAATGAGATGAGGTGTCCAGGGACGAGGGTCCACAGGCGCTGTAGGAAGGATTCTCGATTCTGCCAATCCTAGATAGATAAGAACCTAAAAGTAGGCTGTGTCCGTTGCAGCGTAGACGAGAGAGAACACAGCGAGCATGACGAGGGAGCACAAGTTCCTCGGTGGAAATCGAGGAAACCTGTGTGCCAAAGAACTTCGCTGAGACAGTACGCCTCCAGTCCGAGATAAGACGAGAGTGGATACGAGAGGTAAGAAAAGAGAGACTACAAGGGATTGCGGAGGGCGCAAGTAGCGCACCTCGTCTGGCCAGCTCACCAGTTAAGGTCGCTCTACACAGTAAACGTTTTGTCCAGTTTTGTATGTTTTTTGCTTTCAAGCATCTTTTTGAAAGGAAATTTTCATCCACTGGGATATATATTTGACGCTTTAGAGTATGTGTTGTTGTTCAAATATTCGATTTTGTCCGCAAAATACGTACCAAAAGTGTATACGTTTTTGGAGAGAAAAGCACAAAAACGTATTTGTTAGCAAAACTGGATGTTCGCACAACAAGGTAACAACATATAGGTATTTAAGCGGATGAAAATTTCTGTACAAAAATGCGTGAGAGCAAAAAGCGTACAAAAAACAAACAAAAAAACAACAAATTCGTACAAAACCGTATAGTGTGAACATTCCCCATTAGAAAAAAAGAACAAGTGCAATTAGATGCGATATTGTCAGTGATTAAAGATTTGGTGAAAAAATGGTAAAGAAATTTTTCACCATTCTTTTTTCACTAATGAGAAATGGTTTCATTTGTCCGCTATGCTATACTAGAAACTCCCATTGCATTCATGCGTATGAACTTATACCCTGTTTGCAAGTATTTAGTAAGACTGGATCACCGCAACAGGTAGACTGCTTGGCCCCACCACCTGTCAACTAAATAAAGATGAAGGAATCTTATTGAGTGCCTTTACCAAGAACACGACAAACAAGGCAGTTTTTTCTCCACACAACCCCACTCATACTGAGCACCAAGAAGGGTAATTGTGAATACTATTTTTTCAAGTCTTTGGTATGACTCTACAGTAGAATTGAACTCGCATCTGCTGACAGCAAGAGGACGGTCTTACTACCACACCACCTCATTGCATGATTAAAAACATGAGTAATACTATGCTCAAAAATTGTGGGGCCAATATCTTGTACTGAAACAACAACTTCTGACCGCTACATAAAATACATTGAAACGACTTTTAGCAAAACTTTCTGGCAACGACAAAAAACTTGGATACTACTAGCAAGATAATGCTGCGTCACACACATCAAGTGCATTCCTGATATTTCTACGCACCATTTTTGATAATCGTATTGTCTCCAAAGACCTTTGGCTACAATTTTATGCCTTCAGACATTTACCTATAGAAAGCCAAGAAAACAAAATCTGTTGCAATGATTTCCTCAGAACAAATGCATTGAAAGAAGCAATTATAATTTCCACTCAACCAACAATTTTCTGCAATTACCACTCAGTCGACACCGCTGTCTCGCATGACGTTTTCAGAAACATGATGATATGCATCACAGGATCCAGCAAACCCGAATACTGGTAATTTCCATCATCTATAGTAAAATTCATGTGCATGGGCTACGAGGTAAGGATTACTAAAATTTAATGGATTGTACGGTTTTTAATCACTCCAGATGTGCACAAAAAATTGAAAATGAATATTGACATCACCTAAAAGGCTCAGTTTTCCACAATACAGATATGATATTTTCGATAACCTCAGGAGGTAGAGGATCCTCCTCAGTCAGGTTGGCACAAACTGCTTCTTGTTCATCGCTCAAATCATATTTCACACTTTCATCAGCTTCAGGATTGCTGTTTGTCTCCTTTTTATATTAAAACAAAATACGAGACTTAAATCCACAAAAAAACAAATAGAGATATTTTAAAAATTGCATTGTTTTCTACTTAAAAGCATATTCGTTGTGAAAGCTTGACGCTGCACGGAATGCTTGATTATATTTAAGTGGTTACTCCAGCAAACATAAAGATTGTCTCTAAATATTTACAATGACCTGAGCTAAATCAGAACTCCTTGAAAAAGTTCGCAATTACTTTGTAATATGATTCCGTGACAGAGCTTACTCTAATAGGCAGACAAAGCAAAAAAGATTAACATACATCATTTGATTCTAAAGCCTTCTCCACAGCATCATTTATACTTTCCAACTTTTCTTTAAAAAGTAAGTTTTGTTCTTCATGCTCTGGTCCCACCTTATGTTTGACTTTTGGCAACACAAGTTCCTAACACAGATTTAAAATTTTACAGGAAGCAAAAATCACAATACTTATTTATTTAAAATTAACTCACAGTTGCTCCGTTAAGGCTAATTTATAGAATAAATTTCAAGTAGTAACCACATTTTAGAACACCTGAAAAAGCGATAATAATACATGAAGTACGTTACAGTGATAGTTGAAAAAATCGTGAAAGCTTGTGTTTAATATATTAATTGAGTTAGCCTTAAAGGTACCACTAAGAGTTATTTTTAGATTACTTGTACGATGTCACAGGTTATACAGACAACCGTTCTAATTTCTAATTTTTTAATAAAAAAGTAATGGTGACTTCAATAAAAATCAAAAGTGATAGAAAAAAAACAAATTAAGAACTACGCAGATAACCATTGCATACAAAATTGGTAGACTTAGTTATAAAACAGTAAATGTTCATAAACTTAACGCGAATTGAAGAATCGATTTCAATTTGCTGCTTTCAAACAAAAAATGATTACATAAAACAACACCAACATTATATAGACTTTTGTAATTGGGCTTTGATAACTATTAACGGTTACTTCAACCGTATGAAAAGTTGCACATTTTTTTAAAAATCATATTTATTATGTTTAACTAGATACAAAATAAAAGTGGACAGTGAAAACGTAGAAAGCTATGTGATTGCGCACCCACATTTTTATTTAGATTGACGCTAAGCATGCTCATTTCCCATACCTGAAGGCGTTCACGAAACGACATGTGAAAGATATGAAGTTTCTGTGCCAGTCGTTTTCCATGAAAAGTTTTTCCTGCACCAGTCGGACCCAACATAAATACGCGCAAAGGAGGAGGTTGTAATGGACTTTTAACAGGTAAATAAGCTAAAGGATTATCCATAAAAGTAATTTTATTTTCTTCAGAAGCAAAATAATAAACTTTTTCACGAAATTTAACCGCATTGTCGGAGTTTCCTGGCCAAAGTACAAAATCAGTCTGTAACACAACTAAAATGATAAGTTGCTATAAAAATTTAGTATGCTACCAATTATATATTTATTTTAAAATAATATACTTCTATCCAAAACATTTTAAGATGCTTGCAAAAAAATCCTTAAATAAAGACTATGCACATCTAATATATAAAGCGCAATTCTGTCTGTACTTGTGTACGTATGTACGTATACATTCGCTTTAACTCCTCCGAAACTACTAAACGTACTGATATCAAACTAAGTACGATTGATCACTACCTCAAGATGAGTGTCATAAGGATGTTCGTGACGTACCATGACGCAATGAACAAAGATAATCTTTCTTATTTTACATTTTTTAACTGTGCCAAACCGTTCTGTACACAAAAGAAAGCTACCACCCAACCTATCGCTTTACAAAAAATTTCATCCCTTTGTGGTCAAAGATGACGTCATAATCAAAGCTTGATTGCACCATTTGTTATCTGCGTTTTCTCAAAAACTAATGGTCGTAGAAACGCGATGAAATGCATTTTCAGGAGATATTTACAAGGTAATTATCATAAAAACCCTACAACAATTTAAGCTCATTTGACAATGCAACAAGCAATTCTTTGTTTAAAGCATTTTATGCCTCCTAAGCATGCCTCTTCTTTTTTGACTTGCACGGATAAAACTCCCTCTTTGATGTCATAATGCTGTCTGGCACGACTAACAAAGTCTTTCGCTGCCAGAGATCATAATATCATGATTTTTTCAACAGTTGCAACATTTCTACAACATCACTTTACTTATAAACTGATTTGTGATCTCATTTCTCAACTGATTTTCAAAATTTTTTTATCAATTTAAAAGTTATTTCAAGGCGATTACAATAGTATATAATATGTACCTTTATTGTTAGCTTCATACTAAACATATTAAAGTTTAACACCTGTAGTGTAACTTTTTACCCCCCAAAAAGTGGTAAACTGAGTAAAAATAGGTTATGTAAAACTTTGACACTTTTGTGTTCGTTTCTAATCTAATTTCTAAAGTTCTTTTTATTTTTTGACATTGTTTTGATTTTCCACTCTAGATTTGAGCCCGGACCGTTTGGTATTGTGTTAGCTACAGTGCCACGCTAACCCGCGAGAACTGTCGCCTTAGACTTGCGTTGGTTCACCATTAGGAAGTGCTGGATTTTTCGACTGACTTATTTAGTGTTTAATAGTAGTTGCTCGTAATTATTGCATTGCAAGAGAGTTTTAAGAGTTTAGAAATAGTATTTTTTTCTTATGACATAAGAAACCATTAACTTGGAAGTTTATTTTTAGATATATTTATCAGTGATTATTTGTGTGTAACTGCTAATTGCAACCCCGTATTGACCAAGTTGAGTCATAGTTTTTGATAACCGCTTGCCTTTTGATTGTCAAACTAATTACTGGAAATTTGGATTCACTCCCACCACCTTTAATAAATTTGGATTTGGAATAATCAGCGTTTGATGAGATTAAGACGATGCGTCAATCAATTATTAACTTTGAAATTTCCTATGTAGCATTGTTACTGCTACAGGTTACTTTAATATACAAAAATTTATTTTGTGGAGAAGTATTCGATTGAGTCATCTGCTTTGACCTTCTTCCTCTCAATGATCGTAACACGCCAACTTTTCCCATCGCTCCTCTCCTGACATATCCTTTCCTCCCTCCTTTCTTTCTCATGGAAAGTGCTTCAGGACTTGGGTTCTGATCACCTACCAATTCTACTAACTATCCCTTTTTCTTCGGTCTTTCGTCCCAACGTACGACCCCCTTCTTTCAATTTTCAGAAAGCTCGCTGGAATGACTTTGCTTTTTACTTCGACTCTCACTGTTCTTCTGCAGAGGAATACTCGTCTCTTTCTCTTTCTTCTGCTACTGCTCCCTTTACTTCTTTGGCAGAATTTCGGCCAAATTTTTTATTCCTTTCGGCCGCAACAAACATCAACCTCAAGCCTGGTGGTCTCAAGAAGTAGAAAAGGCAGTTAGTGAAACATAAAAAGCTTTTGCTGCCGCGTATAAAAGTGACGAAAATGCTCAGGCTTACATCTCTGCTTCCCGACATGCCTCGTCTGTCATTGCCAAATCCAAGGCTGACACATGGCGGGCAATATGTTCATCTCTCTCTCTCTCTCCAAAATCTGACCCTGAATCTGGGTATTCTCTCCTTGGTTATGTCGCTGTCTCTTCTTCCTCCTCTCCTAACTTTCCCAACTGCTCTTTTCCCAGAGAGTCGGCTTCAGTCTTCGCCTACTACCTGAGATCCCACTTTTCTGTTTCTCAGCCAAAGGCCTTGCGTAGCAGAGGTAGAGGCTACCTTTCCAAGGTCTGCCGAGCCTCGTGCCTTAAGGAGTCTCATTTCTCTTTCTGCTTCCCCTTTTCCCACGTTGAATTCTCGTAGCTGCCACAAACCTCTCCTTCTCCACTGCCACTGGCCCAAGCAAAGTTGCCTATTCCATGCCAAAGCAACTTCATCGCTCTGGCATGGATTTTCTCTTACACATTTTCAATCTTTCCTGGTCTTTAGATTCCTTCCCTACCACCATTCCCATTCATAAGATGAAAAGCCTCTTGACTATCCTGCTTCCTTCAGGCCCATCTCTCTCTCTCTCTCTCCTACTGCGTCTCAAAGCTTTTTAAACGCATCATTCAATCGCGTTTACTTTTCTTACTGGAATCTAACTCGCTCCAGAATTGGCAGAATCGAGAATCCTTCATACAGAGCGAGCATTCATCCGACCCAGGGCATTTGATTCAGTAGTAAAGGCTATGAATTGCATTCATGGCAGGGCCATGAATTTCCGAGTATTTAAATCGTTTTACGACGACCTTGGAAAAGAGCATCAGTATCTTCTTTTCCACACCGAAGTGCGATGGTCATCGCGGGGAAAAGTGCTCTCCCGTGTTGCAGAACTTGTCACTGAAGTTGCCGTGTTCCTTGGTGAGCATGGGTCAGTGGAACTTGCTACATTATTTGGTGACAATAGATTCCAATTGAAGGTCTTTTATTTGGAAGACATTTTCAGTCTTTTGAATGAGCTCAGTTATTCTCTGCAGGGAAAAAACAAATCTCAGATAGAGGCTGCAGAGAAGGTCTCCACCTTCAAAAAAAGTTATCCCTATGGAAAAAGACAGTAAGAAACCAGAATTTTGCTATGTTTTTATTGTTGGACAGCAAATTGGTGATCAGGAAAATAACAAATGGCTGACTGCTTTAATTGATGATCACATAAGCAACCTCGAGAAAAAAAGGGAAGATTACTTTCCAACATCTGAATCTTCTTCAGCATGGATTTACCAGTCTTTTATTGCTGAGATGAACGACAATGAGCTCAACCTTCATGAGCAACATCTGGAACTGCAGAGTTCTCAAGCAGCAAAGATCGAGTTCAGCTCCTCCTCACTGATAGAATTTTGGTACAGTATGTTGCAAGAATATCCTGAATTGACAAAAAGAGCTCTGGAAACATTAATTCCATTTCCAACGACATACCTCTCTGAAGCTGCCATGTCTGCTCTAGTTATATCAATACTACGTACCGTAATCGCCTTAAAGTTGCAAATGACATGAGAATTGCTCTCAGCAATATTAACCCCCGTATTGATGAGCTTGTTTGGAAGAGACAAGAACAGAAGTCACACTGACTATCATTTGTGTTGTGTTTTGCCAAGTAAATTGCGATATTCCACTAACCACTTGTGTTATGTTTTCATAAAGAGAGTTTTTTAATTAATTAAAGATCCAGTAGTAAACAACTTATCCGTCTTATTACAATAGTGTTTGTTCTTTCAACATACACCTCCTTTCTAGATTGCGCAGACAAGGGATCCCCAAGCCAATATATTTAGGAATTAGGGTTCCAGGGATTGAAAAGGTTAAGAACTACTAATTTAGAGCGAACGTTTTTGCCTTAAGAGCTTAATAAGCACCTATTGGTATAGGTTGTATCACTTGGGGCAAAGACATGGCCCCTTTTCACACTATCGCCGAGTTAAAGCATAGAGCATAGCCAAAGACCTTGATACCACAAATATAAATACAAAAGGGAGCCCAGCCATCGTCGAATAAGCCTACCACCAAATAGATCATTTTTTTAATTTGTCAAAATGACCATAATTTGGGCGACACTATTATTTTTGACTATGTTTCATCCCCTCCCTCCTTTTCAATTTTAAAAACTACGAATGATAGTTTGTGACATCATTCTTTCTTTTTGAGTACTACCCATCTTGATCAATAGACCAAGATGATCACCTTTACGTGTACAGGAAGTATGGAATAAATTTTCTAAAGCTTTCGTTGCTGCTCTCACAAATATTTGTACCGTGAAGCGGCTCCAGCTGCCTTAATTAATAAATTTTAACTTGGCACAGGCGATGACATGACCTGCTGGGAAAAATCGCACCATACTCAGGGAACACATTTTTTCAATTTTGGATGGAAATAGCTTTATAGAGCTACCGCAATCAAAACTAAAGATTTTTGAGAAAGCAAGGATTCTTTTAATTCCTCTGAGCATACCTAAGCATGGAAAAAACGGACATGCAGCATAATGCGTAGCCAAAAGAGATTTGAGGGGATATCAAAAGAAAGCAACGTCACTATGTGAAATCGCTCCACATAAAAGACATTTTTGCTATTTTGCTTCAAAACAGCTTAATAAGTGTTTCCTACTTCCAAACTAAGGGGAACCCAAGGCCTCTTTGGGTTCATGTAAGCAATAAAAAGAGCACATAGACCTAAAGCATAGCCAAGACGTTAAAATTAGACATTCCATTAAGAAAAGGAGCGCAGCAAGTCGTGAAAATCTTATGCACAGAAAAAACATAAACTTTTCGTTATCGTTCACTTAAGTACGCGATGGATGTGGCCGGCTTGGCCCACTGAACTAATATTCTCAATCCGGACGTTGCTGATAGGGGCACTGTGGGCGACGCCGATATATACTATGCAGCAAGGATTTTTTCTTTTGCTGATATGCTGCCTGTTATGATATCTATACCTATGCTACAAAGAAATGTAATAAAATTCCAACTTTAAAAAAATCAAAATAAAACCATAAATCAAATAATATGTAAAACTGAATTTATGCATGGCCCCTTCTCACGCTGTTGCCTAATTAAAGCAAAGAGCGCAGCCAAAGAACTACATAGATACCACAAATATAGATACGAAAGGGGGCCACGCCAAATCGCAAAATAGGCTTACCAATAAATAGTTTATTTCTGTAATTGTGGAAACAACCACCATGTGGCCACGACCATCATTTATAGTTGTGTTTCAATCCCTCTCCCACTAACACTTTTTAAAAGTATTAATGATAGCTTGCGGCAACATTCTTTCTTTGTGAGCATTACTGGTCTTGATTAAGAGAATAAGATAATCACCATTAGGTGCACAAGGATTGTGGAAGTGCATAAAATTATTTACGTTTCGTTACTGTTTATACAAGAGCCCAATGGGTGAAGCCGGCTCAGCCGGTTGAACCGAAATACTCAATCCCAACGTTGTTGATGGGGACCCTGCCAGGCAACGCCGGTTTGAGATTTAAGCTTAAGTAACACAAATATTAGAAAAATGCTTGTAAGTACTCTATAAATTTGTCTTAATCACAAAAGAACTTTTGATTACGACTAAGGTCTGATCTACGCGTAGTGTAGTGAAGAGTGTCAATCTCAAATGCTAGTGTTTCCGCCTTGTCTAAATCTAAAGACAAATACAAATTTGCAACAATAAACAAGTGCTTTTTTCATTTTTCATGAGGATGCAACCTTAATATGCAATGCTTGAAAACAATGTAGCTAGTAGACCTACCTTTAACGCGACTGGATCAAAATGCTTTGAATATCCAAAATGTTTTCTTTTCTCCTTTAGTAATTCATCATCTTCACCTTCTTCTTCAGGATTATCTCCGAATTCCATTTCAGCATTAAGATCTTCTTCTTCTTCATCTGCATCCATTCCGGTAAAATCATAAGTTTTATAGCCAAAGGATGCTGAAAAATGTAAGCTTAGAAAAGCGTTGTCTTGACGATGCTATGCAAAATTGAAAAACCTTGCAAACTAGTTAACATTTTTACGGCTAATTAAAAAATGTTAAACAAACAAATGGCATACCTGTTCTACCAAGTGCTGTCCGAGCTTAGTGGAATAACCAATAAGCATCCTTAAACTTGAACTGACAAGAAAGAAAAGGCAATGGCCTCATTTAAGTTAATTGCAATCTCCGGCAAAGTCAATGGTGGTCAGCAGCCTTACTTCGACATAAACCATAACTTTTTTTGAAAACTTTAGTTGCGAAAATATTTACCTTCTATTTCCTCCCCAATCATCTCCCCAATGCTTTCTGAGGGAATATTCTCAACGTTCGAATATACAACTTTTCCTCCAGCTCCCGTTACAGCATTATGCAAGTTGTTAAATTCTTTGTCATAGTTTTGGGAAATCTCTCGAAAATGAAGAAATTCTTGAGAATCATATGGAGGCATACCAAGATCTGCAGTTTCAAGGGTCTTTAATTCTACAATAAATATCTATATTGACATGGCGTGGCAGCGGAAAAAGTGAGCAATTGTGATGCAAAAAAAGACAAAACACGGATCAAGCGGGTAGAAAAAACGCCAAAATTGGAAAATACATTCTGACAAGTGAAAAATCAACGATTTGCTGAACGTTTTGCAAGTAGGCTATTTATGTTCTCTGCGTAAAAGATTGTAATGGGGACGCCATTGTATTTAATAAGTTTGTAAGCGGGTACACAAAAATTGCTTTAAAATTTAATATTGACTAGGTGATGGACGTTTTATAGTAAAGTTATGTACAAGAAAGAAAGACTGATGCAGAGCTTGACAGAGAACCCGAATGAAATTACGTAGTCTAGTGAAATTGTAAGTAAATTTGGTACCATGAAGATGAGTAAATAGTTGGAAGATTGAGTCACGAATGTGCTAAATTGGTATGAGCGCTACTGTAAAAGAGCAAACAAATCAAGCCAATACGAGGGGCATTCAAAAAATACGCGGAATTTTTCAATTTTTTATTGACTTCTGTTTACAATAAATTTATTTTTCAACATAACCTCCGTAACGGTCGATGCACTTCTCCGAGCGGTGTTTCCATTCATTTATACCATTTTTGAAAAATTCTGCAGACTGATTTCTAAGCCATGTTTTTGCTGCATGTTTTGCTTCATCAGTGCTATTGAAACGGACTCCTTCTCCGTCATGACAATGCTCCAGAGCATTCTGCAAGGATGACAAAGGAAATTCAAGAGAGCTTTGATGGGAATTGCTGCCACATCCACCTTTTAGCCCAGATCTAGCCCCATCTGATTTTTTCCTATTCCCAAAATTCAATGAACATCTGAAGGGCGTCCGTTTCAATAGCACTGAAGCAAAACATGCAGCAAAAACATGGCTTAGAAATCAGTCTGCAGAATTTTTCAAAAATGGTATAAATGAATGAAAACACCGCCTGGAGAAGTGCATCGACCGTGACGGAGGTTATGTTGAAAAATAAATTTATTGTAAATAGAAATCAATAAAAAATTGAAAAATTCCGTGTATTTTTAAAATGCCCCTCGTATATTAAAGGTGTAAGTTTCACATCTTGAGAGCATGTTAACGGTGCTGAAACAATACAAAACGCAATACATTAATTAGACGGTATGCTGCAGCTGGGTTAAGATCAGGGAAGTACCTATGGTACACTAAACCAGCAAAAAGTCTCACGAAAGTTAATGGAAAGATCTTATACAATTTTAAGTTTTAATTATATTGCGTCATATACTGTCAATATAGGCAATAAACTGATCACATGTCAAGAATGAGTTTTAAGAGCAACAACAGCTTCATGCTCTTGCCTATGCTAGGTTACAGTGAAAAAATGTTCTCAAATTCAAATGTGGCCAATTAACAGTACAACAACTACCAACAGTAAGTCTAATGGCAACAAACAATTACTACCAACCAAATTTCAATAAACTGAAATAAAAAAAATTAAAACTTTAATTTAAAAACCGGTTTGTTAGAGTGCCACCACTTAAAACCTTCCTTTTATCAAGAATGCCAGTATTACCCCAGATTGTAGCTGTTAATGAATATCAATAAATAATAAATAAGTTATTTTCGTACGATATCTACACTAAATCACTTCCAATCTTCACAACTAACAATCATTCTGTGCAGTGGTGTATGCGCATAGAAAAAATAATGATGCCGTAAGCGTAAACGTAAGTTGAAACAAAAATATACCGCGTAAGCGGCAGGGTATAGCCTAGCGCAGTGATTCTCAAAGTGGGTTCCATAAAGCAAGGTCATGGGTTCTGTAGTTACTTTCCGCAGTAAAATCCGAACATAGCTGCCGATCTTGCATGTCGAAAAGCCGTCAATCTCCAAAGAAAATGTCTTCATGACGTTAACTTTGTCAAAAAAACATTTCTTTTATTGTACTAAGTATTATTTTAAATAAGGGTTCCGTCATACTACCAATAATGTAAAAAAGTTCCGTTGCCAAAAAATTTTGAAAACCACTAGTCTAGCGTATACATGTCTTATATCCGATGAAGTCTAAATTCATTCGGCTTGGATTTCACCGAATCCGCCTGGGTTAGATATAAGTTAAACTCTGATCATATGGAAAAATATAAGTCTAGGTACATGCTGATGTCGGATTTTTGCCATCTGATTGGTAATTGCCGGTGTGGCGCGAAAAAACACACTTGCATTTCTTAATTGGAATTGAGTGGTTTATGTATAATGGTGCTCCTACTACTTCCGCTTAATTGGAATTGAGTGGCTTATGTATAATGGTGCTTCTACTATTTCCGCTTAATTGGAATTGAGTGGCTTATGTATAATAGTGCTCCTACTACTTCCGCTACACTGTATTCTATGCATATTGCTTCGGCTCTTCCTCATAACAGGACAGCAGGTAAATAAAAAAATTGTGCAATCATTCAATCAACAGGGCGGGCCAAATGTCTTGTTTCCCTCTGTAAAATCATTACAGCATATAATGTAAAGTATATTTGCTTTAAAAAACTTGATTAGTTGTATTTTCAAACGATTTAGTAATTAAATCTGTGAAACTTAACTTTGTTTATGTGCAGCGTTTTTAAAAATTTTAGGGGTTATTTTTTAATAAGCAATTGAAGCATGTGTGACACAAGCGAATATTTTGGAAGAAAGAGTTGTTGCAAGTGTCTGGATTTATGAAGGTCCTCAAACATCAATGTCAATGAGACACATGCGGGATGACTTCCAGCAATGATTCATAAAAGAACCTTCACCACAACAAACACTTTGGTGATGAAAACGCAAACTTTTCTAAAATAGGTGTGTAAAGAGTAAACCAAGTGGCCGACCACAATCAAGAGGAACTCAATGCCAAGAGGTTGACAACGTGATTAGAGAGTCTCTAAAAAATCAGCAAGAAAACTATCAGCAGAGCTTGGAGTACCACGCACCGCTTTAAGAAAGTACTTGAAAGTTGACCTCAAACTGTTTCCATATCGGCCAATGTTTGTTCAAGAGCGGTCAGAGGACAATTTAGATCGCCGACGTGACGCATTTGAAAGAATGTTCCAGGGATTTCGGACTGTGTCAAAAAGACGAAGAGTCATTTTCAGTGATGAATGCACCATATACAAGAGTTCTTGATCGCGGAATATTGAGTTTTGGCCCAAGCAGAACCCACATAACTGTAAAGAAGTAGAACATCATCCTCCACTTGCCAAGATATGGGAAGCAATGAATAGCGATCAACCGTTTGGACCACATTTCTTTGATGGACCTGTCAATGCTTGCTGTGATCTGTCTCTGTCAGCATTATCATGTTATAAATCGGTGTATAATTATTTACTTGAGGGAGTGAATGGGCATATGGGAGTGCAAAATCTCACTGACAAAAGTGCTTTTATTACTTATCAGTCCTCAGTTTCGTACTATTTCAGCCTAAAAAATTCAGAATAGTCTGATTAGAAAGCCATGTTCAGTGTTTGCAGAGAGAAGTTCCGTGTTGTAGTCAGAAACCTAACAGCCAGCCATGTATTTCAGCAACCTACTCAGTAGCCCTCTATGATTATATTTAATAGAGTTAAGTCTTGTGTTAATCTTAATTGAGTTCATCGTTTAAATCAGGGGTCTCAAACACGCGGCCAGCGATAGCATATTGTGCGGCCCGCGACGCACCTTGGATTTTCACATAAATAATTATTATCTCTTTCAGGGCCTCATGCTTTTATCAGCATTCATAGCCAATAGTATCATTTCTTAGTGCTCACCCTGCAACATAGCTTTATGACGTTAGAATTGTTCGATTGTTTTGTTTTTATTCAGTCTAGAAGCTACAGCGTTTCTTACCCTCTTGCTCGTTTTTCGTACTTTTTATGTTTCTGTATTAAGCTGTGTGCAACATTGATGGCGCAATTTTGTGTTTTGTTATCGCTTTTAAAGGACACTTTCGATTCTTCATTTTTTGAGTAAAGATGGTCAGTCAGTTAGTTCTACTAGGACTAAGTTTTTAGTCTAGCCTCTAGTTGAGATGGTTAAGTTAATTGCCGTAGTTGAAGAGTAAATATGTGTTCTTTTCAGAACCAAAGCGAAAGAGGCAATTTGAGTTGCGAAATAAAAAAGTAAATACTGTAGCTATATTTCAAACAACTAAAATTTAGCTTTATATAATGTCTTCCAGTTCCAAAAAAGAAAAATTGTAGACGAAAGGAGAGTTTTTCAAGAAAAGTGGGAAGAGTTGTATTTTGTCACTGCGGTCGGTGATATAAGTCATTGCCTTGTTTGCCAGAAAAATATAGCTGTTATGAAAGAGTATAACATGCGTCGGCACTACGAAACAATGCACAAAGATGAATATGACGGGTATAAGGGCGAAGTTAGAAAAGAAAAACTAAAGCGCATGAAATCGTCACTGTGCAAACAAAGAAGTATGCTCGCCAACATTAATCTGTTCAACAAAAATGCTGTAAGAGCAAGTTTTGCTTTAAGTGAAATGATAGCCAAGTCATCACGGCCTTTCACAGAAGGTTTGTTCATAAAAGAATGTCTTTTAAAAGCAAGTGACATCTTATGCCCTAATCAAAAGAAACTGTTTGAAGGCATAAGTTTGTTGCCAAATACAGTTGCAACCAGCGTTACAGAATTAGCTGCCGATGTTGAGAAACAATTACTTGCGACGGCAAAGAACTGTGAAGCATTTTCAATCGCAGATGCTGCACCAATCAACAGCCGCCTCAACGTGGTGGTGCGGTCCCCGGCCCCGTTTGGGTTGGGTCGAAATGGCTGTTGGCCTTCCCGAGGGTCCCAGTTACCCCGGGAACTCCCCTTTATTTTTTCGCTATGCTGCCCCCTGAACGACCGCAGAAGGGCAGCACACAGCATCTTTAAAATCGTTCGCCTGTTCTCTTTTTCTTTTTCTTTTCTCCTGCCCCTCTCTTGCCCTTCTTCGTCTCCTCATTCTTCTCCTTCTCTTGATGAGCGGCAACGTTCATCCCAACCCTGGCCCCATCTTTCCCTGCTCTGTGTGTACTGGAAATGTGACCTGGCGGGGCAAGTCAGTGCAATGCTGTGCTTGCTTCAAATGGGTCCATCTAAGGTGCTCACAACTTTTCTTATCCCAATTCAGAGCTCTTGGCAGCTCTCACTCTTGGAGCTGTCCCCCATGCCGAATCACTGTGACTCCCTCTTCAGACTCCTCCGACATGTATACCTCCACTGTGCAGTCTAGCCCCGCCTCTGCTAACGCTGCTCTCTCGCCCCACCCTCGTCTCCAAACCTCTTATCTCCCATCTGCCCATTATATATTTTCTCCCTCTGCCCTCCCACCACCGTCCCTCGCTCCTGACTTTTCTTCTGCGCCTCCTGCCTCCACTCCCCCCCAACTCTCTCAGGGTTCTTCAATGGAATGCTGAAGGTCTTCGAGCCAGGAGAACTAAACTACTCCACTTTCTTTTGTCCCATCCAGTCGACCTTATCTGCATCCAGGAATCCAATCTTAACTCATCTTCCTCTTTCCAAACTTCTGGATTCTCTGCTCTGCGTTCTGATCGCACCCACTCCCGGTCTGGCATTCTCTCCTCCGATACCACGCACGCTAGCGGCGGCGTTGTCATTTTTGTCAGGCAGGGCCTATCCTTTACTGAACTTTCTACCTCCTCTCTTTCTTTGCTTGATCCTTACTCTAATTATGTAGGGATCAATATCTCTCTAAACAACTCCTCCTCGGTGTCATTTCTCAATGTGTATGCCCCCCTATTTGCTCCTCCCCAACGGATGGCAAAACCGATTCCTTTTTTCCCTCCATTCTTCCCTCCTCCAGAAATCTCTTCATTCTGGTGGACTTCAATTGCCATCACTCCCTCTGGGACTCAAGAGTCACTTCCGACCCCCGCAGGGAGGAAGTATTCAGCTGGGTCATTTCTTCTGACCTCCTCCCCCTCAATGACCCTGACACACCCACCCTTCTCCATCGCTCATCTAGAAGTCGCTCTTCCCCTGACATCTCCTTTGCTCCCTCCTCTCTTGCTCTTTCTTGCTCCTGGGAGGTGCTACAGGACCTGGGTTCTGACCATCCACCAATTCTTCTATTTGTCCCTCTCTCTCCGGTCTTTCACCCCAACGAGCGTCCCCTTTTCCTTCAATTTTCAGAAAGCTCGCTGGGATGGCTTTGCCTTTTATTTTGACTTTCACTGTCCTTCAGCAGAGGTATACTCGTCTCTTTCTCTTTTCTCTGCTGCTGCTCTCTTTACCTCTTTGACTTTGAATGCGGCCAAATCTTCCATTCTTTTCGGCCGCATCAAACGCCCTCCTAAAGCCTGGTGGTCTGCTGAGGTGGAAGAAGCGGTTAGTGAAAGACGCAAGGCTTTCACTGCCGCTCACAGAAGTGATGAAGATCGCCAGGCTTACATCACCGCTTTTCGACGCGCCTCGTCAGTCATCGCCAAGGCCATAACTCAGGCATGGCAGACGACTTGCTCTTTTCTCTCACCTAAGTCTAACCCTAAATCTGTGCACTCTCTCCTTCGCTCTATCGCTGGCTCTCCTTCCTCGTCTTCCTCCTCTCCTGACTTTTCTAACTGTTCTTCTCCCAGAGAATCGGCTTCGGTCTATGCCGTCTACCTGAGATCCCACTTTACCGTTTCTCAGCCAAAGGCTCTGTGCAGCAGAGTCAGAGGCTACCTCTCTGAGGTCTGGCGAGCCACGTGCTCGGAGGAGTCTCACTCGACCCTTTGCTTTCTTTTCTCATTTGCTGAATTTCATGCGGCTGCCTCCAACCTCTGGTCCAAACAAAGTTGCCTATCCTATGCTAAAGCACCTTCCTCGCTCTGGTATGGATTTTCTTCTTTACATCTTCAATTTCTCCTGGTCTTCGCATTCCTTTCCTTCCATCTGGAAGACATCTTCCATTATTCCCATACACAAGATGAGAAAACCTCTCGGCTCTCCTGCTTCCTTCCGGCCTATCTCTCTCACCTCCTGCGTATCAAAGCTGTTTGAACGCATCATTCCATCCCGTCTACTCTTCTTTCTGGAATCTAATTCCATTCTCTCTCCCCGCCAGGCCGCTTTCCGCCCTGGACGGTCTACACTCGATCAAATTCTGTACCTTTCTCAGTCCATTTCGGATGGGTTTAACAAACCCAGGCCGGGCTCTCGGACGATTCTGTCTACTATCGATTTCTCGAAAGTTTTTGACACTGTCTGGCATCCCGCCCTTTTCCACAAACTGATTTCCGCTGGTCTCCCTCCTTGCTTTGCTCGATGGACTCAATTTTTTCTTTCTGATAGGCGCGCTTGTGTGGTTTATCAAAATCACAAAAGCCGCTCCTTTCGAGTCCGTCGAGATGTTCCGCATGGATCCGTTCTTTGCCCTGTACTTCTCCCTCTATTCATTAATGATCTTCCTGCTTCTCTGCCTTCTTCCGTCAGGTGCTCTCTTTACGTTGACGATCTGGCCATTTGGTCCTCCTCCCCCTCGGTCCCTACTGCGGTGGAGGCCACACAAGGAGCTCTGTTTCGATTGAAGCGCTGGTCTGAGCACTGGTGTCTTCCTCTCAATCAGAGCAAATGTGAGGCCTCCTTCTTCTCAGTGGATCCCCACCAAGCTAACCTCCAACCCAACCTCTTCCTACTCGGCTCCTGCCTCCGTTTCAATCTCACTTCAACTTTTCTTGGGGTCACCTTCGACCGCACTCTTTCCTCTTCTAAGCATGTATGTTCGCTGAAGGCCAAGTTCTTCCCACGTCTTAAGGCATTACGCTGTATCTCTGCTTCCTCATGGGGCCCCTCTAAGGAGTCCCTCTCTGTTCTGTATAAATCTTTTCTTCGGTCCGTTCTCACTTACGCTTCACCCGGATGGTTTCCTTTCTTAAGCGCTACCAATATCACCAAATCGGAACGCCTCCACCGAGCGGCCAGTCGCGCCATCACCGGCTGCCTATCGTCCTCCCCTATCCCTCTGCTTCTCTCCGAGGCTTCTTTACCTCCCCTACGAGTCATCCTGACTCATTTCACTCTTTTTTCTTATGAGTGGGTCCTTCGTCTCCCAACCTCCTTTCCTATTTCAGGTTTGGCCAGACTAGGAGTGAAACCAAGACTCTGCAGATCGTCCTGGAGAGCTTTTGCGTCCACTCACCCGCTCATGCTTCCTTCTACCTCTTCTAGGGAGGCTCTTGTTGCTTGCCCTCCCTGTCCTCCTTGGAATCTGCCTTCCTTCACGGTGGAGTCCACCCTTTCCACTCATGCTCTCGCTCTGATCCCCCCTCTCTTGCCAAGATGCGGCTCTCGCTCACCTTGGTTTTCTCCTCCCTCATGATCTGGTGCTCTGGACAGACGGCTGTGTTCCTTTTTCTTTTGGCAAGGGCGGCTCCGGCGTACTTGCCAACTGCTCTCTCTATGGCACTGAGACCACCCTTTCCTTTTCAGCTGGTCCAGTATGCTCAAGTTTTTCTGCTGAAGCCTGTGCCATTCTGCACGCTCTTTGCTGGTCTCGGCAGCACCAACAAGTCTGCCGTTTTTTTTCTCTTCTCCTATTATCTGACTCTCGTTCAGTCCTCGCCACCCTGTTTTCTCCTCCATCTTTTCACCTATCTCAAACTTTGTGGCAGATCTGGCAGGAACTGTCTTCTCTCTCCTGTTCTATCAGGCTACAATGGGTCCCCGGACACTCGTTTCTACCGGGAAACGACGCAGCTGATGAGCTAGCCAAACGGGGTGCGCTACTTGCGCCCTCCGCAATCCCTTGTAGTATCTCTTCTTTTATCCCTCGTATCCACTCTCGTCTTATCTCGGACTGGAGGCGTACGGTCTCATCTCAATTCTTTGACACACAGGTTCCCTCGATTTCCACCGAGGAACTTGTGCTCCCTCGTCATGCTCGCTGTGTCCTCTCTTGTCTACGCTGCAACGGACACAGCCTACTTTTAGGTTCTTATCTATCTAGGATTGGCAGAATTGAGAATCCTTCCTGCAGCGCCTGTGGACCCTCGTCCCAGGACACCTCTCATCTCATTCTGCACTGTCCAGCTACGGACTCTTTGCGCCGCTCACTATTTGGCGACTCTCTATCTCTATACAACCTCTGGTCCAAACCCTCGGGAGTTGCTCGGCTTCTGAGGCTCCATGGTCTTCCGCCATGCCCCCATCCCTCGGAAGGGGTCGGGTAAACAACAACAACAACAACAAAGCGCAGATGTGTCAGGCACAGCACAATGTACTGTGTTCATCAGGGGTGTAGACTGCAGTTTAAACGTAACAGATGAATTTTTGGAATTAATACCACTGAAGAGTACTACAACTGGACGTGATGTTTTTCTAGCCTTAGAAAACTGCATGAAAAAACGTGGCTTGCCATGGGATAAGCTTGTATGTTTGGCCACTGACGGTGCACCAGCAATGTGTTCCAACAATGTAGGCGTTGTTGGATTAGTGAAAAAGAAACTAAACAGTCTTGAAGCAAATGAAATTAACTTCATTAGTGTTCACTGCATTTTACATCAAGAAGCTCTTTGCAGTAAAAGTCTACAAATGATGGAAGTGATGGATTTAGTAGTTAAAACAGTCAACTTTATAAGATCTCACGGGCTGAATCACCGCCAATTCAAATCTTTTCTGGTAGATATGGACTTCGAATATGGTGAGCTTCTTTATCATACTGAAGTAAGATGGCTGAGTCGTCGAAAGGTTTTGAAGCGTTTCTTTGCACTTAGAAATGAAATATCTTTATTCATAAACATGAAAAATAAAGCAATTCCTTTGTTGGATGATCCTACTTTCCAATGCAGCCTTGCTTTTCTAACAGATATTACACATCATGTAAATGAATTGAACGTGAAACCCAGATTATCACGCAGATGTACGATCATGTAAAATCATTCAAAGTTAAACTCGGCTTATGGATAAAGCAGTTACACGAGGGAAATATAATTCATTTCTCAACTCTGAAGTCATTAGGAAAAGTTGAACCCAAATGCTTGAAAGAATATGCTGATTTGTTGTCAACTTTAATTCAACAGTTTGATATACGCTTTACAGAGTTTAAAGTACTACAGCCCCGATTTCAACTTTTTTCAACGGTTTGCGGTTCAAATTGACGATGTTGCGGAGGAATTACAAATGGAGTTAGCAGAACTTCAGAGCGGTTCTATTTTGAAACAAAAACTTGCAGATGTTGGGATTTCAAAATTCTACTCATTTCTTTCTCGAGAAAGGTTTCCGAGATTACTCTCTGCTACTGCAAGAATTATTGCAATGTTTAGAAGCACATATGTATGTGAACAATTTTTCTCGTCCATGAAGGCTAACAAGTCTGTAATAAGATCACGGCTCACTGATGAACATTTACAGGCAACGTTGAGAGTGGCTACCTCTAATGAATTCAAACCTAATATTGGGCTCCTTGCTGATGCGAAACGCTGCCAGCTAAGTAGCCAGAACAAAATATAACTGTAATGCCAAGTAAATTTACGTTACTCACGACTTATTTTTGTTTATTGGGTTTTTAATGAGTGTTTTGTTTATTTACCTTTAATTGTGTATTGCGGCCCGCGGGTTAACTTGCAAGTTTTCATTTGGCCGTCAGAACAATTTTAGTTTGAGACCCCTGGTTTAAATAGTGCAATAAAAATGGCTAGTAGACAGTGCAAAACTTCACCAGATTGCTTTTGTTATGTATGTGGATACTACATCAGCGGCCAACATTCTTCGTATAAAATTGTGAAAGGAACAAAGTGTTGGACAGCGTATAGACTATATTTTGGGATGGACATTGGCGATCAGGACAAGTCCTGGGCACCACATGTAATCTGTGGCAGCTGTCAATCTAATCTTGAAGGACGGTTGAGGGGTTCTGGAAGAGTTATTTGCAGTTCCCAGAATTTGGAGAGTGCCCCAAAATCATCATGATGATTGCTATTTTTGCATGAAAAACATTTCGAAGTATCGCAAGGTTAGAGGTAGAAGAGCTATGACGTATCCAAGTATACCCTCATCCATTGCACCTGTTCCTCACAGTGACGCCTTACCGATTTCAAACCCACCATCAAATGGGAATAATTTTCTGTGGGTAAGTGTGATTAACAGTAATTTATATGTTCTGAGACTGGATCCAATTTCTTGCTATGTACTTGTTCTTTATCATTTCAGGTAGAAACGTACTTAAGTGAAGACTCAGCAACAGCAAGTTAAAATTCTGACATTGATGCAGAATATGCGCCAACAACAAGTGCAGAACCTCATTTTCCAACTAAACAAGAATTGGATGATTTAATACATGATCTGGGTCTTACAAAATCTGGAGCAGAGTTTTTAACATCCAGACTGAATGAGTAGAATCTGCTTGGCGATGACCGCAAGAGTACCGCCTACAGGAAGAGGCACTTGGAGTTTTCTGTGTATTTTGATGTTATTGAAGACCTTTGCTATTGCAAAGATGTAGAAGGCCTGTTTCGGGCTGTTGAAATAGATCATGATCCTATTCAATGGCAGTTTTTCATTGACAGTTCTACCAAAAGTCTTAAAGCGGTGATACTTCACAATAGCAATGTATATCCACCAATTCCACTTGCTTATTCACTGCAGATGAAAGAAGACTATGAAAATGTCAAGCAACTGCTCATTAAAATCAATTATGCTCAGTTTAAGTGGTATGTTTTTGGTGACTTTAAAATGTTAGGATTTTTGCTGGGTCTGCAGGGTGGATACACAAAATACTCTTGCTTTTTGTGCTTGTGGGATAGTAGAGCTGATGGTGAGCACTTCTATTCCTATAGAAATTCCAGTTAGAATTCATTGGCCGACAAGGAAAGAATTAACACCAGGAATGTATAACGTCATCAGGGAGCCTCTTATAACCGAGAAAAGGTTTTATTGGCACCACTTCATATCAAATAAGTCTAGTAAAACAGTTTGTTTGTTTGTTAAAGCTTAGGATTTTGAAGGAGAAGTTTTTCAAAAAATCCGTTCAATGTTTTCCAGGCTATCAGAAGCCAAAATAAAAGGCGGAATATTCGTTGGTCCCCAGATAAACACAATGTTAAAGTCTAAAACCTTGGAAGAAAAAATGAATGAAACAGAAAAGGAAGCGTGGCAAGCATTTCGAGGTGTGGTTGATGGATTTTTGGGAAACAAAAAGGATCCAAATTACAAAGAGTTAGTGAAAAAGCTTATCAAAAGTTATCAAAACATGGGTTGTAGCATGTCTGTAAAATTTCACTTTTTATGCTCTCATCTGGATTTCTTTCAAGAAAATCTTGGTGACTTCAGTGAGGAGCATGGTGAGAGATTTCACCAGGATATTGAGCCAATGGAAAAACGATACAAAGGCCGCTTGGACAGTGCAATGATGGGAGACTACGTTTGGTCTTTGACAGGGCAATATAAGAGTGGTCATAAAAGAAAAGCTCGCTCAACAGTGCATTTTTGAATGACTCTTATTATTTGAAAAAACTGTGATATGTTTTTCTTCACGCCTTCTTCTTTATGAACCATTTTCAAACTGACTTTTGCGTTTAATACGTATTGAACGGAACGTTGATATGCAGTTAGAATCTACTGCAAGGTAGAACACAATCTGCTAGCTACAGCTAGGTCGGATGACACAAAAAGTATAAATATCTCAAAAAGTAACGATGATACAAAAAAACTAACCGGATTTTTTAACTCAGCGCTCAAAAATACATAAAGGGGCACTGAAAAAAGTAGCCAAACAAAAATTGTGTTACGTAGTGTTATTGATTTAGCTAGATAAAAAGTAGTTTTGCGGACCTGATACAGCAAAACTGTTTGCATTTTTGAAATAAGCAGCACAAATTGCATAAACAGCCAAGTTTCCCAACCTCAAAAAATTCGCAGACCAGTGTTGTCATCTTCTCAAAATGTGACTAAATTTTTATTGTTTAGTTGTTGAAAATTAGTTGCACATCAAAGAAAAACTGTTTGGAGCCAATTATGACGATCGTTTCTCACACCGTTACACATAGTAAAAAAAATTGAAAAAATAATTGTTTTTTACGAATTTTTTTAATTCAACGTATTTACACTTAAATAATAATATTGATACAGCGAGAAAAAATAATGAAGGTGAAACGGTTAGGAAAAAATTCTTAAGTGGGTTTGACCAAGGCTAAACCAAACTGCACTTTATTATTATTTTCTTAACTGTATTATTTTACGAATTACGAAGTATGCATCGTTTATGTTTTGACTTGCGAGTCTATACTGCACATAAAAAGAATTCGACCCAAGCCCCAAAATGACTTTACTTTCCAGAAAGATATCCTGCTACCTATAGTACGTAGTTTCTATGGCGAACATTGCAGAAGCATCGAATCGTAATCAGAACAAGTCCGTTCTTTTGGACGCCACCTCGTCAAGGAGAAAAAATGCGGCGATTTCTGGCGTGTGCTGTAGTTAGAGAAGAGAAAGCCTTGCTTATTGTGATATCGTGAGAGTACATGGCCAGTGTTCGTTTATCGCTCAGTTGTTATCATTATCAGAATTGTTTGGCTATGAAAAAATCGCATATTCAAATGCTTCCGAAAAAAGTATACGCTGACAATATACGCTAGAAAGTCGCTAAAAGTATACGGCAAACCCAATTCCGTAACCCCTCACAAAAGTAATGGCGTATGCGCTAGCATAGACAAAAACTTCATGTCGTAAGTGAACGCCGTATAATTTACGGTGTAAACGTGCATTTCTGGTTCTGTGCTCGTGAAAGGAAGGCCACTTGAAAAAGCGTACGTGATCTAGAAAATTTTGAAGGGAGCTCGATTTCTGACAATTGGCAATCTACGGTTTTAATCAAACATCCAATTCAATTGTTTGTAGACATAATAAACATATTTTTAAATATTCTGAAAACATGCTGTACGAAATAAGGTTGAAGGTGACGTATACAGTGACACTCATTTTAAAAGATTGTATCAGCTGCCAAGCTACATTTTCACACTATATATAAGCCTAGCTGATTCTGATTTAAGTTATTAAACTGGAATACAGAAATGCTTTTTACTTAATTTACCTCTTGGATTTTTATTTAAATTGCTTTAAATTGATCAAGATCATCATGAAAAATCATTTCACGATCGCTAATCAAAAACAAAAAAAATATACAACGTTAATAAAAAATTCGAAACTACAGTAATGATACGGATTCAGAAAAAAATACAAACCTTCCATTAACCTTGAATGCTTTATGTTTTCCTCTTCATACTTAAGAGTAAACACATTAGGCTCTTTTTCGACCGCTGGTGTTTTGTTAACATTCTCCAAATCAGGAACGCTAGATGCTTTTGACTGCACATCTTCGTCTGCTTCTTCATTCAGTTTACCATCATCGTATCGGCCATCCTCTTGTTTTGCATCATCAGATTTAATATCTTCCTCGTTTTCACCAGAAAGTTTGCCATCATTAATTTTCTCATCATCAGGCTTATCATCTTCTTTCTTTCCATAATCAATTTTGTCATTTTCTTTGTCCACATCTTCTGCAGCCGTCTCTTCGTCGTCATCGATGCGATCTGAATACTGTACTACTTAAACATTCACTTTTTTTCAACGCCGGTATGAAAAGCATAAATAATGAACACGTAAAATGTTGTACTTTATAAACTACTGTTTAAGTAGTCCTGATTCGGTCCGAGCCATAAATCATACCCTTCTAAACAATTCAGAAATCATAGTGTTCAATTTTCACATTCAAGGTCCCATTTTCATTAGCGTAATGTTCAGATCCAATCGGAAACACCTATTGTTTGTCTTCTTCTATCGAAACAAGAACTTGCACCGGAAAAAAATGAGACAAGCTTTAAGAAGGGCTACATTCAACCAATGTTCAGTCACGGTGCTGCAGCTCGTCTGCCACGAGCAGCATAGACTTAAAATATTTATTCAGTTATAATTTGCGTTTTATACCGAAGCGAGTCAACTACCCACAAAGTCGGGTTGCGTAATAGTAATGTAAGCAAGCGCAAAGACTGTGAAATCTGTATTCAGCAGTGTGTAAATGATTGCTTAAACTCTACCATTTAAGAACAGCCGCCTGACATGTAGTTTTTCGTGAATTGCTCTGAACATTTAGCTTTGTTCTTACATTGCCTGGCCCAAGTCTATGAACAAAAAATCTCACTCTACTCCTCTACAGATTTACCACTTTTTTGATCGCTAACTGCAGTTGCTTCTTCTGTCCTAATTTCTTCCATTAATCTACTCATTTCTTGCTCGACTTCCTTAAAAAACAATCAATTAAATATATTATATTTTATTAAATATAAATTGGCGCGATAACGTAGTGGTTAGAGCGTCCGCTTTACAGTCGGTAGACATGGGGTTCATTTCCCAAGTTGAATCATACAAAGACTTTAAAAAATAGTATTCACAGCTTCCATGCTTGGCGCTCAGCAAAATAGGGATAGTGTTGAGAACAAGCCGGCAAGCTTGCTTGTTGTGTCCTAGGGCAAGACACTTAACGTGATGCCTCCATCTTTATGTGTCAGACAGATGGCGGGACCAAGCAGTCTACCCGTCTTGGTGGCCCAGTCTAACTGAAGACTCGCAAACAGAACATGAGCGCTAACGCAGTGTATATACATCCTCCTGCGTAATGCTCAGAACAATTAGCTCAAATGGCAAATTAAATAAACATTATGAGAAGCATTCTACCTGTTAGCAGAAAATATAAACTAATCTACGCCATTAAAAGGCATTCAAAAAAGGAAACAAGACTGCCTTATGACAATACCTTTATAAATATTGCTTTTTCAGCCAGTAGGCGAGCTCGATATTTTTGGTTAATACTGTGCTTGTGGATTTCGTAATACCTATAATGCAAACAACATACATCTTAAACCATAGAACAAGATGTCTATCATAACAATACAAAAATAGAAAGAAGTATAGCCGTGTCGACTTATTAATAAGAATATAACAATTCACAAATGACACTTGTAGTCGACTTAAATCTTTATTATTGCAAGCTTTCGTGAGCGAATGCTCTCTTCTTCAGGTAAAATAAATTAGGACTAATGAATGAATTGAAATTAATGATCATTACTTTATCATTAATTTAAATCATTGATTTCAATTCATTCATTAGTCCTAATTTATTTTGCCTGAAGAAGTGAGCATTCGCTCACGAAAGTTAGCAATAGTAAAGATTTAAGTCCACTGCAAGTGTCATTTGTGAATTTATATATTCTAATACAAAAATAATTACCTCTCTCGAATTATTTCCAAAAAGTGAGATCTGTCTGAAAGAACAATATACTCGTCCGGCAGCACATCTGCATCAGTCATAGCCAGCCACTGATCTTTGTTTTCCGGAAAACCATCGAGAATCCAGCCTCCATTTCTAATCAAATACTTCACTTAAATACTATGAAAGCAAGTAAAATGCAAAAAAAATGCACTCATGTAAATCTAAAAATTTTTAGGAACGTGATAACATTGATCGTAGATCAAGCATTATTATGAAAATGTTACAAAAAAATAATAACTCTTCTAGAATGCATTTCTCACAAGAATTTTAGAGAAAACATCATACTCAAACGCTATTGCAATAATTAGTTTTTTTAATTTTTAACTTTTTATAACAAATTTTGGATCAAGTGCATAAATTTCCCCATGTGGGGAAATGTATTAAATATATTATCCACTACACCACAGTGTCACTGGCGTAATAAGTAACTGGGGAAAATTTTGCACTTGTTGTTGTCTTGGGGAAAATTTTGCACTTGTTCCCAAATTTTTTGTGATTAATCTTTTTCCAGATTAGTTTTTATCGTCTATTAATGTTACAAGTCTTTCAAAAAGCGATATTTCTTCTTCTCTACAAGCCACTACCACTACAATAGCATGAACCGGAGGTCGGCAAACTTTTAAAGTGGACCAAATCCATTGTTCAATCATTGATAAAGGCCCATCAATTATCTAAGGAACCAGACTGAGCAATGACTTGGACAAACTTGAAAAACTTATCACAGTATCTTAGTTGAAGACCTTTCTTTGGAGATCAACTTGAAAGTAAACTCTTTTAATTTTGAGCACAAGGTTTTTTCAAACTGATGGTTTTTAAAGGTGATGACTTTTCTTTCGGAGATCAACGCTACATCGTTGTTAATTTTTTTACGTTGATGACCTTTGCCTCAACACACAAAAAGTAACGATGGTCCAGTAAAAATATAGATATTTCGTTTCAATTAGCTCAAAATTGGGCCGCAGCACAGTTTGTCAATTACGCCGTTACTGCTTTATTTTATGTAACTTCACCGTAACTGCTTTGTTTTTATAACTTCAAACTCCACTTCTTTCCAAGCCTGCAAATTCTTGGGATGCAGCTAAAAAAACATTTTGCTGAAAAATGATACTTATCTTTCAAAGAGCAAATGATTGAAAACAATATTTGGCTTTCCTCATGCAAAAACATTTGAGCTGACAATCGACGAATCCGGGTATGTGCGGCTGCTGTGGGGAGAGCTGACAATTGTTCGATTGCCCATTTGGGAAGATATCGAAGCTAATTAAAGTCAATTTCAGCAGGTTCATAGAGCATGATTTGTCGTGTTTGAAATCCGCTCTTGAGGACGAGCTAAGGTAACGTAAGAAGTTATATTCCTTTCATTCCAGAGTAGAAGGTAAAAAGTGACCACCAAGGTAATAATTAAAAAGTTTTAAAAACTCTTTGCATTTCGATTCAACGTTGGACGGAAGGCCGCAGTAGCAAGGTGGCTTCTCAACTGCAACTGTAAGACAGAACAAAGATATTTAACAAGACTTGAAACGAACACTCTAAACGCTATATTGTGCGTTAATTGTTTCCTAATCCCATTCAACTTCAAAAAGCGAAAGACAAGAATGCTTTTAGTGCTTATTGTTGCTATGAAACAAGCAAATATAACTCCTCGATCGGTTTTAAAATCTTCTAGAATATGATAGATTGGATGTTGGTTCTCAACCTAGAATTTGGTTTCCTGCCGCAACACTGCGAATACTTGAGAACAACTAACACAAATAGCGTTATGTTTATGAATTGTGCTCGAGTAGATGGATTTTTAGGCTCAAAAGAAGGTCTTTGTTGTGGGAAGCACTCACTCTCTTTATCTTTCGCTTCGACACTCAGCGTTTGACTAATCATGAAACTTTTGGGTGAATACATTAATGTCATAGCGTGACGTCAACCAATTTTCGGACGCAGCGAAACATGCTATGATGGTGTTTGATTTATCGTACTAATAACCTAAATTTTTGTCTACCACAAAAATGAAATGGAATAGAAAGGCTGAAAGATCGTGTTGTAGTGTTTATCTTAAGATAAGACATAAGGTATAAAACGGCAACTCTGGTTTGCAGTGCAAATCCAATCAAAATTTGGCTGTTTGGACCAGCCGTGAATACAAAATGTAGACTGGTAGCTCTACCAACAACAAGTCGGACAGCATTGGTGGGTAACCACTGTGGCCTCTTAAAGCATGCGGTATGGCATGTTTAAAGAGGCGACTTTGGATACTACAAACCTTCGTATTTGTTTTAATGTTCGTATTTGTGTTGTCAGTGAATGCCAAATATAATCGACTCTTCCTAAATCGAACACGAGCACAAATGGTCGCACGAAGAAGCATAGAATGACCACCACCTGATCGAAAGCGGGGTAGAGTAGGCAAGTAGAGCCAACTTTAAAGATTGAAGTCGAAAATTGATATTTGATGTGGTTGTTGTGTTTAACCTTCTTCCTTTGGACGCACGGAATAAAAAAATTATATTCCGACCCACACCGTAAACCTAATTTAAGTATAGGCTGCGGGAAAGCGGCAGTCCAAATCAAGCCAGTCATGAATACAAAATCCATACTGGTAGCCCAACGACCAAGGTTGACTGCCATTGGTGATTAGTGATCACTAAAAACAAGATTTTTATGACATGCCTAGTGATCAACTTCGCTGTTCTAATCCGGTGAACCATGAAGGAATAGCTCAGCATATTGCACACGAGCAGCTTACTTAGTAGCAGGAAAGCAAATGGCATGGGCAATGAACTTTCAGTTCCATAACAATGTGCGTTGTTGATTATTACATAAACAGAATCTAGCACTGACACTATGACCACGAGCAGATAAGTAGTAGTCGACAGTGTAGCGGTCTTAAGTAGATGAGCGGCAACCTGCAAGCGAGAGGTTGCTGCGCATTTCTGAAGACGTGCGGAAAGTTGCTAGCTTTTTAACTCGATGATTGCAAGTAGCATCGGAAATTCACGAACTTGCTCAACGTCAATTCAAGACAGTTAAGCGATAGGCAGCATGACGGGGCTGTAAGAAACAGGAACGCTTAGTGTGGAACCATTTTAAATTCAAATAATTTGTATGTAAACCCGCTAGATGTCGCCGTCACCCTTGCGTGAGATTTTTTGTATAGATTTTGTTTTAGTCTCTTTTGCGTTATGGCCGTGTAGAGGTAGGAGGCTAAACTTTCTTGAATCGCTGGGATCTTGCAATTTTGTTCACATATGATAACGGTAAGTGGTTAGGTATAATTGCCTGTGATTTAGTGTTCGTTCTGGTAGCTACTGTTTTTGACCGCGTGTATTGCCATTTTATTGGAAAAGAGTTTCAATTGTCATTATAGAAGGCGTGTCGGTGTATGACCACCCTGGTGCTAGTCATTTGAGCCATCAGCGTAAAAATTAAAGAATTGCCTTTCCTGCTGATTGCAAGTCCAGTAATTAGAGAAAACCTCATCCGCTCTAGCTAGGTAGGCCGCCAAGAGAAGTAACAGGGCTTACAATTACAGAAAAACTTAAGTTCTGGTTTTGCTTGCTCGTTAAACATGGCAAGCTATTGCTACCATTCTTCTATTACTGAGCTTTTATTTCCATTTGTGGACAGTCAATAATAAGGTTCCTCTCGCAGAGTCTTCTTATATCAAGTGCTAGACTGCCAAGTGCCAATCCAAACATATTGGAAGAAAGTTAAAGCAGGTGGGTAGATTTATACCAGGGGCGTGCATCCTGTGGCACACGGGTCAAATGCGGCACGCGAAGTGTAATTATTAGGGCCATTTTTTTGACCTAAAAAAATATATATATTTTTTTTTACTTTATTTCGACCTAACCGCTTTCGCCTATTATCTATGTCTTGCTGCACTTTTTTGATTAAAAATGTTTTATAATCCGCAATTTACATAAGTTTTTTAAGAAGAACGTAGCCTACTTTAAACATTTTTTCAATCACTTAGTCTTGAAGCTAATGCAACAAAGCGACGCATGACGTCAAAACCTAGGATAACCAGCCATTGTGTGTAGCGGTATCAATTAGTGTGTAATACAAAAAATGCGTTGTTATCGCAACTGTACTGTACATTAACAGTCTGTCTATGATGTTTTTAACGAAAGCCACACAGTATAATTACCAGGACTTTCTATTGCAATACAGCATCATATATTTTTTACGTTCTTAACATCAAAATTTCTGTCTTTTCTCAGTAATTTATTGAGCATAGAAAACGACCTCTCAACAGCAGCAGAGGTTGGCTGGGCTTTTTGCAATAGTGCGTAGCTTGTTGGGTCAATTGTCAAGTTGATACAGTTTATTATTGTTTCTAAATCAGAGTTGGATAGTCGTTTTGTAATGTAATTTTTAATTGCGCACGGATCATCATCGAATCGCATATTCTTCAGCAGTCCGTATGCTTCGGTTATTGTGCAGGCACTTCCTTCTAAGAACTCTACGCTGGCTGCTAGAGTTCGTTATTGATTTATTTTAACCAAGTCCGGCACCAAATCTTCCACATTGATAGCGTCTTTTGCTCTGCTGACTAAGAGGCCTGCACTTGTCCAATTGTTAACAATGGTACGAACAGCTGGAAGGTTCTCACTGTAATACAGGCAGCTCTAAGCCAAGTTGTCCATCTTGTAATTACAGGGTCAGGAGGAGATGGCAAACCAGCATTATGAAAATCTTTCTTGCGATCTTTGTTTTTGATTGTTGCTGCGTTGATCGTTGCTATTATTTCATCAATATTTTTAAAATGAGCACGCACACACATAGCGCAGTTATGTAGTAAGTGCGCAACGCAGGTGACATGCATCAAAGAAGGGTATAATTCCTTTAATGTCTTTCCAGCCAAAGACATCTACCAAGCAGCATCAGTCAAGAACAATGAAAAATTCTCCCGTTTTATTTCAAGTTGTCGCAATATGTCATCCACAGTGTGTAGAATAATACTGCTATTAACATTGCTACTGCTGTCAAGTGGATGGCAATCAACGAGGAATGTCTGATTTGGGGCATCTAAGCTGCCCACAAGCACACTAATATACTTTTGTTTAGCAATCTCTGCTTCATCCACAATTTAAAAAAATTTTTTGTCACGAAGTAATTCTTGAATTTGTTCTTCTTTTTGGGATGCTAATTTAGCAACACATGCCCGGGCTGCAGTCTCCAAAGGCAATGCTTTTCCCATTGTAGTAAACAGAGACTTTAAAGAAGGATGGTTCAGTTTATGAAGTGGGATATCTGCAGCTAAGAATGAAGAGACAACCTGTTCCTTGAAATTTACTTGATAGAGTTGTAAAAAGGTTTGCTTTCTTTGGGATTCGCTCTTTGTCTCCAATTTTCTTTGGTGTTGCTTACTTTTTCGGTGGCTTTCCACAAAAAACTTTTTGTCGCATTTGACTAACACGTCGCAAAGGTTGCATCGCAAGTCGCAGGCAGGAGTTGCCGAAAACTCATCCAGATATTCCTGGCAAATTTGCCTAACTTTCACCGTAGAAGATTTGGCTTGTTTAGGCATTCTTTGCTTTGCAAGCTACGACTTAAAAAGACCACGTGTAAAGAGCGCAAAGGTTTTATAGGATTAGATTAATTGTCTAACAATTATGCGTTTATGCATCAACAATGACGATTTCATGCATAATAAGTGCTATTTCCTTCTCAATTACCGCACGCATTTTTACCATTGCAACTAATTCAGAAGTTTAAAATCAAATAAAATTGCGCATAAAATTTTAATAGCAGCTCAAAAATTCAAAAAAATATAAAAAAATATAAATTTGTTCGTTTTTGTAAGCAAATATTTGATGAAGACAATTTTGACAAGTTTTGACTTTATGCAAAATTTTGACTTTATTTTGACTTATAAAATCTAGCAAAACAGACTCCTGAACACCTGAAACGAACGTTAGTACACGCTTGATCATGCAACAAGGTTTTGAAAAAATGTTGACTTTATTGACTTTAGCGGGCCCTAGTAATTATGTTGCATCGGAAAAATGTGACTTGTGGCCCGCATCTACAGTTTGAATTTTTAGGTAGAAAAAACCTTTATAATTCAGCCCTAAAAGCCTTGAAAATCTAAACTTCACCTTTACAATTCAGCCTTTTAAAACTATAAACCTTGAAATTCAGGTATGGGAAAGTCGTGTAATTTGGCCCACCTAACGAAATTTTGTCCCCAATCCGCAAACAATGACTTTTTTCTGATTTTTTTTTACTTTGGTAATTGTAGTACAATGCTGCGTGGACTGTAACTTGCTTGTACCGTGAACATTAAGACATAAAGTTTTATCACATTTTTATAATTTTTATGAAAGTAGGCCAAAATGCACGAGGTATGGTGCATTTTGGCCTAGTGAATTGTGTAATTTGGACTAAACCATAGCAATGAATTAGGACAACAAAAAATTTGCTAACAGCGCCAAAATTGATATCAGACAATGAAAAATGTTTCGTGTGAAGACAAAATAGCTTTCATTCGAAGTCAAATGTTGTCTCAATGGGCAACACATAGATCACAGTAGTAAAACCGAGGGTCCGTTATGTCTGCACAAGCTTCGTGTGCTCATCCTTTGCATGTGGCACACTGTATCCAATCTTCCTCATTAAAGCCTCCACAAACTAACCAGTTGTAAACATAAAGGTCTTTAGAGGCGGTTGCTTTCTTTTTTCTGTTTTTTGCCTTGGTTCTATGTTAGAGAGTGCTTTTTTAGAATAAGTTGAGTAGTTTTTCCTGAATTGAGTCGAACATACTTTTTGTGAGGTGATCCAGTAAAAAGAGTGGATCTTGAGGTCTTTCTTTTTTTTGTTACTGACTGTCTGAAAACTTTTTTTCGGCAATGGATTTATTTGCTCGACAGAGAGAAGCAAAGTGCTAAAATTATTATCTGATGAGGCAGAAGTTGATGGAGCAGATGAGGCAGAAGTTGATGAAGTAGATGAATCAGAAGTTGATGGAGTAGGTGAGGCGGAAGTTAATGGAACAGATGAGGCAAAAGTTAATGGAGCAAATGAAGCAGAAGTTGATGGAGTAGATGAGGCGGAAATAGATGGAACAGATGAGGCAGAAGTTGGAGCAAATGAATCCATGGTTGACGGAGCAGACGCAGCAATTTCTTTTCCTGAAGTATCAAAAACTGTATCATTTTCCTCAATTGGCCTATCTGATACTTCTGCAGAAAGAAAATCTGTTTCATCAAAAACATCTTTGTTGAGGGGATGGATTCCAGCTTTACGAAAACAATTACAAGCGATATTGCAACTAGCAGCTTTGCCGTAAGCTCATCCAAAAAGTTGGCTAATTTGATATTGCAAAACAGCACGACCAGGGTGATTACGTAGCCATTTCTCCAATTCTTGATAACAATAGGTCTTTAATGGCTTAAAGAAACAAAGATCAAGGGGCTGCAAACGATGGCTGGTATGGGGTGGCAATGAAATCATCAAAACGACACGGCCACTAGCTCGCTGCAAAGCTTCAAACGTGTGTGTCTGGGATTTATGGCCATCCAAAAATAACAATACTTTGCTGTCAGGTGTTAGTTTGACAAACTTTATAAAATGTTCAAGCCATTCACTAAACACTTCACCATTCATCCATCCGTTTTTCTGCAAAAAAGGATTGCATAAAGTTGTCACGCTAATTCTTGTGAACGATATGAGTAGCTTAATCTCGACTTTCAACCGTTAAGTTTCTTAATGCAGTATAATAGAATGTAAATAAACTTTCTGGTAATGATCATTAACCACAACAGCACCTACTCTAATTAGACAAAAATTGCTACCCTAATTTATTCCTGACAACGCAACATTGTTCCACAAGGAGCGCCATCTTGTAACTCGGCTTTCATTCGTTTTCTGGGAAATATCATTGCCGGTGGGACAAAGTATCCAGCAGCACTCATACAGCAGATTATGGTAATCGTCTGATCTCGTTCCTGGCTTGTAACTGCGCCGATTTGATGCTTCCCTTTTTTTTCCAGGACTTTTGAAACTTTTTGCACCACCCTAAGACCAGACTCATCCATATTGAATATGCGGTCTGGGGTGATGCTATTTTGAGAAATTACCTCTTCTAACAAATTATAAAAAGCATGGACCTGTGTTTTATTAAACCCACCAGCTCTTGCCAAGGAAGTAAGCCGAGAAGTTCTAAGAGATATTTCTGGTTGTCTTTTGAGGTAATTGTTTAGACATTCAGTTCCTACAAGGTATTTTTCTTAATTGAAAAGAGTAACAAGTCCATTTGCTTTTGCAATTTCAAAAGCCAGTTTTTTCAAATCTGCCAGAGTAAGTCCTTAAAATCTTGCTTCCATTTGAAGTACGTGATCAGCAAGTTGCTTCTCAAGACCTTGAGGAAGGTCAGGAGTTCTGCCAATGTGTTTTCTTCCATTTTTGCTATCTTATTTTGATCATGAGAGTGCCTTCTTAATGTTGTTTTGGGCACATTAAATTCTTTTGATGCCTTGAGAAACTCCATCTTATTTTCTCGAACATCTTTAATAGCAAGCTGCATTGCATTCTCCTTCCACTTCCCATATATTTCTTTTGATTTTCTTTCTTCTCGAGTAGACATGTTTAAAGCAAATAATTTTAAAAAACCTGAAGAAAGATATGAAAAAAACTTTTATCATACTCAAACTTTTGGGGAAAAAAACAAAGTACTAAACAGCATTTAACTCAAGATTGCAAATCATATTTGGCAAAGCTGTACAGTACGTAAGCCTACTATTACTAGTTGTAGCCCACAGTAAATTCGAAAAAACTATCACTATAGGCTAAGTCAAATTGTTTAATTGTATTTTTGGTCAACCACTTTAGATTTCTGCTATATATATATGCAAGTTTTAACGTTTACTCTGCTTCGCAACTACCAGTACACTGCACTGAAAGCAAATGCACTGTGGTAATTATTTATATAAATACATTCACTCATACTACACAACACAGTTCTCTATCACAATTTAATTATTCATTCAAGTGACTTTTAGCAGTGAAATTTATACTTATGAATCTTAGGTAATTTGGCCCACTAGGCAAAAGAACACAAGATGCAGTGGTCCAAATTACACAAACTAAGCTCATGGAGTAAAAAGATACTTTTTTTTAAAGCAAGTATACAATGCTTAATATTGTAGGTACCCCATTTTGAGGACATACCATACATTAAGAACTTGCAAAAATTTAAGAAGTTTGATTACTTTAGCTCGAGTTGCGCAATAATTTTCTTCTCATCAAAATGGATAAAAAACCAAAACTCAATGTCAACTTAATCTGCTCCAAACTTTATTTTCAGTTTTTTTTAAGTTTTTTGTCTTTAAAAAGTAAATCTAGCTATTTTTTTCTTGAAAATTTTTTTTCACGCTTATGAAAGGAGTTGGTTGATAGGCCATATTGCACAAGAGGCCAAATTACACAACTTTCCCCTACTTGAGGTCAACCTGTTAAGCTGATCTCCCAAACGAAAAAAGGTCATCAAGTCTGTTTCGTGACAGAAATTGGCAAAAAAGTCACTGTTTAAAGGCTGACTTCAAAAAAATCAAGTCTTTTTGTGGGTCAGCTCCATACAAAGTACCAATGTTCACTTTAAAAACTCTGACTGGTCCGCAAAACCTTTTACTGCTGTGAAATTGGCTAATCTTCAAAATGGTTGCTCACACCTAATCTAGATTATACAAGTTGTAAAGTTTTTTCTAGTTTTAGCCCCTTTGTCAATTTAATTTTTAAGATTTACTCCAAAAGCACTCAATTTTTAGTAAATTGATTTTAGTCAGCATATCAAAAAGTAAACCATAGACATGTATTCCAAAAATGAAAAAATTTACCTCAGCTTAAGAAATGCAGCACCAAACTATATGTACAAATGTTGAAAAAATAACAGCACTGATTTCTGTGAATATTTAATCTCTATTTTTAATGTTTGTAACATGACAATATTTTAATAAAACGTTACATTAAGATTCTGTTACACCAGAAAAATTAGCATAACAATCTCATATGTGGCTTGGTATTATTAGTAACTTACAAAGGCGCATTTGGATTAATAGCTTTTCTTTCATAAACCATTTTTTGAATAGCATCTTTTAGAGCAGATATATAATCGTCAGCGGGAAGTTTAACTTCTTGTCTCTCAGCTTCAGCCACAGCAGTTGCAACCATATGTTTAACCTGAATTCGAATGTACACATTCTTAAATGTAAAAGCATTAACCAGTAAGGATTAAGAAGTTTAATGACTTAACATAGATCTATTAAACACAATTTTTTGATTTGAACAAAATAATGAACAAACAAAAATTGAAATAAACGTACGTTGCCTCTTGCTAAAACTAAATTTCTTTTGAAATCAGTGTTGGTATGTTTGAAAATTTTCGTACAGTTGTCAGTCACACAGACAAAAGAGCTGTTGTAAGAGAACAAGCTTATTAGATTGGTGTCATTTGAAAGAGATAATGATTGCTCAAAAATACCTCTAACAGCTTTGCAAGTCGTGCACCAAATATTAGGTCCATCTTTATAGTAGCCTGGGTTGGAAATCGGTAGTACAAAAGTATAGTATAAACTGTTATTCAATATTCCACGTAAAAGACAGAATATTCTGATTTTAATATAAATTAAAAAAGCAAAGAATAATTGTTTTAACAATCGACAACAATAGTTTTTTTAAATTATTTAGTTTATAGTCGGTTATTTTATCCTTTGGTCTCAGATAAACGCCTACTTTCAAAAAGCATTTGGTGTTGACACTTGCTTCAGAGCCGCGTGCACTACCACAACTATGCATTTTTATCAAAAAACATTATAACTCAGCTGGATAAATTGCCGTTAAGTTCTTTCACCAAGACACGATAACGTAAGCCCTGGCAGAGGTAGACTTTTCCATCTCTTGATCGTGAAACTGGTGCTGAGCTATGAACCCTTACAAAGTTGTCGACAATATTTCTACAATTTTGCCAAAACATGCCCATATAAATGAGTGGTAAGTTCAATAAACCATTACAGCGCAGTTCAACTGTAACGTAGAAATTATCACTAGCTTTTTATATAAGTTGGGGTCAGTGGAAGAGATCGTATACCGGGTAGTGAAAATAAAGCAACTTACAATGCTAATTTCCCCCACACAATACATAATTCATTACCAATCAACTAGCATTCATAAACTTTTTTGATATAAGAAATTAAGAATCAAGATTTTAGTTTATTTATACCAACACTACATTTTAGCTTAGTTTTCTATACATTTAAATAGTAACATCTACTCTCTACTATAAAGCAAAAATTTTCTCATTTCTGATTTCTTTACTTATTTCGTACGTACGCACGTTTTGACTCCTCCCAAATTACTGGACGTACAAACATCAAACTTGGTACGATTGATCACCATCCAGAGGTGAGTGTCATAAGGCATTTGTGACGTCACAGTCAAACACAATTTTATTTAACCCATTCGCGCCTTCTGTACCCTATTAGGGTATCATTCGAAAATCGTATTATTCAATGATTGATGACATCCAATTGCTCTTTTTCTGCGCCACAATGTATGCAAAAAGACCAGTTAACAATCTGACTACATACAAGTTTGAAATGTTTTTTGGTTTGAGTTATACAGTCACTAGAAGGGCAGACAGAGAAAAAGTGACCTCTATCACGTCTCGGAAAAATCGATAAGCATTTTTTTTCTTTATATTTTTATGCAAATCTTAAGTGCTTTATTAAGTTTTGTAAAGTAAGCAGTAAAGATAATTAAATTGCAATGAAACGTTCAAAATTTGTTTAGCTGTAGTAACTAGAGGCAAATTTGCCAAGTACCCGAATAGGGCACTGTAGGAACGAAAGCCTACATCAATTGCTCAACTGAGTGTACACAAGTTTGTTTTATACAATTGAATTTATTCAAGTTAGTGTTTTATTGTACAGGAAACAAGCCAATATGTATAGACAACTTCTTGTCTTTATGTCACCTCTTTCAGGCAAAAATTAGTCTGCTTTATGTACTGATATATCATCGCCAGCCGAGCAATGGCGCATGATTATGTAAGTATATACCGCATAAATACTTTTCGATGAGCTGTCGGCTCAATAGGCTAATGGTCAAAGCATCACGTCTGAAGTTGTATGAATTGGGGTTCGCGACCTGACCATATCAGAGTTGTTCTAGTTTTGACGAGCAATTTTTCTGGCAACCAATTCCACAACCATTGCTTTGAAGACTAACATGGCATTAATCAAGACGTTATTCGCATTTCTTTCTCTTGGAGTTTAGCTGCATTTCTCACATTCGTGTTGTTTATGTTTAATTCGTTTTGTGGTGTTGTTGTTGTTAATAACGGACAATCTTTAAGTACAATATAATTGCTGTACGAACTTCAAAAAATTTCTCATTTAAATTTGGCATCCGTGCTATTTCCTTTTTTTTTGCTATTTGTGCTAAATGAGAAATTTTGATAACGATTTAATTGCTGTATACTCTTAATTAAATTTACTCAATTATTGTTATTCCAGAAGCATACTTTTCAAAAATAATTAAAAATATCATGCACTAAACGTCTAGGCTTGAAATATTTTCAATACCCGTAAAAATACATGTATTGACCAAGAAATAAGTTTGTATTTGCATTGCTAAGACAATACGATTAGTAAGGTTCATGGTGCCATTCGTACCTACGATACCCTAACAGGGTACCAACATACTTTTTAATAAATAAGCAAAGAAAAACAATTTTTCAGAGCTTTGTCAGCTTTTACATACAAAGTCGACGAAACCCAGACCTTCTAACAAAAAAATACCCTGAGTAAAATTTGGGATTTAATGGGTTAAATTTGCATTTCTTGCCAGAGGAAAACCGTTTTTGCTCAAAAGAAAGTCAGCCCCCAACTTCCTAACTTACAACAAATTTCAACCCTTTACGGTCAAAAATGACGTCACACCTAACATTTGATTGCACACTACAGGGTGGGCCAATAAAATGTTACCACTTTTCAATCATACCCAAGTTTTCAAATGTGAATTTATTCAAAATTTTTATTCAAAGATTTGTGATAAGAAACATTAAACCAACATTTAATATCAATGAATTTGTAAAATCTGAACTCTGTAGGGAAAGAAATAAAGATCTGTGTTCAGTATGCGTCTGAGAGTGGTCCTTGAGAGGGCAGTCTCCCTCTGACAAGCATCTGGTCGATTTTCTTGGTGATTCCTCCAGACGCTGTCTCACGATCTCTGTGTTAATGGCTGTTCTCGCAGACCTTGGCCTACCACTATGTCCTTTATTCGCTTTGGTCGCATATCCTGTTTTCCTGAATTTTCGAAGAAGATGTCTGATTGTGAGTATACATGGAGGATTTCTTTCCGGAACGTCAATGACGAATCGTCACTGAGTCTGGGTTACCAATTTTAATTCAAAATATGCTTCCACGATCTTTACTCTCTCCTTCACAGTATATTGTTTTCGATCCATTGGTGTGAGAATTCAATGTTTTGTTGTTAGTATTTTTGAGAATAAAAAAAATCTATTTTGGAAATAGCAAGGATTCAAAAAGTGGTAACATTTTATTGGTCCACCCTGTATTTTCTTAAGAAGTACTAACCCTAGAAACGCGATTAAAAGCTTTTTTGGAAGATAATTCAAGGTGCTTTCGATAAAAAGAACTCTACAACAATTAAAGCTAAATGGACGATGCAACAACATATTCTTTTAAGCATGTTAAGCCTACTAAACATGATTTTTTTCTCTTAGTAAACGCTTCAAGCTGGCTTTATTATGTGAAAAAATGTCTGGTACCATCAACACAGTCTTTTGCTACCACAAACCATAAAATAATTTTTTCAAAAAGTGCAAAATTTTTACAAAATCACTTTACTTATGAACTGAATTGAGACTTTATGTCTCAACCGATCTTCAAAATTTTTTTAACAAATTTACGGTTATCTTAAGGCAAAGCCGATAATATATGACAAGCATCTTTCCTATTTGTTTTTATATTAAAAAAATTGTATTTTAAGATCTTTAGAGTGATATTTTACCCTGTCTCCCATAAAAGAGGTAAGCTGAGTTAAAATAGGTAAGTTTAATATACAAAGGCTATAATACGGTACTAACCATTAGTGTCGCTCGAAAGTTTAGGAAATTTGCTTTTCAGCAATATGCATCTCTAATTAGTTAGGGCTAAGGATTAATTTATAATGGCTGATCAAAAATTGGTTGTCATGCATTATTTTATATCTTGGTTGAACAATTTTATACCATAGCCTACCTAAGAAATTGCAATTTCTAGAAAGAGTTAGTTTTTTGGTAGAATTTGACTACTTTTCCTTAAAAGCATGGTTCTTTAGCATTATCTATCTAAATTTTCAAAAAGATTTATCGAAAAATAGTTCTACACAAAATTTGAAGTGGCTACAAGGCCCAGTGGCTACGCGTAAGCAATGAACAGAGCACATAAACCTAAGGCGTAGCCAAGACCACAAAGTTGCAAAGGTGATCACGAAAAGAAAAGCACCAAGTCGTGAAATACGCTTGTTACTGAATACCCAATTTTGGTCTTATCAAAACAATCGCTACTTGCACGCTGCCGTTCCACTGTTTTACTTAAATTGTTTCGCCATAGGTTACTTATTTCAAAGAGAGAATTCGGTATCATGAAAATAATGGCGAAACCTATTCTGTCCATAACGTATTCGGCTCGATCACTTTTTAAAGCACACTTGATTTTGACATCAACTTTTTGCTACAATTCATACTACTAACCGTTAGGTGAGGCAGTTTTAGCCTCTGATTAAATATTCTTTACTCCCATAATGCTTTTGCGGGCCATGCGGGCGACGCCTGCAGAGCCGGCAAGTGCGTAGAGTGCGCGATGTTTGGTCCGGTCAGCGGAAGAGTGTGTGACGTGAGCCTCGCATCTACAGATTGATTGTCAAAATAAAAAGAAGTCTTCGTGTAAATTATTGTGTCATACATATCCGAAGAAAAAAATTTCAGTATAAAAGTTCTGCCTGCTTAAGGTTTAACTCTAAAAAAAACAATCTCCCTAAATATTATCCGTATTGCTCGAAGTAATCTTAATTCTTACGCTAACTAACTTGAACTCAAATTCTAATCCTAGCACTAACCCTTATTCCAACCCTAGCGCTGATACGCAATTTCGTGAACCTTCCAGACTTCAGTACAGGTTGCATCTAATTCTACATATCGAGCTATGCGGCGAATTGCTTAGTAGACACTAAAACGCTAAAAATTTTAGTAAGGGCTCACCTCAGGTTTGCAGTATAATTCGGTTGAGTGAAATTAGTATCCCTACAAAAAAGTTTCCACATCGCCACCCTAAAGTTAACCACTTGAAATTACGACGCCTGTGCATGAAGAAGAAATGTTTAGTAGTTATATCGCGGAAGTACAAAAATTAAAGATGCAACCTTATGTAGAAATAATTATAAAAATTCACGATCAGGTTTCATAGTATACAGCTATACACAGTATAGCATCAAAAAACCGGTCATAGCAATTAATGCACGTTTTGACAACAGGGTTCGATTAATTACAATTTCGATACAATGAGGTATTAGCAATCTATGATTTCGACCTATTCAAAATCAAATTAGTATGGAATGATAGCATAACCGAATTATTTGGTGCTTCACTAGTGTTAACAAAACTTAACTAAGCCTACACATACCAACTTAATTACTAATTATGGCTAGGTTAGTGCTGTAAATAAACAACTACGTATTACTTAACGCAGCAGATTATCACACATTTTTATTCCACTAAAATGCAGTCTGTTTCTCTATTAGGCTCATCAGGTGTACCTAACAGCAGTAGTTCTAATTAATTGGAAAAACCTGGGATCTATGGGCCACAGGGACCACTGAGCCCTCGCAATATTTGCGCTACTAATTACTGCTGAGTTTTCATAGCTGCCAATCACGTATCAGAACACTATAAAATATTTGATGTAATCGCAGAAACGCAATAGCAATATTTTTTGAAAAATATTGCACGAAGATTTTCAGAATTTTAAATGTTTTACATTGTGAGGAAAAATGATTCGTGTAACGTGTAAACAGAGTTTATTGATAAGTAACAGAATTAAAATGGTGTTCGAGCTTCTTCTTCTTCGTGTGGAGGGGCATCTATTTACCGATGGGATCAGATGCTGGCTGTGGTGGTATTAAGCCAGCATCGAGTATCGTCGTCAAAAACTGTCAGACCAGCCACCTCTCGAGGTGCTCAATGTATGTTCCACGCTGAGATAACCTGGTCTGCGGTTTGATCGGTGGCGCCACGCTCGCAATTCGGCGAGGGAGCGAGGCCCCGTTTGTACAAGGACGAATGAAAACGCCCAACACCAATCCGCTGGCGATTGAGCTTAACTCAAGATGTTCTGGGCAATCCCAATCCAAGGGGCCTAGAACTGGTCCTGGGAATAAAAACATGGAGTACGGATGTGCGTTTATAATACTCCGCGCTCCATCTATAATAATTTGTCCACTGAGTCGCGCGGATGCCCAGTTTAGATAAGTCATTTAAGTTTTCACGCAGAAGGCACAAATGGGCGTATAGACTTCAGTCTCTCCTGGGGCACATCTGGTGATCCAGCTAGCTGAACGTGTAAAATATAGTCTAAATCCAGAGTGCCACACTTGGCTAAGAATGTCGCTCCCAAGCGGCGAAGTTCAGCTGGCTAGATGCCTGAAATGATTGGCAGGTGGTCCGTTGGCATAGGACCCAGGCATCCGGAGACAATGCGCAGGGCGTCATTCAAAACAATGTCGATGAGACACGGTTGTGTGCGCTGCGACACCAAACTGGTACACAGTATCAGCTGTAGAGTAAACCAAGATATCGATTTTTGAATTTTTGGTTTTTTGGTTTTGAAAACAAAGGTTTTGGAATTGGAAGGATACGCTGGAAAGTAAAGGTTTGAAGATTAACTCCAGAAAAACAAAATTGATGGTAAGCGGGTCAGAAGGAGAACTATTCAAAAGCAAGTTAGATCCATGTGGAGTTTGTGGGAGGAGATTCATGGCGAATTCAGTGTTGTGCTCAAAATGTGGAAACTGGGTTCATGGCAAATGTGCAAAAATAAAGAGAGCTACCGCTAAGTTGGCAATGCATTTTGTTTGCTCGAAATGTATAGGAATAATGGAAGGGATGATGGATTCGATCGAGAAGTTGTGCAATGAAGTGGAGACAGTGAATGGATTTTGTTATTTGGAAGACAGACTAAATGCTAGTGGTGGTTGTGAAGCGGCAGTTACAGAATCGGTTGGGTAAGATTCAGGGAATGTGGAGAGTTGTTGCTTGGAAATAGGTTTCCTCTGAAGATGAAAGGTAAAGTCTATCGTTGTTGCGTAAGATCAGCAATACTGTATGGAAGTGAGACATGGTGTCTAAAAGAAAATGAAAAAGCAATTTTAAGGAGAACGGAGAGAGCAATGGTGAGAGCCAAGTGCGGTCAGAAAGTTGTAGACAGAAATACGACTGGAGAACAGATGGATATGCTGGGGTTGAAGGAAACTATAGACCGGTTAGCAACAGTGAATGGAATTAGATGGTATGGACATGCGCTGAGGAGGGATGACGATAGTGTTTTGAGGGTTGCTCTGAATCTTGAAGTGAGTGGCAAGAGAAAGCGAGAAAGACCGAAGAAGACGTGGAAGAAGCAAGTGGAAGAGGAAACAGAAAAAATTGGTTTGAAGAAGGATGCCCGGAGACGAGACAAGTGGAGGGACGGAGTGCGAGCAATTGCAGAACAAATGGGGTAAATCCGGCCATCTCTGCTAAGGGGACAACACCAGATAAAAACTGAATAACTACTACTTACATACCGGTTTTAATCTAGTTAGTACAAAAGTCATGAAAACTGAACCGCAGGAGAGCTTCATATCAGAATACATTTGTATTACAGTCATGTTAAAGTAAAATCTTGCAGGATTTTGAAAAAGTTATTCCCTTTGGTAGCAGTAACACTTGCCAATAGGCTATTTACTTAAGCCATAACCTAACTTATTCAAAGAACTGAATTGTCAATGGTGGACTCAGGGCTCCGAGACAATTCGCCCTCGGCTGGCTGCGTTTATGCCGGGAGCAAGTTACATATGTGCCGTCAAGGGATTAAACTTTTGTATCAATCGGTTGCAAGTAGTAGAGCATTACTTTAGTGCTGCGAATATATCAATCACTTCGATGTCCTTCCACAATTTTGAATTGATGCTCCTATACACTTAGTAAATTACGCGCATGAAAGTTTGTGAAATTAATATCTGTTTGTAAGTAAGCACAGTTTCAATTTGTTGGAATGATGAACTTAACTCGTGAAATCCAGATTGGGAAAAATCAGCAGAAAAAGGTCAGTAGGTCTATACCGCTGTGGGAAATCATCATTGTCAAATTTAACATTATTCACAAGGAGGATAATTTTTTTTGTAAAATGCGACATTAGGCCAACCGAGTGATTGGATGCAAGAGGTAAAACAGTAGCGGATCTACAAACTTTTGGTGAGGAGGGTGGGAAGCTTTAATTGACGCATTATGATTGTAATGAAAACCTTTTCTTTTGGAGATAAACTTTTTTGATATTCAATTTTTTAGCAAAGTTATTTTTCGACCCAAATACAAACCAATGAGTTCACGAAACCAAGTCCAAGAAAGAACGGTGGCAGGAATGCATCCTACCCTGGATTTGCCAGTGAGATATAGCCCCTTTTTCACTATTCCAAGACCAACGCATATAGGTATAGCCATGGAACATGGTGTGAAAAATATTGCTTCGAGGGGCTTGCACCAAGTATTGAAATAAGCATACCACCAAATAACTTTTTTCTGAAATCGTGAAACAAATCCATTACGGAAACCACGACCAACTTTGACTTTGCGCCCCTACTCTCATTGAGTGGAACAAATAAAATTTGTGAAACGACAGACAAGTTGTGAAAAGATCAATTTCAATTCTACATATCGGGATTAGAGGCATAGAGGTAATGCCCCCATTAAAGCCAACTTAACGTTACAGCTCTCAGAAATGTTTTTTGTTTGAAGCCGACGGAGACGGCCGAGCCAACAATTCTAACCCGACATAATGAAACGGCTGCCATGCAGCCGACGCCGAAAGAGCTGGCTAGTGTTTCATATATATTTTTTTACACCCTATATAATGTAAGAATGTATGCAAAGGGGTAGACAGTTGGACACCCTTAAAGTAATTGATGCTATGCTATACTAGCTTACTGACCAGTGGAACACTTGTCACGTTTACTGAATTATGCCATTACTGCAAACAAAAGGCTAAGCTTGTAGAAAACAAAAAAGCAGCTTAAGATTTAGAAAATTTTTTAAATAGACCGAATTTAGAATGCTCAACGATTAAAAAAAACGATTACGTATATTCGTCATCAAATGAAAAGCAGAGAATTTTTGCTGTTCGTTGATGAAAAAGAGAAGAGTACAATGGAATGTCGGTAATAAAGCAAATCGATTTTTCCAACCCTGACCGTAATATAGTATATTGCATCAACATATTAGCTATTTCATTAAAGCAGTAGATTTAAAATATATCCAATTGAAAATCCTGCATAAAACAAATACTTCTTCGTGATCTTCAGTAACAACAGGTGGAACTGGACTCGTAATTTCAAAAGATGATATTGCAGAACTTTCTACATCTGGTTCTCCACTTGGCTCAGCTTCATCACCTGTAGCAAAGTTGACGGTAAGATTTTCGGGTAACAAAACGCTTTAGTTTCTGCATGACTCAAATTAAGACTTCATTTCTGTTGTAGCTGCTACATTATCAAGATAATTGGTAATGTGAAAATGTTTTTCAGAATCAAACCAATTGAAGAGGCGAACATCACTGTTGACTACTACACTAACGCCTTATGCAAATATTTACAGAAAATAAGTCATGGTTTGCGCAAATATACACAAAAAATAAGTCACAATATTGCAAGTATTCTTTTATGGACTCAACCATTTTTTACACACCTTCAGCTTGAAGAGAACTTTGCAACATGAGTTGCTGTTGCATTTGGTTTTGAACAGAATTAATAGCATATTCAGTAGCATCCTAAAATATACCATGAAGTAATTTCACAGGCATAATAAAAATATTATTGATGTAAAAGAATTCAAATGAATGATAAGGAGCATAAAATAATGAGTTACCCAGCATCATTCACCATTAAAAACAGAGAATTTGTGTTATGTAAATACGAAAACTTAAAATAGACAACTCTACTATAATGTAAGTAAATCAGTAAAGTCAAATTTAATAATGTGAAAATAAATTGCCATGACCAAACGCAACTTCCCGTCAGGTTCAATTTTTGGTCAGGTGACTAGACAACTACTTCATAAGTATTGCAAGCAACATGCGATAGGGTTTCTGTTTTTTGTAATGCTAGAACGACAACCGTCTAATATATAAAACAGAGTTCTGTCTGTACATGCGGATGTACGCTTTAACTCCTCTGAAACTACTGCACGTAGAGCATCAAACTCTGCACCAATCAACAGCCACCTCAACGTGATGGTGCGGCCCCCAGCCACGCTTAAATTGGTTCAAAATGGCTGTTGGCCTTCCCGAGAGACCCAGTTACCCGGGCACTCCCCTCACACAAACCATTTTTTTGCTGTGCTGTCCCCCAAACGACCACAGAAGGGAAGCAAGTAGCTTCTTTAGAGTCGGCCGACTGTTTTCTCTCTTTTACTGCCTTTCTCTTGCCCGCCTTCTCATTCTCTTCCTTCTCTTAATGAGCGGCAGCGTTCATCTTAACCCTGGCCCCGCTTTTCTCTGTTCAGCGTGCGCTGGTAAAGTGGTCTGGAGGGTTAGATCGATGCAATGCTCTAACTGCTCCAAATAAGTCTATTTAAGGTGCTCACTACTCTCCTTTTATAGATTTAAAGATCTAGGCAGCTCTCACTCCTGGAGCAGCCCTCCCTGCTTCTCATGGAAGTCTCATACCTATTACCACTGTGTTTTCCCCTTCAAACTCCTCCAGCTTGTATAACACTATTGTTAAACCTGGCCTATCTGACGCCCCACTGCTAATGCAACACTCCCGTCCCACCATCATATTCAAAACTTCTACCCTCCTCCCTCTGCACCCTCCCTACTCCCTCGTGTTCCTGGCTGTTTTAATGCATCTCTTGCTACTTTTCTCCCCCATCCCTGACTCGCTCAGGGTTCTTTAATGAAATGCTGAAGTCTCCCAGCCAGGAGCATTGAACTACTCCACTGTATCTCGATTCATCCTGAGGATCTTATCTATATCCAGGAATCCAACTTTACCTCATCTTCCTTTTTCCGGACTTCTGGATTCTCTGCTCTCCGATCTAATCGCACCCACTCCCAATGACCCACAGGCTAGCGGCAGCATCATCATTTTCGTCAGAGCCTATCTTTCTCTGAACTTTTTACCTACTCTATTTTTTTCGCTTGACCCTTATTTTGACTATAGAGGGGTCAACATCTCACTAAACAGCTCCTCATCGATCCCTTTTCTTAATGTTTACGCTCTCCCTACTCGCTCTTCTTCGCCGGATAGCAGAACGGACTCCTTTTACTTTATTCTTATTGAAGTCCACCAGAATAAAGAGATTTTTAAAGGAGCAAAGAATGGAGGGAGAAAAGGAGTCGGTTCTGCTATCCGTCGGAGAAGAGTAGATAGGGGGAGCATAAACATTAGAGAATGAGAGCGAGGAGGAATTGTTTAGAGAGATGTCGACCCCTGTGTAATCAGAGTAGGTATCAAGCAAAGAAAGAGAGGAGGTAGAAAGTTCAGAAAAGGATAAGCCCTGCTTGACGAATATGATGACGCCGCCACTAGTGTGCATGGCATCCGGAGAGAGAATGCCAGACCAGAAGAAGATGCAATCAGATCGCATACAGAGAATCCAGGGATCCAGAAAGAGGAAGATGAGTAAAGGTTAGATTCTTTGATACAAATAAGGTCAACCGGATAAGACGAAAGAAAGTGTAACAGTTCAGTGCTCCTGGCTGGGAGACCCCAGCATTCCATTAAAGAATCCTGAGGGAGACAGAGGAAAAGAGGAAGCAGGAGATGTAGAGAAACAGCCAGGAGCATGAGGCGGTGGTGAGGGTGCAGAGGTAGAAGATACAAAGTGGGCCGAAGGTGAATAAGAGGTTTCAAGGCGGGGGGTGGGGTGGGAGTGCTGCATTAGAAGGGGGCCAGATTGAGCAGTGGAGGTATACAAGCTGGAGGATTCCGAGGAGGAAGTCACAGAGTTGGTAGGTATGGTATCTCCAGAAAAAGCAAGGACGCAGCAGGGGGCAGTTCCAGGAGTAAGAGCTGCCAAGAGTTCTGAATCTAGAGAAGGAAAGTAGTGAGCACCTTAAATGAACTCATTTAGAGCAGGTGCAGCATTGCACTGACCTACCCCGCCAGGTCACATTTCCAGCGCACACTAAACAGGAAAAAACGGGGCAAGGGTTAGAATGAACGATGCCGCTCATCAAGAGAAGGAGAAGAATAAAAGACGAAGACGGGCAAGAGAAAGGCAGGAGAAGAGAGAAGACAGGCGGACGATTTCAAAGAAGCTGAGTGCTGTCCTTCTGCGGTCGTTCAGGGGGCAGCACGGCAAAAGAGTAGTTTGTGTAAGAGGAGTGCCCGGGATAACTGGGACTCTCGGGAAGGACAATAGCCATTCCGACCAAACCCAAACGCGGTCGGGGACCGCATCACGACGTTGAGGCGACTGTTGATTTGTGCAGGGGAGAAAGCATTTGATTGGGTCATCTCCTCTGACCTTCTTCCTCTCAATGACCCTGGCATATCCACCCTTCTCTATCGTGCCTCTGGCAGTTGCTCCTCTCCTAACATCGCCTTTGCTCCCTCCTCTCTTGCTCATGGAAAGTGCTTCAGGACTTTAGCTCTCATCACCTATCAATTCTACTAACTGTCCCTCTTTTTCCATTCTTCTGCCCAACGTACGTCCCCCTTTTTTCAATTTTCAGAAAGATGACTTTACTTTTTACTTCGACTCTCACTGTCCTTCAGCAGAGAAATACTTGTCTCTTTTACTTTCATGTGCTGCTGCTCCCTTTACTTCCTTGACACTGAATTTCGGCCAAATTTTTTATTCCTTTCGGCTCCTAAAAATGTCAACCTCAAGCCTAGTGGTCTCAAGAAGTAGAAAAAGCGGTTAGTGAAATAGCAGCAGAAAATTTGCATCACTAACATAAGCAAAAGCTTTTGCTGTTCCTTATGTAAGTGATGAAAATCATCAGGCTTACATCTCTGCTTCCCGACATGCCTCGTATGTCATTGACAAGGCCAAGGCTGAAACATGGCAGGCGATATGTTCATCTCTCTCTCTCTCTCCTAAATCTGATTCTGAATATGTGTATTCTCTCGTTCGTTCTGTCGCTGTCTCTTCTTCCTCATCTTCCTCCTCCATAACTTTCCTAACTGTACTTCTCCCAGGGAGTCGGCTTCGATATTTGCCGATTACCTGAGATCCCACTTTTCTGTTTCTCAGCCAAAGGCCTGGCGTAGCAGAGCCAGATGCTACCTTTCTGAGCTCCGCCGTGCCACGTGCCTCAAGGGGTCTCATTTGTCGTTCTGCTCCCCCTTCTACCCCATTGAATTCTCTCAGCTGCCACAAACCTTTCCTCGTCCACTGCCACTAGCACAAACAAGTTGCCTATTCCATGCTAAAGAACCTTCATCGCTCTGGCATGAATTTTCTCCTACGCCTTTTCAACTTTCCTGATCCATGCATTCCTTTGATCAGAAAGGTATTTTTCTATTATTCCATTCATAATATGGGAAAAGCTCTCGTCTCTTCTGCTTCCTTCCGGCCTATCTCTCTCACCAACTGCGTCTCAAAGCTTTTTAAACGCATCATATTATCCCGTTTACTCTTCTACTTGGAGTCTAATTCCATTTCCTCTCCCCGCAGGCCGTTTCCAAGCTGGATGGTGTTCTCTTGATCAAATTCTGTTCGTTTCTAAATCCATTTCGGATGGGTTTAACAAATTCAGGCCAGGCTCTCAGACTATTCTTGCTACGATCGACTTCACTAAACCTTTCGACTCTGTCTGGCATCCTGGCTTTTTTCATAAACTTATTTCCGCTGGCCTCCCTTCTTGCCTTGCTCGTTGGACTCAATCTTTTCTTTTTAATAGGGGCGCTTGTGTGAATTTTTCCAAAACACGAAAGCCGCTCCTTTTGAGTCCGTCGAGAAGTTCCGCATGGATCCGTTCTTGGTCCCTGTACTTTTCTCTCTTTTTGCCAATACCCAAACGGCGATTTGGGAAACAATTGCTTGTTTCGTGAGCAAGTCACCCAAAAACTAAAAACAGGGCAAATAAGACGTAGGAGACTTAAAATACTTTGGAAAAAGTACAGCAGCTATGCGCTACCACCTCTGAACTTTTACTGCGCGATTCCCGTTAAAAACATGGCACTTTTGATTTTAGAACGAGAATTAGCTTTCTCAAAACATTTGTCATTACAGTTCTCACAACTACCCATACTCTTACATCGACTATAATGATAGGAGAGCTGTAATTGTAATAACTTATCTAAAAGTGCATCACTTCGGGTTAGTTTCCTTTTTCCCTCGCTGCGTTTATGCCACGATCTAACAACATGCGCGCAGCAACTAGCTTTGGGTAGTACAAATAGACATGTAACTACAAAAAAGTTTTAAACAGTGGTCCTGATACCTAATGGCATATTTCTAAAAACACATAAACATATCGTTTCACTTTGGCGCCCTCTCACAATCTTGATATTGTGCTTTGATGCACTTCATCAAGTACGCTGAAAACAAAGCAAGACGTAGCCAGGAGCTCTGACTCTTTGGAAAAATATAGCGGCTGTACGCAACCCTCTAAAATGTTTATTTTTAATTAATTAGATTTTGCTGCGACAACTGGTTATGTCAGCAACACATCAATATTTTAATACTGTTCTCGTAAGGAGTTGGCCTAATATTTAATCGCATAATCCTTAAAAATACATATCAATTACCCTGGCGCCTTTGCACAACTTTGATACGCTTTCAAGCACTTGCCCAAATAAAACTTTGTTGAGGAATATCTAGGCTGAAAACAGGGCAAAAAACACTTTGTTATGAACTCAAGAAACTTGGAAGACATGCAGCGGTTGTGCGCACCCTCCCATATAACGTTTTCTAATCAATTCCCTTTCAAAAAACGTTGGTTTTGTTTTGGCACGGGATTTGGCTGTCAAAAAAGCATTAACTTTTTTTCTGTTTTCACAACGATCTATTGAATAAAACCAGCTTGGCCAATACTCTCAACCTCGACATTACAGATGAGAGTTATGCAGGCGACGCCGGCAATGTCAGCTAGTCATAAACAATAGCTTAACAAAACTTTCTGCATCAAAGTTGGATGCAGGAAGTCCAACTCTCTGTAACAGTGTATCTCAACCTTTGCAAACAGGCACAATCCCTGCGATATTTTCCAAAATTTTATCTCACCCAGAAATGTAGCAACGGGCAGAGCGGTTAGAAGCCTTCTGAAAATCAATCCTTTTTTCTTTGTCAAGTCAAAAACCATTTTTTAAAAGATTAAAAGCGATTGTATTACCCAATTTTAAGGTGATCGATTTGTCTCTTTTTTGGAGATCAACTTTTCTCTACCCAATCTTGTGGGCAGCCCCCGTTAAATCCCAGGAATATGATCGAACCCAAATTATGAACCGCTAATCTATACTAAAAGTAGGCTAATGCTACACGAAGTCGATGATTATTATTACAGTCTGATTTGAAAATATATATCATAAACCAACAGTTATTGTACGCCAGATTCCCACAGACGAAGCTTAACTTTAAAAACAGGGGCTAAGTGTTTTCACAAGTCAGTGAATTGCTGAAGGCGCAACTATTAACTTATGGCTCTCTGCCTTTCACTAAACAAATTCTGACTTTTTCAGTGACCGATTAAAGTGAATAATAACTGCAACTGCTATTCTGGCAAACACTTGATAATAATCCCTGCCCTTGCCGTGCAAAAGCAAAATATTTCCACCTTTAAACGTTTCACTATGCTGATTGCTATCTATACAAGTTCGATTTCAAATTCTCATCCTAAATAATCAGTTTTTGCCTTTAAACCAAACTCGTCTGTGCGAATCGAACATACCTTTCTTGTCTTTTCGATCAGCTTGTGCTTTTCTTCATTCAATTGTTCTGACATCATATCTTTCATGTTAAAAACCTTTGCCTGAAATCAGTATAATTATGTCATGAAGTAAAAAAGCTCTTTAACCACCTAATGCTCCCATAAATTTCTCTCTGATTTCCAATACGCTGATGTTATTTTTTTTAGGGGCAAAAACTACTGTAGTAAAAACAAACAAAACAATGACTGGACTCACGTTGTATCGTTGAGCCAAAACAGAGCAAATCTCAGATTTACCAGACAATGGAGGACCAAGAACAGCAAGCTTACATGGAATAAGAGGTAATGGTGGTAAAAGATATGGTCGTGGATTTTTCATAAATTCTGTTAGAGCTTGAGCTGATGACAAAGTATAAACTTTGTCCAAAAACGACACCGCAAAGTCTGGCTTCCCCTAAAACCAAATACAAACTTTTTAAACACTTTTATATAAAATTTACATCAAATTCATGACGCTTAAATCACACAAAACTTTCTAAAAATACATCGGCGGCAGTATATTCTTTTACATTACAATTTATAGATTTATTGATACTACTTACTTATTAATTAATTAATTGATGTTAAGGAAACTGATTGCAGTTAGCCTATATGCCTTAACATCAATTAATTAATTAATATCTTAACAGGCTAACACCAGCTCCTATACTTCGTATACATTACTTGTAACTAGTGCAATCTGCGATAGCATATTATACCAGCAATAAAACCCACAATTTTCGAATATATTTAAAACCCTTTCCTATGGTACCTACCTGCAACATATTTCCATTCTTTAAAGCAACTGGACACCACTTTCCCCATTTCGAATGCCTCCATCTATATCTTGGAGCAGGCATTTTTTGTGAACCAAGAGCACGTAACATTTCTTCCTGAAATAAAAAAGACAATCACAATTTAAAACAAATGCATTGCGTAACGTAAAAAATAAATTACGTACAGTATCTAAATCATCAGGAATGTCTGATTCTTCTTCCACTCCTTGCAGTCGAAGAGGAACAACAGCAGGGCGTAAACTATATGTTTCAAGTTTTGTTATAAGTTGTTGGAAAATATTGTCCAGTGGGTAGTTTCCATCTAGCTCAATGATGTATTGTCGGTCATGATCCTCCATATAATCCTGCACAATCAAATCACACTATACACCAAATAATTAGTGAGGTTACTGATTTATAATTGCTGCAATATAGTAATATTAACGTGCTAATTGTGCTATATTATGCCAGTATGCGTTTATATCACCAAAAGCTACTCGGAAAAGCACAACACAAGTGATTAGTCAGAATGACTTCGCTCAACATAGTTCATGGGTAACAGAGTCACGAACTAACAAAGTAAAAAACTGATTGAGATTGTTCTTCCGATATACAGGGTGGATCATACGTGCAGTTGCAGTCAACACTTAAGCCCCGTCTACAGCCATAATTAACAAATCGTATCCTTTGTTTGTTTTATTTTTTCATCGTTACTATTCGTTCAGCTCACTTACAAATGGGCTTGAAAATTTAACGCGTCGTTGCGTGCAAGATCGGCTACTTGAAAGTATCGGAACGTTCAATGAGTGTCTGATACAACATGAAACATTGGAATACATAGGTGCAATAGCAACTTATCTTGCACTTAACATTTATTGCTATTAGCAAGCATCAGTGCCATCGCTACGGGGGCTTGTGCCCCCTCTTTTGGGTAACTTTAAATCCTTTGTTTGGTTTGGAGCACCACGTAACGACAAGACAACAATGGTATTAAGAAACTTAGATTTCTGATGCAAAATAACGTTCAATTCAACATAATTTTTGTCGATTCTTTGCGCACAGTTGTGGCGCAATCAACTGCTCTAACACAATAATTATGACGCAATAAACCGTCTTATCAACAGTTACAGCGCATGTTTTCATTTTGCTTATTCATTGAGAATGTAAAAGGCGCAAAATGAGTTTGAGAAATTGGTTGCAAAGTTCTAATTCGGGTGAAAGTTCTGAAATTTTGCAAAGTAATATCTAATAGCTCAGCTCGTCTGCCAGCTGCACTGCACCTAGGGCAGTGCATCTGCTGCAAGTAGGCCTACGAGCAAACGAAAATCTGCCGATGCTAAGGATTTGGGAATTGACGACTCAAAGAAAGTTAGGCTGTGTGCTTATTCTGTAAGCATGTCTGGGGCCAAGGAAAAATGCTTCAATGCTACGTGATATCTGAGGTGAAATTGGTTGGAATATTCTGTCAAGTTTGATGCAGCTTTTTGCTTTCCTCGCCGCAATTTTGAATCTAAAGCTGGAGGAGACTTTCGAAAAATGCATTGAGAATCAACTTTTACGCCGATGGCTATCGTAATTGGAAGCATGCTACAAAAGTTTTTCCAAGCATGCTGCCTCTAAACAACACTTAGCATGCTACAGCACCTGGAAAGAAAAAATCAAACGGTCTGAAATGGGTAAGAACATTACTTATTAGTCAACACAGATTAGCTTATTAGCAATTGAAAGAAATCGCTACTATTTTTCTACCTGAATTGACATAGTAGCTTTTTTAGCTACTCATCAATTGGCATTCAGAGGAAAAATTGACGCATTTGAAAAGGAATACGAAAGGGGAAGTGGACTCTTTTCAAGTCTGTTTAATTACACTGTTGAAAAAGACCAGCGTTTACGTGCAATTATTACACTAACCCACAAAATAGCAACTCATACCAGTTCCGATATGCAAAACGAACTTACAGCTGCTATGAGCTAAGTAGTGACCAAGGGTATTAAGAAATTACAAATTGGCGGTATACAATCAAAGTTGATGGCACCAAGGACCCATAATTATTGGTTTTTTTAAAGAGCATTCTTTAAAAGTAACGGAACGCTTTTGGTTCTATCAAGCACTGATTCGGGTGATGCGAAATGAATTACTGACGTGATTTTGGCGGAACTTACTAAAGCAGAACTGACTTTATCAAAGATACTTAGTCAAGTCTGTGATGGCGCTTCTGAAATAGCCGGACACTGTGGAGGAGTTCAACGCCTATTTCAGGAACGAAAAAACAGATTCATTATGTGAACTGCCTGAACCATCAATTACACCTTGTAGTGGTGTCCGCAATATCGGTTGAACAAGCGATCAGTGATTTTTTTACGTTTGTGGTAGTCTTTACAAATTTTTTCGCAAGCCCACAGATGCAGTTCGCTATAATGGTGAATAGTTGAAACGCCTGCTTGAGCAGAGGTGGATTCGTCAGCTGCTGTAACAGAGGTTTGTAATTCTTGTCAACACATAACATCACTTCTCCAAGAAATATATTGTTGTTGATGATGACAATTAAATTTATAAGTTTGTGCTGTAGTTGTCAGTCTTGTTTTGCAGCTGGGCCACCATAACAGCACGTAGACTGCTTGGCTCCCAGATTAAAATTGAAGCAATTAAATAGCTTGCCTCAGATCTAAGAAGTTCATACCACAACCCATTTCAATGTTATGACCAGTGTGATGGCTTATGACATTAAATAAATATATTTCGGGGCGATGAGTGGTTTCGAAACTATCTCTTTCACAGACCTGAATTTATTTCCCCTAAAGAGACTTGAAAAATGATATTCACAGTTTCCCTGCTTGGCGCTCATCACGACAAAGGTGGTGTGGGGAACAAGCTCGCAACTTCAATAGTTATTGTTTGGGAAAGGCATTTAGCGTTATATCTGTTGCCTCCATATTTACAGTAGCACACAGATGGTGGGCACAAGCACTCTACCTACTATAGTACCCAGTCAAACAAAGGACTACCAAACAACACTCAACAGTTCATGTAGATGTGCCCAAAACAAAGCATCTAGCACATACGAAGAGATTAAAACATCATTTTTATGCTTAAATTTAATTGGCATTTCGTGTTTCTTTACAAAATATTGTATTAGGCAATATTGTAAGCAAATTACCGTTTGCCTAATGCGCAAAATTATTATTGGCAAGAATATTTTTATAATGTTTGCTATAGCACAAATTTATATCTTGCCCAGAAAACGAGGATTGTCACAAAAAGTTTTTAAATTGTTCCACGCTTTGCCTTTTGGTTGACCGTAGCCGCAGATGGGCACTTCAAGTGTTTGGTTATCTTCAGTAATTTTTCTGCTCTACAATTACAGGTGATGTCTCCGTTTCAAGAACAGCCTCCGGTGACCAGTTGGCTAGGTTACTGTGAAAAGCAGTGAATGAATGTGCTTCGGCAATATGGATTACCAGTTGGTGCTGTTTGGAAACTGACCAATTAAACATTAATTTACTGGTTTATACCCTAACACAGGGGTCTCAAACTAAAATTGTTCTGACGGCCAAATGAAAACTTGCAAGTTAACCCGCGGGCCGCAATACACAATTAAAGGTAAATAAACAAAACACTCATTAAAAACCCAATAAACAAAAATAAGTCGTGAGTAACGTAAATTTACTTGGCATTACAGTTATATTTTGTTCTGGCTACTTAGCTGGCAGCGTTTCGCATCAGCAAGGAGCCCAATATTAGGTTTGAATTCATTAGAGGTAGCCACTCTCAACGTTGCCTGTAAATGTTCATCAGTGAGCCGTGATCTTATTACAGACTTGTTAGCCTTCATGGACGAGAAAAATTGTTCACATACATATGTGCTTCTAAACATTGCAATAATTCTTGCAGTAGCAGAGAGTAATCTCGGAAACCTTTCTCGAGAAAGAAATGAGTAGAATTTTGAAATCCCAACATCTGCAAGTTTTTGTTTCAAAATAGAACCGCTCTAAAGTTCTGCTAACTCCATTTGTAATTCCTCTGCAACATCGTCAATTTGAACCGCAAACCGTTGAAAAAAGTTGAAATCGGGGCTGTAGTACTTTAAACTCTGCAAAGCGTATATCAAACTGTTGAATTAAAGTTGACAACAAATCAGCATATTCTTTCAAGCATTTGGGTTCAACTTTTCCTAATGACTTCAGAGTTGAGAAATGAATCATATTTCCCTCGTGTAACTGCTTTATCCATAAGCCGAGTTTAACTTTGAACGATTTCACATGATCGTACATCTGCGTGATAACCTGGTTTCCACCTTGAAGTTTTCACATTCAATTCATTCACATGATGTGTAATATCTGTTAGAAAAGCAAGGCTGCATTGGAAAGTAGGATCATCCAACAAAGGAATTGCTTTATTTTTCATGTTTATGAATAAAGATATTTCATTTCTAAGTGCAAAGAAACGCTTCAAAACCTTTCGACGACTCAGCCATCTTACTTCAGTATGATAAAGAAGCTCACCATATTCAAAGTCCATATCTACCAGAAAAGATTTGAATTGGCGGTGATTCAGCCCGTGAGATCTTATAAAGTTGACTGTTTTAACTACTAAATCCATCACTTCCATCATTTGTAGACTTTTACTGCAAAGAGCTTGTTTTTTGTACGAGATGCTTGATGCTTCTTGATGTTCTTGATGTCGCAAAATGCAGTGAACACTAATGAAGTTAATTTCATTTGCTTCAAGACTGTTTAGTTTCTTTTTCACTAATCCAACAACGCCTACATTACTGGAACACATTGCTGGTGCACCGTCAGTGGCCAAACATACAAGCTTATCCCATGGCAAGCCATGTTTTCTCATGCAGTTTTCTAAGGCTAGAAAAATATCACGTCCAGTTGTAGTACTCTTCAGTGGTATTAATTCCAGAAATTAATCTGTTACGTTTAAACTGCAGTCTACACCCCTGATGAACACAGCACATTGTGCTGTGCCTGACACATCTGTGCTTTCGTCGAGAGCAATTGAAAATGCTTCAAAGTTTTTTGCCGTCGCAAGTAATTGTTTCTCAACATCGGCAGCTAATTCTGTAACCCTGGTTGCAACTGTATTTGGCAACAAACTTATGCCTTCAAACAGTTTCTTTTGATTAGGGCATAAGATGTCACTTGCTTTTAAAAGACATTCTTTTATGAACAAACCTTCTGTGAAAGGCCGTGATGACTTGGCTATCATTTCACTTAAAGCAAAACTTGCTCTTACAGCATTTTTGTTAGACAGATTAATGTTGGCGAGCATACTTCTTTGTTTGCACAGTGACGATTTCATGCGCTTTAGTTTTTCTTTCCTAACTTCGCCCTTATACCCGTCATATTCATCTTTGTGCATTGTTTCGTAGTGCCGACGCATGTTATACTCTTTCACAACAGCTATATTTTTCTGGCAAACAAGGCAATGACTTATATCACCGACCGCAGTGACAAAATACAACTCTTCTCACTTTTCTTGAAAAACTCTCCTTTCGTCTGCAATTTTTCTTTTTTGGAACTGGAAGACATTATATAAAGCTAAATTTTAGTTTTTTTAAAATATAGCTACAGTATTCACTTTTTTACTTAGCAACTCAAATTGCCTCTTTCGCTTTGGTTCTGAAAAGAACACATATTTACTCTTCAACTACGGCAATTAACTTAACCATCTCAACTAGAGGCTAGATTAAAAACTTAGTCCTAGTAGAACTAACTGACTGACCATCTTTACTCAAAAAATGAAGAATCGAAAGTGTCCTTTAAAAGCGATAACAAAACACAAAATTGCGCCATCAATGTTGCACGCAGCCTAATACAAAAACACAAAAAGTACGAAAAACGAGCAAGAGGGTAAGAAACGCTGTAACTTCTAGACTGGATAAAAACAAAACAATCGAACAATTCTAACGTCATAAAGCTATGTTGCAGGGTGAGCATTAAGAAATGATACTATTGGCTATGAATGCTGATAAAAGCATGAGGCTCAGAAAGAGATAATAATTATTTATGTGAAAATCCAAGGTGCGTCGTGGGCCGCACAATATGCTATCGCGGGCCGCGTGTTTGAGACCTCTGCCCTAACATGATATTTGTGTGTTATTGTGGAATTATAAAGACCTCACTTGTATTACCTAGTGAAGCCAAGCGGTCCAACCAAAAGACTACAAAATAGAGCCACTATGGGTATCCCGTTTTGAAACGGCTAATTTTTATATAGCGTTCTACAGGTTCTAAGTTTGCTCCAGGAACAATATTCTTCAAGATAAAAGTACTAACTTATCAACTGGGATGATACTTGTTGCCGTGAGTGTTGAAAACGTTCACAATCTTGGAGCAGAAAGGAAATTTTGTGATATATGTGATGAGATGGTTACTCAAATTGATGCTCATTCAAGACAAACACGACATGACAATACATTGCTACAAGACTATGTAGTCGAAGAAATAACCAGAAATAATGAAATGAATAAAGACGAAATGCAAAGATTATTTTATAGCACATTCGATCAAGTCATCAATGAATAGGCGTGCGTTTTAGCAATCAAAATACAAAACTATATGCTGCTGTCTCTGCTCTTCAACCTGAAAATAGCAGCTTTTTGGATGTAAAGACGGTGCAGCCTCTTTCGGATTTGGTAGACCGCACAAGTGAGGAAGCAGAATTTGATGTTGCTAAGACGTACGTTGCGAAATTGAACGGTGATGAGAAGAAAAAGCCGACAACAACCGAACTCCTTTCTAAACACTGTAAAGCACTTAAGGCGATGCCTACTGTACATCTTGCACTGAAACTAGGAGTCACTATTGGAGCCTTTACCGCAAAGTGCGAGATCTCTTTTTCTGTTCTGAAAACTATCATGCGAGATCGCAGGCAATCAATAAAGCATGCTCACAAAGCGCATCTTGCGGCTTGCGTTTGAAAGCGACTTCACAACGACATTAAACTCTGATTGGAAAGAAAACGTGTTTCGACGTTCAGTAACTCAAGTCGTAGACGGCAGTTACTGTATTTTAGTTAACATACTTTATTTTCAACTTTTCGGTGTTCTTTGTTTCGGGGTATAGGTTCCGCACTTTAGTGTTTTTTCTTTAAAAATTCGGTATTTTAGTATTCGACAATGTTCGTGGTTACTTATTTAATCGTAATTCCGTGGTTACCAACAGTATAAAAATATGTATTTTAATGCGTCATGCACTTGACTTATGTTACCTATATTAGCAGTATATTGAATTTCTTAATTCCGATAGTTCGGTGATTTAAGTTTCAAACACCATTTTATATCCCAAGTTTACACCATTACCCGTTCCCTGGGTAAAACGGCAATCGTCGTCGGCGGCAAACACTCGCTGTGTGGGTAAAACAACATTTGTCGTTTCGCTATAACAGCTGTGCATAGCACAATTAAATCTGTCTGGACGACGTGCATTGTTTGTACATCGGATTATAAACAGACCGACCTTATATTATTTGCAATGGATCGTAAGCAGAGGGGACTTGCTATGTTTGCAATGAATTATAGGCAGACAGGAAGGAACAATGAAACGAAATATTTACTGTACATCCTATAATTTGAAATTTTTTGTATTCATGTGACATGCCACGTTTATCTCGAAGTTTTGTATTGAAGTTGCATAAGATTGTCAAACACTAAGCTTGCACGAAGTTGGAAGCAGCCGAATTTCGTACATTCCAATTTTTACAGTTTTCGTTTAAAACATAATTATAATATATAATCCTTAGTCGCGATTCATCTAATATAGAATATTTGTCTAAACATTGTTTTATTGAAGCTGATTGTCAAAGACAATACAACTGTAGGTAGGTTTGAGATATAGCAGGGCATTAGCGTAGACACCTACTGTATGTAAAATACCGGTATGTCAAAATAAATCTCGAGGTACAATTGTTCACTTTTTCTACGCCATCATAATTAAGTAGTCAAACACGAACAATATGGAAGCACCAGACCGATTTCGCCATCATTGGGGCTCTTCAGTGGCGCGTATCCGACCAGCAGGGAACCGAACCTTGGAGATGTAGACCTTCATCTGTGGTAAGTAGCACTCGACCACCTGGCTGGACGCCGCTGCTGATGTTACAGCTGCTACTTGTGAGTGACCGGATTTCCTGATTTTGCACATATGTGGAGTGCATACTCTGTGGGGATCGAGTCGAGGTGTCGGAGTCACCAAAATTGTGGGGATCGAGTTTCTGTATTGTTGCAGAGTTCCCTCAGCACATCTGACTCCGCAGAACGAATGTATTTCAATCACAAACACGACGTTGAAAGCACGAATCTTGATTTGAATTGACTCAAAGCGAATCGAATTGAATGAATTTAATTTTGAGTTGAATCGAATGAATTTGAAGTTGACTTTTAATCGAATGCCTCAATTGAAATAACAATGCCTCTTTTTATATGTTCCTTTATGACCAGTTTCAAGGCCAAAGGATGATTTTAACATTGAGGCCACGAATGATTTATAACAACGATACACCGTACAACAACAAGCGTACAAACAGAACAAGAATGTTTATTAGTCGCCACCATGATTTCAGCAAAACATCAATGATTCAAACTCCGTATCTCGCAAGGTCGCCATAATTCTACGCCATTGCTTCGTAACTACTGGGAAATCTCCACACAATTCGCCGCAGCAAAAAACGAGGCGTGATTAAATGCGAGGCGCGATTTAACTACACACTGACAGACAGCTAGTGAAAATTCAATTCCCCAGTTAACGGGTTGAACCCATTAAGTCACCAAGTATGGCAAAAATCTTAATTTACATTATATTGTAAATTTATCGGATCATCAATACACGATCAGTCACAACTATTTCATGACCAAGAAGGTTCGCATCGCATGCAATTCAAAACATTCCATACCCTATAATGACTTTTTGTAAACAAACATACATAATTTTCAAAATTGCGCAAGACTTGCTGCTGTACAAAATCAGTTTTAATATGCAAAATTTAGTCTATTTTAGTGCCCCCTCACTTTCGGGTTGTGCCCCACCGCTTCGTTTATTCTGGCGACGGCACTGGTAAGCACCCTACTAGGTATGCAGCTGTGTTCCAAGTATGTGAAAGCAGCAAGAAGATAATTTTTTATGTTACCGAATGAAGAAGGCCTCGTGATTTAAAGCTATATAGCAACTTATACGCCTAATTGTAATGTTATTTACAAAAGAAGCAGATTAGTGTACAGTAGGCCTACACCAATAAGTGTATACTATCTTATGTGCATGCCAAACGATAACCAAACACCAAGTATTGGTTAAAAAAAATTACAATCACCTACCGTAGGCTAAGGTTTATTTTTGCCTTTGAAAGATTGGATTATTTTAAGCAAATTTGCCATAACATGTGCAAGTACAAGAAGTTTACTATCATAATAACACATCTTTGATGTTTTTAGATGCTATAGCCAGGTAATTCATCTTCAGTACTCAGGTACTAGTTTGGTTTTATGTCTCTTGAAGTCTGTTGATAATATTTCTGTAGTCAGCATAAAAATTGTAATATGCAGTAGTAATTTTAATGGAAAAAATATGACATCTTGTTGACTACATCCTTTCTAACAGGTCATTGCAAATTTGTATCAGTAGACCTAGACCAACTACGAAATGACACAATTTTTCATGGATCTGTTTACTTTTGTTACCAGCTTGCCAGATTAGAAACATTACTTTTAAGACCAGCTAAATGTACAAAAAATATAACCGATATAGTCCCGGCTCTAATTGATAGGTCAGACTGCAGTATTTTGTAATTTCACATCATTGATGTGACACTGTCTACCTTTATGAATTAGGGGAAAGAGTAAGGTAATTTCAAGGTATGGGTAAGGCAATTAAGATATATTAAAAATGAGCATAGCACACTGTACTTGAGTGAGATCAGCTTGAAATCTATGTATAGTCGTCGTCCCTTTTCTTCCACATTTTCACCTCAAAAATAAGTAGCTATATACGTACTCGAACTGTACCAGACGACAAATTTTCAGTCTTGCCAGCCTCAGACTTTGTCAGAAAGTATTAAAAGTAAATACAGTAGATTCCGCTTAATTGAGCCGCTGGTTAATCGGGTCAGCCGTTTAATTGGGTCAAATTGTTAAGAACAAAATCCAATCAAAGATAATGCACTACGTTAAATCCGCATAATCGGGCCACCATTCCGCTTAATCGGGCCACAACTGTAGTCAGACATACACTGGTTTAATTGCAAAACCGCCTTTGTAATGTAATAAAACTCAATATCACAAAGCCAACTATATTATGTAACAATTGAAAAATACAGGCGCAAATTATTTTGTCATTTCATGCCCTTGGACATGGTAATTGTTGTGTTTTGTTGCAAATTTTGTGAAGTTCCAAGCAGAGATGCCACAAAAAGAATTAACAATTGCTGAAAGGGTTGTTGTCTTAAGAAAGATTAGAGAGCAACCTCCAAACATTAGTCATCGCCAGCTAGCTGAGATAACTGGTGTACCAAGGACAACCCTGGCACAGATACTGCAAGACTTCGGATAATCGGGTCAGCAGCTTAATCGGGCCAAATGGTGCTTATCCCGATGTGACCCGATTAAGCGGAATCTACTGTAATTAAGAATCTATCGACTTTTGTGAAATATACTCATATTATACAATTGTTCTTTCTAGATTTTGAGATCATTGGATTAGATTTTGGTTGTTTAAAATTGCATAGCTTTAGAAGGTACTAAACAATGCCAAAAACGTGCACTACATTATTTATTGATAACGTGGAAAATGAGAAGTTGATTTTGACAGCGGAGGAATTTTAATGTCTTTGGGACCCGTCAAAAGATTTTTACAGAAAAATTTGGCCAGAAACAATGCTTGGTCAAAGGTTGCTGCTTTTTGCAATAAACCAGGTCAAGACAAGTTTGCTTAAAGCTAACATCCCACGAACAGTCCATTGCAACTAGAAACAGTAATTTTCACGGCTCACTTAAGTGAAAGTATCATGAAAATGTGTTGATGTCTTTTGGAAAAAAACTGCTTTTTAAACAAAAACAGCAAATCATTAGTGCTTGAAAAGTCTTTAAAACAATGCATGAAAGCTTTTTCCAAAATATTTATATTTGGGCAATGGCCGTCGACTTCTTTATCTTGCCGTCGACTTCTTTATCTTGCCGTCGACAGCATTTCACCCTTGGAATCTATTTTTCTATCACCATTAATGTGTCTTTAAATAGGCATATTTTCTAAAATGGACATAATGTTCCTATGATGTGGTGAAGAGGGCTGCTGCCTTCAAATGTGATGAATAAGAGTTCGAGTCTTCACAGGCAAGGTACTTTGACTGATGCAGTGTGTATTGGGAGGTGCCAGTATGTGAATGTAAGGAGGAGTGTACATTGACAACAAATTTTTTGCGTGTAATGGGTCTCAAAAATTGACGAATCACAATCGACCAAAAATTTTTTTTTAATACATCGTTGAAATCAACCAATTACAAATGTTTTACGACAAAATAGATTCCATGGGTAAAATTCTGTTGATGGCAAAATAGCCTTACATTACCTTTTACGAAATAAAACTTTTCAATACATTTTATTTACTGGCTAAATGTAAAAAGAAAGCTTATGCAAGTGGTTACCATTTGTCATAATGTCAGATATAATCTATCATTTTACTAATTGCGTGTCATTACGGGTTTGTAATTGTTGGATTCCATTAGTAACATAACCTTAGATCTCAATGTGTTTTGAAACAAATACATATGTACAAATTACACAAAACGCAAGCGAGATCTAAGCAGTCATCATAATATTAACCCCCAGTTATATTACATATTTTACGAAACAAGTTGTCGTGTTAACCATCCTCCGCCAAATACCAGAGAGAAATTGCTTGTTTTGTTTTATTTGCCATTTTTATCCTCCATTCACGAGAAAGCGAATGGTATCGCTATACTTTGGACGGGAAGTCCGCACTCGCTTGGGAGTTGCCTTTTTCGAGGTTTATGGGCCACCTGTCTTCCACATAAAGGTGGGGGCATCCCATCAAGTGCCTTGCCCAAGGACACAACAAGCGAACTTGCCGGCTTGTTCTCCACAACCTCCCATAAATGCCGAGCGCCAAGCAGGGAAGCTATAGATACCATTTTTTAAAGTCTTTTGGTATGACTCGACAAGGGGAATGAACCCTTAGTCTACCGACTGCGAAGCGGACGCTCTAATCACTACACCATCGCGTCGGTAGTTGTTGCTGCAGTAATTGTTGCATATGTTGGTCATATGCTGTTTCCAAACACAATACACGGTTATACATTATTTCATATTTTCTTTATATATAGAAGCAGATTGCCAAAAGCAATGAAAAGCTTTGAGAGAAAAAGAAAAAAATATAACCAAATCTGTGATCCAGGTTCAGCTTCAAGACCCAAAAACCGCTATCACACAATATCATTTCTAGAACCATTTGTATCGAAAAAAGTGAGTTATGTTCAGTCTATTTGACTTAATACCTGGTATCGAGTTTCAGCATTAGGGTTTATTGAATGCTTAGCTTGTGCTTCACTTGGTGCTTTGCATCGCAGCTTCGCATAATGTGTAATGCATGATGTTATATCTTAGCATCATAATGTTTGTTTCTATTTCAGAAACAATTCGTTCATTTTTAGTTAAAACATTGCTACGCTGACAATGAGGGATTTTTTTACTATTGTAGTTTCACAAATTTGACAGATAAGAAATATATTTCATTGGTGGTGGGGCAATTAATTTTAGCATCTGAGTTTAAATTACAAATAATTGAAGCAGTATTTTCAAAAGAATGAAGCAAGTAGGCTAGAAAATTTTCGTTAGGCAAAAGATGGAAGTATTTTGTTTCAGCAAGTCAAGCACCAATGCACCGGCCCAATGGCGTAATGGATGAAGCGTCCGCTTCGCAGTTGGTTGACCTTGGGTTCGTTTCCCCAAATCGAGTCATACCAAATAACCTTAAAAAATAGTATGCACAGCTTCCATGCTTGGCGCTTAGCACAATAGGGATAGTGTGGAGAACAAGCCTGCAAGCTTGCTTGTTGTGTCCTTGGGCAAGACACTAAACGGGATGCCTCCATCTTTATGTGGCAAGCAGGTGGTGCGGCCAAGTGGTCTTCCCGTCAAGGTGGCCCAGTCTAACTGAAGACTCACAAACAAAACATGAGCTCTTACGCAGTGAATGTACATCTTCCTGCATAAGCAGCACGATAGCCCAAACGAAGATGACGTGGAAGTACCAATGCAACAGGAGTTGTAATTATGTCAGACCCAAAATGGATAGATATAGTCAATTATGGGGTTTAGCAATATCTCAAAATGATATGCAGATGTAAGAAATATACCTGCATAGAATTTTGAAGTTTTAGAGTGAGAATAGGCCTTGGTAGAGAGCTTAGGCAACTAAATTCCGATTTTTTTATTTTATTTTTTTATTTAGGTTAGCTAAAAAATTATCTTTAATCATATGGCCGCAAAATTCAGGGCTAGGCAACCTTTTGCGGCCGAAGAGCCATTTGGACCTCTTTTCCACAGCAATGAGAGCCACTATAAGTCTGCTAAGCATGAGTGTGTTCTAAAAAAAGTCTTCACCTCCAACCGGTGACAAAAAAATGAGCATCAACACATTCCATGAATGCCAAAAAAGTCGCAGATTACCGATCTGCGACAAAATATTTTAAAAAACAATGACTAGAGCATTGATACATCACGCCATACATATATAGAAGTTAAAACAATGTATTTATCTACGAAGCCACATATGGCCGCACATTAACAATAAAATGGCCGCATACCGCCATATAGCTGCCCGTTTCCCCACCCCTGGGCTAGTTCATTATACGTAGAACTATTCTTCTACCCACTTAAAGTATACAGTTTTCGGGTAGTTATAAATAGGCATAGTAGGCATAGTACAGGCATAGTAGGCATAGTACAGGCATAGTAGGCATAGTACAGGCATAGTAGGCATAGTACAGGCATAGTACAGGCATAGTAGGCATAGTACAGGCATAGTAGGCATAGTACAGGCATAGTAGGCATAGTACAGGCATAGTAGGCATAGTACAGGCATAGTACAGGCATAGTAGGCATAGTACAGGCATAGTACAGGCATAGTAGGCATAGTACAGGCATAGTAGGCATAGTACAGGCATAGTAGAGGCATAGTAGGCATAGTACAGGCATAGTACGATGTGGCGATGATTTTTAGTTGTTGGAGTCCGCTTACTACTAAACGTAAAGGACAAAATTTGAACTTTACATTACATGCTCAAGTAGTTCACCAAGCAATGAAATGAAAACGGCTGCTTGCGGGACCTAGGAAACAGATGTTTAGGGATCTTTGCAACACTGTGTTGCAAAATAAAATTTAACAATCGCACGTGGACATGGTGTTTTCCAAAAAAAAAAGGTCATCACCCTTGCTTCGGGCGGAAAATGCGTCTATGAAGACTGTCGAGCACTCATGTCACATCGCTCTCATCTCCAAACTTCCACATCTGCATTTGAATGAGGTAGTATCAATCCTTGCTTAAGACAATTCATGAGATCTAAAAATGGATTCTCTCCAGAAGCATTTTTGAAATCCTCCACTTCAGCCCAAAATTTCTCTGTTCTGTGTTTTCAGCCCAACATTATGTTTGAAAAATATTAGATAAACTCACTAATACAACATTAGCCTAACAATATTGCATAACCTAGAACAAAAAAGTAAAGGAAAACAAGTTAATCCCCCTCCTTTACTATTCTTTATGACACTACTCGACTTAAAGATTTCCCTCTAGATAATATCTAGTACGTTAAAAAAATATCTAGACTTTCTAGCCATCATCTAGTTTCCCAATTATACCTCTAGGCCTTGCAAAAAATATCTAGATCTAGCTATAAAACATCTAGAGTGGCAGCCCTAATCGGATCCCTCTTAATAGGAGATCGGCTTGAAAATGCTAATTAGCAAGTAGCAACTTCTATATTTTATAAAAGTAAAAATTAATTTTTTTTTGAAAGGAAAGAAGGCTTTGTCACATTTGTGCGACTGGTTTTCGATCGCACACCTCTCCTACTTTGCCTGTACTATGCCTACTATACCTGTACTATGCCTACTATGCCTGTACTGTGCCTACTATGCCTGTACTATGCCTGTACTATGCCTACTATGCCTGTACTATGCCTACTATGCCTGTACTATGCCTACTATGCCTGTACTATGCCTGTACTATGCCTACTATGCCTGTACTATGCCTACTATGCCTGTACTATGCCTACTATGCCTGTACTATGCCTACTATGCCTGTACTATGCCTACTATGCCTGTACTATGCCTGTACTATGCCTACTATGCCTGTACTATGCCTGTACTATGCCTACTATGCCTGTACTATGCCTACTATGCCTGTACTATGCCTACTATGCCTGTACTATGCCTACTATGCCTGTACTATGCCTACTATGCCTGTACTATGCCTACTATGCCTGTACTATGCCTACTATGCCTGTACTATGCCTACTATGCCTCTACTATGCCTGTACTATGCCTACTATGCCTGTACTATGCCTGTACTATGCCTACTATGCCTGTACTATGCCTACTATGCCTGTACTATGCCTACTATGCCTGTACTATGCCTGTACTATGCCTACTATGCCTGTACTATGCCTACTATGCCTATTTATAACTACCGTACAGTTTTTCAAGTTCAAATTGACTACTTCTGTGGTTTGCTTTCAATTTGTTACTGCTACTTAAGAGTCAACCAAGCAGCAGAAATTTTTAGTAAAAAGTGCATTTATCAAGGTCATAGGAATGTTACTGGAGGATTAGAGCATTGAGCTTATAGCCATTTGGTTATGAAGAATCATTAACAGCATGGTAATTTTCTAGGTTATGATAGTCGTGACACTCCCCAAGTATGTACGACCAGGTGCCCCTCCTTCTAAAAATTTTTTGGTCCGCTTCTGTTGGCATGCCTGCGTATAATCTGTTTTTATTTTATTGATGTTAAGAACTATCTCCAACATGTGGGAAGAAGAGAAGCCGCTTCTTAGTACAGTGTTGTATACAGCAGTTGATGACGATCAAGACAGCTTCAACATATTATAGATGATAGGTATAAAAGTATATCTCCATTCGCAAGTTCAAATTCATCGAAAATCGAACAAAAAAGCGATTGCATTGATTTGAGTATGATTGTGTCAAAAAGCTTTAATCGTTTTGGTATGCTATGTGTCACGAATAAGTAAATTTGCTTTGTATGAATAGTTTATCTATGTATAGCTCAGGGATGTCCGACCTGCGGCCCACTCAATGTTTGGATGCGACCCACTATCGATTCATTAAAAAAACTTTTTTAGCAAATTTATCAAGCAGTGAGCACAAGAGTCTTCATGTAATTTAATCAAAATACTTTATATTTAGTAAATAAAAAAATTAACATAAACAATTTAAAAAACAATATAATTAAGATGAAATTTACGACTGAGCATGCATGCTAAGTTTACAATATTTTCAATTTCTTAGTTCTGTGATTACGGTCCCCAAAATATAATACACACTACGGATAAATATCACTCTGAAGGCCATCTTGTTAAAACTAAATTAACATTATTGAATTAATTATTAGATTAATTAATTATATAAATGGATTTTTAAAGTTTCTTTGTTGTTGAAATAAATGCATTTTCAGTAAACTACGGCTCAGTATACCTATTAATAGTTAATTTCTTTTTCAGAGAACTATAATCTTAAATATTGAAAATTTTATATTCATATGGCGATGGAATCTATTAATAAAAAAAGGAAGATAGCAGAAGAAAAGAGGAAATTTAATATCTAATGGACGGAAAAATATTTTGTGTCCGAGTCCAATTAAATTTAATGTTTTTTTTTATGTATAGCTACATATAAACATTACAATATTTACAATGTTGTAATAATGTAAATAAAATGTATTCACATGGTTTTGTTTTATATTGTAATTTTTTCATTAAATTGTATTAAGATACTCTGGTGGTTTTGCGGCTCAGTTAAATATTTAAGTTTGCAATGCGGCCCATTAAATTATAAGGTTGGACATCCCTGGTATAGTTTCTGTAATTTGCTGTTTTTGTTCTGCTGTGATCATTTCATTCGTAAATCTAATTTGTCTAGAGTCCAAATTTGATTTTCTATCTCGGCTGCTTTTCGCAAAAGATCTTTTTTCTTCGCATTGGGATTTGTAGCGCACACGCCTCTTCTTAGGTCACAATGGTTGACTACGTGTTTAAGCTTTAGAGTGATCGAGTAGACCAGCGTGGTCCAACTGCAGGCCCGCGGGCCAATTTTGGCCTGTAAACTAGATTTTTGGCCCGCGAATAATTACGGTGATTGGCGTGATTACGATAGGGTTGCCATGCGTCCCGAAAATTCCGAACATGTCCGGAATGCAGGTGTTCTGTCCAGAGATAATATGGCTGTCAGAAAATTTGCTCAAATGTAAGTGATGACCTTTTTTTGGAGAACACTTTTATTTCGGGTGACACATCCCTAGTTTAAACCGCAGCCCGCAGAATAAATTTACAGTTTCTGATGACCCGCTACAAAATTAAGTTAGACCACACTGGAGTAGACATTTTTTTCTTCTCAAAGATTTTTGATTGCCGATTACATAACTTATTAGCGGTGCTTTTTTCTTTGTCACAAAATGTTGTTCATGAATTTTCTGGAATCGCCTACCATTCATATATAAGGCGGCGAGATTTTTACTAATGAGAGAGAGTAGTACTACAAAGAGTAAACAATGTATAGAGACTGAAAAAAAAGAGAACGTTGTTCTCCGGTGACTGCTGTGACAAGAATCAAGCGGTTAAGGGGTGGATTTAGCTTTTTGGTTGATTTCTGATTTATTTATTAAAGTGCTTTAGTTTCTGTAATCGACGAGCGAAAGAATATAAAAGTTTTAAATTGTCTTGTGAATATATTTGCTTTGCTCTTGATCGAGAAGTGCGTGGTTTAAAGTATCTTAGTGTAACAATAATAATCTCTTGAATATTCAATCATTATCCCGTGTCGACGTAGTTTTGCTGTTTTGGTCATTAATTCCGGTATTTCCCCGTATACAAACTGTCGCTTATGTATTTCATTCTCAAAGCAATTTTATTGGTAGTTATTTCCTGTACTCCCCCCGTAGACAAGCCTTTTTAATTGATTTTATATGCGTTTTTATTGATTGTTCTTTGGGTAGCAGTTTCCGGTATTCCCCCGTTTTCAAACCTTTTCTTGTTAATTTTAGTTTCTAGATTTTTTTTGATTGGCTAAATTATTTGGGAATGTTGTTTCGGTTACGTTCGAATGGGAAGCATATATATTACGGGTGGGTCATTTTAAAAGGGACAGAGAAGGAAAAAGAGATAAAAGCAAACAGACGACAGAACAGAGAAGAAAGAAAAGAAGGAAGAAGGGTGAAGAATTAGAAGGCAAGGGCCAAGTACTATTAGAAGGAAGGGGGACTATCGGCTGCTACAGCGTGGTGTCCGTGATTGTCGGAGTGCGACCGCTTATGCATTAATATAAGTTGTGGTGTTAAAGAGTGGGCTGCAACTTAGCTTCATAAGCGTAAGTCCTTAGGCCGAAGGATAGGGCATAGAAGGTAGTCGTTGAACTCTACCGAGCTATCTTCTAGTCGTCAAATCGTCGCCTGCCGGTCACTAGGATACAGGGCAGGTGATCTAACCGTATTCGGCGACAACTTGGGGGCTCGTCCGGGATATATCTTGTAGGTTGGTAGAGTAACAGTATGGCTACTGAGAGCAAGTCTATCACTTTGGAGGAGCTAAGGCAGCAGGTAGAAGCATTGGGGTTGGATGAGAAGCAGAGGAGCAAGTTTTTAATTGACGAGTGGCGCCGATTGAAGGAGACCGAAAAGGAGATGCGCGAAGAGAGGGAGAGACTTCGCGAAGCAGAAGAGAGGGAGAGACTTCGCGAGGCTGAAGAGAGGGAGAGACTTCGCGAGGCTGAAGAGAGGGAGAGACTTCGCGAGGCTGAAGAGAGGGAGAGGGAGAGACTTCGCGAGGCTGAAGAGAGGGAGAGGGTTCGCAGAACCGAAGCTGAGGAAAGAAGGGCAGAGATGGAGTTAGAAAAATTAAGAATAGAGTTGGAAGCCAAACGGATTGAGGCGGAGACACGTTTGGAGAGACGGGAAGACAGAAGGCCTATGGCGGCAGGTGCTAGGGCCCCAGAGTTACCTTCATTTGTGGATGGGAAGGATAACTTGGACAGCTACTTGTTGCGTTTTGAGAGATATGCGACTGTTGCAGGGTGGGAAAAGGAGACTTGGGCGACCCGTCTAAGTCCACTGCTTTCCGGTAGAGCACTTGAGGTTTACTCGGGTCTATCAACTGAAGACGCCTTGAACTATGATCGCTTGCACCTTGCCCTTCTGAAGCGGTACAACTTCACAGAGCATGGGTATCGAGAGAGATTTAGGGGAGCCAAGCCTGAGGGTCAAGAGACCCCAAGCCAGTTTCTAGTGAGAATCTCGAACTATTTTGATAAGTGGGTGGAGCTGGCTAGTCTGGACAAGTCGTACGAGGGAGTAATGGAATTGATGGTGCGCGAGCAGTTTACGAATTCGTGCCCAAAAGATGTGGCGGTACATCTGATGGAGCGCAGTCCGAAAGATTTGGAAGAGTTGGCGAGGATAGCCGAGCAATATTTAGTGGCTCATAATAAGAAGCTATCGAGCAAAGGTGCTTTGGCGAGACAAGAAGCGGGGGGCCACGGTAGCAGGGATTCGGCCGTGGAGAGATTTGAGGAGGTGATGCGATGCTACTATTGCGATGGTAGAGGTCATCGGGCCGCGGAGTGCCCGTTTAAGCATGCTAGGGCTCGTAGAGGAGAAGCCCCTAGCCGAGGGAGGAATTTTCATTGTTTCAGGTGTGGAGCTATAGGCCACGAAGCGAGGGATTGTCGGTCATCTCAGCGTCCTCAGCCCGCACCTCGATTGAGAGCTGGAAGTGGTGGTAGGCCGTCGACCCAGCCTCACCGAGTCGCTTGCGTGATGCAAGTACCGAAGAAAATAAAAGAAGACAAGCCGGCAATCGGAGAAGAATGGCTGGAACTGAAAACTGGGGAGAAGATTAAGGTACTGAATGGAGCGTGCATGGAGACTGAGGTAAAGGATAATTTGCTTGTGCTACCTGGAAGGGTAGGGGATAGGACTGTGAAGGTTTTAAGGGATACCGGTTGCAGTGGTGTAATTGTTAGAAGGAGTTTGGTGGACGAAGCCTATTTGACTGGGGAAACGGGACACATGATGATGGTAGATAGGACGCTTAAGAAAGCTCCTATTGCTAGAATTAATATAGATACCCCGTATTATACTGGAGTAGTTGAAGCATTATGCTTGCTGGATCCGTTGTTCGATCTCATCATCGGAAATGTACCGGGAGCGAGGAGGCCAGACGACCCAAATCCGAAGTGGAGCACGTCGGCTGCGGTGGCTACCAGGGCACAAGAGCGGGCGAGCGAAGGTTCAAAGCCGTTGAACGTGCAAGAGGTAGCAAGCAAGGTGGCGGTATCGAAGGAGGATCTGATGAGATGGCAGGAAGATGATCCAAGCCTGAGAAAGCTCCAGGATATGAAGGAGCAGGTAAACCGGGGAAAGTATGTGGTTGCCTATAAGAAGCTAAAGGGGATTTTGTATCGCGTGCGCCAGCGGAAGGATATTCCGGGAGAGACCGGTAAGCAAATTTTGGTACCTAAGTTACTTAGAACTAGAGTGATGGAAGTGGCTCACGATTCGATGTTTGGAGGACACCTGGGGGTGAAGAAGACGGAGGACCGAATTCAGACTAATTTTTACTGGCCAGGTATGCATAGGGATGTTACCAGTTTTTGCAGGTCTTGTGACGTGTGCCAGAAAACAGTCGCCAGGGGAGCTGTTCCTCGTGCCCCGTTGGGAGAGATGCCGTTGATCGATCTTCCATTTAAGAGGGTGGCAATTGATCTAGTCGGGCCTATCGCACCCGCGAGTGACAAGGGGCACAGGTACATTTTAACTTTGGTTGACTATGCGACACGATATCCAGAAGCAGTACCGTTAAAGAATATTGATACGGAGAGTGTGGCAGAGGCTTTACTGGATGTGTATAGTCGTGTAGGTGTGCCGGAAGAAGTACTTAGTGACCTCGGCACGCAATTCGTATCCGAGTGTATGAAAGAGGTGACGAGATTGTTATCTATTAAGCGGTTAACTACCACTCCATATCACCCGATTTGTAACGGTCTGGTGGAGAAATTTAATGGGACGTTAAAAAGGATGTTGAGGCGGCTGTGTAGTGACCAGCCACGCCAGTGGCATCGATTTATTAATCCGCTTTTATTCGCGTACAGAGAAGCGCCCCAGGAGTCTACTGGGTTTTCGCCCTTCGAATTGCTGTATGGAAGGACGGTGAGGGGTCCGATTCAAATTTTGAAGGAGCTTTGGACGGAGGAGGTGGACGTTCCGGAGGTCACGACCAGTTACCAGTACGTTTTGGAACTGCGGGAAAGGCTGGATACGACGATGAAGATGGCTCAAGAGGAGTTGAGGAAAAACCAGGTCAGAAACAAGAGGTTGTACGATCGCAAGGCTAAGAAGCGAGTTTTCCGTGTTGGAGACAAGGTACTGATATTGCTTCCTACCGATAATAACAAACTGTTGATGCAATGGAGGGGGCCATATACCGTCAAGGGGTGCCAAGGGGGAGATAATTATCAGGTTGAAGTTAACCGTAAAACAAGAAATTATCACATTAATATGTTGAAACGATATGTTGAAAGGGATAAGAACAATGACTCTCAAGGGACCTCGGAAGATTGTGCCCAGGGGGTCACAGGGGCTGATCAGGGCATAAATTTGGTTGGGGTCAGTGTGCGAGGCATTCAGGGGCAAGAAGACTATAGCATCGATGAAGAGGCATTGATGGATCTGGGGTCATTCCAACAGAAGGAGGGCCTTCAAGATGTTTGTTTGGGGGTGAATTTGGGTGAAGCGCAACAAGGGGAGATCATGAATGTCCTGGGGAAGTACAGTGATGTCTTTACTGACCTTCCAGGGAAGACTGACCTTATTAAACACAGGGTTGAGCTCACTGAAAATGAACCAATTAGATCCAAGCCATATCCGTTACCTTACGCTGTTCGGGAGGAGCTAAGGGGGGAAATTAGGGAAATGATTAGTTTAGGTATCATTCGAGAATCGAGCTCGCCTTATGCATCGCCGGTGGTGATCGTCAAGAAGAAGGACGGATCCAATCGCATTTGCGTCGACTACCGTAAGCTGAACAAACTCACTATCGCCGATCCTGAGCCTATGATCACTGCCGAAGACCTGTTTCAACAATTGGGACGAAGCCGGTATTTTTCAAAAATCGACTTGAGCAAGGGGTACTGGCAGATACCGGTGGCTGAAGAGGATGTACCGAAAACTGCTTTTGTCACGCCGGACGGATGCTACGAGTTTCTAAGGATGCCATTTGGCATGAAGAATTCCGGTGCAACGCTTGTTCGTGGGATGAGACAACTTCTATCAGGGATGGATCACGTCAGCAGCTACATCGATGATCTGATCATTTACACCGAAGATTGGGAGTCACATCTACGGGCACTGGAGGAGCTGCTGGGCCGTCTTCAGCGAGCGAACTTGGCGGCACGCCCTGCCAAGTGCCTGTTCGGGACCAAGTCGGTGGACTTTTTAGGGCATCTGCTTGGGGGTGAGTGGATCACTGTCAACGACGAGAACTTGGAGAAGATTCGTCACGCCAGAAGACCAACCACGAAGAAGGAAGTAAGATCGTTTCTAGGCCTAGCTAATTACTACCGCGACCACATACCATCTTTCGCGGCAATTTCCGCGCCGTTGAGTGACCTGACGAAGAAGGGACAGCCGACTCGCGTTCAGTGGGGAGATCCGCAGGAGAAGGCGTTCGTTAATCTGCAGAGGAGCCTGCTTAGAAGACCGATATTGCGTGTGCCGGACTATACAAAAACGTTTGTGCTAAAGACTGACGCGTCAAATCGCGGCTTGGGAGCTGCCCTTATGCAACAGCACGAGGGTAAATACCACCCTGTGGCATACGGCAGCAAGAAGCTAACCTCCGCCGAACAGAATTACTCCACCCTGGAGAAGGAGTGTTTAGCGATCGTATGGGGGATAACCAAATTCCGTTTGTACTTGGTGGGGAAAACCTTTATCCTGCAGACGGATCATAAACCCCTAAGCTACTTAAATCAAGCTAAGTTCCACAATGATCGGGTTATGCGATGGGCATTAGCACTGCAAGGGTACGATTACCGGGTAGAGGACATTCCGGGAAAGGACAATGTTGTGGCGGACTATCTGAGTCGTATTGTGACGGACTAATGGGTAATCGAAGGGATAGGAGACAATGGGACTGAGACTATTTATCGCTGTGTTTTATTCGCGTGCGTGTTTTCTTATGTGTTTATTATTATTATTGTTGTGTTGAATATTATGGGATAATATTCTTAAGGGGGGGCGTATGTAACAATAATAATCTCTTGAATATTCAATCATTATCCCGTGTCGACGTAGTTTTGCTGTTTTGGTCATTAATTCCGGTATTTCCCCGTATACAAACTGTCGCTTATGTATTTCATTCTCAAAGCAATTTTATTGGTAGTTATTTCCTGTACTCCCCCCGTAGACAAGCCTTTTTAATTGATTTTATATGCGTTTTTATTGATTGTTCTTTGGGTAGCAGTTTCCGGTATTCCCCCGTTTTCAAACCTTTTCTTGTTAATTTTAGTTTCTAGATTTTTTTTGATTGGCTAAATTATTTGGGAATGTTGTTTCGGTTACGTTCGAATGGGAAGCATATATATTACGGGTGGGTCATTTTAAAAGGGACAGAGAAGGAAAAAGAGATAAAAGCAAACAGACGACAGAACAGAGAAGAAAGAAAAGAAGGAAGAAGGGTGAAGAATTAGAAGGCAAGGGCCAAGTACTATTAGAAGGAAGGGGGACTATCGGCTGCTACAGCGTGGTGTCCGTGATTGTCGGAGTGCGACCGCTTATGCATTAATATAAGTTGTGGTGTTAAAGAGTGGGCTGCAACTTAGCTTCATAAGCGTAAGTCCTTAGGCCGAAGGATAGGGCATAGAAGGTAGTCGTTGAACTCTACCGAGCTATCTTCTAGTCGTCAAATCGTCGCCTGCCGGTCACTAGGATACAGGGCAGGTGATCTAACCGTATTCGGCGACACTTAGTAAAAGCCAATCTTCACCAAGCTGTTAAGTTGCAGTCAGACTTAATTATTCGAGCGATACTATAAGTCGCATCAATTTTAAGAAAAAAATTAAAGTTGAGACAGAACTAAAATTCTATTGTACGCGACACTGTACTTTACACATTTCAATCTTTTTTTTCTTTTTCAGCACCACCTGCAGTTAAAAGAGCAAAAACACATGAGATGCAACTAATTGGCAAAATCATACAAGATGTGGTCAGCATGCTTAAAAGAGAAAAAAGTAACAAAGTAAGCTTTGGTAATTTACTCCTCAAATTGCTAAATATCAGTACCATCTTATCTGCTTTCATAATACAGGGTGTTCCATGAAGTTTTTGAAGAATGAAGTTGGGCATTTAAATTGGGCGAACGTTTTCTGTGTTAAGATTTAAGGGCATGCATTTATCATTTTTGCAAAATGTCTTCACTCCGATCAACTGTTTTTTGTTTTATTTTTAACCGACGCGATGGCGTAGTGATTAGAGCGTCCGCTTCGCAGTCAGTAGACCTGGGATTCATTCCCCTTGTCGAGTCATACCAAAAGACTTTAAAAAATGGTATCTATAGCTTCCCTGCTTGGCGCTTGGCATTTATGGGAGGTTGTGGAGAACAAGCCGGCAAGCTCGCTTGTTGTGTCCTTGAGCAAGGTACTTTACGGGACGCCCCACCTTTGTGGACAGGCGACCCAGACACCTCGGAAATAGCAACTTCCAAGCGAGTGTGGACTTACCGTCCAAAACATAGCGATACCATTTGCTTTCTCGTGAATGGAGGATTAATATGGCAATAAAAAATTTTTTTTCAGAATACTTTATGTGCATTGAATTATTTGCAGAATACTGGTACTGGTTTAGTAATTGTTGCTTAGAATGTTGTGTCATGGAGCGGTTTTCAACTGCGCAACGAGTTTTTGTTGAGACATTTTATGAAAATGGAGATTATGCGACACAAAATGCGATGCAATAAAGTGGTCGAGATACCCAACTGCTGCAAACGTTGGGGAATTGATTTTTCTGTACTGACAGTGACACAGTCCTGCACAGGACTACGAATTCGGTCGATTTTTATATTGAGTTTAAGTTCGATTTCAGCTTGCTTTACGAGTTACAGTTCAACATTTTTATTTTTGCGAGTTCAAGTTTGAGTCCTGTGAAAATTTATCAAGTTTATCAATAATAAGCAAATGTCGTTCCAATAAATAAGCCAGGCAAGATGTGTATCGTGAATTTGCATTGAAAGCGAAAGTTAAAAAAAAAATTAAAATTGATTCATTGTAGGTTTTTGTGTCAAACCACTGTAAAATAAGCAAAAAGCGAAAAGAAAAGTTTTTAAAAAATTCACAAAACACTGGAAAGCAGGCGAGTCTTATCCTGTCTACTTTATCATTTATCTACGGAAATTAGCAGTAACACTTTATGCAGCAGCTGCATGAACGTTTAAAGTTTGTTTTATCGTTGAGTATTAGCACGCAAATACAATATGGCCTCCAGTAACTCTTGAGTCAACGACAACTTTGATCACTTAAAATGAATTTTATGGAAGAAAACAATCGCTCCACGGACACCGGAGTGACCGGCATTGCAATAAGAATTTTTGACGTTTTAAGAAACGCTTTTCCAATTGGTTGATAACATCCCATACAGTTTTTCCTTTAAGTCGTTCAATTTCAATCATTTTCTCGATATTTTTGTTTAATTCTTGTGTCATTTTATCGAATTCGTCGTTGGCATTGGTGCGCATGCTGGATGATCTTCGCTGTTCAATCAAATCAAACTCTCTCCCAAATTCATCCTCTTCCGACGTTGACAATTGATTTTGGCTTGCAACACAGTCTGGCACTTCCTCAGACTCATCATTGCTTGATGAAGTTAAGTTCGATACAGATCTAAAACAATGATAATTTTTCAGAGTAATTTCGTGTTGTCCAATCTTTGCATTTTCCATTTGCTCTGGTGTCAGCAAAATTCGGTATTTGGAATCGACCAACACTCCAGCAAGAAAAAGTTTGTTTTACCATAAGGCCTCCTTGCGTTTTCTATTGATGTGACCATTTTTTTGCGCGAGTCTTGCTTCTCTTTTCTGCAGGATTCGTTTCAGTGCGCATCGCTCCTTTAAAAATGCTCTGGGCGTTAAAGATTTGGCCTGCAGGTTTACGATTACAGAATGAAGTATTTCAAGCACAGAGCAAATATCTTCAAAGATTAACCACATAGCAAGTGAAATATAAAGTTCTGGAGAAAGCAAGCTTAATTTTCCAATGGATTCTCGCAGTTCGCACAAGCGTTTGATCATCAAATATGTTGAGGCCCATCTTGTAGTCATATCAAGTATTGGCCATTTTTTCCTTGCTTAAGGAGCAAGGACAAAATATTTGGAGATTGAAGCTTGGAAACTATATGGTGTGTTTTAGTCAATAATTTATCGCAGCGTGGTGGCTTTTGGGGGTCTTTAATAGCAAGATGGAGGGTGTGAACAGTACAGCACCTATCAACTAAATAAGTTGAGAAACAAACGAATTGCCCATAAAAAGAGCTACGTTACGGAAGCAGTTCTGCTGCTCAGAGTTACCTAATCCTCGTTAAATTATTAAACATGCTCTCTCATCTAACTCTGTTTTGCTTGCCTATCCTCGATTACTAACTTTCCCCAAGAAGTTTTTTTCTTAAATCCGAATTACAATTGTAGTTTAAACGCGGCTGCTGTGAATGTGCTCTTTCGATCAAAACAAGGGCTATGTCTGCGATTCATTGTTTACAAAAAAAAAAAACTGTCAATTAGGTCACCCATTCTTTGGTGACTGTTTGCACTGCAAAACTGTAAAATCTTATTAGAGCGTTCTTCTCGGTGTCCTTAATGTTTTCATAGAGCATTTTGGGTTTTATGCAGAAAGCAGACTAAGTTTAGTTCGAGCTTAAGCCTAAGCCGAGCTTGAACAAGTCGGGCTTACAAAGCGAGGCTTGTTGGTATGCAGAAACTAAACTTAAACGAGACTTTTGAAAGTCCGACTTAATGTGCTATAACGTTACCGTTTTTGAAAATCCATCTTATGAAGCGATTATGACGCTGTCGTTAAATATAATGTATTTTTTGGCATCGTATTGCCAGGTGACACGCTGTGATACAAATGGAAGTTGTTTGCAAAAAGCTTTGGTTAACGCGATTACAGTAAGTGGTACCGCATGGTACATAACCGTGTTACTGATTTAAGCCACGCGGGACCCATTGCCCAAATTTAGCAACAGCAATGCTATAACAAGGTTTTGCGTCATGGTTAACAGAAGTCGCGATTTAAGTCATCTACAGTGGTGACTTATAAAAGGCTGACTTAAACAAGTAGCTAAGCCATGCTTAACGCTAAAACTTCTTTCCGCATACGAAATCGATGACTTTAGTTGGACTTGGACAATTTTGGAAAAAAACCTGGCTTAAGCCTACTTTCTGCATAAGATTCTTAATTTCCAATAAAAAGATTTCATTCTTTTTTAATTCAGTTGTTGATGGTATTGTACAAATGAAAACTAACTAAAACTTGCTTTAAATATTTTCGAGTTCGAGTTCAAGTTCGAGTCCCACAAAATTTGAGTTTCGAGTTCAAGTTCAAGTTCGGCAAAAAGATCGAATTCTTTCGAGTTCGATTTCGCAGCCCTGACTCTTGCACAAGAACAAGCTGTTCCTCAGTTCAACAAGAACGTTTCGGTCCAGACGATTTAACCGTTAAAACTAAACCAGTTGTTTCAAAACTCTGTCATTGGTCTGCGCACAGTAAACTTACCCGGAGCAGTCATTTCTGCCAAAAGTAATTCGGAGTTTTCGAATTGTTTGCGTCGCATATTCTCCATTTTCGTGAAATGTCTTAACAATAAAAACTCGTTGCGCAATTGAAAACCACTCCAAGACACAATATCCTAAGCGACAATTACTAAAAACCGGCGCGATGGTGTGGTGGTTAGAACGTCCGCTTCGCAGTCGGTTGACCTTGGGTTCGTTTCCTAAGTCGAGTCATAACAAAAGACTTCAAAAAATAGTATTCACAGCTTACATGCTTGGCGCTCAGGTTAAAAAAGGATAGTGTGGAGAACAATCCGTCAAGCTTGCTTGTTGTGTCCTAGGGCAAGGCGCTTAACGGGATGCCTCCATCTTTATGTGGCAGACAGGTGACGTACCCGTACTTCACCGGGTTACACTTGTGAAGCTGCTCACCCAGCATGTCGTAAGAGGCGACTCTTGGGCACCCACCATAGGCAGTCCGCCTGGTTGATGGTGGGGCTACCACTCATTCATGACTGGTTTGAAATGGGCCGCCACTTTTCCCATAGCCTAATTCAATTAGGTTGACGGCGTGAAGCTGGATTGCCGCTCGTGCTGTACCTCCATCCCGAGGAAGAGGAGGGGTAACCACAACAACAACAAAATTTCTGAACAAGTACCGGTATTTTGCAAATAATTCAATTTCACATAAAGCTATTCTGAAAATAATTCAATTTTACATTAAGCATTCTGCAAAATAAAACAAAAATCAATTATTCGGAGTAGAAATCTTGCAAAAATGAAAAAGCATGCCCTCAAACGTTGATACAAAAACTTTCGCCCAATTTTAATTTGGCGCACTTTACGAAACATCCTATATTAAAGCGATCTCCATTTTACCTACGCTGTAGACAGGGCTTCTACCATATAGTTAGGTATCTTAATTGAAATTACTTAATCTTTTAGTTGCTTTGCTCATTTACCAAGGCGATTTGAAGTTTTTTTGTGAATGCAGTACGTGTAAGAACATTTCGTTTTAAACACCTAAAAATGAAACTTCACTGCAGTTCTCCTTGGACCACTTTAAGCTATTTTTTCGTTCACCATCTTCCTTGTGTGACTCTAGTAATGTTTCTGAAGTTGTTCTTTAACGTCAGGTGGTGAAGCAGATGCGGTTGACAAATTTTACAACTCCATGGCTGCTGAAGCCAAAGCTCCTCCGAAGTTAAAGAAGCTGGAACTGCAGCGAGAAATTCTTAAAGCACCACTGATTAAGTAGTAATAGACACAAACAATAAGGAAGCACCAGATCGGTTTCGCCATTATTGGGGCTCTTTAGTGATGCGTATTCGACCATCAGGGAACAAAACCTTTAAGATGTAGACCTTCTATATGTTGCAAGTACCAATCAACCATCTGAGTGTACGTCATTGCTGACGTTATAGCTGCTTTTTTGTAAGTGAGTGACCGGATTCCTGGCTTTGCTGCTTGTGAAGTGCATAGAATCCACAATGCTGTAACTCCACAATAGCACCTCACCATTAAGACTTCACCCTACAAGACGTAAGCATCGCATTATAGAAGTACATTAAGGGCAGATAGAAGAATCATAATGAGAGAGTAAGGATTTTTATAATAATTAAGTAGATTATTTCTTATTTTATTTTTAAAACCTACTTAATTATAATAAAAATCCTCTCTAATTAATCAACATTCAGAAAAACAAGCGAACACCATTAATTTTTTGAAAGCTTATTCATAACTGACGTGTTTTGACCTGCGATTTTTTAAACGTGGACTGGGCTCGATAATAAATGATATCCACAAGGTACAACTCTTCTAAATAAAAAAGGTGATGGTAAAGAGAGCAGGGTGTTTCACATTTTTACTGGTTTTGAAATTTAAAGTATTCGAGGTCGTGATATGGTGGGTTTCGAGTGAAAAGCGACAGCTAAAATTTTAATTCATTATGCGGCAAGTCATAAGTATGAAACAAGCATCGGTTGAAATTCCAATTTCAGCTATTTTCGATTATCTCCAAAAGTAACGCCGAGTAACAAGCTTGATGTATATGCGCCAGTACTAATAAATGACGTCACTAGCACGGACAATAAAAGACCACGGAAACCATGCAACCTTATCTAGCCACTATGCAAGAATAGCCCGAATTTAGCATACAACTTTAGATGTATTTTTGTTATCCAAAAATGAATCGGAAGGGCTACTGAAAGCAAAGAACGGTCAAACTGTTCAAAATAACCAACGAGCCACAGAACAAATTTTCTAATTCATTTTCAGTGTCAGATTATCTTGCCAGAAAATAGATTCTGCTGGTGAGCAAAAATAGCGAGAAAAAGCTTCCCGAACATTGCTTGCTGTTGAACTGTACGAACGACCAACACGCCGCATTGACGTTAGTTGGGTTGTTTTACAGCTCTGGGTTTCTGATGAATTTCGATGTACTGGGAACCAACTTCACGTCTTAAAAAGTTATGGATTACTACCGCTGTAACGATACGGTTTTATAACGTAATTTATGAGGTTTCGGAGGAGGTATGGAAAGTTGTTGAGCGTTCATCAATTTACCAAAGAGTGAATTAGCAAAAACACTACCGTCACTTGGTCAACCGTATGCTCCAATGTCCACGATTAAAACTTGTAGTCTGCATCTATTATTGCTAGGAGATCAACACCAAAATGTTTTTTATAGTTAAAGAACAGCGATCCGGAGTTTTTAAAAGCTTGTATCATAATGTGCTTCCAATGAAGGCTCCCAAAACAATGTGGAAATTGCCACAATTTTTTTAATTTCTCATCAATGTGCTCTCATTTGCGTTCATCAGGAAGTGGCACTACATCAGGCTGTAATACGTTCCACAGAATTTCACGTGTTTTTGACACGACAGACTTTCTCATCCATTATATCACTAGCTGCCAAAAACCTGAAATGAGAAAGAGGGTGTTATTTGAAAAACGCAGCTGATTGGTCCAATGGCTTCGCGATTGTAGTGGTGGTCGTGGAAGTAAGCATATAAATGTGGAACATGAAATAAGTACAGTAGTTGAAAACCATTCAGTTTTTCATGCTTGCACTCTTGAAAAAGCAAGCCTCATAAATTACGTTATAAAAATATGATTTTACACATGCAAGCAAACTTACCGCAGATCCACAGCCAACCCTTGAGCTGGAGATACTATGTCCTTCCTGCACAGGCTGCACGTTTACAATTTGTGCTCAATTTGCACAATATTTGCAGATCTTGTCAAATATTTTTGCAGTCATGCGAAAAGACGTGCAAAACGCCGATTGGCAAAGCTCTCTCATGTCTCTGACCAGTATATGATATTGGTCTGCGGCAATTTGTAAAAGTTTTTTGGTTTTGTTCATTCTATTGCTTTGCCCGTTGCCTGCCGAGCTCTTTGTCAAACACGACTTAGTATACTGTGGTTCTGCGATAATTCAAAGTCAGAAATTCAAAGTCGCGACAATTCAAAATCAGAAATTTCGGAAATTCAAAGTCAAATTCAAACCCTAACCCTAACGCGACATTGAATTGTCGGGACACCGTATAGAGCATACAGCTTATCTTCATCTAAAGCAGGGGCGACGAACCTTTTTGCTATCGCGGGCAACTTTGTCAGTTACCGCTGAGTAAGCGGGCCGCATAACTTTTTAGTCATACTATGAAACCTGTTAGAAACAAATAAACTGTTCATCAACAGAAACGAACAACAAACGAAAGTAATAAAAACTCATGCGAACCATACAGCTAAAGTTATTCAACGCAATATTGAAGCATGAAATAATAAAAATAGCAAAGAAACATTTAATGGAATTTTTTACTCAGTGAGATATTTGGAAACTTTTATGCTTTACTAATATTAGAAACTTTTTTGCTTAATATTAGGACGAACTGACAATGTGCCAACTCTCCACTGCATACTAAGATTTTCGTCTGTTAGCCTTGACTTCTAACGACTTTTTGTGATGTTCATTTTAGAAAAAACTGTTCGCATAGATATGTGCTTCCAAAAACAGATGACCATTTTGGAAACTCTTCCTTTGATACATAAACACGATAAAATTCAAGCAACGGCTTGTTCAGATACATCGCTTTCAGCGAGTCATCACTTTGTAGTTTTATGAGTTCGAGTCGAAGCTCAGAGGGTGCAGAAGCAGGGGTAACATTGAAGGGGATAGAAAAGATATCAAGCTCCACCAGCTTGCTTTTGATATCCTAAGATCCGGCATTAAATCTTTTCAAGAGACTGGAACATTCCAAGGCATATTGAGCACAAAAAGTTGGATGATATTTTTTCAACGTGGGAAAATGCGTGCAATCGTTTTCTTTCAACTGATTTTCCCAGAGGTTCAGCATTGATGTGAAAGATTTGATTTTGGAAAACATTGAGTGCAGTAGTTGATCTGGTCCTTGAAGTTGCACGTTCAAGTCGTTTGAATGCTTTGTGATATCTACCATATATCCTAGGTCGCACAACCAGTTTTCATGCTCCAGCTCAGTCAAAGGACATTTCTTCAAATTTCTAAACTCAATAATTTCTGGTAGAAGAGAATGAAAGCGCCCAAGCATATTCCCACAACTCATCCAACGAACAGCACAGAAATATAGAAGATCATCATAATCAGTATCAAAGTCTTTGAAAACTTGCTTAAATATGCGGTTGTTTAGGTCTCTTTTTTTAAATAAAGTTAATACAGTCTGTAACCACCGATATCACATGATCAAACTTCACAGATTTTGCACAAAGGCTTTGTTGGTGAACAATACAGTGAAAAGATACCAATTTATCATGTCTAATTCCTCTTGCATCCATTTCCTTCTTTAACAGTGATACCACACCTTTATGTTTCCCAACCATGGCTGGTGCGCCATCAGTAGCAACACCACACAGCTTATCTAACGGCAGATCGAACTTGCCTAGGGCTTGAAGGAGCTTTTGAAGCAGGTCCTCTCCGCGAGTAGTTTCATGCATCGATTCCAGAGACAACAAGTTCTCATCAATTTGAAAATCTGATGTAACCCCTCGAAAAAATATTGCCAGCTGCACGGTATTGTTGATATCTGTTGTTTCATCGAGACAGAGGGAGAAGTTTACGAATTTCTCAGCTCTTTTTTTGAGATTATCTTCAATATCTTGACCCATTTCTTTTATGCGTTCACAAACAGTGGGCCTGGACAAACTCAGCTTCTGGTACAAATGAACTGACTTTGGAGCCAACTTTTCAGCTGCTTTTACAAGTAATTCCTTGGCCCATGCCCCATCGTCATACGGCTTAAGCTTTTTAGCGATCAATTCCGATACTTCATAGCTCACTGTGAGCACATTGTCATTTGTACTGCAAAAGCAAGTCATGACACTTTGTTGCGCGTACAAATTTTTCTTAAATTCTTTTATCTTCATTTTTCTGAGCTCCCCATCCAACTTTTTAACTCAGGATGGTTGGTCTCCTAGTGACGTTTTAAATTTTCTTTTTTCACCACAGCTAGCGGCCTTTTGCACTTTAACCAAAACAGTTTTCCTCTTTCCTCGATAAAGAAAAACATATCAGTCCATTCTTTTTGAAATACCTTTCTTTCATCTACAATCTTTTTTTTCTTTGCCGAAGACATCGATATAAACGGCTAATTTTGGTTAAAGAAAAACAGAATAACGAATAACAACTTAGAAAAGCTGTAAAATTTTGCATAACATATATTACTACAAACTCATTTATTCATTTCTGCAAGCTTTCATATTCACTACTGTAAGGCAAGCTAAGCTCACACTCAAATAGTTACTGCTACCAGTACTGCAAACTCACTCATTCGTTTCTGCAAGCTGACATGCTCTCTGCAGTAAGGCAAGCTAAGCTCACACTCAAATAGTTACCACTGCATTGTACTGAAGCAGCAATAGGCCTACGCAGTTAAATTATTATTACACAACAATTGATGAAGAGCTGAATCCTGAATTAGATGAAAGGACTTTACCGCGTTTGTATGATTCCTGCGTGATATGCGCGTAACTCATATGCGCGTAAGCGCGTAAAAGCTATCAGCTTTTAATATCACAAAGATTAGAAGCGGGTCAAAGAAAGTTCAAGACTGCTGGTCTCGCCTGAATGCTTTGCAGGCCGCGGGCCTCATGTTTGTCACCTCTGATCTAAAGAACACATGCAAAAATACATAGTAGACTACTTAATTTTCTACCTACAACATAATAAACTTTGTAAAATAGTGGCCCCTTCTTGAAACCTATAACAACTTTGCACAAAAAATTGTATAAATGTACTAACTAAACAAAACTGTCCTGTACATACGATCGATCAATCAAGTCTATTTGTTTGTTGCCATGATAATATATACTTAAAAACAATAAACACGCGGACAAAAAAGGCACAAATTACTGAATTTGTTTGCCATATTTAAAGCAAACCCACTGTCAACAATAAAGAGCCTCAGAAGAACGCCGAGACCTTCACTGCTGTCGTTCCAAAGCTTGTAAAAAAAATCCACAATTCAGCATAGTACAAACTTCAGAGCAAATAAGCGATAGTAAAAGCAGCAAAAACTAATCGAGAGTTATCTACGTCATAATCCTAAGCAGTAAAAATTTTAACTTCTGCGGTGCTCAACAACAGTTCACCAAAACAACAAGTTTCTAATATATCGCTGTTAATTAGCATGCGTGTGGTACAACGAAAAGGCAAAAGACGTGAGTAATCATTAAAATTGAGCATTGGTTGCCGAGGCCATTTATCAAGCAAGATAAGGCTGCCAACCACGGAAAATTTAGCGAATGTTTTTAAAAACTCGGGAAATAGAAACGCGACGTAATTACAGTGCCGGTACTTTCTTTGCACTTGGCAATTGGGCTTTCTGAAGTCATAAGCCCCGTGTCTCGCCCCAGTAATCCTCTAAAGACACGGATCTTGGGCTGCCGCCCCGTCTGATCCCTGTTGATGAGCCTGCCAATCAGTAGGCTACAAGTATAACGTACCGGCATTAGCTTACACAAAGGCCTACCTCCTTTATTCTTTGTTCTATTTTCCAATAGAGGATGCATTCTATAAAGAGCAATATGGGTGTTATTTCTTGTATTGATGCAAAAACGAAAATATTAGCAAAATCATTAATTTTATCCTTATGATTAGACTTATCATTTTTGTAAATAGGCAGGCGTTTATTCTAAATTATAATTAGAAGCTTGTTATTGGTGGTTCCAATCTTAAACTGCCGTAAAGCAGCTAGGGCATAGCCTATTCTAAACTACTGGCCTATTTAAAAAGACAATATAAGCCTGAGCAGTATCCTACCTCCTGTTATCCTACAGCAAGCAACGCATCGAAAGTTTATCTCAAGCAAGACGATATTCTACCTACTGCTTTTTAAACACGCGGCATAAAATTAGGCGATCTCATCGTAATCATTTGTCACAGCGCTTAAAAATATTGATTTCTTGTGCTTGCGTAAGTTTTGCTAATTATATCGCTGTGAACCAGGCTTTAAACATTTTACACTTCTTAGACATATATTTACATACGAGACGTTTGACATTGAACATTTAATCTCTCAAATGCTCAAGATGTCCACCTTCAACCTTGCAACAATCATAATATGTGTCCAAAATATTCTGACACACAGTACGATATAAAACCCTATTTCCATCAATTTCAGTGAATGCATCCAATATGCATTTTTTCAATTTATTCGCTGTGTGGGGATTTCAGTATTAATTTCTATAATTTTTAACTTAAACGAGATTTTGAGGGTGAAACAGATAATGAAGTAACTACAACCCTACTTATAAACAAAAAATAATGAAGTAACTGCAATCATAACTTTGTCTAAAACGAAATTTTGAAGGTGAAACAAACAATGAAGTAACTACAGCCCTGCTTTTAAACAGGTAATGAAGTAACTGTAACCTCTGCTTTTATCTAAAATGAGATTATGAAGGTGAAGCAGATAAATAAGTAACTGTAACCTCACTTTTGGCCCACCCTGTATAAATAATCAATTTCCTTTGACGCTGGCTAGTACAACGCCATTTTGCCTCATAGATTTGAGGGTTTTAAAATAAAACCTTTGGCAATCGTTTTGGGTTCTCCAAATTTTTCACAGGAAACCCCGTTAAAAACTATTGTTCTAGATCATATTCATTCTAACTACTTCAATAACCATACTCATCGGGCACATTTTACAAACGTTTTGTAAAGCAATAACTACGTAGTTAGTATCTCACTTCAAGCAATTTAAGCGAAACATTTTTGAAGATCTGAATTGATTCATCAACAGCTTTTGATTGGTGTTCCGGAAGATGAACTAATCTTTCTATCACATTGTTGTTCAGTTTTATAGATTTTGTGACCTAAAAATAACACAAGCCTAAGCGAACTTAAGTATGATTACAAAAATCCATAAATGTCAATCTTTATTAATTCATTTACTCAGAAACACAACATTGAGCCAGCGGCACTAAACGAAAAATATCAAAGGAACTAAATCCTTCCTATCGTTTCATCAGTGAGTAGTAACCACTGGGATTGTGCAAGTTATCTGGTAGCTATCCAACATCAGGTGCTTTTTTCGACTAACCAATATTTGACTGGATAGCATGGGCTATACGACCGGATGCATGAGCAATATCTATGAACAGTATTTCTTTGACCAGCATTTATAACTTTGTTGTAAAAAAGCTGTTAATAAGAAATCAATGAATATAGCCTAGTTTTGTGCCCCAAACAGAGTGCTAGCATCAAATATCATGAGCCTAAATCTATATTCAATTAATTATACCCATGTTTGTCACTCAATGACAGTATTTCACAAATGAAAATGTTTAATCCATCTTTTGCAAGCGCGTGACCGACAGGCACTGCAACAGCGATTACAACTAAAACCTACTTGTGGTGCAACGTTCGGTCGTGCTCTGTTAACGTCGTGCCACGACATGCAGGCTCGTAATGAATTTAATAACGTAGCGAAGGCTTGCTTTTGCTTGCCTAAATTGATTAAACATTTAAAGCACACGTGATTAGTTGATTTTGTTAACTAAACGGAAGGCGAATGCACAAAATCAAAAATTCAAAACAAAAGAAAACTGGCAAAATTGAGAAATGCATGAAAATATATTTCACAGGGTTTTTGTTAGTGGCGGTGGTGTTAGTAGTGGCGGCAGCAGTGGTGGTGATTATCATTAGATATTATAGTCATTATTATTAGTGCTCTGTTACATACATCAACATGACTGATAGTTTACTGCCTTTTCTGCCCTGCCTCTAATACAAAACATGTCATAACTAGTAATTAACATGACTAGATCATCGCCATAAGCTTGAAATTGGATATGTTCGCTGTCAAGTTCAGTAATTAAAGAATTGAAAACGAAGTTTTGTAAAAAAGGGGGGGGATCAAATTTCTCCTGAAGGGTTAACCCTTTACTGCCTTCTTTTCCGCGACCTCGCTGCATAGCTCTACCGGCGCTGTACGACGCCTCATCATGTTCTAGGCCCAACTCACAAGAAACGAGGAAGCATTGAGCCTTCGCAGAGCAACAGTGATACTGTGAAAAGCAGCATTGTCAAATGCACCAACAACATCCAAAAGGATATCTAATGCTAATTCGTTTGCTAAGCAGTTTTCTACTCGCCATACGAACCAGGGATGTCGAAGCGGCTATTTCGTCAACCGCTTTTGCTTCCATGTTTATCGCTTCCGCTAACAAAAAGCGAGAAAACGACCGTAGACCGTTTACAATTTTTTTAAAACTTTGGTTGGTGTGTAGCTTACCTTCTCTTACACTTTATCATTTTGAGGAGACAAAAACCTAAATATATTGCTATTACTTTTCCTACTTCGCTTAAGCTTATTGTTCAGAAGTACTGTGTGTTTGTTTTTTCTTAGATATTAGAAATCGTGTTGAATGTAAAACAATGCTCTTCAACCTTTTTGTCATCGCAGAACCTCTGATGTACTTTCGCGTTTGTCATGTAACCCCTATCAACAAAAATTTAGAAATCAGGAATTGCTTGTAAGAAAATCAAAGCTTTCGTTACTACACTTCAAAAAGTAATTAAACACTTCAACAAATAAACAGTTACTACAAGTTCCTTTACAACTTGCAACCACTTTTACAACAGTTAACCTAATGCTTCTCGGATCTAAGCCGTATGACCACATATTACAGCTCTCGACAATAACCTGTCGTCACAACAACAAACAACACAATATAGCGCAGATGTTTCCTCTCTATCCTCAACTGATTTTGACTTTGAGATAACTTTAACTCTAATCATCAATGCGGACCTTCTGTCCGTCCACAAAACACGCACTGACTCTAGTCTTTCTGAATAGTGAAGTGCGAAATTTCTGTCGTGTATACAGTATACAAAGCAAACAAAATTGAGCTGCAGTAGTTCCCCATCCCGTTTGGATTGGGTCAAAATAGCTGTTGGCCTTCCCGAGGGTCCCAGTTACCCCGGGCACTCCCCTCACACAAACCATTTTTTCGCCATGCTGCCACCTGGACAACTGCAGAAGGACAGCACGCAGCTTCTTCGAAATTGATCGGCCTGTCTTCTCTTTTTCTGCCTTTCTCTTGCTTGTCTTCTCATTCTTCTCCTTCTCCTGATTAGCCGCAATGTTCATCCTAACCCTTGCCCTGCCTTTCCCTATTCAGTGTGCGCTGGAAATATGACCTGGCCGAGTAGGTCAATGCAATGTTGCACTTGCTCCAAATGGATCCATTTAGAGTGCTCACTACTCTCCTTTTCTAGACTCAGAAATCTTGGAAGCTCTCATTCCTGAAGCTTCCGTCCCTGCTTCTTCTGAAGATCCCACAATTACCGGGACTGTTACTCCCTCCTCTGACTCTTCCAGCTTGTGTACCTCCACTGCTCAATCTGGCTCACCTGCCCCCCCCCCTCTGCTAATACAGCACTCCCACCCCGCTCACGCCTTCAAACCTCTTATCCTTTTTCCGTTCACTTCACATCTTCACCCACTGCACCCTCACCATCGCCTCATGCTCCTGGCTGTTTCTCTACACCTCCTGCTTCCTCTTTTCCCTACTGACTCCCTCAGGGTTCTTCAATGAAATGCTGGGGGGTCATCAAGCCAGGAGCACTGAACTACTACACTTTATTTCGTTTCATGTCGTTGACCTTATTTGTATCCAGCAATCTAACCTTAACTTATCTTCCTCTTTCTGGATCCCTGGATTCTCTGTCTGCGATCTGATCGCACCCACTTCCGGTCTGGTACTACTTTCACTTCCACCCACTTCCTACTGATGTGACACACGCTAGCAGCGATGTCATTTTTGTCAGATGGGGCTTATCCTCCTCTGAACTTTCTTCCTCCTCTCTTTCTTTGCTTGATCCCTACTCTGGATACACAGGGGTCGACATCTCTCTAAACAACTCCTCCTCGGTGTTATTCCTTAATGTTTATCTCCCCCCCCCCCCCCCCCATTCGCTTTTCTCTGATATATACCAGAACCGACTCCTTTTCTCCCTTCATTCTTCCCTTCTCCAGAAATCTTATTACTCTGGGGGACTTCAATTGCCATCCACCTTCTCTAGGATTCAAAAGGTACTTCCGACCCCCATGGAAAGGAAATATTTGATTCAGTCATCTCCTCTGACCTCCTTCCCTCAATGACTCTGACATACCTACTCTTCTTCATCGCTCATCTGGCAGTCGCTCCTTCCCTGACATCTCCTTTGCTCCCTCCTATCTCGCCCTATCTTGCTCATGGGAGGTGCTTTAGGACCTGGATTCTGACCACCTACCAATTCTACTAACGGTCCCTCTTTCTCCGGTCTTTTGCCCCAACGAGTATCTCCCTTCCTTCAATTTTTAGAACGCTCGTTGGAATAACGTTGAGTTTTACTTTAACTCTCGCTGTTCTTCTGCAGAAGAATATTTGGCTCTTTCTCTTTCCTTTGCCGCTGTTCTCTTTACTTCTCTGACACTGAATGCCCTCCTTACGATCTGGTGCTCTAGACGGACGGCTGTTCCTTTTCCTTTTGGCAAGGGCAGCTCTGGCGTACTTGCCAACTGCTCTCTCTGTGGCACTGAGGCCAGCCTTTTCTTTTCAGCAGACCCAGTATGTTCAAGTTTTTCTGCTGAAGCCTGTGCCATCCTGCACGCTCTTTGCTGGTCTCGGCAGCACCAAAAAGTCTGCCACTTCTCTTCTCCTATCTAACTCTTGCTCTGTCCTCGCCACCCTGTTCTCTCCTCCATCTTTCCTTTTATCGCAGACTCTCTGGCAGATCTGGCAGGAACTGTCTTCTCTTTCTTCTTGTTCTATTACCCACAATGAGTCCCCGGACACTCATTTCTTCGGGGGAATAACGCGGCTAACGAGCCGCCCAGACGGGGAGCGCTACTCGTGCTCTTTACAATCCCTTGTAGTGTCTCTCCTCTTATCTCTCGTATCCACTCTCGTCTTTTCTCGGACTGGAGGCATACTGTCTCATTGAAGTTATTTGACATACCGGTTTCCTCTATTTCCACAGAGGAACTTGTGCTCCTACGTCACGCTCGCTGTGTTCTCTCTCGTCTTCACTGCAATGGACACAACCTACTGTTAAGTTCTTATCTCTCTGGGATTGGCAGAATCGAGAATCCTTCCTGCAGAGCCTGCAAACACCCGTCCCAAAACACTTCTCATCTCATTCTGCACTGTTCTGCTGCAGACTCTTTGCGTCGCTCGCTCTTTGGCAATTTGCTGTCTCTCTACGACCTCTGGTTCAGGCCCTGGAAAGTTGCCCAGCTTCTGGGACCCCATGGTCTTCTGCTATGCCCCCATCCCTCGGAAAAAGTCAGGTAACAACAGAAAAATTGAAATTACAGACGCACTATTACGTAACAATGGGAGTTAGCAAATTCAGACGTTCTTAAAGTCGTAAACAGAATTACGTCACAATCTACAACTCGCTATCACAAGATTCCATTACTAACTATTTATATACATGAAACACCTCTACGTATAAGAAATCAATATACTGAAATAAGAAATAAATTCTAGTAATAAACGAAGAACCTTCGCGGTTCCCTCACGGAACCCTTAAAACTCACGGAACACAACTACATGTTTTGCGGTACCCCTACTGAAGAGCACTGATGTAGTATTATCAAGTTGTTTCCGTCGCGATTAATTTCTTTTTCTACGTTTTCAAACCCCTCACCAAGGCTAGTTAAGTTTAATCAAATCTTCATTTTATTAGCTAAGTTTCATTGTGCACACTATCTTTTTCTTACCCCTAATCGATATCAAATGTGATGCTAGTTATACTTTTTCTCGTTTTCTCGCGCTACTAATATCGCACGTTCATTCAGACTTATAGTGCAATTTCACCGTTAAATCCACATCGGGAAATGGACAAAACTTTTTCGCCAAGTTACTCTCTAGTCAAATTAACTTAAGTGGAAGCGAAAGCAGTAGAATTTTCGCGCTTCCGCTTCCACAAAAAAAGGACCGCTTTCACCGCTCCTGCTTCCAGCTTCCGCTTCCACATACCTGATACGAATACATGTGCGGCTTCCCTTAAAATGCCTGCTCAAAACCATACAGAAAAGAAAATGAGTTGCCTGTCATTCTGTTATTGGAATTCATCCTGTTTGTGAAGTTGTTACTCCAAGTGGAGATTAAGTCCCGCTACGAAGTTTAATTGTATCACCCTCTGATCATTGTTCGGTAAGTCCTATACGTTTGAGTATCGTTATTTCATACTGTATGAAGTATTATTGAAATTCTGAGTTTGAAACCTATAGTTTAATGATTCTGTTTACCCCGTTATATAAATGTAAATAACTAACTCAGTTAGCGCTGTTATCGTGTCGTGCATTTGGTGTTTATGTTTTTGTTATTGCAGAAAACCGTTTCTCTCGCCATCATCCTTTATTTGTTCCTTTCAACAACTCATTTGCTCTCAATATATTTTTGGTTAACTATTATTGAACTTTTTGTTTACCGGAGCGAGACGAGACGCGTTCATTTAAACTTCCCGTAAAAGCACAATTTTTGGGCGTGCTTTTACAATTTAAATAATAAAAATATATTTCTTGGGGCCAATGAAACAACGAATGCAACAAATAGGGCCCAATTAAACATTACATAAAAAAAGCATTCAAACTGTTAACTTTTTAAAGATGACTAAATAATACTAAAATCGATAATTAAATAACATATTTGATGAAACAAAATTAATTTTTTTGCAAGTTTTGATGATTCAAAAATCATTTTCACTCAAAGAAGCATGTCTACTTTCCAGCACTTGGCTCAAATTTACTTGAATTTTTTCATACCATGGCAAAATATAATAATCGATGTTGTTTCAAACTAGCAACAAAAACAATCTATCAGACAATGAACAGTTTATGACGTACATTTAGTTTACCACAGCCATTGCCATTTGCTGTTTATAAGTGTTTATTGAAGCAACTTTGGCGTTTTTTCAAACTGCACACAGCTTGTATAGGTAAAGTTTTGACATTTCAAAACATAAAACAAAAACTTGTGTTTCGATATTGTTATATGTGCATAACTAACATGTATGTAAAGTGCATGAAACATCAGTATAGCTTGTAAAGTGTAATTGTTTTAACAACCATTTAACGTCACATTTGTTGGTGGCAGAACATGTTTAGCGACTTCAAACTTGGTGTTTTTCAAACCGCACAGCTTGCATAGGTAAAGTTTAGTCATTTCTCAACATAAATGCCAAATCTTTTGTATTTCAAAGGTGCTATGGCACACCCTTTCAGACAAGGTAAAGTATATGAAGCATATTTCATCTACCAATCATTCATTTAGTATTTACTGCTGACAGGTGTTTATTCACGCAAAAATAATATATTTTTTAAAACTGTACACCGTTTGTACAAACAAAGCTTGGGTCATTTCTCAATGTCAAAATAAAATCTTTTTGTGTTTCATTATTGTTATTATACACCCTTTTTCACGATGACTAATTTATGAAATGTATGTCTTTTAATAATTATTCAACACTAGTTTCGTCAGTGGTAGTAATATGTATTCACTGACTAAAATATGGCAGTTTTTTCAAATTGCACACAGCTTGCATAGGTAAAATGCTGTCGTTTCCCAACACAGAAGCAAAATCTTTTGTGTTTTATAATCATTGTGATACACTTTTCAGACAAGTATAATTTATAAAATGCATTTAATCTAATGACTATCTAACTGGCCTTTAGTTGTTCATATAGCATGTATACTGAATCCAAGTTCACATTTTTTCCAATCGAATACGGCTTGTTTCAACAAAATTTTGTTATTTTTTGAAGACAAAATATTCTGTCTTTCATAATTGTTATAACACACCATTTCAGACAGTGTACACTTTATAATATGTATTTGTTTTGACAACTATTTTATGCAGCATTGGTTGGTGGCAAACCCTGTTAAGTGACCAAAATTTGGCATTGTTCAAATCGCACACAGCTTGTGTAAACAAAATCTTGGACATTTCTCACCGTAAAAACAAAAAACGTTAAAAGTTTGTTTTAACATTATATTTTAACTATTTAAGTCGCATTTGTAGGTGATATAGCATGTTTACCGGCTAAAATTTGACGTTTTCTCAAACCGCACCCAGATTGTTTAAGTGAAATGTAAGCAATCCTTAATATAAAAAGAAAATCTTTAGTGCTTTCTAATCGTTATGATATGAGATGTGTAAGTAGTAACAACCATCCAGCGTCGTATTTGTTGGTGGTATAATCAGTTTAATGACGTAAATTTATCATTTTTTCAAAACGCACACAGCTTGCATGGGTATTTTGTCATTTCTCAACACAGGAAACAATCTAGTGTTTCATAATTGTTACGATACACTCTTTTGAAACTATGTATAGTTTATGAGGTGCATAACTTAAGATATCCCTTCAAAGCCGGGTCTGTTTGTGGTTGCACGTATTCACTGGCTAAAATTTGACAATTTTTTCAAATCGCCCACAGCTTAAATAGACAAAATTTTGTCATTTCTTAATTCAGAAATAATATTTTTGGTGTTTCATAATTGTTATGACAAACTTTTCTAAGCTATTTGTAGTTTATGAAACGTATTTACTTTAACAACCACTAAACATCGCATTTGTCAATGGTATAACGTGTTTACTGACTAAAATTGGGCGTTTTTCAAATCGCAAACAGCTTGTTTAGATATAGGTTATTCTCAACATGAAAAGAAAATCTTTTGTCTTTCATCATCATTGTAGCACACCCTTTCAGGCAATGTACTGTAGAGCTTACAATTATAACAACCATTCAACTTTGCATTGGTTGGTGGTACAACATGTTTACTCACACAAACTTGTCATTTTTTCAAATCGCACAGGTTTAGACAAGTATAATTTATCATTTCTCTAAATAATAACAAATTTTTTGTGTCACAAAAATGAATAAAGACACGTTTTCAGATAACGTACGGTTTATGAAATGTAACCAGTAATAGTTTAATTGATGAAGTAATGTATTTGTTTCAGAATATAATAAAATTAAAATGCCATTATTAATTTGATCTTAAAAATGATTCGTCCAATACCGACTCGAGAACGCTACACTATTTGACTTCAAAACCATGTGAATTATGTTGCACTTGTAATACATAGGAACCTAATTGGTAATTTGGTTAAAAATTACTTGTTTAACAAAATAATGTGGATCATCATTACTTTAAATATTTGTAAATGAAGTCCAACAATGTTGTGTCATGCGAAATATTGTAGGCAATTCATACAGCATTAACCTAAAAAAACAATCAACAACTTTATTTGCAGAATACTATGATCAGCCAACAAAACATTAACTTTTAGAAGCTGATCAACAATTTATTTTCAAAATTTGGAGACTAAGACATGCAATAGTGATACAAAAAGCCCACTAAATATTTGATTTAACTAACATGTGGTAAAATCATGCACCTTCTATACAGGAAGCCCATCAATAATTTGACTTGTTAATCCATGTGATCAACCGATACAATAGTATTTTTGAAAGCCTATTAATATTATGATCAGCAAAAGAAAGTAGTCAATTTATTTTTTCTTATATAGGAAACCTGCCAAATGATTTGATAAACAAAATAATGAGGCCAATCACGTGTCACTTGTGCAGGAATTCCACTAATAATTTGATCATCAAATGATGCGGTGAACCCATGCAATATTGATTTAGGATGCACACTAATTACATTTGATATACAAAACAAGGCGGTTAACCCACACAATATCTACATATAGGAAGCCCATCAATGATTTCATATAAAAATTCATGTGCTACCTATTTCAGAAACGGATCAATATTCTAACTTAAAAAAGGATGTGATGAACTCATTTCTTGCAGAAAGCAGAAAGTCATCCAGAAAGCCCATCATTTCTTTGATATGTGGTTAATCCATGAATTATCTCTACTGAAAACCCATCAACATTTTTCCCTACAAAAGAATGCGGTCAACCACTATGTCGCATTGCAATAGAATTTTCGTTCTATCTCAATCTTAATTTACTACTTAAAATTGAGGTGACGTATAGTATCGCCCAAATAATTAAGTTTGGCTGCAACGTAATAGCTAGGAAACGATTGGCTTCTACTAAATTGGCTTCTACTATTCTCCGTTCTTCAGCCTGGCCTGCTATCCTTTGTTCTTCTGCTTCAGCTTCAGTCGCTATTCTCCGTTCTTCAGCCTGGGCTGCTATCCTTCGTTCTTCAGCCTGGGCTGCTAACCTTCGTTCTTCAGCATTGGTCTCTCTCATTCGATGTCATTCTTCCGCTATAAGCTTGTTCCTCTGCTTCTCATCCAAACCCAATGATTCTACTTGTCTCTTAAAGTCCTCCAACTTCTCCATATCAAGTTCTTCCGCAGCCATTTTAAATTACCAAACGATAAAAGTTATCTCAGACGAGCCCCCAGATGTTGCATTGCAATAGATATTTGATTCTATTTCAACTTTAATTTACTTCTTAAAATTGAGGCGACGTATAGTATCGCTCGAATAATTAAGTCTGGCTGCAACTTAATAGCTAGGATAAGATTAGCTTCTACTAAAATACTTTGAACCACGTCAAGAACAGAACAATATATTCACAGAAATAATACTTCAAGACTTCAAGCTCCTTCGCTCAACAATCACAGAAAATATAGCACTTTAAGAGAACAATCAGGAAACAACCAAAACTAACTCCACCAATTAACCGCTGATAGAATGCACAGTAAATCACAACAGGCACGACACTACTTTCATTCTTACTACTGCTCTACTCTCTCTACTATTCTCTGCCACTCTCTACTATTCTCTGTGTGAAAACCTCGCCATCTTATATAAGAATGAGGCGAGCTTCAAGAAAAAGCCAGAAAATCAGGTGAAACAAAAAAAGCACCGCCAACAAATTACGTAATTGGCAAACAAAAATAAATCTTCGAGAAGAAACAAGATCCACCAGAATACTCTGGAACTTAGTTACGTAGTCAACCATTATGACGTAAGAAGAGGCGTGTGAGTAACAAATCCAAATGCTAAAGAAAAAAGGTCTTTTTTTGAAAACACTTTAGTAAGTTTAGGGCTTCAAACAATTCAGATTTACAAATAAAATAATCACGGTAAAACAAAACAACAGATAACAACAACTATACATATATAAAACCTGTTCTTTCAACACAAATTTACATATTAGTGACACAATGGAACTTGATGTAGGGCGCCCACGAATTGGTTAATATATAAAATAATGAGGTTAACCAACAGTATTTACAAGTCTAATAAAATCATGTGGTCAATCCATATAATATTGACAAAAGAAACTTATCAACAACTTCATTTCACAAAACAATATGGGCAGCCCACATAAAATTTATGTTTAAATTCCATCAACAAACGAATTGACAAAATTAGGCTGTTAATTCATTTAATAACGATTTAATAAGCCAAAAAAACAACTCACAATAGTCGCAGCATCTCATTATAGTGCAAATTCTCTTAAATACAACGATTTAGGATAAAATTGCACTATTTCTGCATGTCAAAAATATATTTTTGTAAAAATTTTTTTGAACAAAAGATGATGGGCTTTATGTAGATTCCAACTCATTTGCCCATTTAATTCCCACTTGCCCACCTCTCCCGGCAAACCAATTTAAATCACATTAAAAAAATATGAGGGCGTGCTGGCTGGGCAGTAACCACTAATTCTTGTGAAGTGTGTTTTTATTTAGGTTAACGTTTCGTTGACCAGAACGGCCATGAGTTGGTTTGGTCCCGCATAATCGTCAATGACATAGATAATCATAGCTTCACTAAATAAAAAATAGAAAACTACTCATCGAGCACGTTTGAAGTAGCCACTTTTGATTCCCCCAGATGGCGGTCCACCAGATTGGCGGTGGGGCTACCAGTCTGGAATTTGTATTTATGACTAGTTTGATATAAATTGGCGCTCCCTCCTAACCTGATTTAATTAGGTCTGCAGTGTAAATACGTGTTACCGTTTCATAATGTTCCTCCATCACAAAAAATAGGGGTAAACACAACCAGACGTAGATTATCATAAATTAATAAAACTCAAGTCCACTTTGATGCAAACAGCTTTATACTGAGCCGAACGTTTTGTCAAAACATTTAAAATGATAGATCAGTATTTTTTACAGATCATTCGTTATGATATTTATTCTTGAAAAAAGTTGTCACTTCATTTTTGTATTTTAACATTGTCCCTTGCCCCACAATTAAAGATAATGGTGTGCCCACAAATGCCTGTGGTGAGATGTTCATGGGTAGCGATATTTGTTCTACATATAAAAAAAAGTATGAAACCGTTAAAATTAATGGAGTGTTTATAAGACTGAGACATTGCATTGTATATATTTACACAGCGTTACACATTGGTACGTTTATATGTCCTTGCAATTGTTAAACCAGTAGATTAAAACAAACATGGAAACTTGAAAGCAAAAAAAGCAATTCTGACCGACTATATCAAACGCATAATAATCACATAACCGCTTCAGCTATAAATTTGTAGTTGTTTAATCACTAAATTTCAGTCTCTTAAGGTGTTTGTTGGTTGCTAAATCTTGAACCAAACAAAAACCATACAACGTTTATTTTAAATACTTTCCATTTATCAATTAGGACTATTACGCTACGCTGCTGACAAAAAGGAAATACCGTCAGTAGTTGATACCTGCTCTGAAAAACTTTCGCCCTCTTCAAAATCTTCCAGCTCTTCTGCAACATCTCCTGCCATATTTTTGCCATCCTGATTCTCAACAGCGTCCCATATATCTTTTGAGTACATTTCTCCGTTAACATAATCAACTCTAAAGCCAACTTTTCTTTTATGCAAGTCCACATTTGGAATCTGAGAAATTGTGCAAAAAACTTTCAGAACGATGAAATCTAATTTTGTATAATTAAGATCTATCTGCTCGTTTTGGGTTGTTTATAGTTGCAAATGAAAAATTTAATTTAAAATAAAATATTCAAATCAAAATCGTCGGCGCTTTGTTTGTCATTGACTAAACCTGATGAATAAAAACAAAGCTTAAACTATTGCATCAAAATACATTATCGAAGGGTGCCGGCGCAATGGCGTAGTGGTTAGAGCGTCCGCTTTGTGGTCGGTAGACATGGAATTCATTTACCCATCAAGTCATACCAAAAGACTTTTTAAAAATGGGCTGAGGTTTAGAATAACAACAGCAAAAACAGCGACCTATAAAAAAGCGACTTGTAAACAGCGACTACGTTAGAATAGCAACTGTAAAAATAGCGATCGTGTGAAAAAAGCGACGCTAAAAACTTTGCCAGAATTAACTCTCGATAGAAGCAATACAAGTATTATGCAACATTTATTTCTAAATTATGGGCAATTGTTCGTAAAATTCTGACGCAGTCGCTGTTTTAAAGTCACTATTTTTACAATCGCTGTTTCAACAGTCGCTATTCTGCTCGTACACCAAAAAAAATGGTATTCACAGCTTTCATGTTTCATGCTCAACACAAAAAGGGATAGAGTGAGAAACAGGCCGGCCTGTTTGCTTGTTGTGTACTTGGGAAAGACACCTAACGGAATATCCCCGTCTTTATGTGGCAGACAAGATGGCGGGGCCAAGCAGTCTATTCGTCGTGGTGGCAAGACTAGCAAAAAGGGCTATTGAGAAGTTTATAATCTGAAAGGCTTCTCTAAAAAGTAAGATCTTGCCCACACGAAGAAGAGGAAAGCCAGTAGTACTATAAAAACTACAGTACATACCAAATGGCTGCCAATGGTTAATTTCCAAAATACTAGACTTTTAACAAATTTACTGTTATGTTGATAATGAAATCTGGCTTCAACTGGCTTCCTTTAATAATTTGCAATTGTTGCTGAACGGTAGCTGCTTCATCAACCAAAGCTGGAAGGTCATCCAACACATAGCCATAGTGAGCAACATTTGGCGATGCCAACTTTTCTCTATTTAAAAAATGGGAATTAATAGCTAACTATTATGTAGTAATTCTGCAAAAATCAATACCTATTCTGTAAAAATCAATAAAACAAGGTGCTATTAAAGGATTTTTAAAGTGTCACAGACGGAGAGAATACCTGTATGTTTGAGAAAATAGGCAATAGTCAGATAAATCTTCGTCAGACTGTAATGAGACAGTGCTATTCGGGCTGTAACAAGACGCGATAGGTTATAGAAAGTTACTAAAACGGACAAAGTGAACGGAAAGAAAAGGCGAAGGTGGCAATCTACATCATGCTCAAAAACGATCAAAGATTGGACAACGATGGGTCAAGCTGAAGCTGAAAGAGCAAAAAAATATCGAGTGCGTTGGCGTGAGAAAGCTGTGTCGATAGTATCGCAATCCGAATTTGGCATAAAAAGGAAGTCATCTAAATGACTAGGAAACAAATATGTTCTAATCTAAGAGCCAACGACGTTTTTCTTGCGGCAAAAACGGCAAAACATTTGATCACTGCAAATAGTAGTAATCACTAAACTATGACATCAAAAGTTCTAGTGTTGCAAACTGTCTTTGGAGCTATCAGTGAGTATGGTCACACAAAATGGATAAATTAGGACCTTATTATACACCACAAAGTACATAATCAAGTCATGCGCCAAACGCCGAAAAAAAAGTATTTACTCAACATGGAAAAAATTATACAAAGAATATCTAGGTCCTTACCCCAATCACATCATATTTTCTGCTAGGGCTGAAGAGCCGGAAGTCATGAAACCAGCAAGTTTTAAAGAAGCCGGAGCTACTCCGTCAAATTTAACATAGCCAGAACTAGAGCCAAAGCTAATCTAATCATATTTATTGGATCCAGGGCTATTAAAATTTTGTGGTAAATTGTGATCGGAATTATTTTCAATCGGTCCTGAAAAAAAGCATAACAAAAAAGCCACTAAAGGATGGATTTTCTCATTTTATAATTTAGCTGATGTAAAACTTATCAGTCTCTATACTTTTAGTTGAATTTTAAACTTTAAAGTGCAGAATAAATTGTTGAAATTTACTGAGGCAAATGCTCCAACGCATTCTTAGTGGAGGGGAGCCGGAGCTTATGCTTTGTTATACTGGCTCCTCAACCCTGTATTATGTAATCTTTTTTATATAACCCAAATAGTGTACCTCCTCTGACTACAAACTTGCTATTAAACAAAGATATTAGTAGCAAGCTTAAGTAAAATAATAACTATTATCGATTTCATGCCTGTATGAGTAAAAGTTGAAGCAGTGTTTCTTAGATTGTATGAAACTAATTAGTTGCTATGGCAACAAGACGACAATTAATATCACAGTCTGTTTTTATACCAAAAATAAAAGGTGTTTGTTGATCCCTACACATCTTTGGCTGTCTCAAGTGGTTTGACACAAAAACGATACAGCCTACTTAAGTACATGCGCTCCTTCCATAATCCCAATGGTTTCATTAAAGACAAACTGCTGTCATGGCTGCAAAACACAAAGACCCAAAAATTACTAATATTTATATAGTAGAAATATAGAAGGACATTAATGGCGCATGTGCATTTTGATCACGTGAAACAATTTTTTGTCACAATGCCAACATCACAACTCAATAGTAGACGCATATCTTACCCAACACACTGGTTGCCATTCCAGAAAAAAACTATTGTTGTAGTAACAAAACGACAGAGATAGTAACAAGTAGTTATCTCTGCTGAAAAATAAGAGACAGGCTTTTAACTTAAGTCCGCGGGCACTTTGACCTTTTCCAAAAAGCGTGTGCCACAAATCTGATTTCACTCCACATTAGCACTTGTTCCGCTCCGTCAAGCCCATAAGCCATTGCTGTAGCAATATAATTTTAAAAAAAGCTATAACAAAAACTTCTGTTTTTCACAAAAAAAAACAGGGAGTGGTCTATGAGCGATTTCTTGTCAGATGCGATTGCAAATTGCATGAAATATTCACCTAAATTAATGTTTTATCAATAAAAGAAGATATCTACTGTGTTTTTCCGATTCTCTAAATGAATTCTCAATAAATTTGTTTACTATTTTACGACAAAAATGTTTTCCTGTATTTAACGCAAAGCATGGGTTTTCTGCATCAACCACAGTCTTTTTTTTTGTCAACAACTTTTATTTCTTTCTTTCAACCTGGTTTTGTTTTCTGTTTTCCTCATTTGTTCGCCAGAATCTTTGTCTTTCCTTCTCAAAATCAAACAGTTTTGTCTTTGTCTTCAAGTTTTTATAGTTGTCAGTAATAAGATCTTCAGCAGCCATGTTGATTGCCAATTGACATCTGATACCAGCACAACCCCCAAATGCACACAAAAATTTGATTTCATGTAATCGCACCCAAATCAACCATAAAATTAATTTTAAAATCAAATTTCCATTATTCAACTTTCAAACACGAATTTAACAAATCTGCTTCAAAAATGTTATTGCACAGTATTTTATTGACATACTGTTACCATCGTTCATGTCCTAACTTTCTCAAAGCTCTCAAAACACCCTTTGTGATCACTATGGCTTTCACACTTCAGTTCTTGCAGAAAAGCTATTCCAAACCTTCTCCAATTTTTTCTACTTACCAACGTGCGGTAAAACTTATTAAAAAATTATATTAATATACATGTAAGACCTTGTGACCACTAGGCTGTGACAGCACTATTGTTCTAGCAGTTGCTAGACTTAGTGCACTTGCGACAACCGCCACTCATTCACGAGTGATACGGCTTCGCAGAGTACTGACAGATCTTCCACCAAGAGGATCTAGTATAGATCCCGCAAGTGTGGCGGTCTAAGCTATGCTTTATTAAAAGCCTCTAGCTTCTTGTCGGTCACCAACTACACTGAAGAGACTTGATAGGTCGAAACAGTGTCACTGTCTGCAGTTTTGCTAAGTGCATCGCTAGCCTCTTGCATTACTATATATTAAAATAGTTATTGAAAACAATACCATGCAATTCAGAAAAATATGTTGGGATTGTGGCAGTCAAATTCAGTTTTCAATTATTGATCATATATCTTATCAAAGTGCCATACAGAAAAAACGAGAACAGAGAAGACCACAAACTGGAATTTACTCAAGTTAACTGTATGGCTGCAACCCCAAACCCACTTCTACTTTACAACTATCTTCAAACATTAATCAAAAATATTTGGCTACCAACAACTTTATAACACGTCAAACCACGTGGTCGTTAATTCATAAAAAACGGCAGAATTTATGAATATATAAAAACAAACAAGACAGCCAGCATTCTAAAGCAAATGTAAAAACTGACACCAAATCGGTAGTTTTGCAATTCAAAAATTGTCTGCTGACCAAAGGCTCTTAAATCAAAAACAAATAACAAGACACTTTCACATCACAGTAAAAGAACAGGTAATCACATTTTTGGCATGAGGGATGTTCAAACGATTATAATCATATTTCAAGCAGTACAGCTAGTTTTCACACAAGTAAAAAAATTGAAATAGTTGGCAGATCTAATTGAGCAAACTTATAGGTCCTATTTACACCTTCAGATTAATTTGGAAAATTCTAGAAAGTCACACAGCAAAGGAAGGAATATCCCAAGTGCCATTTTTGTAATAGCTACACATTCATTTTCCTCTTTTGACTTTCATACTAGGGGTCGCCACAACAGAGCAATTCTTTTCACCTCAATCTATCTTTTGTGTCCTCCACAGCCAGCATCATTTCTTTTATATCTTGCTCTACACAGTTCATCAATGCTTGCTTTGATCTATCTTTGCTCCTTTTTCCCAATAAGTCCATATTCAACACTCCTTGGCAAACATTCTATAAGTCTTTTCAAATGCCCAAACCGACACCATTTTGCTTTCCTCACTTTATCGCCAAGTTTTTGTACATGTGCCATTTCTTGTATTTAGTGCTGGTTACATAACTCATCCCTTATAGTCATATATAATGAAAACCTTAGCATCTTCAGTTCATCTACTTGAATTCCATCTTCTGCTTCGTATCACAGCATGCCTAATTACAGATTTGAAGATTTTGCTTTTTGATTCACGTGGTATCCTTTTATCGCATATTAGCCTACTCCAATTACCTATTTTCACCTACAACAGCCTGCTTTTATCTTCCTTTTAATTTCACTTCCACAATCAACATCACCGCTTTCTTGAATGGTCGATCTCAAATATTTAAAGATGTCATTGTCGTTCAGTAGTCCTTTTCATAAACATGCAAATACTCTGCCTTACTTCTACTAAGTCTGATTTCTCTTGTTAATTTTACTGACCTACACATTTAATTACTTCTACGTTTTTGAACACCATATAGCGGGAAGAATTAAAATAGACTCAACCCTGGCTCATTCAGATTTCGTTAATCCGTATTTCGGTTTATCCAAACAGTGATTATCAAGCAATAGCCATCCAGTTCGCCGTACTACGTCCCCAGCCCCAGCCATGGACTTAGAGTACAGTGTTCCCTCTCCACTTTGCGGTTCAAGTTTCATGGCTTCAGTGCATCACGGATTTTTCAAAAATATTTATCAAAAAATAAAATTTCAAAACTAGCGTCATATCGTTGATTGACTGCGCATCACCACGCCATTCTCGTTCACGCTGTTGCCTGTCTTGCGTATCTTACTGTTGTGTTTGCGATTAACTTTTCGTTTAGCCGTTACAGTGCCGCCTAAGCGCAGTGCCCCTGTGAAAGATTACTTTAGTGAGCCCAAAAGAATGAGAAAGATGATGACCATCAGTGAAAAGATCAAACTTGTGTCCAGATTAAATAAAACAAAAAATATTTCTAATTTTTTGTGCTCTTTTTCCGTCAAAAGTAAGTTTTTGTGAATATTGGCACCAAAAACGCCGGAAATTCTAAATTCTCGACACTTCGTGGTTTTTTACTTACCGCGGTGGGTTCTGGTCCTCATTAACCACAATAAATAAGGGAACACTGTACCAACAAGCTTTCTTGGTCCTGCAAATAATTTACATACATTCTACATATTGTGAAGGTAAGCAAAACTTTAGTTCTGTTTTATTTTATCTTTTTCAGAATAGTTATTTCTTTTTTATTTGCATTATACATACATTTGTGTTCTCCGGACCTTTCTTTATTGGGACCATTTCCTGCACCATGTGGTCCAGGAAAACAAGGGTGAAGTGCACTGAAGAAGTATAAAATTTTCACAAACACTTATTCAAATCTTGCAGGAGCATGTTTTCGGTGGTAAAAGAAGACTTTATTGCTCATGTTACTCTGTTCTAAAAATCAAACTAACCTAATGTGTGCACTTAAATTATTTTTTTACAAAATTACGTGTTAACTTTGGGTCTAGCATGGTTCATCAAACAGCGCAGTTAAATAAAATAACCACAATTAAATAAAACTTAAATTCCATAACTTTGCACAATCCATGCCCTATTTCAGGCACCACACAACTGTACGCAGCATAGAATCACGTAAACTCCTGTAATTACTTATACAAACATTTCACCTTAACAGCAATGAAATAGACTCGGTTGATATTGCTTCTCCTCTATTAAGCATCTCTTGCATTTCAAGACCCACTGGAGTTCCATTGTTTATTTCTTCCTCAACAACAGTAGCACCTATTTTACAAATAAAATATATATATGTTGTGAGCTAAATTTTAATAAACTTTTGTTGCTTAAAAACCTTTTGACAGAAACAGAACAGATCAATGCACAAAAATAATGGAATAGCAACATGACCAAGCTGCTACGCAGGTAGATCATATAGCAAAACAAAAAGTTTTGCTAGAAATTCATGTTTTAGACATTAAGCAAACCAACACCATCGTTTGACTAACTTTATACAACGTCACTCTAAAAATACCAATTATATAACTAAAAACTTGGTGCCATTTTTCGTGCCCAATCGACCAACCAGATCCAATGCTGGGTTTAATGCAGATTTTAAGAGTGCGCTAAATGTGGCAACCCCAGGGCTGTGCAAATCCAATCTCTCTTATAAAAAAAGTACATTGCTGGTAGTGCAATTATTAAAGCGTTTTTCACAACTATTCTAAAAATAAAGCGATATTCGTTTCAGATTTAAGTTTGGTACTAGTAGTCTAGCCTAAGCACCTAGAAGGCTTATAACAGCAGCTGAGACAATGAAGTAAATTACAAACTTTGTTTTTGGCAAAAGTAGTGGCATGTTAAAGGCATAAAAGAATTGAAATAAAATTACAGTATCATACTTCCTTTATGCTTTTTTGAGTATAGTCAAAAAATTTTTGATCTCACAAACCCTGTTCATCTAGAACAGCTAACAATGTAATGAGTGGGCTAAAAATATCAAGTGTCTGCAATAAATAATCAACAATCTTTATGGGACCTGGCCTTGCTTGAAAATCTGTAACCATCAACCGATTAGATAGTGATTACTAATAGCTTAATGTTAGTGGTACCTTAAGCAACGCTCTGTTAATGTTCTAACGTTCTCAAAGCTCTCAAAACACCCTTTGTGATCACTATGGCTTTCACACTTCAGTTCTTGCAGAAAAGCTATTCCAAACCTTCTCCAATTTTTTCTACTTACCAACGTGCGGTAAAACTTATTAAAAAATCATATTAAAATAGTTATTGAAAACAATACCATGCAATTCAGAACAATATGTTGGGATTGTGGCAGTCAAATTCAGTTTTCAATTATTGATCATATATCTTATCAAAGTGCCATACAGAAAAAACGAGAACAGAGAAGACCACAAACTGGAATTTACTCAAGTTAACTGTATGGCTGCAACCCCAAACCCACTTCTACTTTACAACTATCTTCAAACATTAATCAAAAATATTTGGCTACCAACAACTTTATAACACGTCAAACCACGTGGTCGTTAATTCATAAAAACGGCAGAATTTATGAATATATAAAAACAAACAAGACAGCCAGCATTCTAAAGCAAATGTAAAAACTGACACCAAATCGGTAGTTTTGCAATTCAAAAATTGTCTGCTGACCAAAGGCTCTTAAATCAAAAACAAATAACAAGACACTTTCACATCACAGTAAAAGAACAGGTAATTCCATTTTTGGCATGAGGGATGTTCAAACGATTATAATCATATTTCAAGCAGTACAGCTAGTTTTCACACAAGTAAAAAAATTGAAATAGTTGGCAGATCTAATTGAGCAAACTTATAGGTCCTATTTACACCTTCAGATTAATTTGGAAAATTCTAGAAAGTCACACAGCAAAAGAAGGAATATCCCAAGTGCCATTTTTGTGTTTTCAACAAATTAAGTTGGTAATAAATTTTATATACCATTTTACAAAGAAGTCACTTGAAATGACCGCAGTGATTCGTAACTTGTCGATTCTATTAAGTAAAAAGTTATACCTTAAAATACACACACTAAAAACAAAACAAAATCGCTCAGGTAGCAATTAAAGCACAGAAAACAGAATAAGCACAGTCAAAATACATGAATTAAAAAATAATCAGGATCTTTCCGACGTTTGTCTTTTTTCAGTTGTTTTTATCATGCTGGCCACCGATAGGCGTGATGCGTGATATATCTCAGAAAATATGGTCCACATTAAACTAATCACTTTCCGAATCGTGGACATGTGCTGCAACTTTGGCCTTTCTGACTATGGGTTGCCCATAATGCATGTGAGGAAAGTTCTCCACAATTTTTCGAACTCAATACTTTCCCCTATCCGAAATATCCCCTGCATCATCTATCAGGATCAGTTTACCGACTTGCAAATTATTTGCTGCTTCCTGCCATTTATTCTTCCCTTGTAAAGTAAGCAAGTAAAAGGCCAAACAATCTTACCAAAATCGTTCCGCTGGTACCACATCGAACCAATAGTTCCTTCTTAAATGGTCACAGTAATGAGCCATTTCCACGTGGGTGTAAAAGTCCATACCAGGGGTAACAAGCAAGACCAAGGTCATAACTGTAAACTCTCTGGAGTCCTCACTCAATGCAGTGATAGGGCGTTCATTTACCACACGTACAGCGTTGCTGCAAACGGCAACGAGTTCAATTACACTTGGCTTGTGTGCAGCAGTTTTCATGGTTCTTAGCAGTATCTGTTTGAACTACTTGACCATTATCTCCCAGTTTCTGTCTTGAGTAGGGGTGTAGCAAGAATGAATTCCCGCCTTATTCCTTTTTTTCAGATAGTTTACACGCTCTGAAGATTCTAACAAATCAGGAAATGCATTTGCTACCGCTTGGAATATAGAGCCATTGTTTGAATAAATGACTTCCACTTTCCCACGGACATCATTAAATCTACTAATTGCCATTGAGAAGTCCTTCAGTGCCAGGTAGGTGACAATCTACACGTGTACAGCTAGAGATGCCGTCCACGTTAACAACAGCCCCCAGGCCTTCTTAATGCTTCGCCCCTCCACACGGTTCACGTGCCTGAAGTTATCAATACTATTGATGGCAACGACTTTGTGATAAGCAAACGTCCTAGCAACAGCCAAGTCAGCCATCACTTGCTTCACAGGCCTAGCTCTTTTACAGGAAGTATTGCCCACACTCACTAATATCACGTTTAACAGACGCATGGCCATTCACAATCCAAAATTTTTTCCTAGTGCAGAGAAACGTATACTGCACGCCCACATGGCAACTTTCAGCATCGTATTGCAACACCGCTAATCTGGTCTGGGCACTCTTAAAAGGAAGAATCAGGGGTGCTTCAATTCCTCTGTCAAATCAGGTAAGTTGCTTAAACGACCCTTGATATGCAATAGACCATCACTATCAATACACGGCTTATACCTGTTCAGAGTAAGCAATTCCTTCAGCATCTGCTTATCTTTACCATAAACACGAGTGCTGCACCTATTGATCGCCTTTATCAATGCCTCAGGGGAGTCGCTTTTCAACAAGCGCAATGCCAAGCGATAGCATTTTTGCTGTTCAAAACCTACAATTTCATTCAAAGCATTGTTCAAATCATCAGTGTTCGATTTCGGTAGCACAAATTCTAGCTTGCAGCAAAGGTACTCAACGAACGCAGACAGATACGCAATTCGTTTGGACAAAATATAAAGAGATGGGGCAGTTTTAATCATTTTATCTAACGGACTTTCTTCTGGGAAGCACAGCTCTCCATTATCTTGCAAAAGTCAACTCGACTCACAGAGACGCTTGGGCTCTTACAGATGGAAACTTTCCTATTCTGTTTCGAGAACCCTGATCCAACAAACTACAATTCTCGTGCTTCAAGTTTCTCCTTAACACCATCAGAACGAGATGCAATATCAGCAGGATTCAAACTTGTCGGATAATAACTTCAACTCTCAGGCTCAGAATACAACAAATCTTTTTGAACACAGAGTCATTCAAAAGAAGTATACACTTTAAAAATTTAATAAGCATTTAATGACTTATTCAAGTTTGTCAAAAGTTTACGAAAACATTCTATAAACAGCTAGAAAAATTTTAGCATCCTAATATCTCGTTGAATTTACTTATTCACAGGATATTAGAATTCATCGTGGTAACCACCGATTTCGAGATATTTTGGCCATCTTTTGATGCATTCTTGTTCGTTGCTTTGCACTAAATTTTGCGTAATTAGTCCACATGATGCTCTAATCCGTTGTTCCGATTCTTTGAAGTTTTGCGATCTAGTGGAGTAAACTTTGCTCTTAAAGAAACCCCAAGTAAAAAGTCACCTGGTGTTAAGTCAGATGAACAAGAGGCCCATTCCAGAGGGCCTTGGCACCCGATCCACCTATCGGAAAACAGCTGATTTAAGTAATCTTTGACTTGCCTGCCGTAATGTGCGAGAGCTTCATCATGTGCGTCAGCAACAAAGCCAGTTGCCACAAATTTACGATGTATTACATAAATTATTCGTCGTGTGGGAGCTAAATTAATTCCAAATTCCATGTTATAAAGGTACTGAGTTTGCCTTACCGATCCACATGCTTCTTGGCAGACAGCAATTTTGCAACTCATTTCTTGAGTAAATTTTCCAATCATTATGTGGGATGGCGGGATGGGATGGAAAATGCAAACTATATCGAAAATTTAGTTTGTCATCCACGCTATGCTTTCTGAAAAAACGAGTGCCTAATGATCAGTATCTGAAGTACCTTCGAATAAAGCAATGCGGATCTTCTCAGGCTGCATCTGCCCAACCCCTTTGAATTTCTTACCACCACTCTTGGGAATACAGCCACCAAACTGTCGCCGGAAAAACTCTGTAAACGCTTATACTACAAAGCAGATAACACTGACCATCTTCTACACAACATCTTCTACAGCAAAACCCCTCCCAAAAGGCTTAAATCTCGAAAACCTCTTCGCCCATTTCCGGAATCACTACAAGGCTATGACCCTCAGCAAGAACCAATACCACATAAACTGCAACCACACATCCAGACTGGTCAAACAAACCTCTAGGACAAGGCCTGCCTCGTAAAGCCTGGGTTCAACTAAATAGATTGCGAAGCGGAATAGGAAAATTTGGTGACTCAATGGTGAAATGGGGATTTGGTAATGACAATCTAAGCCAATATGGAGAACCCCAAACTGCTTACCATATTGTCAATAACTGCAAATCAACAGGACCTTGCAACCTAACAGATGTTGACAACTCTATGCTCAAACGATATCTGATGAACTGCGACTTCTGATGAGATTGTCATACGAACGAGTATATGAAGAACATCGAATTTGAAAGCGCATACTTACTTTTGAGACACCCTATATAGCAGGCATTTTTTGTTGATTGTATTGATATCATAAACAGATCTAGTCGCTATTTCAATAATTTTGTTTTTAAATTTAATATTTCACTTCCCTTAGTAACCAGGGAGCCTCCTCAGATTGCAGTAGATGTTATAAATAGTGTAACATATAAACTCTTTGACATTAAAGTAACAAATTTACGTCATTTACCATCAAAATTAGTACTCCCAAGGCAAGCAATTACGTAACAACAAAAACATTATTTCATCATAGAATCAGGTGTGGACCCCAGAATAACGCGTTAAAAGGGGCATTACACATTATTTATTGGCAGTAAACACACTATATACATTAGCAAATTCGAACTATCTTTACGATTGATTACATCGCTCACTATATGCTAGGCATGTTAGGCCCATAAAAATAGGGCAGTAATACTGTCCAACAAAAATTTTGTATTTGATAACGTGAATAATGCTTTAGGGTAAATTTTAAGCGCTAAATCCAATTCTGCAATCAGATATTTTCTGTCACGTCTAGATTTTGGGTTATTGAATATTTGATGTAATCTGACTCAATCTATCCTTGTGCAAAGTTTAATATGTCGTTAAAACAGCCCGAAAAGTGTAAACAATAGTTGCTGCTACCAAGCCAGTAAACTCAATCAAAACATCATCTATGAAATTGATGCTTCAGCTCTTGATAAGTAATTATCATTGTAAAACTGGCTGAGGCATAGTAGTGTAGTAAATAGTAGTAATTCAGGTTTTATACGGTTTTGTCTCCCTCAAGGAGTTGGCTGGATTTACCCCATTCTTCTCGCAATGCATCGAACTCCATCACGCCACATCACTGAATTTAAGGCATCCATCGTCTTTAAATCAATCTACTCTGTCTCCTCTTTCACTTGCTTCTTCCAGGTCTTCTTTGGTCATCCTCTTTTGCTCTTGCCACTCACCACAAGGACTAAGGCCATTCTTAAGACACTATAATTATCTCTTCTCAGCTCATGACTGTACCATCCAACTCCATTTGCTTTTGCCGACCCTTCTACAGTTTCTTCTAACCCCAGCAGGTCTGTTGTTCTTGAGTAGTCTTTTGGTCGACTTCTGACCATAGCTCTTTCCGTTCTCCGTAATATTGCATTTTCGTTTTCTTTTAAACACCATGTCCCTCTTTCATATAGCATTGCTGATCTAACGCAACAATGATAAATTTTCCCTTTCTTCTTCAACGGAAACCTACTTCCAAGAAACAACTCTCTGCCTTCTCACCAAATCTCACCCAATCGACTCTTGCTGCGACTGCCGCTTCACAACCACTTCGTGGTAACTCTAGCGCTATCTCTTTACATTTGCACATCTGCCATGAATCCAGTTCCTGCATTTTATCCTCAACACTGAATATGGGAGTAAATATTTGGCCTTAGTCTACGCAAATTTATATGGTAAGGGAGTCTCACAATGCGTTTTACACCAATCAAAACCGAATGAATCGCTAGAAAGCTATCTTTATTAGCCATGGATACCTCTGTCTTTAAACTTGCGTGGTTGGTGAAGTTATATCGTTTAGATGTGAGAGCATAAAAAAAAGTACGGAAGAAAGTGTTTTATTAAACTTATTGGTCCAAAACATTGAGGGATTTAACAGTATAAAACCACTGACTTTGTGATACAGGTAGAGAGGAAATAGAAGAGTCGCTAAAGCTTTTTTTTCTATCAAATAAAACACTAACATTAACTTCTTTTCACAAGTTTTGTTACAGCAATATAATGGTGTAAGATCTTTTCTTTATTACCTTTATTCTTTATTACGTCATGCAACAGTGTAGGAACAGTCCCAACAGTTTTTGCTATATTTGCGGAAGCTCACTCCGCAAAAACATTGTCGAAATATTTCTTCAAAAGCGACGATACCTTGCATGTGTTACATCGGCTGTGAAGTTGGTGACCGAGACAAGTTGTGGACACCTTACATTTGCTGCAATGAATGCAAAACTCAGTTACTTTGGTGGATAAATAGGACGCAAATAAAAATTACTTTTGCTGTACCAATGGCTTGAAGTGAGCAGACTGACCATGCAACTGATTGTTATTTTTGCCTAACTAATATAAAAGGATTTTCCCGCAATCACAAATCAAAAGTTTTATATCCAAGTTGTAACCCTGCCCTCTAACCAGTTTCTCACGGAAGTGATCTGCCAGATCCTTCGCCCCCTTCACATGCGAACTAGAATCAAGAAAATCCTTCTATAAGCAGGAAATGACAGCCAGAGAAACATTTAAGAGCGAAGTGGACACGGAAAGATGAACCGCTAAAAACACAACTTTTGCCAACCAATGCATATGAAACGATCTGACGCAAGAATTAACATTATCTGGTGCAAAAAAGACAGAGCTGAGATGTTAGGTTCGCGTTTAAAGTAGTCGAACTTGCTTAAAAAGAGCACCAAAATTTACAAGTTTCGATTTTGTCATAAAAAGATGCCATCCTTCTTTGACGTTTAAGACGACTTGTGCTATTGCAAAGATATTTCTGGCTTGATCATTGAATTAGGTTAAAAACATAACACTGATGAATGGAGCCTATTCATCGACTCTAGCAAAAGCAGTTCTGCTAAACAATGGGAACGTCAAATCAACTACAACTGTAGCTCATGTTGTATACATGAAACTTGTTTGGAGGCTATCAACTACTCTAAACTAAAATTATATCACTAATTGTTGGGTTGCAGTTAGATTATACTAAATACATGCGTTTCTTGTGTCCGTGGCACAGCCGAGATGACAGAAACCACTTCAAGAAAAAAGCTTGAAAGGTGTATGAAAATCCAATAGTTGGAAGATTTAACATGAAAGATACACCTCTGGTAAAATCAGAAAATGTGCTTCTACCTCCACTACACATTAAACTTGGACGAAAGACTTTGTCAAAGCAAGAAATCATGAGGGAACAGTATTTATGTCTTTAAGAAAAATTTTGACTATTCAAAAGCGAAGCCAAGCTGAAGGAAGAAGTGTTTAATGGGCCAGATATTCGAAAATTACTGCAAGATGACCAGTTTGCAGAAAAATTTCATTCTACGTAATTGGATGCTTGGAAATTATTCATACAGGCTGTCGACAGTTTTTTGGGCAAGTATAAAACTGAAAATTATGCAGAGATTCTTGAAAACCTGTCACAAGCTAATTAACAATTGGCTTGCCGAATATGTTTGTATCGGTACGTTTCCTCCATGTTCATCTGGATTTTTCCCCACATGCTCATTCCTGAATTTGGGAGCAGTAAGTAATGAGCGTGGAGAATGGTTCCACCATGACATTTCTGTGATTGAAAGCCGTCTGCGCTAGAATGATGGGCAGCTATTGCCGGTTCCTGCAGAAAATTTTATTCATCTTACATTCGCAGTGTTAAAGGTTCCAAATTCTGATAGCCACTCCAGTGGTATTATTAACAGTATGTCTGAAATGAGTGTCTCGCCAAACTTTCAGTTAGTGCTACCTGACTTTATTCTTATTACTGTTAACTATCATCACCAATCACTTAGATTAACAAAATGCCGTGTCTTTGTATTAAAAAGTAATGGCAGTGATATCTTTACGTAAAATTCTAACAAAAATACACAAATTGCAGTTTTTGGTACCTCAGGAACTAGAGCTGATAGAAAAAATCTGGCTTCAGATTTGAAATTAGCGCCCCAAATCTAGCCAAAAACTGTTTAAAAATTTTCAGATAAGCAGATCGGGGCCGATTGGGACACTTTGTGGTTTTACAGTGATTTTGTAAAAACTACAAATAAAATAAAACATCAAAACCACATAAATCTTGATGCTATTCTACTTTTTATTACTGATTTCAACCAAAACCAGCTCTTCAATTTTTTGCAAATTTTTATCAAAAATAAATTTATTTTTGTCCCACTGCACCCCAAGTACGGGGCACATCAATACAGTGCTGGAAGTACATTAGCACATCTGTATGTATTGGTGAAACTAATAGTAAACGGGGATGTCCTGAAATATTTCAGGTAGTATTATATTAGAACACATTTGTGATTCGTAAGTTAATGATCAACCAGTGGTCATTTGGTTGCTTCAAGAAGGTTTAAACCTTATGCTTAACCCTTTCACAGCAATTTCTCTTATATCCAGCTTATTTAATTTGTAAATACCACACCATTACATCAAATAGTGTTATCTACTAACAAATCCACACGAATTAATTTCATTCACATGATTTATAAAGCTCAAAAGATTATTTGAGGCTACTGCAAACCCAAAATTCTTAGTGGAAAGTAGTGCCATTACCATGGCGAGGAGCATAACTAGAATAAAGAAACCTACGACATTACTTTGTGATTGCCTAAATTACGAAGCAATTTTCGCTACTGCCAGCTTATTTCAAAGTAATTATCTTCTAATTAGGTGGGGCAATGTCTCTTTTAATTCCCTGAGCTACGATATTACTCTTCTTTCACTACAGCAAAACTCTATGTTCTATAGTATAACATGATGCAGTATAACATAACGTGATTATATAACATAGCATTATAGTATAACACAACATAACTATAGCATAACATGATTCTTCCACTACAGCATAACCTGATGCAGCTTAGAAGAAGTTAGATATTCTTGAAGCTCACATTCTTCTTTCCCATCAAGCACTTGCCTTGTAAAATAATAAGGAGCGTAAGGAATGATACCAGCACTTGCTTGTTTTACCTTTTAAAGAAATGTTTAAACCTTTTGCTATATTTTGGACTGATTTTCAGTCTTCTAAAACCAACTTTACAGCAGTTTTCATGGCTTTAGCTCATGTCTGACCAAATTAATTCCTTTTCTCTCTCCGTTTTTCACCACTATCTCTTCAAGTTCATACGTTATAATTGCAAAATCTTTTTAAATTACATAAAACGAATTCATATGAACTCGTAACATAATGAAGTACGTTGTGACAGTGTCCCAGCCAGCCCCACGTGCACTGTCCCAGCCTAGCCTCTATGCAGCTGAATCTAATATCGCAAATTTTTAGCTGAAGGCGAACAAGCTTTAGTAATTTACTACATAACTTAAAAATTCATTAACCAACTTCCCAAACATATACGTAACTTATTCATGCAACCTGAACTCTTACAAGAACTAAGTGTTTTAGAAACTAAATTTTCACTTCGCATTTCAAAGAACCGTTTATCTTGTACAACTTCTTTAATACTCCTTGTAACAACCTGAAAACAATATAGCAGATCCTCAATGACATGTCCTATTTAACAACTTCAACATCCAAAAAATTAACATTTCACACTTTTTGTAAATTCGCCTGACCCAACCTACCCCTTGTCTCAACCAGCCCCAGTCTCCTTCACGTGATAAATTCTTTTTGTTGCATAGTTAACAACAATAACTAATCAAACCTAAGATTTTTTTCCTTAATTTGACTTTAAATTTATTCTATAAAATAAGTAAAAGCATATTCAACGTTTAACTATTTTATTCAATTGGCATAAAAAGATATCAATTCTATGCAATTCAATGCAAAAAACGTGAAAGTGGTCGGCGGTTTTGTAGTAACAGCTCAATTTTGCACTAATCAATGTGCTAATAGACAACACTTTTAAATAAGTTTTTACAATAAAATGAACTAACCATTTAATAGTTGACAATGCCAATATAGAGCTAGCTTCTTAGCAAGAGAAGATTTTCCACATCCCTTAAAACACCAATATTCAAAATCAATCTATGCTTTGAATAAATAAATGTCTATCTGTAGACTAGATAAAGGTATACTAAAATAGGTGGTATCATCTCCTTGCTTCAGACACTGAATATGTGCCGTTAAAAAATGTCATTCATTATGGTTAGCATTTATAAAAAAATATGAGATTCAAGAGATCCTCCATGTTATCACTGCCCATTGTCACTAAACAACCAAATAATATCAGCCTATGGCCTTTAGCATTAAATTTATTAAAACTAGTTGACCTATTTCCAATAAAAAAGATTCCGGTACTCTTACATAAAATTTTGACAATGTATTACAGGTTCCAAGTGACTGCTTCATAATCCATTTCAAATTTATTTTCATTTTAATGTCCTTCACCATTTAATTTTGGGTTTCAGTGTTCATACCTTAATATCTAATGAAACCAATCACTGCATAATGAATCAACAAAAATTAATCAAAAGACATTAAAATTAGTAGAGTTTACAACAGATTAAAAAAACATTCACCTGGAATCTTTGCTACCAAATCAAAAATTAAAATAAAAATGTTAACATCTATTCAAAAAAGTGAACTAGTTGCAATTAACCTTATGCTGAACACCACGGCAAAGCCTAACAACTATGCTTCAGATGTCACTATCAGCCTCATTTTCTCGTTTATGTGAACCTGCTGATCAGCAGACGCAACAAAATAATAATTGTACAGTTACCAGGTTCAAGGCAAAGCTGAAAAAAGTTGGCTTAGTTGTTCCCTTGTTTGAACAATAAGAAAATACAACAAAGCCAATTTTCTTAAAACATGATTTTTGTAGTTATTACCTTTTTCCATATCACTTCAGACCACAGGAGTATCTTATTTGACTTTAAGTTTCGGTGATTTTATTAAATGTGGTTTAAAGGGTTCAAAAGACAGTGGAAGAATAGAAGATAAAACAAAAATGGACTACGTTTTTTAAACACAAAAATTCAATGCTCAAATTAACAGCCTTGGATATCATGCACCCTGCTATCTTTGTCTCTCAGTATTTCGTTTCAGGTGACATTAGCAATCATCGCCGCCGATTATTAGTTTCTCATTAGTTTCAACTGTGTTGGAATAGGCTATTCAGAGTTAGTCCATTTTGCAACACTTTCCAGAAAATGTTATTTTTTAATGGCGTCACTATTCTACCATTAATCTTTTCACAAGCTTGTTGTTTTCTTTTCTAATTGGGACAAAAACACAAGCTGTTGCATCCAATAATCCCAATCAATGTCTGCTGACTGTTAGCTCGTAACAAACTTCTTGCTATGAGCTAACTTAAATGGTAGTGTGACTCTGGTAGAATACACTGGAACCTTCTATATGCTACCTGGTACATACAGAAATAAAACAGTTAAAGTGTGCTCCTAAAACCAAATCTTATTTGTAAAAATTTGTTTTACTGTTAACTATTCAGAAAAAGTCACAAGTGAAGAAATAATGGTCCCATCTCTTACTTTTGAGTATCAACGCCATCTTATAAAAAAAAACATATTTCGAGGGCAGCCGTTTTTCCAAAGAAAACTTGTGCATACTCCTACATTCTTGTTTATAGCAGAATCTAACATTGCATATGTGTAAAAGTAAATGGGAAATATATTCTGAAAATTATTGGAGTCCATAAAACTATTATTTTAAGAATGCTGTTTTGTGGTGTGCACACTTTCTCCACTATAACAGTATCAAAAATGGAGTTAAAAAATTAATTGGCATTCATAAATTTGAGCTAGCCAAATTTTGTACAAACTACATCATAATCCGCTTTTAAACATTATTTTATCTTATTTAAAAAATATTTGCTTTCTTAAAGTTTACTTTATTATGCTTGTCAAAAAAAGTTTAGAAACGATATTTTATAATGCGATAGTCAGCCAAGCAGTCGAGTGGTTTGTGACAAAACTATATGTCAGCGCAGTATTGATCATGGTCAGTCAGTTAAACTTCACAACTGCATTGTAGTAATTAAAGAAAAGGCACCTTTTGCCAAATTTTCTCATCTTGCTTACACTACATAGACCACAGATATGGACTATGCCAAGAATTGCAACCTGCTAACAGATCTGAACACAACTTGCTCAATGTGCAACCAACATAATGTTACCCCCCCCCCCCCCCCCCATCTGAAGGATTGAAATGCACAGCTTAACTCTCATAACTCAATAGTTGATTGTAAAAACAAATCAAAAGTTTGGAAAATTGATGAGAAAACTTGCATGTCTATTGCTCACAGACTACCACGTAGTGTCCATAGAGATAACGTTTTAGGGACAACTTTGCCACTATCATCAAAGAAGCTAGATTATATCACATTAAATTTTTACCAATACTAGCAAATTATTTGTGCTTGATAGATTGCCTGTGGTAATTGTAATTATCATAGGTTCTGAAAAAAATTAAACCCCAGGAGTCTTAGACGGAAACAACTACTCTTTCAAAACTTTTACCAAAAAAAAAGATTACAAAACTGATAAAATCAGTTATTTATAGTAGCTAATATAACTATAAATCGAATTTGTCCCAATAGGACATCAGTAAGACGAAATAATTTGTTACTAGTTGCTTATTATCACAGTCAGCCAAAGATAATTTTCAACCAAGTAATTGTCACTGCTTAAATTATTTCAAGTGGTTATTTTGCCATTGATGGTATTTTAATTTTGAAGGCTATTTTGCATCACCATTCATGTGTGATTAAATAGCCATATTTGTGAGAGTTCTGCCAGTGATGTAGTGGTGTAGTAGATAATGCACCTACTTTAAAATACAATGGTTACTGGTTCAAATCTTCACTCAGGTACATAGATAAAGGCAGTGCACACTGGAGGGGAAGACCTGGTATGTAAATGTAAAATGGTGTGTACACTGGGGGAGTGTGTACTGTAAAGGAGTGTAGACTGGGGGAACAAATATTTTTAATTTGACATTGAAATTGACCAATCAGAAATGACCAGAAGTCACATGTTTAATACGTCATTACAATTGACCAATCACAAATGTCTGACAGCAAAATAGCCTCCAAGGGTAAAATGCTGTTGACAGCAAAATAATAACTGCCTAAAGTATTTTGAGATGGTTGTAGTATTGGCAACAAAAATGATCACTATTTCGTGCAAAAGATGCAAAACGTGGATAAGTCCATCAAACAATCTACTTAATGGTACTCTACTGCAGGAGTGTACAAACTGCAGCTCATGCAACGAAATTGTGTGGTCCGAACAAGGATGTGATTTAAGGCTTTCATCCACATATTGATCATCCAAAAGAAATACAAGTCTTATATATAGCAAGTCTCCTGGTTTCATCAGAAGTGAGATACAGAAGAAAAATAGTTTTAACCTGCATGAAAATTTTAGTCCACATGCAATTAATCTCAAAAAAAGAATTCAAATAGAAAAAGTAAGTTCTTTTGAGAAAAATGACCAACAAAAGATTTTTAATGTTAAAAATTTTGTCCTATTGAAAGTTGTGGTTGATAAATCAAGGACATAGCCGTCTGCATCATCCAGTAGAAAAAAAAATTGGCTCACCTGCAAAAAAGTTTGCACGTTCCAAGGACAACACTAAAATACCGAATGTAGTATTCTAGTGAAAACAGAGAAAAAATATCAAATTATCGAAATCACCTGAATACGAAAAGTTAAAGAGCTTAGTTTCCTCAACTCAATTATTTAATTTTACTACATTTGGTGGTTGTGTTTATGGTTTCATCAAATTTTATAAATTTCTATATTTCAGCAATTTAAGTATTTTTTTGGTTGGTAAAAATTTTTTTGTTCCCTGATTTATTACAAATTTCCCATTTCTACAATTCAGTAATTCCTTATTTCAACACAAATTTATGTATTCCTGCAAATCTAGATTTCCATGTTTCAATGTTGCCCTGCCTCTGACCTACTGTACCAGCATTTTGTAGCTTAGGCTGTGACATAAATCTAGACTAATACAATACTAATACCTATTGTGTATACTTATAATTAAGCATCTCCTTCAGATGGTAAGCTATGCAAATCATAAGTTGTACTTACCGGTTTTCCAATGACAAGAAAACAGGCAGGCTTAGCCTGCAAAAACTGCAATTCTACAATATCTTCATTAAAAACATCACTACCACCGATTTTTCCAACCACAGAATCAACTCCCATTTTTTACTTGTCAAACATTTGAGTTATTTTATTTCATCCATCTAATTGAATACAATTTACCTAAAGCAATCTACTGATTTTGAATCAACTAGATGTGGTTTAGACGTTATAAAACTGGAATACTAGTAGTAGACAACAGTAGAAATAACATTGGGCCAACAAAAAATTTTGGGTCTACTAAAAATCGGCCGTACTCTTTGGACCCTTCTAACCCAAACTAAACCCTAACTATAAAATTAGCTTTAACTAAAGCTTACTCTAATTCTTACTCTAAACTCAACCCTAACACGTTGATCCGCACTTTTGTGTGTCACTAGTACCGTACCCAATTCCAGATATCCAGCAATACAGGCCCGGCCACACAGTTGATTCTTAAGCAGACTCCACCTATTTACACATATTTTATTGTTGGTCTTTCTCGTGTCAGCAAGACCTTTCTTTTAAGAAAAGTTTCTCACATCACGAGCTTTTCATTCATTAGCTCTTTTTGCTACTCCTCAGCTAGACTCGGCCATTATGATGAATAGGCTAAGGTGCTTCCCCTCGCAATGTGTCTGCCACCTACAGACAGAGGCATCACATTAAATGTCTTCCCCGAGGACTCAAGTGGGCTTGCCAGCTAGGTAATTAAATCAGAGGCAATTGAAATTTCTTTTACCTCCCAAAAGCATAGCAAGAAACAAAAATGGGAAAGAAAACCTAACCCAATAAATATTATTTTGATTACTCCTACTGCAACATAATTTGATTAGAAACTAGTACGAATGCCAGCTTATTGTGGCTTTGTGACGTGAACGCTAATTCCCTTGCGATCACAGAACGCAAACCCGTACGTTGCGCAGCGACTATGATGATCAACTGGCGATAGCAGATGACAAAAAATTAATCCAATCTGAAATACATACATAATAAATTAAGATATTATCAAGGAGCTTTCGATAACAATAATTTTCAAAAAATTTCAGCGCCATCGACAAGTGGAACAACTGGGGATTAAGGAACTTGGCGATTAGCCTACTTTAAGCCTCCTTTTTCCTTTTTTTACCTCTAGGCTTCAACTACAGTTATTATGTATATAGTTTCGAAAGTCATTGCGGAAATCATGCAAGGTTAAGTCTTTGGTTGTCTTCAACGTCCGTTAGCGGCGACGTTAAACTTTTTAGTCTGGAACAAGATACTTGCATTTTGAAATGCAGTAAAACCAAAAGTGCTAGCGGTTTATAACTCTAGGAAGTAGAAATCTTGATCTTGTTGTAGATTATAGAATAGATTTTACCTAGATTCTATTTGAATAAGGTTGAAATGCATGTGTAAAGATTTTGTAATTGTGGTTGACGATTGTTTTTGAATAATATCTCCAATATTTTGATACTTCAAACATTGTGATACTGTAGTGCCAGAGGCGTGGCGTGCTGTACCGTGAGCCTACTGACCTACACTTAATTACTTAAGTTAACGGGAGTTCTTTGACATCGAATTATGTCCTTAAGTTTTCAGTTGACACGAATTTTCTCTGTTTTGTTTATTAAACCTTTTACCAAAAACTATCGTACAATTTCAAAATTTAGCGGCATCTTCAGTCCAAAAATTAATTCTTTTTTTTTCTAAAGACTAAGAGATATTTATATCTCAAAAACAAAATTGAAAAAAAAGCACGAGGAATAATATTTCATGGGGTGAAGACGAAGCAATGCATGAGTCACGTTTTTACGAAAAATAAAACGAAGCACGAGGGAGTAATATTCAGAAACACGAAAGAATGCATGACTCACTTTTCTACGAAAACATAACGAAATGCTGAGACAATAATATTTGAAACAGATGCGCATAGGTGAGGTGAGGGCGAAGGTTACGTAATCACTACAGAAAGACGAAGGAAAGCATGACTCACGTTTCTACGAAAATGAAAAAAAAACACGAGGTAGCAATATTCGAAAACAAACGCGCGGGGTAAGCATAAGGGCAAAGGTTACATGATCGCTACAATACATTGAACAATGACCTCAGCACAGTTGGAAGAAGTAATGAAGACTCTGGATGAAGTATCAAACACCAAGATGAGTATAATAACCAATACTTGTTTAATTCACGTTGTACTAAGCCTACAGATAGTTCTGTTTCTGCTTCTCTTTCAGAGGCCACCTCTGCCCAAGGTTTGCTACTGGATGATTTAAATAAAATGGTTGCAACTCTTAAAATTTCGGTTGAGCCACTGGCTGATCAGGTGTATCAGAATGAAAGACACCTAGATGATCTGGAGCAATATAGCAGGAGTAACTGCCTCATCCTACACAAATCTTGGAGATAAAAGGCAAGTAATTTGGACTTTGAAAATTTTGTTATAAAAACTCCAATTGCAAATCTGCCATGTTCTGCCTTCTCGAAAAGCTAAAAATCCAATTATAATTAAATTTGTGCGCTGTACATTTAGGAACTTGGTGTTTGCCAACAAATCCCGGCTCAAATCTGTAAGGAATTCGGACCCAAAACTATCATTAACGGAATCACTTACAAAACGGCGATTTCAACTGCTTGCTAAATCACAAGAAGCATTTGGATTACAAAACGTCTCGAAACTGAAGGGGAATACATATTGTTACTTTGAAGGCAAGAGGCACTATACTGATGATTTCGAAGATACCTCAAAGATTAGATTTCCGCACTGAATCCCACAACTTGTTTGCTTTTTATTACCTCATTTGTATGTCGTTAACCACGCCTCATGACATACCAAAAACCTTTTTTTTTAAGCTTCAGGTAAGTTATTTTTTTGTGTTTATTTTTCTTTTCTTTCTTTTCAACTTTGTGCTTCTTGTGTTTTTTTAATTTCGCAAAATGTATTATTTAATGATAACAGTCAAAAACAAGCAACAACTTTACATTACCGGTACTTACAAACCTCAATAAGGAAACTCTAACCCATTCTGCTCATAGCCTTAATCTGATGTTTAGTGACAAAGATCAAAGCTGTAAAAGCAACAATGTAAACTTGAACTTTAAGGCTTTAATTAATACCAGCCAATACGTCGACTTATCTAAATTGGAAGACTTTGTAACTGATGAGATACCTGAGGGTAAATTATTGGCTTTAGAACTAACCATGAGATCATTTGCAAATAATGCTAATTTTAGCAAGTTAGAAGTACTGTTATCATTTATGATATACAAACCAGACATTGTATCTATTTCAGAAACTTGGATAATTCCTCTATGCTCAGGTCCTTTCTTAAATCTACCAGTTTGTAAATTTGTTTACAGCTCTAGGCTTTATTCCAAAGGGGGAGGAGTAGCACTCAATGTCAAAGACACAATCAGGTTTCATGTTTTGACTAAACTCACCGCTATGCGTGAAAAACTATTTGAATTTATATTTATTAAATTAGAATTGCAAAATAAAAGTATTATTTGTGGAATAACCTATAGGTTTCCTTTACATGACACTAGATCAAATCAAATTTTTTTTTGACAACTTAAAAGAAACTCTTGAATCTATAATAACCAACGGTAAATGCTTTATATTTGGTGATCTTAATTATAACCTCTTTCGACACGATAATAACATGGTTAACGATTTACTGGACATTATGTTAAATAACTCATTTTGTTCATTGATAAGCAAACCTACTCGCATTACACACACCAGTGCAACTATTTTAGATCATGTGTGGACAAATTTATATTCTGAAAACGTCAAAACAGGAGTGCTTCTCCATCCTATTTCCGACCACTTACCTGTACTTACTTGTTATTATACCAATCAAATAAGGCATAAGCTAAACAACAAAATCAGAGTTTTTGACCAAGTAAACATTGAAAAATTTCAACAAAAATTAGAAAAAATGGATATAAATTTGATTTTGCAAAAAACCGATCCCAATACAGTCTTTTCTATGTTTATTAATGAATATACTTCTATTTTTAATGAACGTTTCCCACTGGTAAAAAAAAATATTTTAGAAAAAGCTAAAAAAATTTGCTAAAACTAATGAAAGAAAAAGGTAAATTATTTAAAAAATATATTGCCAAAAAGAGTATCGTAGTCAAAGCAAAATACAAAGAAGCTAGAAATAAGTATTTTCATAGCATTCAAGAAAAAAAGGAAGCTTTCTTTCCATCAATTCTTGAAAAACATAAACGCAATATTAAAAAAACATGGTAGACTATTAACTTTCTTTTAGGAAAAACTAAAAACCATGGCTGCACTTCTTTAAGTTATGGAGAATTATCTACCGATGATGCAAAAATAGCTGACCACTTCAATAAACAATTCACAACAATTGGTAAAACATGGCTCACACTGGTGGTAAATTTGATGATTATCTTTGTTTGTCATACCCGCACTGTATGTATGTAAAGCCCAACTTGTGTCTCAGAAATTAAGAATATCTTATTTGGCATGCAATCAAAAAACAGTTGTGGTTTAGATGAAAAATTCATGTCAATTCTTAAATTTTCACCAAATAATATTTTGTTAATACTATGTCATATTTTTAATCTTTCATTGGGACAAGGTAAATTTGTTAATGACTTCAAAAAGGCCAAAGTAATTCCAGTGCACAAAAAAGGATTCAAAACTGATGTAAACAACTATCGACCAATCAGTTTACTACCTGTAACGTCCAAAATTTTGGAAAGAATTTTCTACAAAAGACTGTACGGTACTCATTTTTGAGCCAAGCAGATTTTTTCTATCAACATCAATTTGGCTTTATAAAAAAAACACTCCACAAACAACGCTCTCACAGTTATGATAGAAAATGTTACGAAAGCATTTGAAGAAAAAAATATACACTGGGTGTTTTCTTGGATCTGTCGAAGGCTTTTGACACGATTGATCATAACATTTTACTTTACAAATTACAATGGAATTAGGGGATTACCTTATGAATAGTTTAAAAGTTATTCAAGTAATCGATCTTTACAAATTAAATTTAATGAGAAACTATCACCTCCTAAATTGATTAACTTGAACGTCCCGCAAGGGTCAATTTTTGGTCCATTTTGGGCGTCCCGCGAGGGTCAATTTTTGGTTTTTGATATATGTTTATAATCTTCTGAAATGTCTTACTTCTGGTGAAGCTATCATGTTTGCTGATGACACAGACTCATTCTTCAATAGTGTTTTATGTACTGAACTATTTAAAAAGGCAAATGGGAAATTGCATGAAGTTGATTCCTGGCTTACTGCAAACAAGCTTACTTTAAACACCAAAAAACTAAGGTCATAACTTTCAAAATTCGTAATACCCCTCCAGTACCACCTAATCTTGAATGGCAATACATTAGACAAGGTAACATCTATTAGATTTTTAGGTAAAACAGTTCACGAGCATCTAACTTGGAAATTTCACATGGCATTGCTGCTAAAAAAAATTAGAATGGGCCGTGGCAACATACAAAAAGTAAAACATTATCCTAAGCTAAAATCACTTTAATTGTTCTATTATACAGTCAACTTCGGGTATAAGAGATTCAGATATAAGGGATTTTTGCTTATAAGGGACTACGCAAAAGGTCCCAAATGATTTTCAATATAAACTAATAAGTCGGTTATAAGAGAATTTGGTTATAAGAGACTGATTAAGCTGGTCCCGGCGGATCTCTTATATCCGAAGTTGACTGTTGCACGATTCAAACTCACTTTTAATACAGCATTTTTTCCTGGTGTTTCAACAACAAAACACTAATTCACAGACTCCAAAACACAACGAATAAAGTCATTCGATTAGCATATAATGTTAAAAAAGAAGATGACATAAAAGCAGTTATGAAAAAGCATAACATTATGACAATGGAACAAACTGCCCAATTAGAGATAATTAAATTTATGTACAAGTATTTTAATAACATGCTACCAGATGCATTTAATAACTTCTTTCAGTACAACCATCGAAACTGCGATGCTGGTAGGTCACGATCGAAAGCTAATTAAGGTATTTCCTAAATTTTGCAGAATTAAACTAACCCAGCAATCATTCAAATACAAAGGTCCTGTGCAATGGAAAAAGCTTCCTTCAGCATAAAGAGAAATATAATCTTTGAAATATTTTTATCAACCAGTCAAGGTAGTTTTTACTATCTCATGAATATTTAACCACTTGAAATTCACATTTAGCTAATGTAACTGCTTATGATATAGGTTTTTGCTGTGCTTTGGTTTCTGTGTTATTTTTTCTGTTTTCTGATGGAACCTCTGAAGGTTGTGACAGTGAAGTGAGAACAGTCAACCATGAATGATCAATTCATAAAGAGCATTAAACTACACAAACTTCATTACTGCATATCAGTTTAGGGTAATAAGTTATTTTCATCTTTTCAGGTCACTGTGCATCAAATTAATTATTAATTGAGTTGATTGAATTTTATGCGAACAATGTGCCTGGCGATACCATACCGGTACTACGAACCCACAATAACTTTTTTTTATAATAGCTAAAATCCAAAATGTTTAATTTAGTCCTACGTGTATAACTTAAAACTACTGCTGGCGACAGAGTTTATATGCCTTGAGACGTAAAGGAGCTGCCGTTCCTCCCAGGTCACCATTGGGAAGGTGTAGCACCTGATAGCCTCCCCTGTTAGGGTTACAACATGACGGTTTTTTTAAATGTATTTTGCGGCACTTTGTACATACTGTACATGCTTTTCTTTGTGTGTGCTTTTATTTATCTGCTACGTTACAGGTGCGGCGGCCATGCCACTATCTTCAAATTTAAACTAAATTCTTTTCATGTGCATGTATTAACATATATCGTTTTGCCATCGCCTCCTTTTTTTGTCCACTACTGTTAAATTTATTTTCTATGTATGCTAATTTGGGCAAAAATAAATTGATTGATTGATAAGAGAAATATAATCTGGTTACAAAAATGACGTGTAGTTTTTTTAAAGACTGCTAATGATGTGTTAGTTTAAAACAGGTATGCTGATTCGCCTACAGTAACAAAAAAGTGGTGAGTAGCGATCTTAATTTTTAATGGTTTAAAACGTATTGTTAGTTCTTAATGTTTAATGACATCACAATGCTTGCCACTATTTAATGGAAACAGCATCAGGCAGCAAAATTATCTACTATCATTTTGATAACGAACATACTCGTAAATGGTAAAGTCCATTACTGATATTTGTAATTGCAAGGATATTGGTATAAAATACTAATCTTCATTTTAAAGTAGGGAGGTCTGGATTAGCGGCAAAATTAAATGTAATAAAATCACAAATTTAAGAAAAGGTCAAAATTAAACAACAGTAGCATCAATTTGTAACACTGAATTAAGAGGGAATGTTTATGTTAGAAAGGAGCTTAATAGGCGACTATTGCAATAGGTTATATTACGTAGGGTAAAGGCACGGCCTCTTTTCATGCTATGGCCGAATTACAGAAAACAGCGTCGGCAAAGATCTTAATGTCATAAATATTAATACAAAAGCTGGCCCTCCAAATTGTTAAATAGGCCTATCACTAAATAGCTCATTTTTTATGAGTTAAAATGACCACCATTTGGGCGACACCGCCATCAATTTTGATTATGTTTCATCCCCCTTCCTTACGCTTTTACAAATTACCATTAGTAGTTTGTGTCATCATTCTTTCTTTTTGAATACTTCCAGTCTTGATTAATAGACCAACATGATCACCATTACATGTACAGGAACTATGGCTTATATTTACTAAAACATTTCGTTGTTGCTCTCATAGATATTTGTACGGTTAAGCTGGCGCAGTTGCGTTAATTTATACGTTTTACTGTAAATTGGCACGGATCATAATATGCCCTGCCGCGGAAAAATCGCATCATACTTAATAAAAACATATTTTCTGTTTTGCTTGATAATAGGTTTATAGAGCTACCGGGATCAAACCTAAAAATTTAGGAAAACCAAGGATTCATTTAACTTCTATGAGCGTACGTACGTGAGGAAAATGAACATGAATTATAATGCGTAGCCATCAGGTGCTTGAGAAAGTTTAAGGGTAAACAAAATTAACAACGTCACTGTATTAAATCGCGCTACATGGAAGATATTATTGATATTTTGCTTTATAATAGCTTTATAGAGCTACCGGGGTCAAACCACACATTTGTGAAGAGACTCTGTAACTCCCCAGGGCACGTCAAGCAGGGACAAAAGAACATGCTACATAATTCGTAGCCAGCGAAAAATTGAGAAAGTTTAAACGGAGATCAAACGAAAACTGCGTCACTGTGTTAAATGGCACCACACGAAAGACACTTTTGCTATTTTTCTTTGGAATAGCTTAATATCAGAAATATGTTCCCTACCTCCAAACTACAGGAAATGCAAGGCTCCCTTGGGTTCGTGTCAGCGATGAATAGAACAAATAGACCTAAGGCATAGCCAGGATCTTGCAATAATATATTCTATTGGAAAAAAGAAGCACAAAAAGTCGTGAAAATCGCATGTGCAGAAAACACAGAAATTTTTGGTTGCTGTTTAAACAAAAGCCTGATAGGTGAAGCTGGCTTGATCGGATGAGCCAACACTTTCAATCCCGACGTTACTGATGGAGGCTCTCCAGGTGATGCCGTCATATATAGCCTATTATAAAGCAAAGATATTTTCTTATGCTGATAGGCTGCCTGTTAAGGTATTTATGTCTATACTCTACAGCATTGTAATAAAATCCAAAGTTTAAAAAAATTAACATAAAACCATAACCACAACAATTTGTAAAAATGAACACAAAAAGAGCAATAGCCGCTTTTGTCGCTATGCCGGAAACAAGACCAATAGCGTAGCCAAATTAAGAACTTAATACCACAAATACAATAGGAAAGGGGCAGCACCACATCGCAAAATAGTCTTACCATTAAGTAGTTTATTTCTGCAATTGAAAAAGCAACCACTATTTCACCTCTACAATCAGTTTTAATCCCTGCTCCCTCACAAGTATTAACAATAATTTGGGGCAAGATACTTTGTGAGCATTGCCAGTCATGACAATCACAATATTGAGCACAATTAGTATGAAAGTGCAAAAAATTTATTAATTTTTCGCAACTGCTCACACAAGAGCCCGATGGGTAAAGCCGGTGCAGCCGGTTGAACAGAAATACTAAACCCCGACATTACTGATGAAGGTCCCCTCCCGGGCGACGCCGGCAAAGTCGGCTAGTCAGCTTATATAAGTAGATTTGCTGACTTTACGTATGATTCAGTAATATCAGTGTTTTGTTGAGCTGAAAATGGTAGTCTGGAAAGACTGAACGTGGAGGATACAGACAAAGTAGTAATATTATTTGATAAAATGAGAATCACTGAGCTTATTTCAGCGTTTAGTTTACATTTCACCTAGCTTTTAGACCACGATTGGCAATCTCTTTGAAGTGAATTCTCAAAACAAGTTGTGACTTGGTATTATTTTATTTTATGCCTAAAGCTTCAACAGATATTTTTGTTTGCAAGATGATGAAGACAAAGCTCAGGTTTCGGAATATGAAAGAATCGACAAAAACAGCTATTATTGAAATGAATGGTGCATGTGACAAAAATTTTTACAGCGTTTTATAAGAAAATATTGTTCTAGATCTTGTTACCCTGACAAATTGTTGAGGAAAAATTATGCTGAAAAATGTTCAACAATATTAATAAAATCATATTTTGCTAAAGTCAATTTTCGTAAAATACTTATTAAAAAAATGTTTAAATTGGTTGTACCAAAATTGATTCCTCAAACACAATCTGAGATCACAAAAAGTAACATCACCAACAGAAGATGATAATCAAATCATTCAATACCTTTCTGGTGCAATTTTAAAATGGGGTATATGCAAACATGTTGGTAGCCTACGGCAAAAGATGGTGCATAGACCACACATCTAGTGAAGCTCTACAGTTGTACCACTTAGATATCGATCAAACAACAGGAACTAGTTTGTCCTTCTGAAAAATTTTTTAATTTGTGACAGCAAGTGAAGCTGAGTTTCGGAAACAACAATCTCAACGAAACATAAACGCAGGCTGTGTAATGAGAAATATTGATATCACGCAGATTTATCCAGAAATTTCAGATTCACATAATCAACTTGTAAAGCAATTGGTTGGTCGATATGTAAGATTGCGCTGTCATATTTCATGTTGTTCTGAACTACGTAAGCATTGTTTCAGCAAATATGCTAAGCGTCAAAAGCCTAGTGAAGCTACCAGGCGCTACTTGAAAAGTAAAGTAATTTCTTTTTGATAAGATTTTTCTAATCATCGATCACTTTACCATTTAAACTAAACAATGTAAAACTTTGTGTTTGCTATTTTGTCGAAAGTGATGTTTTTGGAGTTCTCACATGTGTCAACATGAATAGCCTAATTGTAATCTGTTTGTATTTTTTTCGATTTTCTAGTAATTATTATCCGGTTTTAGTTCGTCTATTGCGATAGCAGTTGTTGCTCGGCTGTATGAACTTCTGTTCTTGATCTGTATGTTTTGTTGTTACCCACTTTTTCCAAATAGTGGCATTGTAGAAGGACTGTAGGCGTAGATAGGAAACTACAGGAGCCGTGCCCCCTGTATTTTTTAACCCATAAAAAATAAAAGTGTTTTCACATGCAACGGCTTCAAAACGTTGATTCTCCTCAGAAAGAGATAATTTTTAAATCTAAGGCACAAATTGACAAAAGTGGAGGTGAAAAAAGGTCGATCTCCGAAAAAAGAGGTCAATTAAATGAAAGAACACCAAGACCGAAGAATTAACTTTTGCCCCCTCCCTCCAAATTTGCGTCTGGCTGTGTTAATGGAAAGAACATGGAGCCCAGCAACTCCCAAAGGTCTGAACCAGAGGAGGTTGCAACATGGAGCAGAGATCTGAGTGTCAAACTGGTCATCGAACACTTTAAATTGAGCGCTCAAAAGCGTTACTTTGCATGTGGCATGTCCGAGCAAAACTGTTGTTTTCAATAAAGCTTGCAACTCAAGTTCAAGCTACGACTTGCGCTGAGGCAACGACACGTATGAGTTGCTGTAAAGGAAAGGTCAGTTCGAAATTTTTTTAAAGATTTTGAAATGGGCTTGGCCTATTGTGTAAATTTTTTCAGCATTGTTTTTTCCAACAAGTTGTCAAATAGACAATGTTTGAAAAAATATTTTCACGTAAAAAGGGGTAGCAGTCCTTGGCACATCCAAAATTTTTTTTCGTAATAGTTGCACTTGTCAATTTTTTTACGTTTGAAATGTTCTCACTTTTGTCTTCAATATACTTCCATCATAAATATGAATATATGCATCAGCTTGAAGCACAAACAAAATCAAAGATTTGATTTTTATGATTACTCTAACATTTGAACTAGAGAGAGAAAGAGAGAGAGAGAGAGAGAGATCCAGATCCACTTTTTAAATCCGGTTTTGTCTTCGTTAACGCAGGTGGCCGGATTCACCTCAGGTTTCTTGAAAATTTGTAAACACCATCACGCCACTTCGTTCTGTCAATGGCGTCTTCCTTTTTCAGTTCAATTTGATCGATATGTTCTTCAACTTGTCTTTTCCAAGTCATGTTTGGTCGTCCACGCCCTCTTCTTCCCGCCACTTTAAAATCCAACACTCTTCTCAAAACATCATCATTATCCAATCTCAAAACATGCCCATACCATCGCACTCCACTCGCCCTGGCTAGTCCATTCAAAGTATCCTTTAAACCCAGCAAACTTGTCTTTTCTCAATCAACTTAACTTCACACATTGCTCTCATCAGTGCTTTTTCAGTTCTTCTCAAAATTGCCATCTCATTCTCACTCAGACACCACGTCTCGCTCCCACATAGCATTGCTAATCTTACGCAACTCTGATAAATCATTCCCATTATTTCAAACGAAAACTTTCTACCATAAAGTAACTTCCCACATTCTCTAAATTTTATCCATCTAATTCTCGTTCTTGCTGTTGCCGCTGCTTCACTTCCACCACTGGGGTTGAACCTGTCCCCCAAATAACAAAAACTCTTCACAAAGTCAACCTGGTCAAAAAGTGATATTTCTTCTCCTGGTTCCGCAATTCCTTCCTTTGTATCAACACATACTTTACAAACAAAACTTTTTGCCAGAGTTGAAGTCACTATCTTCATTTTAGCACATCTACTGTGCACCCATTTACCACACTTTGTGCACATCACCAATTTGCCATCGCCCTCTTGCCTCACTTGGCGCATATATCCACTTTACTCTTGAATACTTCACCTTTCGAACCATTCACCATTACTTACGTTTTCTTGAGGTTCACCTTCAACCCATTGCTTTCAAACAATTCTCTCCATTTTAAAAACTTCTCTTTTAAATTCTCTTTACTTTTACTTATTAAAACCAAATTATTCGCATACAAAATTTTATTCATCAATCCTTCTCTTGCATTTTCTGAGATTACATCTACTGCAATTGCAAAAAGCAGTGGCGATAACACAGATCCTTGACGTACAGAAACTTGTACCAAGAATTCTTCAGATAACTCAGATCCCACTTGAACTTTCGTTTTAGCCCCGTGATAGAGGCTCATCACCGCTCTTACAATTACTTCAGATAAACTTTTCTTTCTCCTTACTCACTCCATCACCTTTCTTGGAACTCTATCAAATGCTTCTCAATACCCACAAAACGCATGTACAACTTTTTCTTCTTATCCCTATATTTTTCTTGAATTCTTCGCACTACAAACAATGCGTCTGCAGTTCCTCTTCCAGGCATGAAACCAAACTGCATTGAATCAATATTTTCTAATTCTCGAATCCTTTTCTCCAGCACTCTTTCGATGATCTTTATGGCGTGCTCTAACCGCTTTACTCCTCTGTAAGTACTGTAATTTCTTACATCTCTCCATTTCCCTTAAAAATTAGTACCAGCACACTTGTTTTCTATTTATCTAGCATTCCTTTTCCATCCAACACGCGTTGGCAAAGTTCCACTATCATACTAACCCCTACTTCTCCACTAGCAGATATCATTTCTGCACATACTTCAGAGGGTCCAGCAGCCTTTCCTGGTTTCATCATTTTTATTGCTATCGCCGTTTCTTCGCTGGTAACATTTTTAATGGGTCCTTCTACGGCACTAGCTGCTGCCACGTGATCCCAATCATTCTTTTTTAATCATAATCTCCTCCATGTAATGTTTCCATATTTTTTTTCTGTCTTTTTCACTGAAGCCTAACCTTGTGTCGTTCCCTCTCATGCATCTACCTTCTTCATTATTTTTTCCATCTTTTTTCATAAACTTCCCCAGTGTAATAATGTTATTTGGTTTGTCGTTCAATTTTGCTTACTCTTTCTCAGCTTCTTTCCTCATAGAATTAGCAAGCACTTTTTGTTCAATTTTTGATATCCTTGCATCTAGCCTTGTTTTCCTCCGATCAATTTTTGCACATCTTTTTGTATGCCACTTTCTTTTGTTGTATTGCTTCTTTCAACTCTTCATTCCACCACCATGTATTCCCATGGTTTTTTCTATCTTTCTTCTTTCCACATACTTCATCAGAAGCTTGTAGCATACTATTTTTAAAAGTATTTCGTAGATTGGGTGCATCAACATCAATCAATTTCTAAACTCTTTCTTGAAATCTTGTTTTCAAAACAAAAATCTTGTTTTTAAACCTTTCTTCTAATAGTTTGTTCGTTTTTCACTACTTTCTTCAACCTTCTTTTGTCTATGTTTGTTACCACTAGCCAATGTTGCAATCTCCAGGAAATGGCTTTCACATCTTTTAAATACTTTCAATTGTTTTCGCCAACCAACACAAAATCAATCTCAGTTTCATTTCCACCCATACTGTTTGTTATTTTTCTCTGCTCCTTCTTTTCAAATGATTTGTTTACCAGGCATAACTTTTTCATCACAAAACTCGAGTACTTTTTACCTCAACATTTCTTTTGCCAATTCCATACCCACCATGCACACTTTCAAAACCATCAATCCGTCTGCCAACGTGTCCGTTGAAGTCTCCCAGACCAAGCACCACTTCACTAGGGTTTTTTGCAAATCCCACTCTCTTGCCATGTCATTATAGAATTGACCTTTCTCGCACTCTTATCTTCCAACCTGGGGAGCATGAGCACCTGTGACTCTTCTAACTTCCTCCACAAAAACCAGCGCCATTGCCATCTTTCTGTCACTTTTTCTTCTGACTTCTACGACCTTTTCGCAAAGTTCTTCTTTCACTAAAATTCCATCACCTCCTATTCCATCATCATTTCCAGACCACCACAGCTTATATCTGCAACCTTTGATACCAACTAATCGAGTTTCTTGCCTTCTCTATCTCACTTCCTGTTGACAGCACATATCCACTTTTCTCTTTCTTATCTGTTCACACACTTCCGTACTTCTTCCACAAAAACTTCCAACTCTTGCTCAAATTTCTGTAACCCGAAGATTCTTCGCTTTCCTTGCCCATTTAAGATCTGCCGGGGACTGGGGGCCAATTCTTTAACCAACTTTTTTATAAGGTAAGCTTTTAAAGCTTTTTGTCTCTTACAGAGAGCATGCCCTTGGTTATTTCCAATGTCAGTTTTTAAACATGGGGAGTCCCCAATCTTAGTTAACATAGGCCGGTACCTAAAAGTCGCCTCTTACGACATGCTGAGTGAGCAGCCTCACTATTTTATCCCCGGTGAAGCACGGGAAACAATGTAAAACGGGAAACACTGTAAAACAATCCAACTAAACAATGTAAAAGTTTGGGTTTGCTACTTTGTGGAAATGTGTTTATTTTTGTGGTGGCTTAAAATGTGTTTGACATTAATGTTTTTCATAACACAGCCTTTTTTCGATGTATTGCGTTGAGATCGTTTTTCGCAAAATTCAATTTCACTCGCTGTAACTACAGTAATTGAACAGGCTTTGCTAATGAACAAATCAAATTTGTGTTGTTTATTCGGTAACGTAAGAGCTGAATAAAACGCGTTGAAACTGAATAAATTGTCAACACCCACTGTTTTGCTTTGCCAGCATGATTGCACACTCCTCATGTTGAAGTTGGTTCAAAAAGATGTTGAGTGATTTGATTGCTATCCTTTGTTAGTGGTGTTACTTTTTGTGCTGGTATCTCGAGTTTAGTTTGAGAAATCAATTTTGGTAATACCAACTTAATTTTTTAGTAATTCCAAGAAAGTGGACATTAGTGGAGCTGATTTTTGCAACATAGTAAAATATTTTTCGGCAACAATTTATCAGGATAACAAGATTTGGAGTAATATTTTTACATAAAAAACGTAAAAATCTTCTTGGCGTGCAGAATCTATTTCAGTAATTGCTGCTTTTGTCAATTCTTTTACATCCAAGATAAGTTGTTTTGTTTTTATCACACTGCTTACAAGAATGTAAATGTATGCATAAGCTTGAACGACAACCAAATTAGCGATTTGATTCTTATGTTTACCTTACCATTTGAGGTAAACCATGTAAAGATTTCTGTGAGCAGTTTTGTAGAAATGTATTTTTTGTGGTGTCTTAAAACGAACACCTTATTGTGATGTTCGCGTTTTTTAAAAATTTGCCTAATAAACGGTTTCCATTCAACTGTGTTGGGATAGCAGTTGCTGTTGAGCTATATAAACTTCTGTTTGGCATGTTTGTTTGTTGTTACCTGACTTTTTTTCGGGATGAGGACATGGTGGAAGAACAGAAAGCAAGGCTCTTCGATCTGGACTGAGGTGGTTGCAGTGTGGCGCAGTGTAATGAGTGTCAAAGTTATCGTCAAATAATTCCGGGTTGAATGCTCATAGCATTACGTTGCGTTACCGATTTTGGCTTTAATAAAGCTCACTTTATTAAAGCCCGAACATTTTCATCAAAGCTCGCTTTTCAAGCTTCAACTACTTCACGCCGATGCAACAACATGTATGGGTGGCTGCCAACGTAAAGATTTTATAAAGTCATTCCATTCCTATTTGGTTTGACAAATTTAATGGTTTTTAGTTATCATTTACAAAGAGTGTACTGCGTAAAAAGGCCGTAGCTAGATAGGATAGAAAGACGTAAACCATGAGGGTAGTCGGGTGATTGCAAAAGTTCAACAAACAACTCAGTAAACGCTATAGACTTCCTTTGCCGCAGGGACAGAGCCATCAATCCATATCAAAAGATGCAGCTTTACAGCTAGTTAAGTTGGGCAATAGCAACATCTTGACTAGAGAAGCGAAGGTCAAGTGATAGAATAAAACGAAAAAGGTCCTGCCTGGAAAAGGAGGATTATAAAAAGAAAAAAGTGGCAAGACTCCCATCTCACCATCTCGTCATTTGGCTTGATAGTTCTCCTTTAGCAAGAGAATGCTCTGGCGTCCTTGCCAACTGCGCTCTCACTGCGGCCCTGAGGCCACCCTTTTTTGTTTGGCAGGCCGTGTGAGCCCAATTCTCTCTGTTAAAGTCTGCGCCATTCCACTGGTCTTGGCACCACCAACAAATCTGCCACTTCGCTTCCCTTCTTCTCTCAGACTGTTGTTTTGTCCTTGCCCTAGTTCCCTCTTCTCTGTTCTCCCTTTTCTCTCTCACATCTGGCAGGAACTATTTATTCTCTCCTCCTGCTTCTTTTCTATGGGGCTGCAATGGGAACCCGGTCATTTGTTTGTTTCGGGTAATAACACGGCCCATGTGTTAGCCAAACAGATGCTATGCTTGAGCCATCTGCAATCCCATGCAGTCTCTCTTCTCTTACCTCTCGCTTCCACTCTTTTACAGGGTTGGAGACGCACTATCTGAACAAAATATTCGATACACACACGCTCCTTTAATATCCACCCAAGAATTTGGGCTTTCTCGTCACGTTCGCTGAGTTTTTCCCGTTTTTGGGCACAACCTTCTCTGACAGGAAATGGAGCTCTCGCACATTACGGCAGGCAAGTCAAAGATTACTTAAATCAGCTGTTTTCCGATAGGTGGATCGGGTGACAAGGCCCTCTGGAATGGGCCTCTTGTTCACCTGACTTAACACCAGGTGACTTTTTACTTGGGGTTTCTTTAAGAGCAAAGTTTACTCCACTAGATCGCAAAACTTCAAAGAATTGAAACAACGGATTAGAGCATCATGTGGACTAATTACGCAAAATTTAGTGCAAAGCGACGAACAAGAATGCATCAAAAGATGGCCAAAATATCTCGAAATCGGTGGTTACCACGATGAATTCTAATATCCTGTGAATAAGTAAATTCAACGAGATATTAGGATGCTAAAATTTTTCTAGCTGTTTATAGAATGTTTTCGTAAACTTTTGACAAACTTGAATAAGTCATTAAATGCTTATTAAATTTTTAAAGTGTATACTTCTTTTGAATGACTCTGTGTTTAAAAAGATTTGTTGTATTCTGAGCCTGAGAGTTGAAGTTATTATCCGACAAGTTTGAATCCTGCTGATATTGCATCTCGTTCTGATGGTGTTAAGGAGAAACTTGAAGCACGAGAATTGTAGTTTGTTGGATCAGGGTTCTCGAAACAGAATAGGAAAGTTTCCATCTGTAAGAGCCCAAGCGTCTCTGTGAGTCGAGTTGACTTTTGCAAGATAATGGAGAGCTGTGCTTCCCAGAAGAAAGTCCGTTAGATAAAATGATTAAAACTGCCCCATCTCTTTATATTTTGTCCAAACGAATTGCGTATCTGTCTGCGTTCGTTGAGTATCTTTGCTGCAAGCATGGGCGTAACCACGTAGGGGCAAGGGGGGTCAGTTGATCCCCCCTGGAAAAATAACACGAATTTTAAAATGCAAAGAAACGTTCAAAAACGAGTAGTATGACATGATGGGTGTGGGAGAGGAGTCAGCTGACTCTTTTTGCCAATTCTGAGAAACGATAGTATTAAGCAACACATAACATATTGCATGAAAAATGCAGTAGAAACGAATTCAATAATTAATCAGTCCTTGAACAGAAAGTGAAGTCTACGTGGGTCTTTACCAAATTTGTCAATGACTTTTTGTCTGAATTTATTCGGCTTCTATGGACACTCATCAAGCACAGCCCGGATAATCGGTCATCAGACATGGTCGTTCTTAGCCATGTTCTGACCCTTCTTAATGTGCTAAATGATCTTTCTACTGCTCAAGTAGTGGCAGGCAGGGTCAGCAAGGTTATAAACGCGGCAGGATAAAGTTCTATATGTCGCACCAAGTCTATAAAATCCAGTTCTTCTAGATTTTCAGACTGAGAAAGTAGTTCTTGTTTCTGCATGTCATACCACGACATGGCCTCCTGTTCAAAATTGTCAAAGCTGTAGAATTGTTGTATGGTTTGGACCAGTGCTTTGTACTCTGAACGGTTAGCTTTTTCCAACTGGGCTGGATGCAGCTTGTATAACGCAAATGCAGGTGTGTTGGTTTCTGAGAAGCGGCTTTTTAAAGACTGAATTAGGGAGTCCATGTAAGGGACGTAAATGGAGCGGCGATAGTACTCTTCAGTGGTACCACAAATATTCGCTCGGTGCACTTGACGGTCACACTCTCGTGGAAGTGATACGGTGACACCAATTTCTTTGGCTGTAGTTAATGATGGTGCATAAATGTCCTCGGCAAAATATTTTTCTGCATTTTTTCGATGAATGTCAAATAACAATAAAAGTTTGTCGACGTGTTGCTTGACACATAGCATGTCCATATGAACTGACTGAAGGGCTTGGGTGACAGGCTCCAAAATTGACGAATACTGGGCAGTGACATGCAGAGTTACTATAAATACGGGTGTTTCAGAAGCGGTCCGCAAATTGTGCGCATTCTGCAGCCCATTTGCGTTGGAATCGTGCAGCGCTAAATGTTTCAGTTGTTTGTGGATTTCGGTGAAATTTTCAGCAAAGAATCTTATGCTTTTATATTCGGCGCTCCACCTTGTTTCACATAGCAATGGCGTGTTCGGTACAAGGGGTCTTCGTTTCGGGTTCTCTCTGAAAAATTTTATAATGGCTTTCACCGTTCCAATGGTGTTCCTGACATTCACAACTGCATTCAGATCGTTGACCACAAGATTGAGACGATGGGCTGAGCAATGGACAAACACCGCTAACGGATAATCGCTTCTAATGCGTACCTGCACTCCATTTTCTTTGCCAGCCATAGTGGAGCAGCCATCATATCCTTGACCACGTAGCTTGTTTAAATTTAGACCATACTTATTGCGCTGATCCATTATTGTCTCTGCAATCGTTTCTGCGTCCATTTCCTTCAAAGGCGTGAAACCAAGAAACTCCTCACGAATAAGCAGATTTTTTTCGTCGAAGAACCTCACTCGAATCGCCAATTGCTCCGTTCCTGAAATATCGGCAGTCTCATCGGCTAATATTGAGAAGCCAACGGAATTGTTTGCCAAAGCAACAATCTCACCTCTTACGGTTTCTTCACGTAGATTAATCAGCTCATTTTGAATATTGGGCGATGTATACTTAGCATTGCCACTTAGCATTTACTGTTTTTGCTTATTTTCTCAAGTTTTTCAGTTATTTCAACGTTTAGTTTAATTTGATTATAGTTGAGCAATATGGTCGCGTCAAGCCGTCAAACTTTAAAGCGAGCGTTGAGCGATGGTTAGTTTTAACTTAGTTATTATAAAAACACAGGAGTACGGTTAGCTATAAGGCAACGCATACATTTTGAGTTTTGACCCTCCCTGGCCAAAATCCTGGTGACGCTCATGGCTGCAAGCTAGAATTTGTGCTACCGAAATTGAACACTGGTGATTTGAACAATGCTTTGAACGAAATTGTAGGTTTTGAACAGCAAAAATGCTATCGCTTGGCATTGCGCTTGTTGAAAAGCGACTCCCCTGAGGCATTGATAAAGGCGATCAATAGGTGCAGCACTCGTGTTTATGGTAAAGATAAGCAGATGCTGAAGGAATTGCTTACTCTGAACAGGTATAAGCCGTGTATTGATAGTGATGGTCTATTGCATATCAAGGGTCGTTTAAGCAACTTACCTGATTTGACAGAGGAATTGAAACACCCCTGATTCTTCCTTTTAAGAGTGCCCAGACCAGATTAGCGGTGTTGCAATACGATGCTGACAGTTGCCATGTGGGCGTGCAGTATACGTTTCTCTGCACTAGGAAAAAATTTTGGATTGTGAATGGCCATGCGTCTGTTAAACGTGATATTAGTGAGTGTGGGCAATACTTCCTGTAAAAGAGCTAGGCCTGTGAAGCAAGTGATGGCTGACTTGGCTGTTGCTAGGACGTTTGCTTATCACAAAGTCGTTGCCATCAATAGTATTGATAACTTCAGGCACGTGAACCGTGTGGAGGGGCGAAGCATTAAGAAGGCCTGGGGGCTGTTGTTAACGTGGACGGCATCTCTAGCTGTACACGTGTAGATTGTCACCTACCTGGCACTGAAGGACTTCTTAATGGCAATTAGTAGATTTAATGATGTCCGTGGGAAAGTGGAAGTCATTTATTCAAACAATGGCTCTATATTCCAAGCGGTAGCAAATGCATTTCCTGATTTGTTAGAATCTTCAGAGCGTGTAAACTATCTGAAAAAAAGGAATAAGGCGGGAATTCATTCTTGCTACACCCCTACTCAAGACAGAAACTGGGAGATAATGGTCAAGTAGTTCAAACAGATACTGCTAAGAACCATGAAAACTGCTGCACACAAGCCAAGTGTAATTGAACTCGTTGCCGTTTGCAGCAACGCTGTACGTGTGGTAAATGAACGCCCTATCACCAGGGCCGGATTATGGTGGGGGCTGATGGGGCTGTAGCCCCAGGCCAACCACTATACCAAGTCAATGAAGTCATAAAAGTTACTAATACGATCACTTTCAAAAATAGTGAAAGTGTAATTTAAAAGTATCATGGGCAAGGCGTTCTCTATTAGAGGCCTCGTCATCGTGCAAAGCACAAGCGAAACTGTGTCATAGTAGGAAATACTATTTTAAATGTGTTTTCGTTGTAACCAAAATTGTAACCAAAATGTAAACACATTTTGACGTCATAATACAAAATATAACATTATTCTGTAGCAATGGCTTTTTTTAACACTCTGGCTTGTTCAATTATTGCCAGTTATTTCGAAGTTTTGAAAAAAAATGCCGACAAGTTTATGCTGGGTAAGAAAAGGGAGGCTAGAAAAAGTTTAAATAAAAGCAAGTATTTTTCTATAGTCCGGTGTTTGAAGAAGGAAGCAGACGAAATTCTATCAAATAGTTTGGACCAGAAGGAAGCAGATGGAATAGTTGAGTGAAATCCCAATTCAAGGAAATTTGTTCCTTAAAATATCGAATAAAAAATTACTTCTAAATTAATTTACAATAGCCAAATGAAATTCATATTGATTTCACAAGACATTTTCTATCAATATTAAAAACATAAAAGAAAATAATTGTTTTTTTTCTCTTTTGTTATTGAAAAATATATCGATATTGATATACAATCGAGGCACATTTAGAAATGATTATTTGCAAATTTCAACTTTTTTTAATTTCAATATTTTCAATATTTTTGCATTTTAAATAATTAAAATGGATTAGATACAATTTTGTGGTATTTTTCGCTTAAATAGTGCACCGCAAGTATTTATAACTTTTCAAGGGCGCCTTTAATAATTAGTTTTCGGAAACTACTGCTTAAGAAAAAAAATATATCAGAAAAGTATATTCAAGGAGCAAATTCCCTTGAATTGGGATTTCACTCAAAACTAAATTTCAAGCATACAAATTTAGACCATTCTTGAGCAAACGAAGGTTTAAATTTTACAACAGATATTTATTAGAGGATTCCCATATATTGAAATCAAAAAGGTCTGAAATGGCTGTTTCAAAATCGATGGAGAATAGCCACTTTAGGGTGGGGGTAGCTAACTACACTTTTACCAATATTAACTAATCTAATTGTTTCTAATCTTAAAACTTTAGCCAATTTAAAAATAAAAATGAAGAAGTATAAAAGCGGTTGGGAAAAGGAGAAATCGAGAAGAGAAGCAGAAGATAACCTGAAAAAAGTTGTAACACAACCAAAAAAAGTGACTGATTATTTTCATACAAGCGAACCAAAAAGCAACATTGTAGATACGAAGTCCAGTAATGCAACTGCTTTGTGTTCATCTTCGAGTGACTGTATTGCAGAGCCAGAGCCAAATATAAAAATTGTTTCATCGGAAACAAATTTACAAACCAAGTTATCTAATGGGTAAAGCGCATAGCGCATAGGGTAAAAGAAACTATTTAACACGACATGGACGTTGGATACTGGGGAGTAATTTCTGACCATCTGAGAGATTACTGCTGCCAAGTAGAAAGTTTAGAGTTTCAACATCTTGATGCAGATTTTTCTACTTCAGAGACATGTTTTACTGGCGATAAATTCAAACGACGTGGTTCTAAATCGCTATTTTAACGAGAACAATTGAACGGCGAAAAAGTAAAACGTGAATGATCGTGCTATTCACCTTTATCAAAAAAACTTTACTGCTTTGTTTGCAAACTTTTTGCGTTTGATTCTGAAAAAATTATGCTGGCATCAGTTGGTTATGGCGGCTGGAAGCATGCACGACGCGACCTGGCCAGGCACGAATCTTCTAACAAACACGTAAGTTATCTTTTAACATATGTCTCTCGAAGAGCAAAAAAGTAAGCATTTTCAAAGATTTGGAAGAGCAAAAAGAATCTGACAGAAAATATTGGTGCAAAGTATTGGCTCGAGTTTTAAGTGTAATAAAATTCCTATCATCGAGAGGAGTTGGTTGGTTCTCCACAAAACGGTAACTTCCTCGGAATTTTGGAGTTGTTGGCAGAATACGATACTTTCCTTGCTGATCACATCAAAAGAGAGTGAACAAAAGCAAGGGACATGTTTCGTATTTCTCGTCAACTGTATGCGAGGAATTCATTGACGTAATTGCAACAAAAGAGTTAGATTTTATTATTTCTGAAATAAAACAAGCAAAGTAATATATAGTGTACGTGAACTCAACATCTGACATCACAAATGTTGACCAGTTAACAATAATTTTTCGGTATATTTTACCTGATGGTTCCGTGGACCGATTTGTCAAGTTTATACCCGCCCGTGGACGCACTGGTCACCAATTGGCTGATTTACTTTTCGAGTTTATAGAAGACAATGGGATTGGTTTGAAAGATCTCAGAGGGCAATCTTATGACAACGTTTCTAACATGAGCGGAAAATATAAAGGTATGCAAGCTATAATAAAAGAACGCAACCACCAAGTGGAATATATTCCTTGTGAAGCACATTCCTTGAATCTTGTGGGAAAATGTGTTGCTGAGTGTTGCCAATCCGCGGTCAATGTTTTCATGGTTGTTCAAAGACTCTACGTGTTCCTTTCAGCTTCAACACACAGGTGGAATCTTTTTACTGATGAACTGAAACCACTTCAATGTCAAACAATTAAGCCTTTATCTGATATACGTTGGGAGGCGCGATATGATGCTCTGCATGCACTAAGAAAAAGTTACCAAGCGGTTCTTCTAGTCTTGAAGGCAATGTGTGATGACAATGATGAAAAATATCAAACTAAAGAAACAGCCAGGGGTTTTGTTTCATCAATGGAAAAGCTTGAAACTGGTATTTTACTCGAGGTATGGTCGTGCATAATGGAGCAGTTTTATAAGACCAGTCAGGCTATGCAGGACAGCAAAATGACTTTGAATAGGGCAACAAATTTGCTTTGGGGTCTACATGACTTGATTAAACTTTTAAGATCCCAATTCCAAAAATTCAAAGGAAGAGGTCAAGTATTAAGTGGCTGTCAGCATTACACTGAAGAAATTTCAAGAAAGAAAAGAAGAAAAGTAAGGTTGGATAGCAAAGGTGAATCTGAAGACACATGACTTGATCCATCGAGCAGATTCGAAGTAGACTCATATTTGCCAATCATCAACCAAATTCTTTCGTCTATGAAAACCCGAATAGAAGCTTACGACCGTCTTCAAAGAAAATTTTCGTTTGTGATGGAATTGAACACCATGTCTAACTGCAAAATTGAAGCAAGTGCGAAAACGTTACTTCAGTATTATCCAGATGATCTAAAGGAGTCATTGTCTGAGGAGATAATTTATTTCTCTACACTGATAAAACAGTACCATTTTAACAGTGAATGCAAAGAAATTCAGATGTTTAGGTTCATAAATAAAAATGAATTCATGCATGCATTTCCTAACGTATCTATTGTTTTCAGGCTGTACCTCTGTCTGATGATTTCTCATTGCTCGGACGAGCGCTCATTTTCAGTTCTAAAAAGAGTAAAGAATCAACTGCGTTCGTCTATGAGCCAGAAAAGGTTAAATTCATTAGCTCTACTCTGCATTGAAAACGAACTTTTGGAAAAAATAGACACCGATGACATTATTAAGAGCTTTGCATTACGTAAATTCAGAAAATGTGTCATTTGAATGTGCGCACACTAAGTAAATACTTTGTTTATGTATTTGTTTTTCGTTTCAATTGTAGTCAGTTTTTAGTACAATGAATAGAATGAAAAATAGGCCTCTGATTATCATAGAGCCCCAGGCCCATAAAAAGCTTAGTCCGTCACTGCCTATCACTCCATTGAGTGAGGACTCCAGAGATTTTACAGATATGAACTTGGTCTTGCTTGTTTCCCCTGGTATGGACTTTTACACCCACGTGGGAATGGCTCATTACTGTGACCATTTAAGAAGGAACTATTGGTTCGATGTGGTACCAGCGGAACGATTTTGGTAAGATTGTTTGGCCTTTTACTTGCTTACTTTACAAGGGAAGAATAAATGGCAGGAAGCAGCAAATAATTTGCAAGTCGGTAAACTGATCCTGATAGATGATGCAGAGGATATTTCGGATAGGGAAAAGTATTGAGTTCGAAAAATTGTGGAGAACTTTCCTCACATGCACCATGCTCTGATTTTTTTAAATTCATGTGTTTTGGGTTTGCTTATTCTGTTTTCTGTGCTTTAATTGCTACCTGGTCGATTTTGTTTTGTCTTTAGTGTGTGTATTTTAAGGTGCAACTTTTTACTTAATAGAATTGACGAGTTATGAATCACTGCGGTCATTTCAAGTGACTTCTTTGTAAAATGGTATATAAAGTTAACTACCAACTTAATTTGTATAGGGGTTGCTATGTTAAAAACACAAAAATGGCACTTGGGATATTCCTGCCGTTGCTGTGTAACTTTCTAGAATTTTCCAAATTAATCTGAAGGTGTAAATAGGACCTATAAGTTTGCTCAATTAGATCTGCCAACTATTTCAATTTTTTTACTTGTGTGAAAACTAGCTGTACTGCTTGAAATATGATTATAATCGTTTGAACATCCCTCATGCCAAAAATGGAATTACCTGTTCTTTTATTGTGAAAGTGTCTTATTATTTGTTTTTGATCTAAGAGTTTTTGGTCAGCAGACAATTTTTGAATTGCAAAACTACAGATTTGTTGTCAGTTGTTTAAATGCAATTTTCTCTGCAGTACTTGATGGATTGCACAATCAACACACTAGTTGTTTACATTAGCCGTAAAGGTAAGACAATTCTACATACTATCAAGCGCCATTTTGCCTGTGTGTCCGTTTTAACTTCTCCGAAATTGGGCTTCCAAATATCAAAGTTGGCACGATTGATCACCTTCCCGAAGTGAGTGTCGCAAAGCGTTCGTGACGTCATCCAGATGACATAAGTGAAGATAATTTTTTTAATTTGCACTTCTAGACAGAGAAAAATTGTGTCGTTTTCATATGAAAGCCAGTCCCCAACATATCAAACTGCAAAAATTTTAACTTTTTTGGGGTGTAAGATCGTTACAGTTCACACTTGATTTCAAAATTTGTTCTTTTTATTTTCTCAAAAAGTATTGAACGTAGAAACGTGATTAAAAGCTTTTTCGAGAGATATCAACAAAGTGCTTTTGATTAAAAAATTCTACTGAGAATCAAGCTGAATTGATGAGGCAACAGCAAATTCATTTGTTAAGCATTTCAATCACACTTCCCTTATTTCTTGAGTGCTGTAAGCTAACTGTATGATGTCATAATGCTATCTAGTATAATTAAACTGAAAATGGTGCAGCAGGTGCGTTTGAAGTTGTTATGAAGTGTCATTCAAAAGGCGAATAACTAATTCGCTGCATGATAAAGAAAATCATAAATATGTGTGTTGACATACTCTAAGCCTAAAGGCCAGTACTTTTAGTAATGCTACGACAAGTTGGAATACTTTTGTCCAGATGTGTCGCTAGCCCGACTAATCTTAATCCCTGCGGTATCAGCCTATTAATCAAAAGCAGCCAAGTTAAAAACTTGGCAATTTGTCGTGTAAAATCTTGCAGAAATCAATAAATTATCCGCATATTTGACACAAAAACCTGGTCGATAAATTATGCTCTTATACCATAATCTAGGGTTGCCATACGTCCGGAAAATTCCGGACATGTCCGGAATTCAGGTGTCTGTCCGGAAATTTGCTCAAATGTCCGGAATTTTTGCAATCAAGCAACAGAAAAAGCAGTTAACAAAAAGTTGCATTATTAGAATCCAATAGTCACCACAAGTCGCCCGTCGGTTTGAGCCGGCCACTTGGATTGAATCAACAATGCCGCGATTAGCACAAATGGCAGCGAGACAGGTGATGCCTTTTTTTGGAGAATACATTTATTTGGGGTATAACAACACGAGCTTCAACATATCCGACCATTATTTCAGAGCATTATTACCTTAAAGTGGGTCCAAAATATTTGTTATTACGCAAGTGAACTAGTTAGGCTACTAGTGACAACTTTTGGTAGCGTCGAAACCAAAATAAAAAATTTTAAACTTGCCAGCAAAAGGTGATAACTTTTTCACCGAAAGTAGTTGTGTCCAAAAACAAAAAAGCAGCAGCTGTGTCCGGAATTTTGCGTCATCAGATATGGTAACCCTACCATAATCTAGCGTATAGTACGGTAATTACTAAACTGTAAGTGCTTGACTTGGAGTTAGCTTTCTCTTTCAAATGACATACTCGCAATCAAAGATTTAGGTCATACAAAAAGGCCTACAAATACCAACAGTCGTAAGTAGTATGTCAAATAGCTCATTCCTAAGAATACACAACCATTAATTTAATGCCTTTTCACAACTAAATTTATGCTTCCTTATAAAAGATAAAATAACCGGATAAGAGTATGTAAAATTATGGCCTGCTTCAATTGTCAGTAAGTCTACTAGTAAAGTGCCCATTAGACTGGGCCAAATTTGGGCTTAAAAAAAATTTTTTTAGCTAGAAGCTTTGAACTTTCCAGAAAGTTGTAAGTGACCAATAGAAACAAAAATATGAAAAATTTTTTAGAAAATAATAATGTCTTACGGTCTCCCAGGGCGTTTCTATGGCAACCGAAGACACTTTTTCATGAAATTGCCATATCTAGGGAACCACAGATGCTAGAAGGCTGAAACTTACATCAAAATAACCAGAATTGCCAAGTTTATATTAGCTGTAAGAGGAATGTTTCTTCTATTTTGCTCAGATAAAAAGTTATTCGCGAAAAATTGATTTTTTTGCACTTGCGCTCTTCCTTTTCACTACAAGTCAAAAGCAATAACGCAGTGAAATACAATTATTACATGTATTTTTTGTAAAACAAACAACTTCCTTCTTCCTTTATGTTAGTATGATTACCAAACGTTTGATCATACGCAGAATTTCAAAGATAGAAAATCAATAGAGCAAATACAGCTACGGCATAACAACCAAGACTGCAACAGCATCAACTATACCGGAAAAAGAATGACCAATGGACAATAATTTTTGATTTTAGAATTGTTACTAAGACTGCTGTGCAATTGTCTTGTACACTGACTTTTATACAGCACTAGTCCGATTTTGATTGAAGACCAAAGTCCAACATTTCAATTTTAATCCCAATTGTAAGTCACAACAGCAAGTGAGTTTTTTGTTACATATTTCGTTGAGGTTGCTGTTGCTCTGAGTTTTTCTCGGACACCTCGAATTACTTGGTAAAGAGCTTGGAGTTCTTCTTCACTTTTAGGAGCTGCTCTGGTGTTGGTTTCTGTAGCTAATCCAAGAGCTCGTTCAGCAGCAGCATTTACCACCGGCAAATTTGAGATTGCTTTCTTTGCATGTTGGTAGCTTTCAAGTGTTTCCCATTTTGTAGCTGGTTGTTTCAGAAAACTTGAGTCCAAATCCAAAAGTTGAAATATTGCCCAACTGTCTTGTCCTACAAAATCTTTCAGAGTTTTTCTTCCAAGATTGCTGGAAAAAGGTATCTCTTGCTTTGCAGATGGTAGTGAATTTTCAAACTTCATCATGGTTTTTCTAAGTTGTTGTTTCTCAGCTACATCCAAATTGTCAGAAAAAAGGGAGAATGGGATAAGCCTCTCAGATAAATACCAAAGATGGTTTTCAAATTTTTCACGAGCTCTGACTACAAGTGATAAAAATTGAGCAGGCCAAACTGTATCATTTTTCTTGATGCTTTCTTCTGTTTTTGTTAATTTTTTCAGAAGTTTCAAATCGTTAATTGGAGAATCTTTAGCATTAGTGCTGGTCAGCCAAGGTTCTGTGTAAAAAAGAGCCAAAAATATTGTCAGACTTGTGATCTCTTGAATTTCTTCTTTGGAGTACACTTCCTGTAACTGGTCTCGATAAAGTGCAATTTTTATAGTGTACAAGGTTTTCGCCATCCAGCGAGCATGATGAATGGCTCCTGGAGCTTTCACTTTGATGTCACCCGGATCTGTGCTTCCAAGAAACAACAGAGTCAAAGAGGCTAACTCACGATAATCATGACGTAATGTTTGACCATCATTTTTCTCCAGCCATTGCTGAAGAAAGGCATTTGTTTCCTGTACCATGCTTGCCAAATATCTGTTTGTCTGTGAGATTTGTAAGGAAGAGCATTTTACTTTGTCCAAATCACCCCAAATTGCAATCAGTTTTTTAAACGATGCTTGTGTTGGTCCTGTGGTGGGGCCATATACTTTTCTGCAGGCTGCTCCACACATTAGTTCAAAAATATGATGCCGACATGCTAGCTGAAGAAGAGGTTTTGCTAACATTTCTTCCAGTCTCACTACTATGCCGTGCCTGATGCCAGTATTCACAGAGGTAGTATCAAATACCAAAGCAGCTACATTGGCATGCTTGATGTTTTTCTCATTTAAGACCTGAAAACAAAACCACCATTAACTGTTGAAATATTGCTAGTAGCATTACTATAGCCTAATGATCATCGAGTCAGTTTATCACATGGCAAAAGAGAAACACTAACCTTTAGAATTTCTTCTGCTTCCTTTGCTGCTGTTGGTGGACCATTCACTTTAATTACAGAAAGCAATATTTCTTGGCCATCTGTACCTAGAAAACACAACACATTAATATACAATGATGAAAAGTGTAGGAGTAATGTAAGGTGCCATAACACACTATACCTGTAAGCAGTACAGCAACTCTTTCCACATCATTTGCTACATGAGTCAAAGCTTTTATTAGCTTTCCATCCCAGTGGAGAGCGAATCGTTTTTGATTGACATCTCCCAGCTGACTTTGAACAATATCTTCGGCTGTAGACTTTCTAACGTTTGCTTTTCTTCTTCTTCTTGTATTAACTGACAGATTCAACTGATTTAAATTTTTTCCTTCGGATGTTTGAAAGGCAGCTGCCAATTCTGTTAGAGCCCTGTTGGATAGTCCATATTTATCCGCAACTAAGTAGGCTGTATTAGGAATTCCTTCACTTTTTTCAGCTTTTGAAGTTGATGGTTGTGTATTGCTGGTGCTGCCTGTAGGAATGAATTCTTGTTCATCCGAAACACTCTCAGACTCTGATTCGCTGGAAGTCATTGTGGCTGTTGCTGTTGGAAATAGTGATGAGCTACTTTTAGCTGATGGTTTAGCTTTGAGAGCTTGGTCGTCTCTTTGAGATCTCCTCCTTTTTGCAGCAAGCTTCATATCCTTGTTACCTAGTGTGGCAGTTCTGCTTTCTCCGCGGACTTTTTCCAGGTACAGCCAATCCTCTTTATGCCTCTGATCTCCTTTTTCTTGTTGTTTCCATTTTTGAAGTTGTGATTCATAACTTGGTTGGACTGCCCAAAACGTTTGTTTCATCTGAGAAATGAATCCTTCTCTGTTAGTTTCCTCTGCTTTCGTTTTTCTATTTCTATGGCTTTTTCGACGTTTATATTCATCAACATGACGCAATACCATTTTTTCCATTGCTTGATTGGTTTTTGTTGGTATTCCGGTGTTAGCCCACCAGTCCTTTACATCTTGCACAACCAGCTTTATAGCATCCTTGGTGGAAGACTGCAGTTTTGAAGTACTCTGAAGATATCTGTGATAACCGTGAAATTGAAGAAAAACTTGTCCACATGTTGGTGGATAGGCTCCAGCAAATTTGAGCCTATCAGATGATGTTATCAAGGGTGGACTTTGGTCAAGCAGCCATAAGTTAGTCTTAGCTTTAGTATCCATGATTCTCAGCTGCTGCAAAATCAGATGCTGAATATCACAAGTTTATTCTATTTTCTATATCATAATCTATAACAAAACAGGTAAAAATAATTGATGATCTAGGCTATACTACAGCGTAAACCACTTCATTAACTTGTTTCAATAACTGGAATGGTTAAATATATTGCCATTAAGCTGTTTAGCTCTGATGCAGGAGCAGATGTAGTCACCAGTACATTGAAACTTTCACTACTACCTGTAATTTATGCCAAAAGTGAAATAATGAAGAATTATTTATACTACATAATATTACATTGATGCAACTAATCATTATAGGCCTTTCGCTTGACCCCAAAATCAGCTTTTCGCGAATAACTTTTTATCTGAGCAAAATAGAAGAAACATTCCTCTTACAGCTGATATAAACTTGGCAATTCTGGCTATTTTGATGTAAGTTTCAGCCTTCTAGCATCTGTAGTTCCCAAGATATGGCAATTTCATGAAAGAGTGACTTCGGTTGCCATAGAAACGCCCTGGGGGACCGTAAGACATTATTATTTTCTAAAAATTTTTTCATATTTTTGTTTCTATTGGTCACTTACAACTTTCTGGAAACCTCAAACAAAATTGGTAAAGTTCACCGAATTTGGCCCAGTCTAGTGCCCATATGCTGGAAGTAGGGCAAAATACTTCAGGAACTTCTAAAACTTTGAGGGAAATAAAACGGCTATGCGTACCACCCACAATGTTTTTCTACTTAATTCCCATTTAAAAAAACGGTACTTTTCATTTTGGAACAACTGGCTATGTAAAAAAGAATTAACTGTTCTCACAACTATTCATGGAATGGAACCAGCGCAGACGGCTGAACCGAGATTCAAAACCTCAACATTATTGTTAGGACTTTGCTACTGTAATAACCAGAGACGTAGCAGCGCCCCCCAAACCCCCCAATTGGGGGGGGGCCAGGCCAACTTTGGGGGCCCAACTTAGACTGAAATTGCTTTTTGGCTACGTGACTATTTTCAGTTCAGCAGAATTGTTTACAACCGATTTAAACTGTAGGAAGAAATTGGCTTGTGACATCATAAGTGAATGCAACGTCATTTTATCTCGCAGAATCTAGAATATTTCGATTGATTTTCTGGTAGAATCTTGAATATTCGATTGACGTAACAATGCCGTTGTTACGCAACAATCATAGAATGGTCTGGAATTCTGTTTGGCTATAAATACCGGGACAATATATATACACTGCAGAGTGCAGATAAAGTATTTTATTGACATTGTATAGAATGAAACGTTCAAAAAGTGGTGCTCAAAAGAGAAAAGAAGCAGCCACTGCTCGAGATGCTGTAGCGAAATTGCCCAAGATGACAGATTTTTTCAAGATTACTGAGCAGAGTAGACCTGGCACTAGTACCGAGAGGGATGAAGAAAACTATAGTGTACAAGAAAAAGAAGACTATGACGATCAGCATCAAAGTGATTGTGAATTTCCAGAAAATGTAAGTTGTGATTTACCTGCCAATACGCAACCTTCAATATCAAAAATAACTGAATCTCAATTTACCCCTATCCCTGATGACCCATGTAAATGGCCTGAAAGTATTTCTGATGCTCAACGATGTGATATAGTAAAGCGTGGACTACATCAACTAATAATGAATTTTCCATATAATAACACAACTCCAAGGCGACGTTTTTCCTCCAACCATTATAAACGTGTGTTACCTAATGGTGAAAGTGTTTCACGGTCGTGGCTAGTTTATTCTGGGAAATCAGATCAAGTTTTTTGCTTTTGTTGTAAGCTATTTGGAAAAACACTAAGCCCCTTTTGTAGTGGTATAAATACATGGGAGGGTTTTTCGAAAAAACTGAAAGACCATGAAAACGGCATTTCCCACCAAGAATGCTGCAGTCAATGGATGTTGCTAGCTGAAGGGATAAGAAATTCATCCACTATCGACAAACGCGAGATGAATATTTTTTTCAATGAAAGACATTTTTGGAGAAAAGTTTTAGAGAGACTTATCGACATTGCCTTGTTTCTATCGGAAAGGAATCTTGCTTTTAGAGGATCTGAAGAAGTCTTAGGATCTCCTCACAATGGAAATTTTCTGGGTATATTTGAGCTTTTGGCAAGAAGAGATCCGATCCTAAAAGAGCTTCAAGACAGAATCAAGAATAAAAACACTAAAGATCACTATTTGAGTCCTACCATACAAAATGAACTAATTGAATTGCTAGCGACAGAAGTTGAAAAAGAAAATTTACAGCAATTGAAATTGGCAAAATATTTTTCTATAATTTTGGACTGCACTCCAGATATGTCACATCATGAGCAAATGTCTGTCATTCTCCGTTATGTACTATGTAATGAAGAAGCTGCTGTTGTTAAAGAAACATTTTTTGGCTACTTGAGAATAAGTGACAGTACTGGGAAAGGCTTGTTGGACGCTTTCTTAGAAAAAGCGATCGAACTGCAACTCGAATTGTCTGATTGTCGAGGTCAGTCATATGATAATGGTGCTAACATGAAAGGAAAACATTCTGGGGTCCAAGCAAGAATGCTAGACATCAATCCCAAAGCTGTTTACGTGCCCTGTGCAAACCATACCCTTAACTTAGTTGTTGTTGACAGTGCTAAGTCATCGACGGAAGCATTGACATTTTTTGGAGTACTTACAAGGTTGTATGTGCTGTTTTCTTCCTCTGCTCAGCGTTGGGAAATTTTGAAGAAACATGTGGAGCTGTCCATAAAGTCACAATCTGATACTCGTTGGGAAAGCAGAATTAAATGCATCAAACCTCTTCGATACAATTTAAAAGAGGTGTTGCTGGCACTGAAAGACTTGGAAGCCATTTCCATAGAAAGAAAAGATGGAAGAGCTGCCTCAGAAACAAAATCGTTGATAGCTCATTTATCAAAATGGAGTTTTCTTTTGTCGGTGTTTATTTGGTATGATATCCTATTCCAAGTCAATAAAGCAAGCAAGATTCTTCAATCGTATGGAGTCTCCCTTCATACAATGGAAACGGAAATCCAGGCAACTGAAAAGTTTTTGCAAAACTATCGCACAACGGGTTATGACAGTGCCGCAACATCTGCTGTTGAAATAGCACAGGAATTGGATATTGATCCTTCTTTTCCTCCGTCAAGAAGTGGAAAGAAAAGAAGATTGTTTGATTACCAAGGTGAAGAGGAACAACGAGCTACTCCTGAACTGAAATTTAAAAGCAACTTTTTCTATCCATTAGTAGACCAGGCTATTATGTCAATAAAGGAGCGCTTTAATTTGTTACGTGAGGTCTCTTCCGCCTTTTCGTTTTTGTACACACGAGACAAACTTTTGCTTGTGCAACAAGAAAATGCTCTTCTTACTTGCTGTAAAGAGTTCCAAAAAAAGTTCGGTGACATTGATTCTGATGAAATGAGCGCTGAGCTACAGCGGTTTGTTTTAATTTTACAAAAAAAACGCAATCTCAATACGGCTCAAGACTTTCTGAACTATCTTCTAAAGACTCATTTATTTGAATTGTATCCGAATGTGTACATCGCACTTCGAATCTTACTAACTTGCCCCGTGACTGTTGCCAGCGCTGAAAGAAGCTTCAGCAAATTGAAACTGATCAAAACTTTTAATAGAACGTCTATGACAGACAGTAGACTATCTTCATTAGCCATGTTGTCAATCGAAAATGACTGCGCCCGATCTCTTGACTATGACAATGTCATAACAGCATTTGCGAACAAAAAGGTTCGCTCCAGACTATTTAAATGATACTGTGTTTTTATAACTTTTTCATGTTTTTCAGTGTCATTGCTTTCGTTTCGCAGTGTCTGCATAAATGTCCTACTGAACTCTGGCATCGGTGCCGAATTTTTTATGACTTGCACCTTCGGTATTGGCATGCTTTATTCTGACATTAGCCTGTTTACTTATGTACAAATTGTGGTGTATTTTCTTAATGCAGCTTTTCAATTTTACACCTCTAAAGTGATATGACCTGTGCGCAGGGGCTCTTGCGCTTACTTTGGGGGGGCCCCGAAGTTGGAGTGCTACGGGACTGGTAATAACTCAACAGTAAGTGCTTGATTTCGAGTTAGATTTCTTTCCCTGGCGGCGCTAAAGGCAAAAACAATCAACATACGCCCAAATACATGCTTTAGGTTGTACCACTAAGCCTACAGTTACCAAAAAGTCGTAAATACTGGATAGCAATTAATAGCTTATTCTTGAAATTTTTAATTAAGTAGTCACACACGAACAATAAGGAAGCACCAGACCGGTTTCCCCATTATTGGGGCTCTTCAGTGGCGCGAATCCGACCAGTAGGAAATCAAACCTTCAAGACGTAGACCTTCTATCTATGATAGATACCATTCGACCATCTGGCTGGACGCCGTTACGAATGTTACAGCTGCTTTTTTTGTAAGTGAGTGACCGGATTTCCTGGTTTTGCTACTTGTGGGGTATACGGAATCCACTATGCTGTAACTTAATAGCGGCATCTCACGACCAAGACTTTACCACAACAAGACGTAAGCATCACGCCATGCAAGTACATTGAAGGGCCAAACAAAGATTATGATTCATTATGATTATTCCAGAAAATACATAATATTAATGCCTGTGGCGTCTTCCCCAACTTTGAATTTATGCATTTTGTGTACTTTATCAAATGAACGCGAAAGTATCTGTGAAATGGTTTTTTGTTTCATTCGTGAGCAAATCCAGTTTTATAACACGCCTATGCAGCAAGCAGTTAAAAGAAGACGTCACCAGGGACTCCAGAAACTTATGGAAAAATATTGCAGCTCCGCGCAACCCCATAAAAATGGGACTTTTGATTATGTTACGAGAATTGGCTATGGCGAAAAACATTACCGATTGGGCGAAACCAGCGCAGCCGTTTGAACCGATATTCTAGACTGCGACACTTCTGATGGAGACCCTGCTTGGGCAGTCGGCTTGTAAACAACAAACTTATGCAGTGTTACCTGCATTTTAGCTGTCAAAAAGTATTTGTGGCTCCAAGCGTAACCTTTTTCGTGCCAAACGGATCCTAACCGTTCTTTGCGGTTGAGGGTTTCCCACCCTTGCTATTATTTAGGTCAATGGAAAAGTATTTCTTTAAAACAATTTTTCAGTATATCATCTGCCTTTTGTTGGTGCTTTTTAGCGACAATCCAAGTGATTCTGAATGTAAAATTTTGAAATTTAGAGGACTTCATTGAACCTATTAGTTTAATCAAATTCAGATTAAAAATCACTGCTGAAATGAGTTTGAAAATAAAGAACTGACGTTTGGATTGAGGTAGAACTGCTCGACTACCGGTGCTCCTACTGTTACTCTCAATTAGGTTGCGATGCTGCAGGCATGTAGCTATTATGAATGACTTTTAATTAAATACGGTTTTGAGTCCATTTACGAAGGTAACCGTTGCTAGATTTATCTCATTTTTCTTTCAAATGTATATGTAGCGCTTCGTGCTCTATCGTTGATGACACCCTTCCTTCTAATAAACCAATTTCATTGATGTGGCTATCTGCCTAAAGATGGTGGCAACTTGGTTCAGTGAGTTGGAGGAACATCGATGGTGGAAATGAACGTGATTTCAACTCTCACGATACCTACGTTGTGGGTTGTACTAGAGCAGTGTTTCCCAAACTTTTTCAACTCGGGTACCATTAGAAGGTTTCGTGCCATGTTTGCGTGCCACCTACATTTGGATAACTGAATAGCTCAGAAATATGCAGAAACAATGTTTTTATTAAACTAGCATTATCCCAGGGTTGAAAAAATTAAAAAATGACTGAAATCACAATTATAGTTTGAATGCGAAGGATTAGTAGTTGTAATATTAGTTGTTTTCTCTCAATAGTTTTGTGGCCGACTCGATGGTTTAGCGGTTAGAGCATCCGCATCGCAGTCGGTAAACCTTGAGTTCAATTCCCTTGTCGAGTCGTGCCAACAGACTTTAAAAAATGGTATTCACCTTCCCTGCTTGAGGCTCGGCATTCAGTGGAAGTTGTGGAGAATAAGCCGGCACGTTCGATTGTTGTGTTCTTAAGCAATGCATTTAACGGGACACCTCCACTTTTTGGTGGAAGACAGGTGGCCCAGACAGCTCCAAAATGGCAACTCCGAAGCGAATGCGGACATACCGTCCAATATATAGCAATACAATTTGCTTTCTCGTGAATGGAAGATCAATATGGCAAATAAAACAAGAATAAATAAAAAATTGGTCAATTCGAAGAATAACTTTGCTTACGACGCATCTAAAACCATGCCCATGTGTAGCAAGGCAGTTCCGGTTTTTCGATTTTATGCTCAATAAAGCCGAGAACCCCTGCCCGCTCTCCTACGCTACGGAAAAATCAATAATTGTGAAACAGCGTGAGTGGTTAGGTTTGGGTACGACGACTCCATGCTCAGCCAGAAATTTATAAGACAGCCGCATTTCTTATGGTTAATCTTTGCTGCCCCATCAGTTTGAACGTCTATCAGCTCTTCTTGTTTTCCAGTCCCCACAGGCAGACCGGCTGGATCAACGAACAATGGGTTGGTGGGATAAGCGCAGGATGTAACGTCAGGAAAGTAATGCATCAACTCCTTTTTTTGGTTGCGCAAGATGGCAGACAATTTCTTTACAAAATTTATCATTAGGTTTGTCCCCAACCGAGGTGAGGGGTTTGAACATTGCGTAGTTTTTATTCTTTACGTTCTCTATCCAGAGGACCAGCTTACTGACGAACGCTTCCAGCTTTGAAATACGCTCTGATAAAGTGCCGTTGGTACCTTGGAATGACATATTAAACTTGTTTAGAACTTCAAAAATGTCGGATAAATAAGCGAATATTGCAACAAACTCCTTACTCTCAAGATCTGCCTGAAAATTGTGATTCTTTATCTTGAAAAATTGAAGTAGTTTATCCTCCAGTTTAAAAATACATCTTGTCGCATTACCTCTAGAGCGCCAGCGCACTTTCGTGTAACAGCTCATACCAACTTTATATTCATTCTATTTATTAAACAATTGGCTTTTCTATGGGCGTGTAAAGCCCAAACAAAAACAATTATGACATAATAATTTTAAAGTATTTTCAATTTTATATATTTATTGTTGTAGCTTATCAGCTGAAGTAAGTTGCTCGCCAACCATTTGAAAGACTCTTGCGTATCGCAGTTAGGAAACCACTGCACTGGAGAAAAGCACTTTGCAGCGTTGAATAAGTATTCTCTAAGCCGTCTTCTGGTATTAAATTCACAAAGGTCGAGTTATTTAATCAAAGCTGAGTCACAATAAACAATTAATTTCACCTCAAATCTAGCGGATATCTTTTACAGTCTTAATTCGGAAAGTATGAAACCAGCTGCTTTGTTATTAACGTGCTGTGCCAGTTTTAGCAATGGGTTAAAGTGACGAAACAATAAACACGACTTTAAAAGGCAGTTTTGGATCAAGTGCTTATGTAGACCTATGCTCAGCAGAAAAATTAAAAACCGATCGTGCAAGATTAACACCTACAATATGTTTTAGAATTGTTTGGCGGTTTGGATCAACCAGTGAAAAGGGGTACTACTAGGCAGCGGTCCATAGTTTGCCAATTCGTGCTCCAGCGTAACCGACCAAAAAAAAACGATAAAACTTTATATTAGTCATCACCATTTTATCTTCGGTTATCCTTGCTCTTCTTCATCCAACCACTGAAAAATCTTAACACATTTATCACCATGATTTTTAATAACCCAGGTAAAACAGAAAATTTTGCTCAAAATGATCACCAACATCATACGGTACCCAACACTAGTCTATTACATCACGTCAATAACCAACCACCGGTTTCGACCGTATTGGGTCTCATAGGCGGGCGTAAAAAACACTCAACAATAGAAATGCTGAAAAAAACAAATTCGCCATTGGATGCAAAAAAAAGATGCAATACAAAACGATATGATACAGCAATACCTATATTATGAGGATCCCATTTAAGAACACACACACATGACATGGACAACAAGTCACATTGGTAAGCCTTAATTGGGATGTAGGATCCCTATTAGGTATTGAGTGTTTTTACACCCGTCTGATGAGACCCAATAAGGTCAAAACCGGTCGTAGGTTACTGATATGATGTAATAGACTGGTGATTGGTACCTCATAATGTTGATGATCATTTTGGGGAAAAATTTTTTATTTTACCATATTTTGATGCTGAAGGCAGATCATTCTTAATAGGAGATGTTGTTGTTGATTACCCCACCCCTTGCCAGGGATGGGGGCATGGCGGAAGACCATGGAGCCCCAGATGCCGGGCAACTACCCAGGGCCTGGACCAGAGGTCATAAAGAGACAGAGAGTCGCCAAAGAGTGAGCGGCGCAAAGAGTCCGTTGCTGGACAGTGCAGAATGAGATGAGAGATGTCCTGGGACGGGTGTCCGCAGGTACTGCAGAAAGGATTCTCGATTCTGCCAATTCTCGAGAAATAAGAACTTGACAGAAGGCTGTGTCCATTGCAGCGTAGACGAGAGAGAACACAGCGAGCATGACGAGGAAGCACAAATTCTTCGGTGGAAATTGAGGGAACCTGTGTGTCAAAATACTTCGATGAGACAGTACGCCTCCAGTCCGAGATAAGACGAGAGTGGATACAAGAGATAAGAGGAGAGAGACTACAAGGGATTGCGGAGGGCGCAAGTAGCGCACCCCGTCTGGCAAGCTCATCAGCCGCGTCGTTCCCCGCGAGAAACGAGTGTCCGGGGACATATTGTAGCTTGATAAAACAGGAGGAAAGAGAAGACAGTTCCTGCCAGATCTGCCACAGAGTTTGAGATAAGAAGAAAGGTGGAGGAGAGGACAGAGCGAGAGTCAGATAGTAGCTGAAGAGAAATGGCAGACTTGTTGGCGCTGCAGAGACCAGCAAAGAGCTTGCAGAATGGCGCAGGCTTCAGCGGAAAAACTGGAACATGCTGGGCCAGCTGAAAAGAAAAAAGTGGCCACAGTGCCACTGAGAGAGCAGTTGGCAAGTACGACGGAGCCGCCCTTGCCAAAAGGAAAAGGAACAGAGCCGTCTGTCCAGAGTATCAAATCATGAGGAAGCAGAGAGTCAAGATGGGCAAGAGCTGCACCTTGGCGTGAGAGAGGGGGATCAGAGCGGGAGCATGAAAAGGAAAGGGTGGACTCGACCGTGAAGGAAGGCAGATTTCAAGGAGGAAAGGGAGGGCAAGCAACAAGAGCTTCGGACGATCTGCAGAGTCTTGGTTTCACTCCAAGCCTGGCCAAACCTGAAATACTAAACGAGGCTGGAAGACGAAAAGCCCGCTCATAAAATAAAAGAGTGAAATGAGTCCGGGTGACTCGCAGGGGAGGTAGAGAAGCCTCGGTGAGTAGTAGAGGAATAGGGGACGACGAGAGGCAGCCGGTGATGGCGCGACTGGCCGCTCGGTGGAGGCGTTCCAACTTGGTGATATTGGTAACGCTTAAGAAAGGAAACCATCCGGGTAAAGAGTAAGTAGCAAGAGGCCGAAGAAAAGATTTATACAGAACAGAGAGGGACTCCTTAGAGGGGCCCCATGAGGAAGCAGAGATACAGCGTAATGCCTTGAGACGTGGAAAGAACTTGGCCTTCAGCGAAGATACATGCTTAGAAAAGGAAAGAGTGCGGTCGAAGGTGACCCCAAGGAAAGTTGGAGTGGGGTTGAAACGGAGGCGGAAGCCGAGTAGGAGGAGGTTGGGCTGGAGGTTAGCTCAGTGGGGATCCACTGGGAAGAAGGAGGCCTCACATATGCTCGGATTGATAGGAAGACACCAGTACTGAGATCAGCGCTCCAATCGAAACAGAGCTCCTTGTGTGGCCTCCACTGCAGTGGGGACCAAGAGTGAGGAGGACCAAATGACCAGATCGTCAGCTTAAAAAAAGTAGCTGACGGAAGAAGACGAAGAAACAGGAAGATCATAAATGAAGAAAAAGAAAAGTACAGGGCCAAGAACGGATCCATGCTGAACACCTCGACGGACTCGAAAGGAACGGCTTTTGTGATTTTGAAAAACCACAGAAGCGCGCCTATCAGAAAGGAAAGATTGAGTCCAACGAGCAAAGCAAGGAGGGAGGCCAGCTGAAATCAGTTTGTGGAAAAGGGCGGGATGCCAGACAGAGTCAAAAGCTTTCGAAAAATCGTTAGTAGAGAGGATCATCCGAGATTCCGGCCTGGGTTTGTCAAGCGCATCCGAAATGGACTGAGAATAGTACAGAATTTGATCTAGAGTAGACCATCCAGGGCGGAAAGCGGCTTGGCGTGGAGAGAGAATGGAATTAGATTCCAGAAAGGAAAGTAGACGGGATAGAATGATGCGTTCAAACAGCTTTGAAACGCCCGAGATGAGAGAGATAGGCCGAAACAAAGCATGAGAGTCGAGGGGCTTTCCCATCTTGTGGATGAGAATAATAGAAAATGTCTTTCAGATGGAAGGAAAGGAATGTGAAGTCCTAGAGAGTTTGAAGATGTGAAAAAAAAATTCATGCCAGAGCCAGGAAGATGCTTTAGCATAGAGTAGGAAACTTTGTCTGGGAAAGCAGCAGTGAAGGAGGAGAGGTTGGAGGCAGCCACCAGAAATTCAGCGAGAGTGAAAGGAGAGCAAAAGGACGAGTGAGACTCTACAGAGCGCGTGGCTCAGAGAGGTAGCCTCTGGCTCTGCTACGCAGGGCCTTTGGCTGAGAAACGAAAAAGTGGGATCTTAGGTAAGCGGCATAAACCGAAGCCGATTCCCTGGGAGAAGAGCAGTTAGGAAAGTTAGGAGAGGAGGAAGACGAGGAAGGAGAGCCAGCGATAGAGCGAAGAAGAGAGTGTACAGACTTAGAAAAAGCCTTGCAGCGAAAGCCTTGCGTCTTTCACTAACCGCTTCTTCACCTCAGCAGACTACCAGGCTTTAGAACGGCGTTTGATGCGGCCGAAAGGAATGGAAGATTTGGCCGCATTCAGTGCGGGAGAGGTAAAGAGAGCAGCAGCAGAGGAAAGAGACGAGTATTTCTCTGCAGAAGGACAGTGGAGTCAAAGTAGGAGACGAAGTCATCCCAGCAAGCTTTCTGAAAAGTGAAGGAAGAGAGACGCTCGTTGGGGCGAAAGACAGGAGATAGAGCGACGAATAGAAGAATTGGTAGGTGGTCAGAACCCAGGTTTTGAAGCACCTCCCAGGAGCAAGAAGGGGCAAGAGAGGAGGGAGCAAAGGAGATGTCAGGAGAGGAGCGACTGCCAGAGAAGCGATGGAGAAGGGTGGGTGTGACAGGGTCATTGAGGGGGAGGAGGTCAGAGGAGATGACCCAATCGAATACTTCCTCCCCACGGGGGTCGGAAGTACCTCTTGAGTCCCAAAGGGTGTGATGGCAGTTGAAGTGCACCAGAATGAAGATATTTCTGGAGGAGGGAAGAATAGAGGGAGGAAAGGAGTCAGTTCTGACATCAGTCGGGGAGGAGCGAATAGGGGGGCGTACACATTAAGAAATGAGAGCGAGGAGGATTTGTTTAGAGAAATGTTGACCCCTACATAATTAGAGTAGGGATCGAGCGAAGAAAGAAAAGAGGTAGAGAGTTCTGAGAAGGATAAGCCCAGCGTGATGAAAATGATGACGCCGCCGCTAGCGTGCGTGGCATCAGGAGAGAGAATGCCAGACCGGGAGTGGGTGCGATCAGAACGCAGAGCAGAGAATCCAGGAATCCGGAAGTGGAGTTAAGATTGGATTCCTGAATACAGATAAGGTCAACAGGATGGGACGAAAGAAAGTGAAGTAGTTCAGTGCTCCTGGCTCGAAGACCTCCAGCGTTCCATTGGAAAACCCTGAGAGAGTCAGGGGGGGTAGAGGAGGCAGGAGGCGTAGAAGGGCAGCCAGGAACAAGGGACGGTGGTGAGGGGGTAGAGGGAGAAGATATAAAATGGGCCCACGGGGGAAAAGAGGTTTGGAGACAAGGGTGGGGCGGGAGTGCAGCATTAACCGAGGGGGCGCCAGATTGTACAATGGAGGTATACATGTCGGAGAAGTCCGAAGAGGGAGTCACAGTGCTATGGCAGGGGGGCAGCTCCAAGAGTGAGAGCTGCCAAGAGCTCTGAATTTGGAGAGGGAAAGTTCTGAGCACTTAGATGGACCCATTTGGAGCAGGTGCAGCATTGCACTGACCTGCCCCGCCAGGTCACATTTCCAGCGCACACAGAGCAAGGAAAGATGGGGCCAGGGTTGGGGTGAACGTTACCGCTCATCAAGAAAAGGAGAAGAATGAGGAGATGAAGAAGCGCAAGAGAAGAGAAAACAGGCCACCGATTTTGAAGAAGTTGTGTGCTGCCCTACTGCGGTCGTTCAGGGGGCAGCATAGCAAAAAAATAAAGATGAGTGCCCGGGATAACTGAGACCCTCCGGAAGGCCTACAGCTGTTTCGACCCAACCCAAACGGGGTCAGGGACCGCACCACCACGTTGAGGCGGCTGTTGATTGGTGCAGCTTAATAGGAGATCGCCTTGAAAACTACTACCTAGCGACTAGCAACCTCTGTAATTTCTAATAACCCAGTAACATCGCACTTTATTTGCTTTTGCCCATCAGCATTTTCTTGTGTACTCAGCACATCAATTAGTTACTACCTATTCCAGGAATAGCAATCCTTACATCAACCAATTTAACACCACAATTGCTCTTACAGGCTGTCCACCGAGCCATCACTAAAAAAGTGAAAAAATGGCAGCGTTTCGGAAAGAAAAATGATAAAACAAAAAATTTGCTAGCTATAAAACAACGACAAATCTTGTACGTTTGGCCTTATTGAAACGCTGCATGGCTAAATGTATGTAAGTAACCAACAGCTTGTAACCTTTAGCCTCATGCTACTGTTAGTGGAAAAAAGCTGTTTGAGCCATAAGCTTTTCGTGACGCTCTCATCAGTGGCGGTATCGCGTCAAAAGGGAAGATCTGAAGTGAATAAGTGTTTTATGTGAATAATTTGGACCTTAGGCAATCAAGACAGCCAATGATAGCGCTAGTATTGCAAAGCGCGCCAAAGAAAGATTTTGCAATTGCGAAAGTTAGAGAAGGCGCAGCAGGAGGCCAAATGCCACGATTATCGAAAGAGTTTGAGAGTGTAAACAAACTCTTTCTGTCTGCATAACACCGGGCGTCGAATCTTGATAAAAGTAGCCTCTAAAAGATTAAGATGGAAAGAGCTGCGCGCTGCGGCGAGGATTGAAAACCGCGACAACTCCAACATACTTCAGATATGTTGACGACACGTTTGCCATCTTCGATTACGAAGCTGAAGCAGATGAATTTCTGACCAAACTTAACTGCCTTCATCCATCCCTCAAGTTCTCCTTTGAAAAAGAGAAAGGGAAATGTCTACCGTTTCTTGATGTCTACGTCGAAAGAACAGATGTTGGCTTGGAGACCAGTGTATACCGGAAACCCACTTTCACTGGCCAGTATTTGCGTTGGGAGTCTTTTAGTCCTCTCAAACGCAAAATAAGTCTAATATCTACATTGGTGCATCGAGCTCTATTGATTTGCATCAAGCGTAGACTCAATGAAGAAATAGAACGGATCAAGAAGATATTACTGGACAATGGCTATCCTAAAAACATCATCAACACTCAGATAACTAAGAAAATTGCTCAGTTCTCCACCCTTAAGCGATTTGGTCCTGAAAAGTGTCCTGTGTACTTGAGGGTCCCTTGGATAGGTAAGCCATCTACAAACTTGGAAAAAGAGGTCAAAACCGCTGTGGAAAGCTGCTATGTTTCCGTCAGCACCCGCTTGGTCTTTACGTCTAAGCGCATGCTGCCTGTGGCCCGCAAGGATGTTCTACCTGCCATTCAGAAAAGTTCAGTCATATATGAATACAAGTGCCACTGTGATAGTCGGTACGTAGGACGAACATCTCAACGACTACAGGATCGCTGCACCAATCAACAGCCGCCTCAACGTGGTGGTGCGGTCCCCGGCCCTGTTTGGGTTGGGTCGAAATGGCTGTTGGCCTTCCCGAGGGTCCCAGGTACCCCGGGCACTCCCCATTCATTTTTTCGCTATGCTGCCCCCTGAACGACCGCAGAAGGGCAGCACACAGCATCTTTAAAATCGGTCGCCTGTTCTCACTTTTTCTTCTCTCCTGTCTTACTCTTGCCCTCCTTCGTTTCCTCATTCTTCTTCTTCTCCTGATGAGCGGTAACGTTCATCCTAACCCTGGCCCCATCTTTCCTTGCTCTGTGTGCGCTGGAAATGTGACCTGGCGAGGCAAGTCAGTGCAATGCTGCGCTTGCTCCAAATGGGTCCATCTAAGGTGCTCACAACTTTCTTTATCTAACTTCAGAGCTCTTGGCAGCTCTCACTCTTGGAGCTGCCCCCCCCTGCCGTAACACTGTGACTCCCCCCTCCTCGGACTCCTCCGGCACGTATACCTCCACTGTGGAATCCGGCCCCCCCTCGGCTAATGCTGCACTCCTGCCCCACCCTCGTCTCCAAACTTCTTATCCCCCATCTGCCCATTTTATATCTTCCTCCCCTGCCCTCCCACCACCGTCCCTTGCTCCTGGCTATACTTCTGCACCTCCTGCCTCTTCTTCTCCCCCTGACTCTCTCAGAGTTCTTCAATGGAATGCTGGAGGTCTTCGAGCCAGGAGCACTGAACTACTTCACTTTCTTTCATCCCATCCTGTCGACCTTATCTGCATTCAGGAATCCAATCTTAACTCATCTTCCTCTTTCCGGATTCCTGGATTCTCTGCTCTGCGTTCTGATCGCACCCACTCCCGGTCTGGCATTCTCTCTTCTGATGCCTCGCATGCCAGTGGCGGCGTTGTCATTTTCGTCAGACAGGGCCTATCCTTTTCTGAGCTTTCTACCACCTCTCTTTCTGCGCTCGATCCCTCCTCTGATTATGTAGGGGTCAACATTTCTCTAAACAAATCCTCCTCGGTGTCATTTCTTAATGTGTATGCCCCCCCCCCTATTCGCTCCTCCCCAACGGATGGCAAAACCGATTCCTTTCCTCCCTCTATTCTTCCCTCCTCCAGAAATATCTTCATTCTGGGGGACTTCAACTGCCATCACCCGCTTTGGGACTCAAGAGGTACTTCCGACCCCCGTGGGGAGGAAGCATTCGACTGGGTCATTTCCTCTGACCTCCTCCCCCTCAATGACCCTGTCACACCCACCCTTCTCCATCGCTTCTCTGGCAGTCGCTCCTCTCCTGACATCTCCTTTGCTCATTCTACTCTTGCTTTTTCTTGCTCCTGGGAGGTGCTTCAGGACCTTGGTTCTGACCACCTACCAATTCTTCTATCTATCCTTCTCTCTCCGGTCTTTCACCCCAACGAGCGTCCCCCTTATTTAAATTTTCAGAAAGCTCGCTGGGATAACTTTGCCTCCTACTTTGACTCCACTGTCCTTCTGCAGAGGAATACTCGTCTCTTTCTCTTTCCTCTGCAGCTGCTCTCTTTACCTCTCTGGCAATGAATGCGGCCAAATCTTCCATTCCTTTCGGCCGCATCAAACGCCGTCCTAAAGCCTGGTAGTCTGCTGAGGTGGAACAAGCGGTTGGTGAAAGACGCAGGGCTTTCGCTACTGCTCACAGAAGTGATGAAGATGGCCAGGCTTACATCTCCGCTTCTCGACGTGCCTCGTCGGTCATTGCCAAGGCCAAGGCCAAGGCATGGCAGACGACCTGCGCTTCTCTTTCACCTAAATCTAATCCTAAATCTGTGCACTCTCTTCTTCGCTCTATCGCTGGCTCTTCTTCCTCGTCTTCCTCCTCTCCTAACTTTCCTAACTGCTCTTCTCCCAGGGAATCGGCTTTGGTTTATGCCGCTTACCTGAGGTCTCACTTTTTTGTTTCTCAGCCAAAGGCCCTGCGCAGCAGAGCCAGAGGCTACCTCACTGAGCTCCGCCGAGCTACGTGCTCTGTGGAGTCTCACTCGTCCTTTTGCTCTCCCTTCTCTCCCGCTGAATTTCTTGCAGCTGCCTCCAACCTCTCCTCATCCACTGCCACTGGTCCAGACAAAGTTGCCTATCCCATGCTAAAGCATCTTCCTGGCTCTGGCATGGATTTTCTTCTTCACATCTTCAATCTTTCATGGTCTTCACATTCCTTTCCTTCCATCTGGAAGACATCTTCTATTATTCCCATACATAAGTTGGGAAAGCCCCTCGACTCTCCTGCTTCCTTCCGGCCTATCTCTCTCACCTCCTGCGTATCAAAGCTGTTTGAACGCATCATTCTATCCCGTCTTCTTTCCTTTCTGGAATCTAATTCCATTCTTTCTCCCCGCCAGGCCGCTTTCCGCCCTGGACGGTCTACTCTAGATCAAATTCTGTACCTTTCTCAGTCCATTTCGGATGCGCTTGACAAACCCAGGCCGGGCTCTCGGACGATCCTGTCTACTATCGATTTTTCGAAAGCTTTTGACTCTGTCTGGCATCCCGCCCTTTTCCACAAACTGATTTCAGCTGGCCTCCCTCCTTGCTTTGCTCGTTGGACTCAATCTTTCCTTTCTGATAGGCGCGTTTCTGTGGTTTTTCAAAATCACAAAAGCCGTTCCTTTCGAGTCCGTCGAGGTGTTCCGCATGGATCCGTTCTTGGCCCTGTACTTTTCTTTTTCTTCATTTATGATCTTCCTGTTTCTTCGTCTTCTTCCGTCAGCTGCTCTCTTTACGCTGACGATCTGGCCATTTGGTCCTCCTCCCCCTCGGTCCCTACTGCAGTGGAGGCCACACAAGGAGCTCTGTTTCGATTGGAGCGCTGATCTCAGTACTGGTGTCTTCCTATCAATCCGAGCATATGTGAGGCCTCCTTCTTCCCAGTGGATCCCCACTGAGCTAACCTCCAGCCCAACCTCCTCCTACTCGGCTTCCGCCTCCGTTTCAACCCCACTCCAACTTTCCTTGGGGTCACCTTCGACCGCACTCTTTCCTTTTCTAAGCATGTATCTTCGCTGAAGGCCAAGTTCTTTCCACGTCTCAAGGCATTACGCTGTATCTCTGCTTCCTCATGGGGCCCCTCTAAGGAGTCCCTCTCTGTTCTGTATAAATCTTTTCTTCGGCCTCTTGCCACTTACTCTTTACCCGGATGGTTTCCTTTCTTAAGCGTTACCAATATCACCAAATTGGAACGCCTCCACCGAGCGGCCAGTCGCGCCATCACCGGCTGCCTCTCGTCGTCCCCTATTCCTCTACTACTCACCGAGGCTTCTCTGGTATCAGGACAAATACCCACCGGACAAATACCCACCGGACATATACCCCCGGACAAATACCCACCGGACAATTACCCCCCTTGCAAAATACCCCCTGGACATATACCCACCAGTTTTTTTTTGTTTTGTTTAAGGGTTAGGGTTAGGGTTAGGGTTAGGGTTAGGGTTAGGGTTAAGGTTAGGGTTAGGGTTAGGGTTAGGGTTAGGGTTAAGGTTAGGGTTAGGGTTAGGGTTAGGGTTAGGATTAGGGTTAGGATTAGGGTTAGGGTTAGGGTTAAGGTTAGGGTTAGAGTTAGGGTTAGGGTTAGGATTAGGGTTAGGGTTAAGGTTAGGGTTAGGGTTAGGGTTAGGGTTAGGATTAGGGTTAAGGTTAGGGTTAGGGTTAAGGTTAGGGTTAGGGTTAGGGTTAGGGTTAGGGTTAGGGTTAAGGTTAGGGTTAGGGTTAGGGTTAGGGTTAGGATTAGGGTTAGGGTTAGGGTTAGGGTTAGGGTTAGGGTTAGGGTTAGGGTTTTTCCTCACATTTCATCTTGTGGTGGGTATATGTCCAGGGGGTATTTTGCAAGGGGGGTAATTGTCCGGTGGGTATATGTCCGGTGGGTATTTGTCCGGTGGGTATTTGTCCGGGGGTATTTGTCCTAGAATCGGCTTCTCTACCTCCCCTACGAGTCACTCTGACTCACTTCACTCTTTTTTCTCATGAGCGGGCTTTTCGTCTCCCAACCTCGTTTCCCATCTCAGGTTTGGCCAGACTAGGAGTGAAACCAAGACTCTGCAGATTGTCCTGGAGAGCCTTTGCGTCCACTCACCCGCTCATGCTTCCTTCTACTTGTTCTAGGGAGGCTCTTGTTGCTTGCCCTCCCTTTCCTCCTTGAAATCTGCCTTCCTTCACGGTCGAGTCCACCCTTTCCTCTCCATGCTCTCGCTCTGATCCCCCTCACTCTCGCCAAGGTGCGGCTCTTGCCCACCTTGACTCTCTCCCCCCTCATGATCTGGTGCTCTGGACAGACGGCTCTGTTCCTTTTCCTTTCGGCAAGGGCGGCTCCGGCGTTCTTGCCAACTGCTCTCTCTGTGGCACTGAGGCCACTCTTTCCTTTTCGGCAGGCCCAGTTTGTTCCAGTTTTTCCGCTGAAGCCTGCGCCATTCTACACGCTCTTTGCTGGTCTCCGCAGCACCATAAAGTCTGCCATTTTTTTTCTCTTCTTCTCCTGTCTGACTCTCGTTCTGTCCTCGCCACCCTGTCCTCTCCTCCACCTTTCCTGTTATCTCAAACTCTGTGGCAGATCTGGCAGGAACTGTCCTTTTTTTCCTCCTGTTCTATCAGGCTACAATGGGTCCCCGGACACTCGTTTCTCCCGGGGAACTACACAGCTGATGAGCTTGCCAGACGGGGTGCGCTACTTGCGCCCTCCGCAATCCCTTGTAGTCTCTCTCCTCTTATCTCTCGTATCCACTCTCGTCTTATCTCGGACTGGAGGCGTACTGTGTCTTCAAAGTATTTTGACACACAGGTTCCCTCAATTTCCACCGAAGAATTTGTGCTTCCTCGTCATGCTCGCTGTGTTCTCTCTCGTCTACACTGCAATGGACACAGCCTTCTTTTAGGTTCCTATCTCTCCAGGATTGGCAGAATCGAGAATTCTTCTTGCAGCGCCTGTGGACACCCGTCCCAGGACATCTCTCATCTCATTCTGCACTGTCCAGCTACGGACTCTTTGCGCCGCTCACTCTTTGGCGACTCTCTGTCTCTTTATGACCTCTGGTCCAGGCCCTGGGGAGTTGTCCGGCTTCTGGGGCTCCATGGTCTTCCGCCATGCCCCCATCCCTGGCAAGGGGTGGGGTAAACAACAACAATAACAACAACTACAGGATCGCATCAAGCAACATGTTCCGCAATGGTTAAGACAGCAATTGACTCGTCCACACAGATCGTGCAAACGAACCGACACCAAACCGGATTGTGACTCCGTCATTGGTCAGCATCTTTTAGATAATGATCGATGCGCATTAAACTATGATGATAAACGGTTTTCAATCCTCGCCGCAGCGCGCAGCTTTTTCCATCTTAATCTTTTAGAGGCTACTTTTATCAAGATTCGACGCCCGGTGTTATGCAGACAGAAAGAGTTTGTTTACACTCTCAAACTCTTTCGATAATCGTGGCATTTGGCCTCCTGCTGCGCCTTCTCTAACTTTCGCAATTGCGAAATCTTTCTTTGGCGCGCTTTGCAATACAGTAGATTCCGCTTAATGGGGTCACATCGGGATAAGCACCATTTGGCCCGATTAAGCTGCTGACCCGATTATCCGAAGTCTTGCAGTATCTTTGCCAGGGTTGTCCTTGGTACACCACTTATATTAGCTAGCTGGCGATGACTAATGTTTGGAGGTTGCTCTCTAATTTTTTTAGGACAACAACCCTTTCAGCAATTGTTAATTCTTTTTGTGGCATCTCTGCTTGGGACTTTACAAAATTTGCAACAAAACACAACAATTACCATGTCCAAGGGCATGAAATGACAAAATAATTTGCGCCTGTATTTTTCAATTGTTACATAATATAGTTGGCTTTGTGATATTGAGTTTTATTACATTACAAAGGCGGTTTTGCAATTAAACCAGTGTATGTCTGACTACAGTTGTGGCCCGATTAAGCGGAATGGTGGCCCGATTATGCGGATTTAACGTAGTGCATTATTTTTGATTGGATTTTGTTCTTAACAATTTGACCCAATTAAACGGCTGACCCGATTAACCAGCGGCCCAATTAAGCGGAATCTACTGTACTAGCGCTATCATTGGCTTGTCTTGATTGCCTAAGGTCCAAATTATTCACATAAAACACTTATTCACTGTAGATCTTCCCTTTTGACGCGATACCGCCACTGATGAGAGCGTCACGAAAAGCTTATGGCTCAAACAGCTTTTTTCAAAGCTATATTGAAATTCTGTACCACCAACAAGATTTTTGTTAGTAGAAAATAGAAAAAAGTGACAACCCCTTACACCAAAAGTGCATTTGCAAACTGTGCAATGTAAACTAAAACACGAAGAAACTATGCATTGTGCTAACAGAAATACAAGCAGTCGAGCGCAGCCAGATGGTCAAGGGCTTCTATAGATTTTGGTTATTACTGTTTTGATAGACAGTAATTCTTAGTTGGTGCATTTTTTCTAAAATTTTTCTCATGTATAAGCAGTTTTAATCATAACGTTTGGAATAAGCATTATGCAGTTATAGAATTGTAAACATTATATTAAACACTATATAGTGAATACAAATCGTTGTTATTGCTGCGAAACACTACAACACGACTTACTTTGCAGGGAGTTCCGTCTAGTTCTGCATGCTGGTTTGCACTCAAATCAGCTGTTACTTCCTTTTTAAAAAATTGCCTCACAGCACGCGGTTGACTAATTTGTGCGCTAAATAATGAATCAATGGGCTAAGAGATTGAAACACTCGAAGGTATTTCTCAAAGTGTTGGACAACTGCAATTATGAAATTTATCTACAGAAGATCGTCTTTTCGTTGGCACCAAGACAGAACTGGATCCTTTAGTATTTCTCATTTGAATCCAAAAAACGTTGGGATGGCTTTTGCTTAGACAGGTATTCCAAAACATATGCCTTTGCATCATTCCAAAATACGAACCAACACAGATGAGAGTGTGGGCTATCTAAAAGAAACGTACCGAAAAAAAGTGGCGACTCATCTGACATGATTACACATTTACATGGATTTTGGAAATCTTCTATTTTGCATGGTTTGTCTTTGAACTAATTATAAAAGTTATAGCCTATGCTAATTCCGAAGCATGTCCTCCCTCCAGTGCTTCAATACATTTATTGAATGCACTGTGCTCTATGTGTAGTAAGTAGCTAAAAAAAGGAATCAGCCCTTGATGTCCCATTTCCTTCAACGTTGCATTCAATTCACTACAAATGGCTTTGCTGATGTTCGCTTTATCACAAGATATGTTAAAAAAAAGACGCTCAAATGAAAGGGACTTTCTCTTGATAAGCCATTACTTTTTGAACAAAAACTGCTGCAGTCGCCTTTCCAAAAAGAAAGAGGTCAAGTACTTAGAAACTACTTTGTGTGCGTCTTCATACCAAAAAACGAACGAGTATATTCATTTGTCTCTTTCTTTACAAAGTAGTGGTTTTATCAAACATCAGAGTAAATGCACCCTTTTTCTTTTGATAAACTGCGACAAAAATCATTTTCAAAAAGAGATCCAATTCCGTCATGAATAATATACGAAGCTTTTAGTCGAGCCATTGAAAAATGTTTTGCCATCTCACTATCACTAAACATGCTCTGAACTCAAACGATTGCAATTTCAAAGAGACATTTCTGATTCAGCAAGCTTAATTATCCATCTTGCTTCAGCAGCTGCAACTTTTTTGAAAAGTGCTGGGTCTAATAAAATAATTCTTTGGCTAGTTGTGGGAAACTGCCACAGCTTGAACAAAACTGTCTCTAATATGTAGTGATTCAGTTTTTACCCGGTGTTGTCCCTTTAACAGAGATGACCGGATTTACCCCATTCCTTCTGCAATTGCTCGCACTCGATCCCTCCACTTGTCTCGTCTCAGGGCATCCTCCTTTTTCAAACCAATCTTCTCTGTCTCCTCTTCCACTTGCTTCTTCCAGGTCTTCTTCGGTCGTCCTCGCTTTCTCTTGACACTCACTTCAAGATCCAGAGCAACCCTCAAAACACTATCGTCATCCCTCCTCAGCGCATGTCCATACCATCTAACTCCATTCGCTGTTGCTAACCGGTCTATAGTTTCCTTCAACCCCAATATATCCATCTGTTCTTCAGTCGTCTTCCTGTCTACCGCTTTCTGACCGCACTTGGCTCTCACCATAGCTCTCTCCGTTCTTCTCAAAATTGCTTTTCCATTTTCTTTTAGACACCATGTCTCACTTCCTTACAGTATTGCTGATCTTACACAACAACGATAGACTTTACCTTTCATCTTCAGAGGAAACCTATTTCCAAGCAACAATTCTCCACATTCCCTGAATCTTACCCAACCGATTCTGTAACTGCCGCTTCACAACCACCACTAGCATTTAGTCTGTCTCCCAAATAACAAAATCCATTCACTGTCTTCACTTCATCGCACAACTTCTCGATCGAATCCATCGTCCCTTCTATTTTTCCTATACATTTCGAGCAAACAAAATGCATTGCCAACTTAGCGGTAGCTCTCTTTATTTTTGCACATTTGCCATGAACCCAGTTTCCACATTTTGTACACAACACTGAATTCGCCATGACTCTCTTCTCACAAACTCCACATGGATCTATCTTGCTTTTGTATAGTTCTCCTTCTGACCCGCTTACCATCAATTTTGTTTTTCTGGTGTTGACCTTCAAACCTTTACTTCCCAGTGGATCCTTCCAATTCCAAAACCTTTCCTTCAAGTCTTCCATGTCTTCGCTCATGATAACAAGGTCATCTGCATATAGTAATTCATTAACCACACCCCTTCTTGCATTTTCTGTAATAACGTCCACCACTATTGCAAACAATAGTGGCGACAGCACAGATCCTTGATGTACACCAACTTTTGCTTCTAATTCCTCTGAATATGCAGATCCCACCCTCACTCTTGTCTTTGCACCATCATACAGGCTCATAACTACCCGAACTATTACTTCTGATAGACCCTTCTTTCTCATGGCCCACTCCATCACTTTTCTTGGCACTCTATCAAAAGCTTTTTCCATGTCAACAAAACACATATACAACTTCTTGTCCTTCTTTTGATATTCCTGCTGCATTCTTCTCACAATGAATATCGCATCCACTGTTCCTTTTCCTGGCATAAATCCAAACTGCATTTCATTCAAATTGACTAGTGTTCGTATTCGCCTTTCTAGTACCCTTTCAACAATTTTCATGGCATGTTCTAGCAGTTTCACTCCTCTGCATGATTCACAGCTCATCACATCACCCTTTCCTTTAAAGATAGGTACAATCACACTTGTTTTCCACTCATCAGGCATTCCTCTACCATCCAATACACGCTGGCATAGTTCCATCATCACTTTAACCCCGATTTCACCACTTGCAACTATCATCTCCACACTTACTTCAGATGGTCCACCTTCAAAACCCTCAGCATATTTTCCCACGTCCATTAAAATCCCCTAAAAAAACAATTATTTCACTAGAACTTCCCTATTCCCACTCACTTCCCATTTCATCATAAAAAACAAACTTTCTCTGCATCTGGTCTTCCACTTTGTGGCCCATACGCACATTACTTCTCTACCTAAAGTTAGCACAATCGCCATTACTCTGTCACTTTTTCTTCCAACTTCCACAACGTTCCCAGATATTTCCTCTTTCACCAAAATTCCAACCCCTCCGAATCCTGCATCATTTCCTGACCACCACAGTTTATACCTTCGTCCCAAAGTACCCACAAAACGAGCTCATTGGCTTTTCCATCTTACTTCCTGGATGCAGCACACATCAACTTTTCTCTTTCTCAGTTCTTCGCGCACTTCCGTTTTCCTTCCACAAAGACTTCCCACATTTAATGTACCAAATCTTATCCAATGACATTCAGATTTAAACCCGGAATGTAATATAATTTGTAATATGTCTGGCAATGTAATTTGTAATATGTCCGGCATTATTTGAAAATCTGTCCTTCAACACACCTTTGTGTCGTACTTTGGTTAAATGCAGCACCAAAGCTTGAAATCCCAGCTTACTGTACTTTAGCTCGATATCACGCGAGTTTGTCTAAAACAATTCGTCTAAAATACAATCTGTCTAAATGGGTTAGACCAATTGTTTATCGATAAATGATTGTTTCGACAAATCATCCTAGAATCCCTTTAGCACAATGCACATGCACAACTTGCACGACACATACTTAAACTTTTTTTACCCATAAATTAATTATTACATCGTTCTCATCCAACTTCTCAAACCACGTATCTGACCAACTAACCAGAGCAACAATAAACCTACAGCACTACCAATCATGAAAAAAATATCAATTACCAGGAAAGTAGTAGAATATATAGTTTCTTGTTCAGGGGCTGACAATGCTCCTTATGCAACATAAACACTGCATTTACTGCCATTAGTATACATACAGAAACAGTTTGGACTGCACCGACACATTTCAAAATATGCTTTTGAAAAAACTTCTTTGATACGAGACAAAATCATTCAAAAGTTTATGTGCTTGATGTTTAGCAGCATTGCAACGGTTACAGTCATCACTTTTGTCGAGAACTGCTGTATACTAATACTACAGAGAAGTACATAAATAAGCTATTGTGGGATTAGCATGGAAAATATGATCAAGCGTGTACTTTTTTTATTTTTAGTAAAACTAAAAATTTTACTTGAACTTAAACTGGTAATGCTGACAAATTGCCAAAAAAAAATGAAAAAAAAATGACAAATGGACAGCCTGCTCTCACTATTGTTCTTTCAAGCCCTTCCCAAAATTGTTTACCGAAACCCCAAAAACAAAAAGTCTATCGGTAATAACTCAACTGATTACTGCGGCCAGTAAAAGTTCTAAAACGAGCATACAAACAAGCGATATTCAGATACAGTTTGTAGTTTATTAGCGGGCTGTTTGCGAGCTAATTCCAAGCACAATTTACAACCGAAGTGACAACGGAACAAAACCTTGCCCACAGTTTCCTGCATTGCAACCTCATCATAGATTAGGACTAGCAGAGAGCAAACTTGAGAGTAAAAAATGAAATCATCTTAATTTTACGATGAACACCTTGTTGCGGATGCGGAGTTAAAACGAAACATTATCAAACATAAGGTTGCCAGCCAGAAAATATAAACAGCTCGCAACTTGAGTCATGCAACGAAACTTTGAAACACTTTTTAAGCGTATATCACTGTATTGCGAAAACATGTGGATGGATCAGGGCAATGTTATACCAGCTGTAATGCATATCTCGAACTCCCGTTACATTAAAACTTGATACTACCGAATAAATATTCTGAATATAATGCTCATCTCTCCGATTCGAATTCATTTCAGTGACGAGATGCACAAAAACAAAAAATTTCGCGCAGAAAATGCAATAAAAACAGTGACGTGAAAACTGTGCAAGAGACAATCGATATACGTGACATTGAGCCTGTCTGCGGGCAAGGCTGTAAATGAATTGCCGCGGAAATAGAACGAAACTTAAAAGCAGCAAAAACAGAAAGATGGTAACTCATTTGAAACATTGATGTTTCGAATCCGATAAAAATAAGTTGCGGCTTAAGGAGACGGACAACATTATAACAGCAAAGAACGGAGGAATTCTTTTACACACTCGTGTTTGGCGTATACACAGCTGCATTTGGGTCCAAATGAACCTGTTGCATGTGCATATTCTGATCGACAGCAGGATGAGACTGAATAAGTGGCGCGGCAGGGTGAGGTACCGGGCAATAAGTACTTGGGAACTCAGGAGCTTGAGGTAATGAAACTGCTTGTGGTTTCTCAAGAAAATTTGCGGAGTAGTGCGGAGTTGACGACCGTATCTGACGTTGCTCAGGCATTACTGAGAGAAAATCAGACATTTGTATTTTCATATCAGTTAGTTCAGCTTCTCTTCTCAACAACGCAGCTGAAAAACAAATAAATGCTTGAATAAATATCAAGAACATGGTATCACGAACTAGATATTGTCCATTCCATTAAACTTACCGCACAAAAAGAATTAATATTAAATCTATTTCTAGATTTAATAATTTAGGGTGTGACTTCTTTAAACATTAACGGCAGTGGATTTCAACTCTATAACCATTAAACAACAATGATTGGCTACAAAGGGCTGCCAACTTGTTGGGAGCCAAACCAAGGCCGGCTGAAAAAAATAACGTTTTTATCCACTTAGCTAAAAATAAACTCTTTGCAAGTCGTACATAAAATTTTACCTACTACGAGCATTTATTAGTGAAAGTTAAATTGATGCCTTTTTTGAGATCTCAAAATCTCATATCAACTAATCATAAATTTAGGATCTATTAGCTTGTACTAAAAATTTTTGCGTTGCTGAAATAAAGACAAAATATGGGTAAATCTTAAAATGTGAAGATGACGGTAATAAAGCTCTGCGTAGACCATGGCCTGCCCGGAGTCGTTGCATTTTAACTCCAAATAAAACCAGAATCGTTTGATGGCACAAAATAAACAATTTAGAAAATGCAATCAACTCTAGTGCTACTCAATCATTAGACAACACAGGCGACGAGAGAGCCAAATAAAACTTTTAGTTATTCTCATTTATAGGTCGGTTGAATGACATTTTTTATTTTTGAAAGCCCTTTCGGCCTTGCACCATCCACCACATAATGACCCACAAGCCTGGTTGTTTTCAGTCAATAACCGCTATGGCAAAACTGACCGTGAGTGATTTCCAGTTGCCGTTTTGCTTCACCGAGAGCAGAAAACAGATCGAGTTTTAATCTTGTCTCAGCACTCAGCGATTTCTCGAGTAAAAGATTTTTTTCTTTCATTGCTTCTAAAGCAGACATCAGTGTTTCAACTTCTTTCGCTGACTTCTCGCGCGCTTGAAGGTCCTAAAAAACGAACTATGTATAGTTACACGAATATCACAACTCCTTAGTGTGATCGGAGAACAGAGCGTCGAACATAACATCATTCAGTACCGAGAGCATTACTTTGCACACGGCGTGGCTAAGCGAAACCAGCGTTTGCGTTCCTGCTCGGGATACTAACGCTTCCTAACTCAAAGTATGATTTTGGTCTGTGCCATGTGTATGAGTACTGGGTAGCTGCTGATTCGAAGAATGCACGGTAATTTGACAGTCTCTTACATTCTTCGTTCACCTTGCGTTTGAAGAGTTGAATAAATCACAATTTAATCATCACAGACACCAGAATTTCCTGTTTAGTGATCGGTTTTGAAATTCAAAGCAACTTCACAAATCGCCTACGCATATATTAAATGACATGAAGGATAGTGTTTGAACAAAAAAGCAGCAGCATGTAGAAAAGAAACTTTTGCAATGTAAGAACTGCAAAACTGATAACCGAAGTGAAGCCTAAATTCTACGCTCGCCTGTAAAGTAGATGGAAGCATCTAGATTTGAAAAAGTAGCAGATTATAGTGACGTCATTAGTGACCAGGCGTGAAACATGCCTGACAAATACTGCGGAACAGACGTCGGCCTTACTTCAATTTATCTCTTTTATCAGATGTAATAAAAATAAATGAGTGACAATGGGAGGTACCTTGATCTGTAATTCCATGTTCTTACAATCTTTTTCTTTATCATCGTATTTCTTTTGCAAAACATTTATTTTATCTTCCAATTCTTTTTTGGTATTTTTCAATAATTCAGCACTTTGCTTATTACTGAAACATGAAAATATGTCAATGCAAAATAATAATGCAACATTGCACACAACATCGGCAAGGGCAAATTCAATGTCACAATAAATTGTAGATTTGAACGCAAACTCTACTTAAATAATACTAGAGCTTCAACCAAACTCGATTCCGTAACGATTAGTTATTAGCACATCATGCAAGCCCCCCATCCCCAATATCATTCCTATTCCTCAATTGTAAACCAAAATCACTCACTGCGGCTAGGGTAATTTTACGATTTTTACCGGCAATCACTTTAATTCTCAATTTTCAAGCGACAATAACATTTGGAATCTGATAGTTTGTAGCACAGTGCTCTTTAACCTTTTTGGCGTCGTGAACCCCAGCAACACTAACAAATTTCACGAACCCTCATCACTAAAAATTTATTAAAGCTGCATTGGCTCTTGGTTTTTGCATAAAAATGTTAGTTCAGCGGTTCTCAAAATGGAGTACGCAAGAGAAATTCTGAGGATACTAAAGCAAGTTTCTCTTACTAGCAGCACATAAAAGATTTTTTGAAAACATCCTATGCTCATTCTCTAATTGAAGACCTTTTTGTGCTTTTCAAAATCGATTTCATGAAAACGAATATTTTGTCCATTTTTGTCACGGAAAATTATATAGTTTCTAGTGTTTCGTTGCTTACGCTTTTTCTCAATTTAAAGATCTTTCTTTTGGAAATAAACTTTATGAAATCGAACCATGCTCACAACTAAGCTATATTTTTTTTGGAATACGCTTTTTGGAATACAGTACTGTTCGAAATTATGACACCACTTAAAGGCTAAAATTGATAGCTCGGGAGGCAAGTTGATTTTGATATTTGGCTTCCACCATTTTTTTATCCCACAACCTCTACATTTTATATACTATGAACGCAGAATTTTAAGCAGAATCTGTGAAAATAAGCAACACTCAAGATGACCCATCACATACTCTTTGTTCGATGGCACGGAGCATTGTCGACCTAAAATAAAACTTCTAGCACTTAAAAGCAATCTCGTTTCCAAAAGCTCATCATATTTTGTGGCATTTATCATATCCTCACAGATGTGCAATCTACCAATAGAATGTGATGTCTTGCAGCCCCAAGTCATCACACTGCTTGGATACTTGATGGCAGGCAATATGCCAGGGGTGATCACACTTGCCGTAATAAAGAGCCAAAAACGATAGAGACCATCACTGAAAGAGCCGCTGCGCAATCCTTAAAATGAATTGACGCGTTCTCTGTGCAAACAGACCTTAACCTTCTTTTATCTTTTTGAGACTATTATTTCTACAGCCTGAAATTAGAGATTTATCGGCCCCAAAACTTAACGTGCCGCACATCAGCTTGCACACTCCTACACAACATGACTGTAAACAAATACAACACGAGCCAATATAAGCCGCAGTTTGGCCACCCCTACAATATGCACTAAAAGCTCAATGCTTCGTAAAGTCTTTTGCACACATGATTAAATCAGGACCGTAACTACCGCCGGTGCAATGCACCGGGGTCCCAGCATTGCTACATTTTATTGTAAAATATTTTGTTAAAAACTTAAGTAAACTTATTATTAAATGTAACACTTCATCAATAATTTTAATTTATATTTAACCATGTAATTTATTTAAAGTATTTCTTAATATATTTGAAGTTTCGATTGTAACGTATTCATTATAATTGTGACATATTCATGACGTAATCGGTACGCTACCCCCACTCAAGTCTGTCTAGTAAAATAAGTTTAAGCTACGAGGGTCAGTCAATAAGTAATGAGACTTTCTCAATAACTCAAGTTTGCAATGACTGGTAATCAAAAAATGCTTTTTTATTTTTCAACATAATCTCCCTCCTTTGCAACACACTTGTTCCATCTTGATATTAGATTGTCTATTCCTTTGGCATAGAATTCCGTGGACTGGGTCCTTAGCCAGTTGCTCACAGCAGCCTTCACTTCTTCGTCAGTCTGAAAGTGAATTCCTTTCATACTCTCTTTGAGTGGGCCGAAGAGGTGAAAATCAGATGGTGCAAGGTCAGGTTCATAATGAAAAACCCAGGTCTCATCAGTTGTCACTATTCTCGACAGAAATGCATCTCCCTCCTTTCTGTATCTGCGTAGTGATGCTCTGGAAGCCATCAGGCGTTGCATTTTGTGATCATCCGTTAACATCTTGGGAACCCAGCGACAGCTGACTTTTGAAAAATGCAGCTTCTCACGCACAATTGCGTACACTGTGCCATGGGAGATGTCCAATTTTGTAGCAATTTCATCTAAAGTCACCCTTCTATCAGATTTGATCAGGTCTTCAACTGCCTGTACTGCTTCTGGGGTAGAGACATCCACAGGTCTTCCACTTCTCAGATCATCAGTAATGCTGTCGCATCCATCTTTGAATGCTTGCACCCATTTGTAGAAGTTTGCTCTAGACATACAGGAAGGACCATATTGTCTTTGCATTCTAGACAGAATCTCACATGATTTTACACTCTCTGCCAACAGAAATCTGATGACTCCTCTTTGTTCCAATGATGAGCTGTTTGCTAGCCTAGTAGTCATTTCAATTTATCATCACACCTACAGTAATCTGAAAATAACCAAGTTTTGTTGTAAATGAGATGACAACTCCATTCATAATCATCGCATAAAATTTGAGTTCCTTAGCTACAAAACACAAAAGCAATCGAGAAAGTCTCATTACTTATCGACTGACCCTCGTATAATGATCATATAGCATAATATTTATCCACTTTATTTTACCTTATAATTGTTAATAAGTTTTGCTCTATGACGTTGTCATGACGTAATGTCACGTGATGGTTTCGAGATAATTCTACAATTTTCCACGTTAGTCCAGTAACTTAACCCTTTGAGCGTTAGTTATTTTTTCAAGGAATCTGTGGAAATAGTCTTATATCATGTAAAAATAGGGTATTTTAAACTTGATATATCAAGGCCCAGTTAATGAATATTGAAATTTTTTTAAAGTCTACCCTTAAAATAACATTTTCTCTTTCATTTGGTCAATGAAAGAAAACCAAATTTTAATGGGAAGTACGCGAAATTAAAAGTAGGAAATATATGGTTTTTATATATTTTTATGTAAAATATTGGTCTGTCGCCTCAAATGAGTACTTTAACGTTCAGTCGACAAACAAGTCTTTGACTCAATTGAGTACTTTAACGTTCAAAGGGTTAATAGTATCACATGCTACATAACTTGTTTACCAGCATTTCAACTTGGTGCTTTGTGACGTAACAATTACTGTCTGGCTTGCTTATATCGTCGTAAGATAATTATACGAGTACTGAGTAGAAATATGATAACCAGTAAACTAGTGAGCATTTTATTTCAAAACGTTTCGCTTTACACTTAAAGCATCATCAGTTACAATTAAAATGCTACCTACTAAGCTAAGTTAATTTTGTAAGCTGTCGTACCGCTTAGATCAGGGCTTCTCAAACTTTTTTCTTCTGCGACCCTGTTTTGAAAAATATATTTCTACGCGACCCCATTATGTGCACATTCACGTTAATAACATTAAAACGTTACCTTCCACTGCGAATTACATGGTAAATGTTTGTCCTTTAAGACGTGTGACATCTGACAGTTTGCTCACAACAAAATTACAAAACAATGCAAATGCACAAGAATGACAAAAATGTCGCTATAATGATGAACACTGAACAAAAACAAACCATATAGGCCTACAGTAAATAGTTATCAACCACATTTAATGGGATGGATGCGCTTGGTGTTTCTTGCACAAGTGATCCATTCGTGGAATGATACAAGACAATGCGGGGCGAAGAGCATCTTCAACAGTTTCCAAAGAGGATCGGGTTTTTGACTTAATGGTTGTAAGTTTTGAGAATGCCGCTTCGCATAAATATGTAGTGCAAAAGGGCAAGAGTTTGTCAAGGGCTAGTTCAGCAAGGGTTGGGTGTTCATTTCTTGTCTTTATCCAAAAATCACATAAAGTCTGTTTTGAAAATAGAAGTTCCAAACCTTTGTCGCTAGATAAATCTGCAAACTCTTCTTGGGCTTTTAATGACAGGTGTGTGACATCTGACAATTGGCTTACAAATGGTTCACGAATCCAACTTTCTTTTCCTGAATCGATGTCCGTAGGAAAGTACTTTCGAAAGTGTGTGTGAAGGCTATTCAAATGATCGACTATGACCTTGACAATCAAGAGATTGGACAAGTGTTTTTCAGTTAAATAATCATCCATAGCAGCAAACATTTCCAAATTACCATCTTCTGTCCTACTTTTCCATATTGTAAGCTTTTTAATAAAAGCTTCAATTCTATCATTAAAAGTAAAAATGTTGCATTTTTTTCCCTGAAGAGACATGTTCAAATCATTTAATTTTCCGAAAATGTCGGACAAATAGCATAGCTTAAGAACCCAAGCATCATTGAGAAAAAGTTCCGCAAAAGCAGACTTCTGTTCTGTCAAGAACATGACAAGTTCATCCTTCAACTGCAATAGCCTTTGTATACTGTAGCCTCTTGATAGCCACCTGATTTCCGCATGCATGAGTAAGCTTGTATAATTTGAATCTTGTTCTTTGCAAATATTTGTAAACAAACGACTGTTGAGAGCGTTGTTTTTAATATAGTTGATTATTTTGACAGCATCTCGAAGAACAGTGTCGAGATCAAGTGACATATGTTTGGCTGCGAGTGCCTCCCTATGGATCATGCAATGAGTAAACGTAACGCGTTCCGGAGTTGCATGTTCTTTCACTTTTGCGACAAACCCAGCACGCTTGCCCATCATTGCCCCTGCGCCGTCTGTACAAACTCCAATGCAATTTTCCCATTGTAAACCTGCAGTCGTAAAAAATTCATCGACTTTAAAGAAGATATCTTCACCTTTGGTGTGACTTTTTAAAGATCGACAAAAAAGCAATTCTTCTTCAACGTTTTCTTCATGTACATACCGCACGTAAACTAGCAGCTGTGCATTTTTTGTTACATCTGTCGTTTCGTCGAGCTGAATTGCAAACTTTTGACTTTTCTTAAGGCGAGTGATTAGTTGCTGCAATTGGTCGTCACTAATTTCAGCAATTCTTCTGGCAACAGTGTCATTGGATAAGGGTATTTTACGAATTTCGTCACCATACTTTTTTCCATGTACGATTTCTGACATTTTTACAGCTGCAGGTAAAACGAGATTTTCACCAACCGAGAAAGGTTTGGTTGATTTTGCTATCAAATAACTAGCTTCATAAGAAGCATGCATATATCTCTCGTTCACAGTGAAAAAATTTTCTGTGAACTGCTTCTGCTTCTTTGAGGACTTGGGAAGTCTTTCAAAATACTGTATTGGCTTGTCCGAAGATTCTGCATGTTTAGTGTTAAGATGCCTTTTTAACTTGGAGGGTTTCAAGCTTTCCGCAGACAAAGTTTCATTACAAATTAAGCAAAGAGGTTTTTCCACTCCGTCTTCACAACTACAAGTAAATCCATACTGCAAAAATGAGTCATCATATTTCCTTTTTCTTTTTGGCTTATCAACTGTTTTCTTTGTGCTTTCATTGTTACCACATGAATCTGTTAAACCTAACCACTGGTCCATAGTGAAATCAATCTTGTAACTGCTTTAAACTTTAGTCTAAAGTCCTTCTATGGTCTCGGAATAGTTAGGTTTAAGTGCTAGCAGCGACAGTGGCGTCGTAAAAAAATCTTCCTTCAAAAACTAGGCTACTCTGACATCGTAATGCGAGCAGTTAAGTTTGTTTTAGTCAGCATTTCACTGCAATAATGGCGTAACAATACATCAATTGTTATGACTGCTTACACGTTTTTGTTCGATCTTTCAAAACGGCAGTTGCGGTCAATCCTCAAAAACACATTTCTTGGAAACGGATAGCCTATTAACTTGACGTTAAAAGTGTCGAAATAATTTATTATGACCATGTAATAACTTCGTAATAGTGTTTCGCGACCCCAAAATTTTATTACGCGACCCCATTTGGGGTCGCGACCCATAGTTTGAGAAGCCCTGGCTTAGATAACTAAAACTACCACGATTGTTATGAAACAAAGGTAGACTAATACAAAACCATTGCAATCAGTTGGCTACGAAAATTCTAATTAAGGTGATTTAAAACAGTAGAAAGTACTTGAATTTTTATATAGTACAGGTATTTACTCTTCTATATTAAACAGTTACAGTAACTTACAACTAAGACCAAGATAATCTGTGAATCAGTTATGTAATAAATAAATAAATAAATAAATTGGAAGGGACGTTTCATCTAGGTTCAACAAGGGCTTGTACTTCTGGACAAGTAAAGTTTCTTTGATGCGTAGTTTTCTATAGCTACTGCTGCGTCCAATTATTGCTGGAGAGTTGAAATCAATGCTGTGACTAGGATTTAGTAAGAGGTGCTTTGCAACCTCCGATTCTTGATTCGATTTTCCATGTGGTTTGTGGTCGATGATTCTTGTGATAAGGTTACGACGAGTTTGACAAATGTAGGATTGACCACAAGAGCAGTTTAGTTTGTATACAACTCCTGAATTCTGCAAGAGTGCTTGACGCATATATTGTAAGTATCGTCAATTAAACAAAAGCGCAATTTTCTAGGAAGCTTTTTAGCTATGAATTTTCGAATTTCTTTTTTGATTTGAAGTGATACTTTGCCAAGATCGTAGAAGAAAAATTTCTTTTTTTTAGTAGTAGCTGGTACGTAGCATTTTAATTGTCAGTTTATAACTGATGATGCTTTAAGTGTAAAGCGAAACGTCTTGAAATAAAATGCTCACTAGTTTACTGGCTATCATATTTCTACTAAGATTAGTAAAGAAAGCTCAGTTTCATGTTCTTAAAATATAGTATCTTCTCGAAGTTGCTAATTTTTTCTGGTAAATTTTACCTGCTTCATATAAATAGGTAAATTCGTAATTTGTGCTGTGGAAGTCAGCGTTTTGTTGTGTTACTGTTTTGCCTGTGTGGCAGGAGTTAGAGTTTTAAGGGTTTGTGATATCTAACGCCTTAGTTTGGGAGAATAGTGATTATTCTATTTGAATAAGCTATGTAGATTTAATTTAACCATTTGGGAGCTAGACCTCATTTTATTAGTCAGTGATCAGATTTGAAATTTCTGTAAATAAACTTCTTTCGATGAAAGAAGTTGTGATTTGAGTGATTAAAAAGTCAGGTTTGAGCTTTGTATTTGAATCCTTTTTGCTAGACATACCGTGGTCCTTACGCTTGCAGCAGTACTATTTCGTGAGCCGGAAAAACAATAACAAAGAGAGTTTGTTACATTAAACTTTACTTACCGTCGTCTAAATTTTATTAAACTTTTTAGGTTTTGAGTAACAACATTGTGAAACTCTAGTTGACTGACAAGCTAAGAGGAGAAAAATAGCTGAGGCAGCCAGAAACTCTCAGCGACTGAGTTCGTGGCTAACTCGACCAGAAACATCCAAAGCGGATAAGCAAGACGTCAGCATTCGTGAAACAGAAGATTCCGCTACTAGTAAAGATAGATCAAATGCAAGCAAACATGATGACTTTCCCACCATTATTGTGAACTCAGCGATAAAGAAATCAATTATTGCAGCAGGTCCCAAACAACCTGAAGGACCTTTCCCTAAAAATCCGTTCCAAAGCGGTCGTTCATTTTCAACAAATCATTACCATTTTGTAACAAAATCAGGTCTAAAACCACCAAGATATTGGTTATGTTTTTCACCAAGCATGGACCGTGTGTACTCCCTGGTCCTGCTGATTATTTTTTCATGAAAATGTCTTTCCAGGGACTTCTTACGCACTTCAAAACCCATGAAGTACAAAAGGTTTAAATAATTAGAGGTATTTATTGCAGCGAATTTCAAGCCATGAAAGCTCCACACATCATGCGGAGGCCTGTGTCATATATGAGCCATGGAGAAAGAGGGGGACAATAGAAACGTTGCACGAGTCTTTGCTGGAAAAAACAAACTTTTGGTAAAATGTTTTGGAAAGACTAGTGAATGTTACGTTGATGTTAGTAAAGTGCAACTTACCTTTTCGCAAATCCAGTGAAGAACTTTCAAAGGATAACAACGGCATTTTTCTCTGCATTATACAGCTTCTTGCCAAATACGACAGTTTCACACAAACTTTTACAACTACCTAAAGGTTCTCCAAAATTTTTAAGTCCTTTGACACAAAACAAACTAATATCAGTACTACCTAAAAAAGTTCTCCGTGATATAAAAAGGGAACTACAAAGCGCTCCCTTTTTAGCCATTATTCTTGACACCACTCAAGACCAGTTAAATGAAGTATTTCGTTACGTCAAAATCGATTAGCACGATGATGGAACGCCATCAGAACTGAAAGTTGTTGAAGCGTTTACCTCATTTATCGAAGTTAAGGATTCATCTGCTATTGAATTGCGCAAATTGATAACGAATTGCATTCAGCAGAAAAGGCTTGACATAAAAACTGCCGTAGACAAGGATATGACTGATGAGCGGGAAGTACTCCGGCTTGCATAAGATCCAGGATGTGGCTCCACATGCTTACTACGTGCATCGTCGTGCTCCGCACAATTTAAATTTGGTGTTAAAAGATACCATGGAAGCCGTGACTGAGACACGTCCATTTAACCACATCATTGAGTCGGTATATAATTATGGATTGTGCGGTGGCAAAAGCTTCAGAATGACCATGATCGTTCTTGCTCAAATCCTACATTAAAAGCGTTAAATCCAACTTGGTGGTCTGGTCGATATGCTGCTGTCTATGCATTGAAGGAAAGACTTTGTGACGTTATGAAATGATTGACTCACATAATACTTACCAGCACGAAGCCAAAGGAAAGAGATGAAGCTATGGGAATAAAGAAACAGATAGAAAACTTTGACTTTGTATGCATGCTGGTTGTGCAATGCAAGATTTTGCAAATCTTCAACATTCCTTCGAAAGCTATGCAGTGCAAAACAATTGACTTAATTTCTGCCCATAAACTTCTGCAAAGTGCTGCTGAAGACATTGTTCAACTCAAAAGGAGTTTTGACACAGTACTAAACGAGGCGTCCACTATTGTTTCTACGTGGGGTTTGCCAAGACAATTTTTAAACCAAAGAGCAAACAAAACAAAAGCCTACTTTGATGAAATATCCGAAGGAATAACATTAAGCGATCCTAAGAAGCGATTTTGCGTAATTTTGTTTCTTCCGATGATATATGGACATACTTTTGTTGCCAGTTAATTAATCGCCTTAAAGGAATGAAATCAGTGGTGACGTCATATCAAGTTTTGGAACCAAGTTTTCTATCAAATGCTTCTTATCTGGATCTTGAGGTTGAAGCAAGAAAATTTTCTAACAAATTTTCTGATAATGTCTCCCCGTTATTTCCTAACCAAATGCTCTCCATCAAAACGTCGTTTAGAGAAAAGATTGCCCATTTCAAATCTGCAAAAGGCTTCTTTTTTGATTGTTGAAAATACATCGCTTGCCACAACTTATCCTGAGGTTTGTACGGCATACATAATGTATATGACGGTACCAGTAACAGTTGCTACGACAGAGGGGTCTTTTTCTAAACTCAAACTGATCAAAAACTTTCTTTAAAGCTCTATGTCCCAAAAGAAACTTAGCGGTTTGGCTCTGCTATAGATTAAAAACAAACGAGCTAAAAATTTATATTTTAGAAAAGTTATCCAGAAGTTCGCTAGTGCAAAAGCAAGACGGAAAAATTTCAAGTTTCTAACCACCCACAAGTAGATCATGGTAGCCTACTTAATTGGCTTCAACGTATTGTGTTTTACTAGTTCGTTTCTTTTGTGGTGATGTCAGTGTACTGTACGTTAAGTCTTTTGAGGTTAAACAATTTGTCCGCATTGCATAGCACATCTCCATTTTGCTGAAATATTGTTAATAGTGCTCACAAAGTACTTTGCCTCAAAAGGTTTTACATAATTTTTTTTTTGTTATCATAAAACGATTTTAGTTTGCGACGTTTATTTGATCAAACTTTTATTAAACAATTAAAAAATTGTTGTTGCAACCTGCCCCCACAAAATCCTTGCTATGCCATTATTTCGATTTGAATACACTGCAATTACAAAAATTATGTTAAACCGTGCAACCTTGGTGAAGTTTTACTCCAATTAAAGCCTTTCATTTGCAGGCACAGTAAACTTAGCTTTAGCCCCTTTAACCTATTCAGCTCAATGCTTTTTGTGTCACTATTTTAATTGAAAATTTTTTCTATAACGCGGAATCGTCAATGATTCCTGTGTTGAGAAAAGTAGCTCAATTGAATATTAAGTACAGAAAAAATGGGGGCCCTATAATAGATGTTTGCACCGGGGCCCCACCTGACAAAGTTACGGCCCAGCATAATTATTTCCAGCATGACTTCAAATGCTGAAGGTGCTTTCATCACCGACTTTTTCTTCGTTCTTATTTTCACATACTCAAATCATGCTCTTCATTTTTTTGCCCAAGCAATCCTGGCTTTTCCTTTGCTTTTCCGTGACTTTTGGTTTCTCCTTGATCTTGCATCCCCTCAATCCATTCGTCAGTAATCTTTTTCGAATAGTTGAAGATAAAACTTTTACACCTGTGCTTTGATACCATTCTTAGCGAAGATTAGAGCTCGCTAACTGGCTATCAGTTAAGTAGAGCATGATCAGGGTTCAATCTTGTCGGTGAGTGCATTTCCTCTTTCTGTTCTTTTACCTTCTACTGCTCTAGGGTTCTTTAACTCAGGCTTTAATACAACCCACCTCTGACACAACGTTTTATTCTGACATTTTTTTGATGTAAGTAAACAATCAACTGTCGCTGCTCATTAGAAAGATGTAGAGATATCTTCACTCTTGGGTGCTAAAACACAACTAAAGTTTCCTTTGGGTCTACCCCAGTCTATTCATATTTCCTGCCACAAAACAGATACCTTTGTTACATCACGAAACTGCTTAAATTTGAATCGAGGTTGCTTTGTCATTCCCAATGATATCAAATTTTTTAAGCAGTTGTTTATTATTATTCTCAAAAAATTAAATAAAAACATTGTTTTGCCATATGAAAACAAAGAAGGAATTGTGAATCCGCAATACATGTTTTGCAGAACACTAGGATCTGCGGAACCTCGACTAAAGAGTACTGGTTTGGCATGAAAGGTTAGATGTGATGCGAAAGTTCTTTGGACATCACAAATAAAACATGAAAATTGCATGATATTGTGATTTCGAAAAATGTCAAACCAATAAAGCCTGCAGAGAATGGGGCAAAGCGGTGAAACATTTAAATCACAAGCACAACGTTGAATGATAACTGGTGGTAATAACAAACAAAATCGTTTGAAACGTCAAACTTTGTTCTACCACTAACACTGTTAACGATGCAATAAAGTTTGATGTTTTTAATATGATTTGACCAAGAGAGACGTGGATAGATAAGGCTTATTTTATCTCCAAGTGTAACTCCAAGCATTTTCACTGCTCATACTATACAGGGTGGGCCATAAATAACGCACCAAAGCATATAAAACAATTCAGATAATAATAACAAACGTTTTGGGCCATAAATAACGCACCAAAGCATATAAAACAATTCAGATAATAATAACAAACGTTTTTATTAAAACAAAACTTCTTAGCAAGATAAATCCGATTAAACTTCTTAGCAACAGATCGATTAGTGGCGCCATCGGCACCAGACATTAACACTAATTCAACTCGTTCTTTAATTGTTAAGTGCATACCCTAAAAATGATATAAATTTTTTTTAAAAGGCAAATCATAACTAAAAAACTTTGATTGAAATTAAATTTAACAGTTATAGTAACTGATATTGAAATTAAATTTAACAGATACCCAAAGAAAAGATATTTACATTATTTCACATCACAATTTATTTTAAATCTTTGGTGCGTTATTTACGGCCCACCCTGTATTTCGCGTGGCATCAAAAAACATTAGTCATCGATGAAGCTACTAATTCATTGAGCCATAAGAACATGATAATAGACCAAGATGCCGAAACAATCAGTCGCTTCATTTTTAAAATTAAAAATTCAATGTTTTAAACCGGATTAAGTTTGGCACAAAAAAAGCCCATCAGTCAAGTCTAATATAACAACTACGAGTAGAATTATAATAAAATTTTTTTAAAATCTGCTCCAAACTGCCGATCAAAAGGAAGACAAAAAGTACTAACAGCACGTACACAGGCAGAAAGAAAAGATAAGATGACGTCATAAAAATAGAAGCTAATAAATTAAAAGTGCAGGATCGGAGACAGATAATTAAGTGTCACAAAGGGAAACAACAATAAGTACTAAAACATAATAAAATAGACTTTTTAACATTTTGACGTCATTTACCAACGATAATTTATTGCAATTGCAAATCGGCTATGCTATATCTTGCGAATTGAGGCAGATATAATCAATTTTTTGATTTTAGTACTACTTCTATTTCTTGATTTTGTTTTTAGTTATACACGAAGCTTAGTTGCTAAAGACGTTTTAGCCAAAATTAACATTTTTACTCGAGTTTACATGATATAAATAAATTTCCAGCTTTTCAGTTGTAGCGACTAGTTTTGTAGACATCTCGATCAATCTATTACATGGGAAGATAAAGCAAAATTGTCACTTTACTCTCGTTGATATTTGGTTGGATTTTCAACAGTGGTTCGTCCACGTAAGGAAAAAAATCTGGGAAAGATCTCGTCAGAAGTAATTCCATAATCAACAAACAATCAGCAATCAACAAGTTTTTCATTATTATAAAAATTTAATTCAAGTATGGAGGAGATATCGTTTGCACCTACAATTTCTAATTTCCACTCACCGATCTGCAAGAGCAACAGTCGCATTATCTTCCACTTCTTTTCGTTGTCGTTTTTCTTCAACCAACAACTTCTCGCCAGTTTCCCGTGCTGCTACTTCACTTTTTAAACGTTTTTCCAAGGACAGTAAATTAAGTCGATCTTTTTCCTTATTACTTGACAACGTATTAAACCTACAAAAAAATACATTAACAATAACAAATATTCGGAAACTGCCGGCGAGCAATCGGTCAATCCATGCACAGTTAATTTACAGTTATTGATTTAAGGGCCAGCAAATATGAGGAATAGGAGCGCTCTTGAAACTTGTTAGATAAACATTTAATGCAATTAGTTCAAGAAGAACCAAATGAGTAACGATGCATATTGCAGGCCAAAACAAAAAAATACTGAGTAAAAGCAATACTGCCAATGTAAAGTCTATATTCACTCTCTACAAGACCCAAGTCGTGAACGATGTACACTTACTGCGGGTGGGATGACTTTTCGAACAATGTGCGCCTGTTGTTACGTTGTTAACCATACCCTACATAATTGCTTACTTAGTTTGCAACGAGTCATGATCTTTGCGTAAAAGCGATAATTCTGTTTTAGCTGCTCGCTCTGCGGAAATCAATTGCTCGATTTGAGTTTTTGCAATTGAATTGTTTTTTTGTGAACTAGCGAGCTCAGTCTTCAACATTGCGATGGTTGCTTCAAGTTGTTCTATAGCACTGCGTAAAGCATAATACATACGTTAGTTTGATATTTTGCGACACAGCACTAAAAACTTTAACGTAATTCAGCAATAAAACTTCACAACATGATGTCTAGAGTTCGAAACTGAAAAATTTACAAGTGGCATTTGTTGGGAAGGGCATCCAGAACTTAAGATGCGGGGTTGCTCCAGTAGAGGATCTGGTTCAAAAGCGTATGTGTGGTGAAAATACACTAAATTAGCATGCTGATGACTAATCAATCGATCTTTAATCCGAAATGGCATCAAAAGTACGACATATGGGAAATATTTTAATTTGGAAATTTTTATTCCCTAGGCGAAATTCCCACAAAAACTTAGTGAATAAAAACTACTAACTAGACGCTACACTTTCTTTCAATGCAATTCCACATGATTTTCTTCGTTTCTTTCATTTGTTTAAATCTCGCTCACTACTGTATAATCGCACCAGTGAGTAGACGAGTGAGATTCCCAGATATTTAATTTCATCTTATAGGTAAAAGTTATTTACTTAGTTATTTAGTTTAACAAGACGAAAAGTTATCATCTTATGATCGGGTGCAATTTTTGTTTCCTGGGGCCAGGTTGAACGCTAAAAGTAAAAGAGAAGCAGCGGTGACAGCGAGATCGGGTGGATAAAATCTAGAGAATGTGGGGAGTTGATTCGTGGAAGAAACTTCTGCTTAAAATGAAAGGAAGTATCTATCAGTACAGGGTAAGGTCGGCGATATTGTACGGGAGTGAGACATGGTGTCTGAGCGAAGATGAGATAGCAATTTTGAGAATCTAGAGACAGCAATGATAAGAGCAATAAGTAGTGTCAAATTAATCGAGAAAAGCAGTAGCAAAGAATCTATGGACTTGCTGGGCTTGGAAGAAATTGTAGACAGATTAGCAACAGCAAATGGAATGCGATAACTTGAACATGTTTGGAGGAAGAGTAATTATGATGTGTTAAGAAGAGCGTTAAATTTTGAAGTGTTACAGAAAGAGAACGTGGGCGAACAAAGGTGATATGAAGAAAGAGGAAAAAACAGATTGGATTAAAAAAGAACGATGCCATCGACAGAACAAAGTGGCGCAATGCTGTTTGTGAACTTTAAAGAAACTTGAAGTGGATCCGGCCATCTCCGCTAACGGCGACAAAATCAGATCTCCCTCTCTCTTCTTTTATCGTCAAGTCAATACACAATAATTTTTGATTGTTTTTAGTAATGTGGAATATTTCTGTGGAGCATTGCATTAACTACGATGCATGAACCATCAAAATTTATTCAGCACATCAAATATAATAGAAGCAGAGAGTTTGGAAACAGCAAATATGAGATAATGATCTACTTTCGTTCATTATTCGAGAATAGGGTGAGCCGATGTAGTAAGTCGTTGAAACTGTAGTGTCTTTCTAGAATAATATCAATGATGAGTGCGATAGTTTCAAACCAGAAAGGATAATAGATTACACCCCAAAAAAGAAGGATCCTTGAAACATTACAAAACAATGAAAAAAATCTAGGTATAGTTTTTTGTCAGTCTGCTATTGATTACCTGGAGGTAGAAACAAGTTCAACTTTCGTTTCAGTGCTTTGAACATTATTTCGTTTGTTACATTCCTTCTGAAGTTCATTTGGAAGAGAATTGATATAAGTTAAATCTTTTTCCGATTCACTACGAAGTGGTTTATTTTGAGAAAATTTATTCAATTTCAAAGATGTATCACTAACACCAACTTTAGCAGGACTCTTTGATGACTAAACACAAACACAATTTAATAAGTTGGATTCGAAGAAGATATCAGAAAAATTTACAGATTTTTACATTTAAATGACAAAGTGACCTAACTTAAATTGTAAAAAAATGTGTAAAAATAAAATAAACACCATTTAGAACATAATAGAATGCAAAAGCGTTTTGATTACTGTATTTGCATCCTAAATAGTTCAGGGAGTGATAATAAACCTTCCGCTTATCAACCCTCAACATCACAAGAAGGTTAGCAACAACAATTTTCACACAATCAAATAGAGCTAGTGCTTTAATTGAAAGTATATCCAAATTGTGAAAGGGCGCTAAGTAATTGATAGGTATTTTTGGGATTAAGCTATTAAATAGCAGGCCCACTACTTACAACTCTACCATAGCTGTTTGGGTACTTGTATGAGTTAACGCTTCTGACTGGGCGCAGGTTGCGTAATTCTGGCATAAACGCAGCCAGGCAAAAAGTAAACAAACCCGGTATCAATCACTCGCGGTTAAGTTGTAATAATAGCAGCGCCCTCATCAGTATTGTCGAGTTTGAGAATATCGGTTCCGCCGGCTTCACCGAATTACTATTTGTGAGAACGACATTAAAAAGTTAATGTGCTGTTGACGCAGCCAATTGTCGTTAAAAATCAAAAGTATCATTTTTTAAAGGAAATCGATTAAGCCTTAAAAACCATTACGGGGTTGGTTTGTCGAATGGAATTTGTGCTTGCATCGTTTTTCATAATCATGTATCGGCTCACTTCAAAGAAAATATAAAACAATATTGAATTGTGTTTTGAGAATTCCATCTAGCGTTTATTTTACAACTCCAACCGCCAGACTTACACGAGCTTATTTAATATATAAAGCGCAATTCTGTGTGTCTGTCTGACGTAACTCCTCCAAAACTGCCAAGCGTACTAATCAAACTTGGAACGATTGATCACCTCCTAGGGGGAAGCGTCATAAGAGGATTTATGACGTTGTGGCTTTAACGAAACCCAGTACCGAACTTATCAACTTCAACATGTATCACTTTTTTAGCATCTCACATGACGTCATACTTAACAATTAATTGTAAATTTGTTTTCTTAATTTACTCAAAAAATACTAATCGCAAAAATGCGATTAAAAGCTTTTTTGAGAGACCTCAGCTAGGTGCCTTCGATTAAAAGAACCCTACAACCCTAAACGATAAATTGGCAATGCAACAACAAATTTTTTATTTAAGCTTTTTAAACATGCTTTTCTTGTTTCTTTTTCTGCACGCTTCAACTCACTCTATGTCATAATGCTGCCTGGCACGACTAACACAGTCTTTTGCTACCAGAGATCATGATTTCATAATTTTTTCAAAAATTGCAACACTTTTACAAAAACAGGTTAGTTAAAAACTGATTTGTGACCTCATTTCTCAACCGATTTGCACACTTTTTTTGAAAAAATTAAAGGGTATTGCAAGGCGATTCCGATAATACATGACATGTAGATTTACTATTAAATTTCATACCAAAAAAGCTGAACTTTTCCAAGACCTGTAGTGTAACTTTATTTTCCCAAAAATTTGGTAAGCTGCTTAAAAAGAGTTTAGTTTGATGTATAAACCATACGATAAGGTACTCACTCAATGTCATTTGAAAGCTAAAACAATTTGCTTTCCAGTAATATGCTATTCTAATAAGTTAAGGCTACCGATTAGTTCATAATGGGTAATCGAAATTGGTTGCCATATGTCATGTTTTATTGTTAGTTAATTTAGTTACTTTAATTAGTTAATTAATTTTCCTTCTACACCTAAAAAACCTGCAATGCTTTGAAACAGTTAATTCTTTGGCATATTTTGACTACTTTTTCCGAGCAAGCATGGTTCTTTAGCATTATCTATCTAAATTTTCAAAAAAATTCATCAAAAAATGAAGATTTAAAAAATTTTCTGGTATGATGTACCAGTTGAAAACACTCAAAATTTTTATGCCTGCTCTTCGCAAAATTGCAATTTCTAGAAAAAGTTAGTTGTTTGGTACATTTCTACTATTCTTTCTCAAAAACGTGCTCCTTTGGCATTAGGTATCTGCATTTTGTAAAAGATTTATTTAAAAACAAAGTCTCTAAACATTTTAAAAGTAGCCGCCTACTCCAAACAAACGGAGTGGTGATCCTCCTACAAAAACATTTAAGTAAATCATTGCCCTATTTTATCTTTTGTAACTAAATATTAATTTCGAGCTACACATCATCAAAATGTTGAAGCCATTTCCTTTGCGATGGAGTGAGGCCGTCGCAGCCGTCTGATTTAATATTCTTAACCTCATCATTACTGATGGCTACTATGGTAATAACTTAACTGTAGGTGCATCACTTTAAGTTACTTTGCTCTTTCCAGCTGCGTATATGCCGAGACCAAACAACATGAGCTCAGCCAGAGGCTTTATGTCGCAGAAATAGGCATTCAGCTACGAAAAAGTCGTTAAAACGAGTCTTAATGGGGTATTCCTAAAAATACTTAAGTCAAATTACTTAAGACAAATTACTTCCTACCCATCTCTTTGAAATTTTGCTTCGACGTACTTCATAAAATTGAACAAAAAAAACTTTTTGGAATCGCTGGCTGTTCCAATTGCGAGCAAGTTCAGTTTCTATGTAGAACACAAGCCAAGTAAGATGTAGTCAGGAACTGCAGAAACTTTAGAAAAACAATGGCGACTATGCACCGCTCTATATTTTTTTTCTTTGCGACAGATGAGTGCGATTAAAGCCGTTTATCACACATTTAAACATGCAAACCAAGATACCTGGGGTAATGACGGCAAAAAATCACAGTTTGATGGAGTTGTGTTCTTTTTATTGAGATTTGCAGATATATTTCGTTTCCGGATGTCCCCCTCCACCGGGGGAGCTATATTAACTTGATGTTCTGGCTTCATTAAAGAACCATTTGCATTCCCACCTTCTTTGCAGCTATGTTTCTTCTGAGCAGACGGAATATTAGAAATTTGATTGGATGATGATTTTGACGATGATGAATTGTCTGGAACTACACAGGCAAATTAAATTAACCAAAAATAAAACCCAACGCCAATAAACGATTTTAGAAAAAATGATATTTCGTTCATGTTTAGCCCTTTTTCCAAAAGTTCAACACTTTTTGCCCATACTTACGCTTTTCGCTGGATAGCGCAAAGTTTGATCAAGTAGGAAAAGGTATGTGTACAAAAATGAATACCAAATAAGACATTTTTATAGCAGTTTTTTTTTAAACTATTTCATTGACAGGGCATTTTTTTAACAAAAGTAGTAGTACTTACGAAAAAATTTTTCACGGTTTGGGGAGATTTTTGCTTTTTAATTAAATTTTTCTGTAACAATACAATACCATTTCTGCAGTTTCCTTATGACATAATGTCAGAGCGACCGCCTCAAAAGTAGGTCTAGTTGCAAACGCAGTGGCTGGTTCAAATCTCTACCACCTTATATTAAAAACTTCATTAAAACTGTGCTCATAATCAATGCTCAGCGCTCAGCCAAAAGGAGTGACGAAAAGATTGGCAAGTTTGCATGTAAAAGCCACTTAACGGGATTCCATCTCCTTTATGTGACAGACAGTTGGCGGAGCCGAGAAGTCCAGCCTTTGTGGTGGCCAAGAGCAAATGGATAAGACTAGGACACAGAGCAACTCATACGCAAGAATACAACAATGTTCTGCGCTTGCATACTGCGTAGAAAACTATATTAAAAAAAATAAGGTTGTCGTCAAGTGAAAGAATCATTACGATGCATAAAAAGTGATCGTTTAAGAGTGTGTAAAAGTCAAAATATAATTGACCACCAACTACATTATGATGACAATTAATCCATCACATCGTAAATCAGATAAACAAAAACTTCGGAAAAAATCGCAAAAAGGTGTCAGCCGAAAGCAAACCACGCTTGTGCTTGGTTTTGCCAAGTCATAGTTGGAAATTGAAAAGTAAAGATTGATACAAACGCCGATCCAGCTCGGCCATGCGGCATGTAAGGCTTTAAGCGCTGAACTTACAGACTTCGACTAAAAAGTCTGATGTCCCAATCATCACGCCACGCACTGACAAATACAGACAACATAACTAAATAACCTGTCAGCTCTTGCACTTCTGCACTTTTAGCAGATCTATCAATAGATTTTCGTAAGCTTGAACTTTGATGGAAAGTAAATCCATTACATTGAGAAACTTCTTCAACTACAAAAAATAAAAACTCACTAATTTATGATAATTACTTCACATAAATTATGGTTCAATTCAATTCCAAAATATTTACTCCACACAAATCTTGCGCCTACGACATAGTGCATCCCCAAATTAGCCACATTGAACTTCATCACAAGATAAAACTCAATTTACTAAATGAGCAACATAGCAAATATCCAGTAAAAATCACAACTGAACAAGCATGTCAAACAGAATGAAATTGACTAGTGCAATTCGCACTTAAAACATACATCAATGATGCAGGTAGTGGGGGTTCAAGTCTGTTTTTACAGTCATAATCAATACAATTAACTTATTTAGGTTATCTAATTCGATGAGAAATCACAATAGTCGTTATAATCACACGCTAATTATAACTAAATGTTTACAACGCGTCAATTTACAAGCAAATTTTAATCCACTTTTTAATTTAATCACTCACCTTTATCCTTATCGGTTAAAGCAATCGTGTTGTTAGGATGTAAATCACGAGGCAAAGCTTGCTTTAAAAGTTCAAAATAAAACAAATTTTCTTTCCGCACTTGCCACTGAGCGCGCAGTTTTAACCGGTAAAAAACGTAACTCTTAAAACCAATTCCTAATGTAACAATAGGATGACCAATGCTGAAACAAAACACTTTGCTGCAAAACCAAATAAAAGGCCAGATCATAAACAAAGTGAAGCTAATAGGTTATATTTAAACTTTGATGACATGTCCAGGAAACAATATTTAATGTTCGGTGCTAGTGAAAACAAACACGATATTAACATATGCTGCCAAGTTACCAAACTGGGGAAAACACGTTTAAGTAAGGTTTAGCAATATCATATGCAAAAAAACCCCAAAGAAAAAATAAAAAAAGTGATCTGATACATTTAGTTCCATTGTATTCAGTCTATCCTACTACCGTTCAAGAGCCAGTAAAGTCAAAATTTTTGTGGTTTTCTTTTCCACAAAAAACTAGATAGCCATCCTAAAATACATTATTTGCTAATAGCAGTTTTAGTTGGGCTACATTACGTCACTTTGTAATGCTCTTTAACACCGTTGTCATGTGGTTGCCATGAAAAATAATAACAATATTTGATATCATTATACCCAGATTTCCACTTTAATCCATATTTCAAACATCTAAAAACCACTTAATGACTGTAAAATATGTAATCACTGAAAGTGCATGACAATACCAAAGCATTATAAAAATTGATTTTATTAAATTAACTATCTGCTAGCCCAAAACTATATGTAAACCGGGGTTCTGACATCATAGCCCAAAAATTTGGCCTCGCCAAATTGAATTTAAAAAGTAACATCTGCTGCATTTCTAACCTTGATATCTTCAATTTTAAAATGTTGGTATGATTTTTTTAGTTAAAACAAGCTGTTACTATTTACAAACAAAAACGCAGCACAGCACAGGCACTTAAAATTCTTGAAACTTGAGCGCAAAAGCCATAGTTCAGTGAAAAAACAAAGGTGGTCTGCGGTTTCTTACCAATGAGCAGCAAAAGGTTGACAAAGACTTATGTGCAACTGTCCATTTATTAAATCACGCACTCGCATCGTAACTTCAACATACATGATAATGGACCATAATAAAACAGTTGGAAAGCACAATCCTTTATCTGAAAGAAAAAAATCCTATAAATAAAAGTAACATAAGGCAACTACTATTGATCACTGAAGGTAAGTAAGCTCAGGTAAAAACATAAGAATTCAAAGCTTTTAAAAATTTGTTTTGATTTCAACAAAAAGCAATGATTAAAAATTTAACCAAAACATACCTGCCATTATTAAAACATTAACAAATACATAACTGCAATATTTTGTAGCGATACACTAACAGAAAATAAACATGCAAAAGGTTTGCAAACCAACAAATAAACCATACATAACTTCAGTACTTTACCAACTGATATTACATGCAAAATATAACGTAACTACATGAAATAGTTTCCAGTTTCTACAGACTTCTCTAAAATGTTGCCAATGAAATGAACTTAATTTACCTTGGAAAGTCATTTAGTAACAACTTCAACTGCGTTTGATAGTAAGATACTGCACCGACAGTACTTACAAGAGATGCATGAATACAAAAATAAGATGGTTTTCCTACAAGTTAATGTGTATTGAGCATAAAAACAAAAAATATTGATGTAGCTGCAGGCCTGAAGCTAACTGCCAATAACCGTTGATTAACAATGTTAACTCTTTTGCTCCCGCGTGAAAAGCGAAAAATGTCCGTAAGGTGGCAGCGCGAAAAACTGTCATAATCAATCATAATTAATCATAATTATGTACCTCAAGTTTGTTTGTAAATCATTACTCAGCTGTCTACTTCTACATTAAGTGTGATATATCGTTGAAATCTACATTTCTTGAGGATTTCAAATAAAAAAAAAAACATTTTTTTTAATATGCAAATTTTATGCAAATAAACCCCCCCAACTGGGGGGGGGGTTGTCTTCAAAATTAAAGAGGTACCCTCACCTCAAAGATCACTACAGATTTTTTTTCTACCAATCTTTTTAGAAATGGTCGCAAAAGGATGCTAAGGAAATAAACTTTCAAGGTACATCAATCAAAACTTACCTAAAAGCCTAGGTTTTTTACAATTTGCAATTTTCTGAGGCACATGACCTTTTTTTGACCGGTACCGACCGGTACCAAATTTTGGTAGTTAAATTCAGTACCTGAAATATGATCAGTTATTATCTGCTACAGGTTAGCCTAAACCATGTAACATTATGTATTTTTGAACAGGGAATTTCTTCAAGATTCAGAAAATATCAAGTTTAAATAGAATATGCTGTCACTGACAATGAAACAGCCGCTTGTTTACACCCTTCCCATTTCTTGAGAAACAAGGGGGATACAGCAAACTTTGATTTAGAGAAGCCAAACTTCTGTTAGCTTTTAAACTTGTATTTCGCTTCTTGTCTCCTTGGAAATTTGATACAAAATGACGACTTTAGTGGTGAAACATTTGCAATTTATTTTATCTTTTTATAGGGTGTAGTTTTTCTAAAAATTATAATTTAGTGAAGGTAAGTCAAACAATTTTGGGGGGTTTTGAACTGACATGATGTACAGTACTCATTTTTGATCAGTAAATATCATATACCACTTAGTCTAAACTATTTAAAGTTATATATTGCTGGAAAGCAAATTTCCTAAGCTTTCAAATGTAACCAATATTTAGCAACATATCATATTTTTACGCACTAAATTTACTTTTATCTACTTATCATTCAAATTTGTTTGGGGGGTTTTGAGACCCCTAAAAAATTTGGAAATTTAAAAAAGTAAAATTTATTATTATCACTTGAAATTTTGTCAAATGATGCCTCAAAAGAGTAGTTTTCAGACTGTGTTAATGATAAAAAGTTTGGTTTTGTGGTAAAGATGTAATCTGAATTTGATTTTAGTGTAGTTGGCACGTGCTGAGAATTGGGCCGATTTTGTCGTCTGCAACTGGGTTGTTGGTCATTTTAACCCTTTTTGGGTATAAAAATCCAAGAATTAGGGCACAAATTATACATCTTCTGATGCGTGAGGAAATAAGCGTGATCTTTTGAAAATTTTATGAAAATCGGATGAAAAATAAAGTCACAAATCGATTTTTTAGTAAACTAATTTTGTAACTCAATTTAAAAAAATTTGAGGTAAACACTGAAAACACGAGATCATCAATCGATGATCGCGGGAGCAAAAGAGTTAAACATCATTAGCCTATCATCAACCAACATCTAGAAGGCTTTGATTGATAAAAGCATAGAAAGCAATTCATTTATGACACTGTATCTTACGAAACAAATTACTTTTTCTCGTTCTTCCTACAAACAAGACTGCTGAAAATGTTGCACTGAACAAACGATAGCGATAGACTTACATTAGAATAAAAAATATTAAAAATTCCCTGCATTAAAACCATGGCCTAGCACAAAACCCATATCAATGACATTGTTTTATCTAACGTTTAACTTTCTAAAATGAGATCGTTGTAAAAACCTGTTGTTTTGAGAGTGTAGTACCAATACCAAAACAAGAAAAAAATGGCACAAAGCAGGTTTTTCTTTTTAATGTCAACAGCCATCAGTTACATTTTGAGTTTAAAATAGTGACTTCAAGTAATTTCACTTGTAATTTAAAATTAATTACTTGTGTGGTTCTAGCTTCCACCTAAGCTAACCTAACAACAAAAAATGTAACTAATGATTTCTGTGAGAGAATTCGATGCACATTTTTTCAAAAAGCACAAGATATGAAAATTACGTGGATAAACGCAGGAGCATTCGTTGTTGAAATCACTTGCAATTGAAACGTAGTAAACTAATAAACAAAGTGCATCCTATTGCAATCTATGGGTTAACCTACTAAAATTTAACCTGACTAATAGACGGATGTAGTTGTGTTGTATCAACATGATGTTTTGATGACAACTATACAGGCAATTCAAAGCATCAAAAACCAGAGTGTCAAAGGTAATGATTTTATTTCACATTATTTTTCACTGAGTAGTGAAAATTGCCGACGTGAGAGCATAGTGTTTAGAGAGCCTGCTTTGCAATCGATAGACCTGGGATTCATTCCCCTTGTCAAGTCATACCAAGACTTTAAAATTGTATCTACAGCTTCCATGCTGGGCACTCGTCATTTATAGACAGATTGTGAAAAAAAAGCCAAGTTCGCTTGTCTTCTCGGGCAAGGCACTTAACCGTACTCTCTCACCTTTATGTGGAAGACAGGTGGCTCAGTTTTTCCCTCAAAGAGGGGGTTGGTGGCAGAAAGGGCATCTGATTGTAAAAACATAATGCCAGGAAATGCAGATTACTGCTGTGGCGACCCAAAAAAGGAGAAAACCCATGACTTTTAGCACTTGGTTATACACATAATCACCACCTTTTTTGACAATCTTTTTACTTCGTTGTTGAAAAAAACAAGTAAAAATATTTGAACAGTAAATAGGGCAGCAAAGTTGCCAATTTCATTAAGGTCGAAAGTGACTGAACGCACTTGGGAGCAGACAAATCAAACAAAGTTCATCACTACCACTACTTGGGAGCAACATTTATTTAAAGATTAAAAAATCTTTAGACTGATTTAAGAATAAACTTAATAGCATTTTGCTAAATTTAAACTCAGTATATTCATTAAGCAGAACTCAAACTATGTAACATCTCAGCAAACGCAAATTGGAACAAAAATTGAATGAGTTCTTAACCCTGACCATGATGAACCTTATATTGCATAATGTTGTAACCTCAAGCACATTCTGTGAGCTTTGGACATAGCTCACAATCCTGACCAAAATAAAACTTGCTTGCATAATATTGTATCAAGTACATTTATTGAGTTTTGTTTTAGAATCGGCCTAAATGTACGTTTGTGCTGCATTATCAACTATGACTATATTTTTACAAGAACTTCAATTCTAGCTCAGTGTTGCACCACTTGCTCAATAGAGCACAGCGAAAAAACAAAATTTTTAATTTTTAAGCAGTGCTTATATTTGTTTCCAAATATGAAGAGAAAGACATAAGAACCCTTTTTCCCCAATTCGATTGATGTGCACGGCCTTTAGTTGCCATGCACATCAACCAAATGAGGGAGAATATGCTGATTTGATCAAATCTCATGAACCAATTGAGCTGAAAAGTTAGTTTTTTGCTTAAAAGATGCAAAAGCGCTACCTTCCCATTAACACAAAGGGAAACTTTTTAAAAAATGTTTTGAAAAAAGGTATAAGCAAACAACAACTTTTTAATGAAAATCAGACTGAGTAGGTTTCTGTTCCTTTAAAATAAGGAACTTTTCTTTGGAGATCTGCTTTCTCAGTGCAAAACATAAAACTTTCCTTGAATTTAATGTTCCAGGGGAGGTTTTCTCTCAAAGCAAAGGGAAAGACCTTTTCATTACAGATGAGCTTTCTGAAGGCAAAACCTGCACATTTCATGAAAAAATTTTTTTTAAATTTTACTCGGTTCAGGTAAAGCATTAAAATTTTTCATGAAAAAGAATTTCGTAAAAAGTTCATGAAAAGATGATGGTATTCTTTTTTTTTTGGGGGGGGGGAGGAGGCAGAAATCAACTTTATATCAAATCTAAGAAATATGCGTACAGCCACACCATCATCATAAATGGTGGCCAGAGGTTATGCACCTCTGGTCTAAATCATCTTTCAAAACTTTCTCAATTATGACATGGTTGCAACACACTTTCGTGATTTATAAAAAAAAAAGAAAGCATGTGCAATCAGGCAATCTGTCTAAAACCTATGTCAACTTTGATAAGCATTGATAGAGAAATGACATATCAAGAACCAAGATCAAACCCTCAATTACAATGTTAGCCTCAATGAAATCAGTCAACACATACAAACTGACTTCAGGTGGAATTCGAACCTATGATCTGCACCAGCTATCTTGGATGTAAACCAATGCTGTTTGGTTCTTGTTTTCACCAGGAATACTGCCTTAACCAAAGTATGCCAATTAGCTGCGTGAATTTTGGTAGATGAATGCTGAAGCCTTGTGCTTAATGATCTATAGAGCCGAGATCAATTGCAACCTCAAGTAGTGTGCATGAATTAACCAATAATTTTCCAGATCAGTGGTTAGGGCAGTATTCCTGGTTACAATGTCCTGTCACCATATGCCTACGTTCACACCCCAAGATAGCTAATGCCAAGTGAAGGTTTGAATCCCACCTGAAGTCAGTTTTTACTCAGGCTATTATATAGCAGTGACGCAGTAAACTGATTTTATTGAGGCTAACATTGTAATCAAGTTTGATCCCAGTTCTCAATATATCATTCTCCCATCAACCCTTATCAAAGTGATCCTAAGGATAACATGCTGTGATCTCCAGCTCTAGCTTGATGGTCTCTCTGGCTGATCTGGCAAATTATCACTTAATTCTTGCACACTACTTGAAGCTGTAATTATCCCAGCTCTACAGATCATTAAGCAGAAGGCCTCAGCATTCATCAATTGAAATTCACACATCTAATTGGCATATTTCAGTCGCCTAGTGGTTAATATGGTTAGATTCAATTTCTAGTTAGAACGTCCCACTATCAAATGTCTGGGCTCACACCCTAGGGTGGCTGATGCAGATTGTGGGTTCAAATCGCACCCAAAGTTAGTTTTTTCTTTGGACCATATGGCAATGGCAAGGCATATTGACTGATTTCATTGAGGCTAACATCAAAATCAAAAATTTGATCGTGGTTCTCAATGGATTACTCTCCTATCAATCCTTACCAATGTAATCTTAAAGATAGCGTACTGTGATGCCTTGTCTCAGCTAGATGGTCTTGCTGGCTGATCTGGCAAATTATTATTTAAAACTTATTTCAACTTTGTGAAGAAGTTACAGTCACACAGTTAAGATAAGTGAAAGCCAACAACACATTTTCAAATAATCAACAGAGCATCATACCTGTATGCCATACATAATGGATCCACACATAAGCACTAGCCAAAAAAAATAGGCCTTGCAATGGTATAAATAATAAGCATATAGTGTCAGAAGTAATTGCGATGCAAATGAAGAACAAAGAATATATCTAAAAAAAGCATCAATCAATTTCTTCAAATTTGCAAGATTTCAGCAAATAATTATAAAAGAAAATTTAGTTTAACAGTAGCATCACAATATTCATATATATATTAACCTATATGTTAAAGAAGCACATTTCATTCATATTAATGCTCCATCATTGCGTATTTTCAGCAATTCTGAGCATGCACTGTCAGAACAAAAGCAAAATACTGACTTCTTACGTTTAGTGCAAAATAAATTATTGTCTTACAATTCTATTGAATATATCATTGTGCGTTATGCATAATGTATCAAAAAATGAAAAAACAAAGGAGAACAACTTCCTAAAAATCACATTCTTATTATTTTTAAAATTATAGGATTATGTAACATGACTAACAAAGATAATTACCACTGTACTAAGTCAATTAGTTCATAATTTTTTTGTCAATGATAAAAATATCTGTGCTGATTAATTGTCAACAAAACTTAGCATGATGGGTCTTGCAAATGAAAGATTTGCAGTTCAGCAAACTACGTTGATTTAAATTGTTACACAATAATAAAAGGTAATTAATTCATGGAAATTTCTTTTTCTTTGTTGCAACAGTGCTTATCGTTAGTGCACTGAGCCACCCTACAAACCATTTTTTCAGCTAATTAGCAATACCATTAAGCACATAAAGAACTGCAAAAAAAAAAATTATCTGGAAACAATTGGTCAGCAAGACAATATTTCATCAAGCAGTTATCATATTTAAAAAGTTCAAAAATATATGATTTCTAACAGCTAATAAACTACCTTATTGTGCCACAAAATCAGAGACATTTTTTCTACTTAAAGTAGGGATCCTCTTTTAGATAAGTGGTCTGAAACTTTCAAACATAACTGTACATAGTCTAGCCATAGCAAAAGAATGTGATGCTATGGGCAAGTTTTGAGAAGAGCTGCTGATGTGATGATATATAAAAAATATTGTGAAGGTTTTAAGGTGGTTGGAAGAAGTGGGTAAAGGCAATCAAAGATGAGAAGAAGAAAGCAGATGAGGATGAGATTCAAAAAGTAGTGTTAGAAAGCAAAGTTGTCATCTACAGAAGTATTGCAATGCTGCTGGCAAAATTTCAAAAAATTTGAGGCATATCCAGTTACCTGCATTGAACCAAACTTAAAAACTGGATCTCTCTCTCTCTTTTCAAAAGACCAAAGATAAACATCCAAAAAAAATCTATGCGAGTACAGCCAACGAACTACTTTTTGTAAATAAACTTTTTCAAAGTATAGATATTGCTAGTTTCTAACTAGCAAATTTCAGGCAATCTCCTATATATGAGGTATCTGCCTTCAGCATCACACTACGATAATTAAAAACATTGCTTAACACTCACCAACATCATAATGCATAATACAACAATCTACTACAACATGTCTTCACTGGCAAACAGTTTCAACCTTGTTGGATCTCATCAGGTGGGTGCAGAAGACACACAATAATAAAACTGCTGAGCCTAAATTACAACAGATTTGCGTTTGTGTGCAAAATAATGATGCAATACAAAGCAGTACGATACAACAATACCTATATCAAAGAGCCTCATTTAAGGACACACACACAAACATGATATGGACAAAGAGACACATCAATAAGCCCTAATAGGGGTGTGGGATCATTATTATGACTTTATCAATATATAAAGTATATACAGTGCTAGCTGCTAAGCTGGCATATTTCAAGCGATCTCCTATTTCATAGGAATCTACTTTCAACATCACACTAAGATAGAATGAAAAATTGCTCAACAATCACCAACATATCAATAACCTGCCATTATGGTTGAAACCAGTCACAGGTTATTGGCACGTTGTTGAAAAATTGCTGTGTTGGTTAAAATGATGTTGGTGATTGCATTTGAACAATTTTTCCATTTTTCTTAATGTGATGTTGAAGACAGACCTCTTACATAGGAAATCACCTGAAATTTGCTAGCTAGCAACTAGCACTACCTATACCTTGTAAATTGACAATGTTTTAATAATGATCCTATGCCCTATTAGGGCTTACCAATGGGAGTTTTTGATCTATACCATGTGTATGTGTTCTTAAATGAGACCCCTTGATATAGGTAATGTTGTATTGTACTGCTTTGTATTGCATCATTGTTTGCCTACAAAGGCAAATCTGTAGTGATTTAGATTTAGCATTTATATTGGGGTGTGTCTTTTGCACTTGCCTGATGAGACCCAATAAGGTTGAAACCAGTTGCTGGTTCTTGCATGTTGCAATAGATTGCTGTATTGCACAGAATGATGTTGGTGATTGTTTTTGAGAAATTTTTCGATTTATCCTAATCATTTTCAATGTTACATGAAAATAATACTATTCAGTAATATTTTAAAATATAAACATGCATGTTGCCCATCATTACCAAATCTTTAGATTGCTAGTTTCCAAATTTTTTAAGTGATGCTGCAAACTTTTCTAGATCCATTACTCTTGTTTCCGATCAAACCTTACACCAATTTTATCTCAAAATTTAGGAACACAGCAATTTAGGTTAAGGAATGAAGTGACGTTTTCCTAGAACTTAGCAGCTTTACTATACAAGCATAAATGGTGTCAGAGTCATTAATTTAAACAGCTGTTGTTTTTATCAAGAGTAGCTTGCGACAATTGTGGATTTCCATCATGTTAATTAAGTACATCAATGTCAGCTGAAGCCACTCCAACATGAATGAGAGCAAATCTAGTTTTCTTTGACTTATAAAAAAGTAGCTTCATAACATCTCTTATTTCACTCATTGCCAACATGCCACTTTTTAATTACCATAAAGCAAATGTTCAGAACAGCAAAGTCTCATATTTGAAATCTAAGTGATTGCACAGCGTAGTAAACAATCTTACATTGACAACACTTGCTTTGATAAATTTTTAGAACTGTAACAACTCACAGTACACTATAGTATTACAAATGACACTCTGGTTTTGAACTATCAGTTAAATAGCATACACTTAAACAAAAAATGCCATCTTTTTCCATTCTAAACTTTGAATGGACCCAAAGAAAGGGGTACCCCTGGTTTAGGAACCAATGACCGAGATTAACTGCATTTGGTTTGCTTGCAGGAACTTTCTCATCTACTGCAAACCCACATACTTAAAAACTTTCTCTAATGCTCTCGTGCAAAAAACAGCACACAGCTTTGAACACCATGTCCATAAACGCCTGGTATGATGAACATCAACACTAGTTCTTCCTGTTTATCTTTTCAGGTCAATTGATCAGCCAGTCAAACCAGCCATTATGAAAAGCAGCCTTGAAAACACTGCTGAGAGAAAAATCAAGCGGTTGCAGGATGCTGGTCATTTTGAGAGGAATCACCAGTACTTTTGCAACACAATGGGTATGCATAAAATTGAAAACCTTCTGAGATGAGATGTGAGCAAAGAAAAGCCTATGGAGAGCAAAGCAGTTTTGGATTCATTTCAACATCAACACTATGGTAATTGTAAGTTCCAAAACTGAATCTGCCTGCTAACATTGAACTTACAGCCACCCATGCTGACTGTAAGTTCAATGTTAGCAGGCACACTAGGTTTTGGGATGTTTCCAAGTCTTTTGAATGCAATCTAACTCTTTAGCATTTGTCCATCTGCACACAACGTAACACAACTATGGAGTGCCACTTTCTGTGGTGTGCATCTGTGTTGTTAACATCAAAATGAAACATTTGATTTGAAGTCATTTCAAAGTAATATGAGATCTAATCAATGTGGCTTATTTGCACTAACTTATAACTACCTGCACTTTAAGCAGAACTTTTAAGGAATTCACTCATAACTGCATGATTTTAAGCTGTAGTGCATCTATCTTCCTGCCCTTTAAGTGAGATTTAGTGATTTCCAATATGATGATGGCAACAGAAAGCAAAAATCCATGTGTTAGAGCAGATAAAATCAACAATTTGTAATCCTTTTGCAATTTCTTGCACCTACTCTTGCAGCCTAATGAAATTAACTTGATGCCTGCAATCTATTTCATCTTGGAACCAAGCCAACAGATGGTTTTAACTTCCTCTAACTTAGGCTTTGGCTAAATATCTTCCGTTTTTGTTTTCCACTGAGGAAGATGCAGCAATCTTTGTTCTTCACCTAGTTTTTACTATTTGCACTAGCTGAAAATCAGTCTTTTCTTTACTTGGTAAAATTTTTTACCTCTTTTGTAATGCATCACAGCCTCTAATTCGGAGTAACTCTTTGCATTGATCTACAAGATGGCATTTTTAATATCAATTCTGTAAAAGTCTCAAGTTTCGTTTTTGTATTGTCAATCAAATGGCTACATGATCAATAGTAAAAGTTTCAAAAAACATGGGGAATCTGTGTGGGCCTTACAAGCTTGACACTATATGAGTATCAGCTAGTGATCAACATGATTAAAAACAACTTAATTAAAAGATGGAATACAAAAAATGAAATGCAAGATATGATGAAATTGGTTGACCAAAGGAAGTTGTGATTATCTTATTGACAAACTGATCGTAACAAATCAGTCATTTTTGCCATATCCCAACTCAACTCCTCAGATATGTGTTTCCTATTTATTCCATAAACCTTTGGCTAAAAGAAGTTTTTCCACTTAAAGAGAGCATGAAGGTTCCACAATACCAGGTGTTGGAACCTTTTACTGTTCTATCAAAACCATAGCTGATACGCTAAGCAAACATATTAGCTTCAATGCCAAATGCTCTGCTGTGCACATTTTCGAAGCTGACCAAATTGCAGATCAGCACTATGGTAATGATATCGCTCTGTTGCGTTTCTGGGGCTGGAAGGCCTTGGAGAAAACTTTAAGCCAAGACATAGCCGCACTCTCAACATTTTTTCAGACTTGGATGCTGAAACTCAGCCACACAAAGATGGGGATGGCAGTCATTCATTTGTCAATTAAGAGGCCAAACGAAAACCTGAAGTTTATGCTAATGATAAACTTTTGCCATTCTGCCCAGTTCCAATCTATCTCATGATAAAACTGGACAGATCACTCAGGTTCCACCATCATCTTCAGAAATTGTGCAAAAAACTATCTATCCACATCACACATCTGAGGTGACTTGTAAGTTCAGGATGGGGTGCTGGTGCTAAATCACTGTATACAGCTGCAATATCCTTGGTTTACTCTACAGCTGATGCTGTGCACCAGTTTGGTGTCCCAGTGCACACACTGATTTTATCAATGGTCTTCTAAACGATGCCTTGCATACTGTCACTGGATGCCTACCTCCCACTCCAACGAATCACCTGCTAATTATTTCAAGCATCCAGCCAGCAAAGCTTTGATGCTTTGGGGTGACACCCTCCTTGGCTAAGTGTGGCACCCTGGATCCAGACCATATTTTACACAGTCAACTGGCAGGGTCACCAGATGTCCATCAGAGAGACTGAAGTCTAGATGCCCATTTGTGCCAGTTGCATGGAAACTAATATGTGATTTATCTGAACTAGACATCTGTGTGGCTTCAAGAATGAATTATAGATACAGTATGGAGTACTCCAAAAGCACATCCATACTTTTTATTTTCATTCCTAAAACCAGTACTAGGCCCTTTGGAATGGGCTTGCCCACAGCAGTTTGGGTTAGGCTCAATCATCTGTGGACTGTCATTGGACGTTTTCATTTGGTTATGTACAAATGGGGTCTCACTCCCTCATTGAATTGAAAGATTGGTGCCACAGAACAAACCACAGACTACATTATCTCAGCATGCCCCATAGATAGGGCATGTCAATGGGTGGCTGGTAAGACAGTTTTTGCAGACAATATTTGTTGCTGGCTTAATACTACCACTGCCAGGATCTGATCCCTACAGTAAATGGATCCCTTCCATGTGACAAAGAACATATCAACCTAGATCAACAAAGTTGAATTAACATCTTTCAAGTCTTCTAATTCCCAATAATTTTTTAACAGTTTTTAACACATTCGCTGCCGGCGCTTCATTGCCCGCATTAACGTTGCGTGCCAGACGTTTTTACTGCGAGTTGCGGTTTTCGCCATTATTCGCTTGTCTCGTAATAAACATTGGATTTAAGACTCACTGATCACATTAAAACCTAGTAGATAAAAGCAAATTTGTTCCATTTATTTTTTGGAATGATATTTTCCAAAACAACAGAACAGCATCATCATCACTCTCTGAATCGTTTGTCTGAATATCAAAGTCGTCACCGCTGAAATCAAGATCACTGTCGTCCGAATCACAATTCATAATAACATCACTAGTTGTGAACGCATCCATAGCGGTTATAAACTAATAAGTAGATTTAAGCTTTTCTAAATAAAAGTAAACTAAACTAAAAATAAAAGTAACTTATAGCAACATCAAGCACCAAATTCTATTTCAAGTCCTGTTTTACTTCTAACGTAATTACTACTACAACCGTAAAATAAAATTGCATCATCGATGTTCTGTTCTTGAAAATAAATGCTCTATTTGGTAATGAATCACGCGTGACCACCACAAACTGAACACGCGAAGACCACGTGCAATTTACTTTTAGCTCACAACGTAGATCTACGGTTTTGCAATAGCAAAGATAGGAGCTTGGCACTCAACCGATGTGATCAACCCAAAAACGTAGATCTACGTGGCTTGGCACTCAACCGTTGTAACGTTAAAACGTAGATTTACGTGGTTTGGCATCGAATGTGTTAATGGTCTTAAGAATAGAGATGTATGTTTGTTGCATATCACGATCAAATGTGCCATATGAAAATTTCTCCACCAATTTATCATCATTTGTTGAATCTAGATAATTTTACAACCTAATTTTCAATTGATATGCAAAACCAAAGTATTCGTAAACTTGAGTTAACAACGCAAGCCAGTAATGACAACTTTGCATCAAGTTATAATGTATTAAATATTAGCCAGAGATTCCTCTAAGCATTTAGTTTAAGTGAAGTTTCTTCAATACTACTTCAATAAGACATGTAATAACCATGATAGCCTTTGCTGAAAATCTGTTTTTAACAAAAATACAAAAAACTTTGATTCGTTAATGCAATTTTGGTGTTAAGCTTTTAAGAACGAGTCATTTTGCTAAATTACATACAGTCAGTGTGAAATTATTCTATCTTGACACAGAATGATTAGCTTTTAAAGTTAAGTCTGGTAATACTATGCACAATTATTCAATTTTAATTTTTCAAAGAAATATCTCCTGTACCTAAACGTTCTGTACATTTCACTTTTTGTGGACTGCACTAATGACGTAATTACTCATGTGCAGTTTCGGAGTGAAAATCATGGTTAAAAACCTAAATTGATACTTTATTTAAACTGTATCATTTACCTGGACATTTAATGATGGGCAACATGCATGTTTGAATTAAAAAATTGATCATTGCAATTATTGTGTTATTTTCACAACACACATATAGACCACACAAATCCATCAAAACCAAAAGAAGCATTCTTGAGAAACAAGTTGAAGCAGTTTTTGCACCTAAAAATCTTTTGACACCTCAAACATATGCAAATTTGCATATTAAAATAATGAATATTGGTCTGACCACTTTCTGATTGAAATATTACTATTCACATGTTGATACTAAATTCAGCACCTTCAAAACCTACTCAACCAGTGGCGCCAATTAAACAGCAGAGGTGCAACACCCCACCCCTTAACACATTGACTGCTGACCGACTTTTGCCAAGTAAAATGCCAAACACAACTACGAGTATACTCATAGTTTGGCAGTCAATGTGTTAACATTAAGTCCAGGGAGGCATGCCAATGAGGCACCCCCCCCCACAAATTCAGTTGACCTAGTTTGTTGTAAATGTAAGCACCATATAGTGAGATCCTGTAGTTTATACATGTAATTACTAATATTAGCTTTACAATATGGCTACTAGACTTAATAGCTGCATTTACCAAACTTGCAAATACTCACAACCACAAATTTTTCTTCTACTTCAATTAATCATTGTATGCTTTTGTTGTTACAACAAGAAAACTTGTATATAAAATATCTAAACCTACTTTTATGGATTTTGTAAATGGTCAATTGAAACCAAATAAGAGTGAAAAAATTTCAGCTATTGAATCTTCAAGGATTTGGTTAAGTGCAGCTAAATATCTTGAATCTTCTATGGTATAATTTTCACCAAAATGCCTAACTAGATAATGATGTTTTCCTAGTTTCTTAAAACCGGGACAAACTTTTAAATACTTAAGCTTTTGTGCTTGGTTTGTGATGTCGTAGACTCTGCCATAATTGTTATCACAAATAACCTTGCTCTCTGAGATGCAGAGCAGGCAAGCATGAAACCTCCTGCGACTACTACATCATAAACAAAATCTTATTTTCATCTTTCAAGTTGAGGTTGATCATTACATGCTATCCAATTTTAGATAAAAGTCAATGGGATGAAACTTTAAATCAACATTTCAAATTATTTTTATAAATCAAAGTAGCCAATGTCTACACAGTTGAAAGTTTGTAACTGGTACGCTACTCAATTGTGAAATTAAACCTAACAAAATCAAATTATTATGGTACATCCTATAAGTATTACATTACAGTTTTGCCAGGGCAGAAGTTTAAAAAACTTGGCACCTTTCTCCCAAATACAAAATTACACCATTCAAATAGCTCAAGAAATGGATATATAAGCAAAACTCAATCACAAAGAGAGCAATACTAAGCCACCCAATGGCACATCTGAAATGCCAATTGCAGCACAATGACACATTATAGAAAGCTAGCATTTTTTTGAACAGCTCAAATTGGTATTGGATGAAAAAAAATGCTAAATGGAAAGGCAAACCAGTGTATTGGTGCCAATCTTTGTGAAAAAAATGATCAGGGGAATTCTAATGCAAACTAAAAAGTGATACTGTAAAAGCATGCTATTAACATCCTTGAAAGAGTAATGGAAAGAAAGATAAGCATTTCTAAATGTTGATGTAACACCACTTCGTTGTATGTCAGGCAGAGCAATGATAAATGCATTGTTTGTTGAGACAAGAATGCAAGGGGAAAACAGAGATGAGAGAAAGTTGTAAAAAGGTCTGCACACATTGAGAATGCATATGAAAGAGTTTTAAGAAAGGTGTTTGAGTGTTGCTATCAAGGGACAAAGAGCAGTGTCCCTTCCAAGATTTTAGTTAGAGCATAACCACTGGTGCAAGTGCCAGAATGCTAGCAAATGCAAGAAAACTGCCGGACAAATTTTGGTAGACACTGCTGAATAAACCATAACACCAGCCGCAGCAACATTTTATGAAGATGTAAAAAAAGATATTTGTGATAGTTTACTGCTATTTATCCAGTGTATACACTGAGCTAACATTACATATCTTAAAGTTTATGCATAATATTGGATTGTGTATAATGCCGTCTTTTGTTTTTTCCTCAGACCTATTTTGTTTGATTATGACATTTTTATTGAGTTCAGCACTTTTTCACTGTTTTTGGCATGTGGTCCAATTTTGAAATGCACAGAGGTGTGTGGAACAGTTATACATTTTTCTCACTTTCATGAGTGACCTCAAAAAAGTTATTGAATAAATTTCAGGATTGTTGTTCAAATAAACTAAAAAATCAAATTTTCAAGAAAAATTTTTACAATTTCACTTGATGTGAAGGCTAACTAAAGTACTGGCCCAGTGAAAACCAAGGTCTACTGACTGAAAATCACTGATGTAGGCTATCATGTTTGTGCCAAATGATCCTTTATTTGTTATCTGATTAAGACACCTGTTTGTGCTTTGTATCTTGTTTACTTTGTTACGTCTTTTGCATCAGGAACTTGAGTTGACTGCACATCAAAGGTCTTTGAAGACGATCTAAAAACAAGTCCAGACAACAATTGTATGGGCATCTGTGCAGAGTTTTCAAAATTTCTGGGGAAGAAGCAAAGCTGTGTCGTAATAATTAGCGTGATTATGTCAGTCCTCAGAAAAGTTCACAAACAAGTAGCCTGTAGGTTACTAAAAGGTGACGCCAAAAAACTTGGGTATATATTTTTGTTCACTAAGTTAATTAAATCTGGTCTCTCAAACTCTGTGACCCTTGCAACAACAATTCCTTAGCGTTTCAGAATGTCTGGTTAACAGTGCATTTACATTAAATTAATCCTTTGCCAACAAAGCATGAGAAATATGACTTTTATAGATAGTTGAATGTTAGGTAGGTTTCAAGGACTATGACACAAGAACAAAAATAATAGCGAATTCTAATTGTTGCTTGATTATGGTGAATAAATTATTTAGTTACATTTCTCAATCGTAATCAATAAAACAAAGGGGTTTTGCAATTGCAAGTAAACTTTCTATCTAAAATTGAAGAGTATTTGATGGCCAAAGCTGTGCAACTTAAAAAGAAAATTAAAATTTTAAGATGCAGTAGTTATCATATGTGCGTCTTGCTTTGTTCATAAAACATATCTCAGAAGGCAATGTTATTGACAAACGATCACAAATTTTACCTGAGTCTTGTCAACTAATTTTACCTACCATGCAGAAAAACAAATAAGTAAATTTATATGAAGCTTTACACCAGATGCGAAAAAACAATGAAATATCATTACCTGGCTAGGTATTGCGGCAAAAATAGTGGTAAAGAGGGTTTGAGACACTTCTAAAGCTTGTTTATGAAAACCTCAATGACAGTCGTGATAACATAGCTTACAAAATATTTTTTTCACTTTTATTAAAATTTCATCAACTATTTACCGAATGCAGGAAAATAAGTTGCAAATATTAGATAGGTGAATTTTTGTCTTTGTGAAAAGCATTCAAAAATTGACAAAAAAAAATTTGGGAGTTTAAAAACGCAGTTTGTAAGCCTATTAAAAAAATTGAAATGCTAATATTTGTGAATACAAATAAAAACTTTAGAATTTCACTGAAAGGGACTGATTGCAAAAAAACTTTACAGTATATTCTTCATGTAAAACCACATAATTCAACTGCATTTACCAGGGGGCTATGTTCCACAGAAAAAATTTTTGAGGGACCCCACCTACTTTACTGTGTGCCACTGTGTAAAGGTAGATGTAAAAGACTGCAATAACCATGTGTGCACAATTACACATCAAAAAAGTTTCTGATTATTTATTAGTAATTTACAAAAACTGAACCATTTCTTCAACAAATAATAGTTTTGTGCTAAACTGAAACCGAGAGATATGTTATTTTTTTTTATCTTAGCAAGCACAATTGAAATTAGCAGTGACACATAAAGATAAGATTTTAACCAAACCTAGTTTCAAACTTCCCTTGAAAACTGATGTCTTGTGTTAAAGTAAAGCTTCAGAGCTATTTGCTATTATTGTACTTTAGCTAAAATTGAATTTTGCCAGAAAAAGTAAAAAAAAACTATTTGATCTTTCCACATGTTAATTGCTTGGGAGATAATTTGTAATGGTAAAAAAGTGTGGCAATGATCTGCACAATATTTTAACTTTTTTGCTCCCATGCAACTTGTAACAAAATGTCCACAAGATGGCAGAGAGAAAAATTGTCATAAGTGTCATAAATAGTCATCACAAAATACCCCATGTTTGTTTGTAAAATATTACCGTATATTTCGGTTGATAAGACAACCCTTAAAGTCAAAAACCATCCTTAAAAAATTGTGGGTCGTCTTATACAACTGATATAAAAGTCAGACCTTAAATTCTATGAGCAGATTTTTTCATTTTACCTTTATTTATTTAAATATATATATATATATATATATGATAAATTTATAAAATTTTGCTCTAATTTTGTACTTCGTCTTATCTAATGGTCACCTTATACGCCGAAATATATGGTACTCATATCTTTACTTCTATAGCAATTGTTATATATTATTGAAATCGCTATTTTTTGAGGAATTCAAATATAATAAAAACAAAGATTTTTTTTGATTATGCTAATTACCCCCTTCATAGGTACTGAGTTGTATTTGAAATCAAAGTAGTACCCTTACCTCAAAGATCACTACAGATTATATTTTTCTGCCAATTTTTTTAGAAATGGTCACTAGATGATGCTAAGGAAATAAGCTTTCAAGATATATCAGTCAAAACTTACCTAAAAGCCTAGGTTATCTACAGTTTGCAACTTTCTGAGGCCCATGAGCTTTTTATTGACCAGAACTAACTGGTACTAAATTTTGTTGGTTAGATTTAGGCCTAAAATATGATCAATCATTATCTACTAGAGGTTAGCCTAAACCTTATGTAGTAACATTATAAAGTTTTGAAAAAGAGAGTTTCTTCAAGATTCAGACGATATCAAGTTTAAACGCAATATTTTGTCACTAAAAATGAAACAAAAGCTTTTTTACACCCCTCCGATTTGTTGAGAAACAAGGGGATACAGCAAGTGTTGATTTAAAGAAGCCAAACTTTTGCTAGCTTTTAAACTTGTATTTCAGGCTCTATCTCCTTGGAAACTTGATGCCAAACAATGACTTTAGTGGTGAAATATTTGCAATTTATTTTATATTTTTAAAAGAAATAGTTTTTTCAAAAAGTTAATTTAGTGAAGGCAAGTCAAAAAATTTTTTTGGTTTTTGAATTGATATAATGTGCAGTGCCCACTTTTGATCAGTTAATATATATATCGCTTAGCCTTATCTATTTAAAGCTATATATTGTTGGAAAGCAAATTTCCTAAGCTTTCAAATGAGACATTACAGTAGCAACATAGAATATTTTTTACAAACCAAATTCCCTTTTTTTTACTTATCATACAAATGTTTTGAGGCCCCTAAGTAATTTGAAAATTTTAATAAGTAAGTTTTTTTATTATTGCTTGAAATTTTGTCAAAAGATACCACAAAAGGATAGTTTTCAGACTGTGTTAACGATAAAGATCTTGGTTTCCCGGTAAACATGATATCTCAATTTGATTTCAAAATAGTTGGCACTTGCTGAAAATTTGGTGATTTTTATTGTCTGCAACTGGGCTCTTGGTCTTTTTAACCCTTTTTAAGTAGGAAAATTCAAGAATTAGAGCACAAAGTTTACATCTTCTAATGCATGAAGAATTAAGTGTGGTCTTTTCAAAATTTTATGAAAATCGGTTCAAAAATAAAGTCACAAATCCATTTTTTAGTAAACTGGTTTGGTAACTTTTGAAAAAATTTGAGGAAAACACTAAAAACATGCAGTCATCAATTGATGACTGCGGGAGCAAAAGAGTTAAGTCAACGTCACTCACTATTGCGTCACAGACGTGCGATGTTTACATGAGACGTTGCACTGCCTTATAAAAACATTGGTCCACACTTGGATTTCTAAACTATTCAAAATTTTGCTTTACCATGTACTTTACAGTTGGCACTCCATAACTGTTCACTGTCTCCAATGTATTAAACAAATGGTTAAGATTTTGCTAGCCAAATAGCAAAAATTTTAACAAACTAAAAAGTCACCAAAAGCTGCCAGACTTTTTTTATGCACTGTTGATTTTTAACTGCAAATCCGCAGGACATAATTTTGCAAATTTGCACTTTTTCACGTTTAAAGGGAACTCTGGCAAAGAGGAAAGTTAGAGTGGGATTAGAGAAGGGGCAAACAGGAAGGCTACAGTAGGACTGGAGTTAACAACAAAATATTGGATGAAAGTCAGCACACATTAAGAATGTGCATTTGTTCACAGGTTTTTGAAAGTGTGTTTGATACAATTACAGAGTGTGTAAGATAATGCTTAATGAATTAACTTTGCATGCAGATGAGATGGCATGATTTTACTACGTAAAAACACAGCGAAAGCTGTTCAAACAAAACAAGGGATTTGAGAGTAAGGCAATGAAGATTACTCTTGGGAAGATGTGTTGGTGAATAGTTTGAAAGGAGAAATATGTAACAGCATGGTCAATTCATGCAAGGGGCAATGGCATACTAGATGTTGAGGACAAAATGTAGTAAATGGATACATGGGAGATGTGCAAAATGGAAAACAAAGTGTTACAATCTGGAAAAAGGTTTTGCTTGCAAAAAATATGTTTTGAGACATTGAAAAAAATATTGAAACCTGATAAGGAAATAACGTCTTAGGACCAGTTGCAGTAAGTGAAGAGTTTTTGTAATTTGGTGGACAGATAATAATGTTTGCCCTATGATGATAAAAATGCACATATCTTCTCGATTCAATCTTTCCTTCTTGTTATATTCCACTGTGGCTGATAAGGCCAATATGCACAAAGAAACCCCTTCTACAAAATAAACACCAGTTGGTGGGGTATGGACATTGGATTTTGAATGCTGGTGCCTTATGTTTAGGCTTTCTCAGAGCTGACAGGGTATGCTAAAGCTAAGTTCTATCAAGATGAGACCAAGGCTGTGGTGTCAGCAAATCTTTTTCCAACACCAACACCAATGTCATTTTTTAAAACTTGCCAACACTGAGATCTTTTTCTTTTAATTATTTAAACTACTGTGCTGGTGCCAAGACACCCTCTTAAAATGTCAACACAATTAACCACAAAACTAAACAAAATTTCTTGATCAAATATCCTTTTGCATTCCTGAGGTTCAAACACAAATTTAAGTATGTCACTAGGCTCTAAGCCACAACTTACCAATCCTTGATATTTAAATGTTTCATAAACACTTTGAATAAAAAGCCAGGCTGGCCAGACATACTCAAACCGAAATTCAAGGATAAAATCAACCAGAACAATCAAAAGCCAAAACATGAAGAACTTGAAAACTATAAAACTGTAAAATAACAAGCACTATTTAATTTACATGTCATTTTTATCACTATTGGTATAACTAAAAGCTAGAAAAGTAATAACTATTGATCATAATAAAAATAAGGCAGTGGCTATTTCGCCGTCGACGGCAATTTGCCCTTGGAATCTATTTTGCCGTGATCATTCACGTGTGTTTATATAGCCAAATTTGCTATTATCGCACCAGTGACTCTGTGGTGTAGTGGATAGAGCACTGGTCTTGAGATACCAAGGTATCGGGTTCGGATCTCAGCTGGCCAGGGCTTGAAAAGAAAGGCAGTGTACACTGAAGGGGCAGGCCAGGTATGTAAATGTACGTGGCAGTGTACACTGCAAGGGAGTGTGCAGGGTGGGGGATAGAGACCTGAGGGTGCAAAATTTTTTTTTTGGTTTTTAAAATTGACCAATCAGAGACGACCAAAAGTCACATGTTTAGTACGTCATTAAGATTGACCAATCACAAACAACTCACGGCAAAATAGTCTCTGAGGGTAAATTGCCGTCGACGGCAAAATAGCCACTGCCTAAAAATAATCCTAAAAGACATAGCAACACAAAAACAATCAAAAATTTATATTGATAATTAATAATATCAACATTCTAAAACAGTTGATAAAACTTTTAGGTACAGTATAAAAAATTTATGTAATATGAACAATGCATAATAGGTAATGTATCGTAGACTTACTTCCCATACATATTGTCAGTAAACTTGCTGCTTCGTTTTGCAGTTCTTCGTGGAAGTTTGCCAGCTTCAATGTTTCTTCGTTTCATTATAAATAAATTAGTTTAAATAAACCATGAAAACTATAAATCACTGCAATAAAATCACACAATTCAGAATATTAATATGGCTAGATTTGAGTCGTAAGACAAGTAGATTTGTCAAATGTCAATGCAAAGTGATGGCATAACCTTCTAATACATATCAATTTCAAAAGAAAGCAAAGAATAAAATTGAAAACTTAACTCCATTGTCCTAGCTAGCTATAAACACAAGCAAATCAAACTTTTGAAAAAAGTATTATGACTATGTAAGATTAGACATCAAAAGCGGGAGTACTGACATACAAAATTGCAGATATGTGGACATATATTTGGACATTTTATGTGGACATTTATATATATATATGTGGACATTTTAATACTGACATATGAAATGACAGAAATGTGGAACTTCATTGGATATGAAACTACAGAATTACAGAAATTCATAGCAAAATATGGAATCACCAAATTAAGGAAAAATTACCAACCCCAATATAGAAATCACAGAAACAAGAAAGTGAAAATACAAAACTTATTGCCCCCTAATTGGATACCATCATCTAACCGCATCTTAGTGAGTAATAACTAAGTTGATCTCAAGATCAGTCATTCAATTTCTGCAAAATCAATTATTGAACTGTTTTTTGTATTTCCACAACAGTAATATTAATTGGCAGTTGTTGCCGATGTCCATGATGTTCTCATTATACAGGGTTGGGGTTACAGTTTGTGAACTATTTTGAGCTAGGATCAGTTGACATCACAAGGCATCATGGCATTGCAAACATGTCCTATTTAGGTTTCTTTCCATAATATCACGTTTTGGTATCTTAGTGTCATTTTATATTAGTAGGGCATTGTGCTTCACAATACAGTAGCCTATGGCAAGTTTATTTTTGGTTTTACCCAGCATACAAAATTAGGTCTTTTTTCAAAATCGACCATTTTGCTTGAAATAACCCTAACCAGTGGCACAGCCAGAAATAATCAAAGGAAATTAGAGACAAACTAAGTCTATTCTTTCAATCTTAATTGAAGACAAAAACCTTTTCTTTCTTTTTAAAGATTAATATTTTCAAAGTCCATTGCTAAAAATAAAGAGGGATGGGAAGCTGTCTAAACATTTCCTCTAACTATGCCCCTGATTCTAACTAACTTTAACACAGACTCACAATTTCAAATGTTTAACCTTTTAACAGTAATGCAAAAAATTCTTCAAAAAACCTGAATTATTAGTGTAATACCAAATAGCACGTCTGCAATGTGCACATTCTTTATAATGTTGTTTTGCGATTTCAGCTAACACAACCTTGCATTTCAAATGCAATGTGGGACATTGCTAAGATGTGCGAATTACAACTACCATAAAATTCACACACTAAAATAAATGATGTAAAAATGGGTCTACCAAAGAATCGGCCATATTGCTTAAAGTAACTTTAACTAGCCCTAACTAAGCCTAACATCATCTATGACTAAACATAACTTTAATTCAAACCTTAATTTCAACCTTAAAACATTAATTTGAAATTATGTGTTTCAATAGTATCAAACTCCACAATATGGCTGATTCTCAAGTGGACCCAAAAATCTTTCTTTAAAAGCCAGAAACAATCAAAGAACCGATTGATTATTAAGTCAATATACTTCCTGACTTCAGCAGAAGCAGATAAAAAAAACAAGTAGCATATAATCAATCAAAAAAAGCACAAAATTTTTATGGAATTTAAAATATAAAGTGCAATTTTATCTGTGTGTCTGTCTGTTTTAACTCCTCCAAAACCAAACAAACATCTAACTTGGCACAATTAATTACAACCAGTGTTCCCTCTCAGGTTTCAGTAAGTGCGAATTCGCCAGCGGCAGTGTGAAATCCCTGACAACTCTGAGAAAACCGTCGGTCAAAATTTATATCAGTCGAAAATGGCTGCATTTGTGCTGGAAAATTGCCATCCGCTTAGATGTTTTTGTAGTGTCATTCAAACAACATCATATACTCTAAGCTCCAGCAGTGTCATAAGGGTATTGGTGACGTCATGATGATATTATAATCAAATTTTTTTTAAATTTAATTTCTTGACAAAGAACAACCACTTTATGCTCAAACAAAAACCAGCTTCTGACTTACCACACTACAAAAACTTTTATATTTTCGAGGTCTAAGATGACATTACAGTTAACACTTCATTGAGCAATTTGTTTTTGTGCTTTCTCAAAAAGTACTGATCATAGAAACGCAATTAAATGCTATTTCAGGAGATATCAATAAGGTGATTTTGATAAAAACAACTTTACAGCAATTTAAGTTCATTTGACAATGCAACAAGCAATTCTTTATTTAAGCACTTTAAGCCTTCTAAGCAGGCTTCTTTGCTTGCATGCTTACAACTCGCTCTATGATGTCATAATGCCGTGTGGTATGATTAACACAACTCTTTTGCTTCCAGAGATCATAACATGTTTTCAAAAATTGCACCCTTTTTACAAAATCAGTTTATTTAAAAACTAATTTGTGACCTCATTTCTTAACCAATTTTCAAACTTTTTTCAACAAATTACAGTTAACTTCAAGGCAATTCTGAAAATGAACTTTTAGACCTGTAGTATAACTTTTTGCCCCTTACAAAAAGTGTTAAGCTGACTAAATACAGGTCAGTTTTATACATAAAAGTTACAATAAGGTACTAACAATTACTGTCCTTAGAAAGCTTAGGAAATTTGCTTTCCAGCAGTATATCACTCCAATTAGTTTGGGCTAAAGATAAGTTTATAATAGCTGATCAAAAATTGTTTACCACACATCATGTTCCATTTTTATTTGAACAATTATCCTACTAGACCTAGCAAACTTGCAATTGTTAGACAAAGTTAGTTCTTTGATACATTTTGACTACTTTTCCTCACAAGCATGGATTTTGGCATGTTGTCTATGTTTTCAAAATATTCCTCAAAAAATGAAGTCTCTAAACGTTTATGAAATGTAGTCTACCGGTTAGAAACACTCATTAATTTTGGTGCCTGCTTTCCACAAAATTGAAATTTCTACAAAACTTGAGTACTTTGGCACATTTTGTGTATACTTTCTCCATAGCATAGATCAATGGCATTATCCATCAAAATATTCAAAAAGATTCATCAAAAATGAAATCTCTAAACATTCTAATATGTAGCCAACACCAAGCAAAACACTTGGTATTTGCCCTACAAAAAGAGGAGCAAAGATGGTCATGTCTAATCATTTGCAACAAAATATTAGTGTCGAGCTACATATCATCTAAATGTTGAAGCAATTTTCCTTTGCAATTAGGTGAGACTGGTGCAGCCAGCTGATTTAATAATCTTAACTTTGACATTATTAACAGGGCCCCTTGTAATTGCCATAACTTAATTGTGAATGCTTCATTTCGAGTTAGTTTAGTCTTTGCATGGCAGCATTTATGCTAGGGCAAGCAAAATGCATACAGTCAGAGGCATTAACTCACACTGATTTGCCTACAGCAACAAAAACATCGTGAGTAGCAGTACCAATATTTTATTTTCTAATTCTGAAAATAGTTGAAAATTTGAAAAATACCTTAAACATTGAAATACATATTAATTACGTTGGTGCCCTTCTACAACTTTGATATGCTTTGATGCACTTGCTGAATTATATGGAAGAAGTCTGATTAGTTTTAGAATGCTTATGGTAAAAATAGGGCAAATAAGACGTTGCCAGGGACTCCCACAAATTCAGGACACATGTAGTGGCTATGCACACTTGTCCATAACATTGCTTTCATTCAACTTCGTTTCAAGAAATATCAATTTTGGCTAAAAGTAATTCTGTAACATATTACACTGTTTAAAGGTGCAATATGCAATGATTTATTTAGGTGTTTTTTGCGCATGCCTTTTTCTTGTCTTGAGTCTTTTAAAACGCACTGTAATGTCATATTATTAAATGACATCACAATGCTTGCCATGATATAGTGAGAACAGCAGCAGGCACCAAAGTTATCCACTATTATTTTGATAGCCAACATAAATAGTAAAGCCAATACTAAGATTTGGAACTGCTAAGCCGTTTGTATCAGTATGAAACACTAATCTTCATTAACCCTTTCAAGTCAAGTTTTTTTTTGTTGTCAAAACCGCCAAACAAAAGTTTTTATCTGTGTTCTAGAGGATCATTTTTAAGAAAATTTTATGCAAACTTTGAAAAAAAGAGTTTGGGAGGAAATGGGTCTGGTACATATATGTACCACTAGGCTTATTCAACTGAAGGTGGTGGTACAAATGTGTACCAACAGACTTATGCTGGCAAACGAAATATATTCACAGAATGAAAACTTGTTGGCATATTACTTAAAATAAAGTTGACATATCTACATTGAATTGCCACCCATAGCCATCAAACTATTGAAGCCAAACGAACAAAGAACGTACAGTTTTGTCTGTCTAAGATAGAAACAGCGTCTGTGGTACACATATGTACCATTAGTCTTGAAAGGGTTAACAGTAGGGAGGACTGGATTAGGAGCAAGGATAAATGTAATAAAATCCCAAGGTTAAGAAAACATCAAAGCTAAACAATGATGGCATCAATTTGTACAACTGGATTAAGAAGGAATGTTTTGGTTTCAAAAGAACTCAATAGGCACATAATGAATTAGGCTATATGTCCTAAGGGAAAGGCATAGCCCCTTTTCATGCTATGGCCAAATTAAAGCAAACAGGCCAGCCATAAAAGTCAATGTCACAAATACAGGGTCCGCCACCCAAGTGTAGACTTAATTTTACAATTATTTTAAACTTATTTATAAATTCCCTATTGTTCTAATTATACTTAATATTTAGTATTAAGTATCTAGTATTTATACTAAGTATAAAATATTTAATAAATTTGTTATAATTTTGGTGAAAAACCACAATGAACAGTGCTATTGAGAAACTCTATCAAGATGGTAAAACTGCACCTGAGATTTTCAAGATTCTGAAGGGATGTGTGAGTAGCTCTGGTGTTTTCAAAACAATCAAACGACTTAAAGAGACAGGTAACGCACAACCAAGAGTAAGGAGTACTCCAAAAAGACCCATAAGGACTGAAAAACTCATAAAGAAAATCAGAGAAAAACTGCAAAGAAACCTAGCCTGGAGTGCAACGAAACTTGCTCGGGAAGCCCATGTGAGCCCCGTGCAACCTGTGCTCAAGTTATTCAACGTCTCCGCCGTGTAATCCAGGAAAAGGGTGGATATATAGAATAATCTGTAATACATATAGGAGATTATACATTTTTCTTTGCTTTCTGTAAAATTTTATTATATTTTTTATTTTTGTTTTTGAATAAAATGAAAGTTTAATAGTCTACACTTGGGTGGCAGACCCTGTGTAAACACTAGGGTGGGGTAAAAAGAAATTTTTTTGAAATTGAAAAAGTGGCCTCTCTAAAAAGTTGGCAAGTAGTTTAAAACTTCCAATTCCATTGAAATTTTTCAGTTTCTCCCTCCAGTGGTCGACCAACATCCGACTAAAGGTCACATTGAGGTCAAATTCAATGAAAATGCTATAACTTTGTAATGGAGCGCACTAATCAAAAGAAGCAGAATCACAAAGTTTCTCTGTCCTAAAAGAACTTTTTGCCCTATTTTGTCTAGAAATGAAGATATTGTCAAAAAATCGTATTTTAAGTTGCATAACTTTATACATCAGAGCTATGTGCAGATGTGCACTGCTGTCAGAGCAAGTGTCTTAGAAAATAAAAGACTCAGATTAATCCTTCATGCTCTTGTAACATATCTAATAGTGATTTGATTTTCAGATACAGTGTTTTAATAATCACAATACAGTGCATTGCTAATTTCAATATGCTGGTGTAAATGGAAACTAGAAAAAGATCTGTGAACGTGACACAGATTGGCATGAATAACAGAAAGATGATACCACATTTCAAACAGAGCCACAGCAGCACTTGCAAACGTAGTATTAGTAGATGTTGGACTAATTACTGACAGTCAAAAACATACATATTTGACAAAAGTAAGCTTTGACATGAACAACAAAAATATCGTGAACAAATCTGTCAAGACCAAACTACATTTTATGAGGAAGTAAATGGTGTGCATGTTAATGGCCATAAGGATGCAACTTTAACAACAACATGTTTAGAAAGTGGTGAAATCTACCAATCAACATGCCTGGAAGAATACATTGTAATGGTAGGAAAGCCAGGTGAATATTATTTTAGCTACTTTTCTTCTGAAGATGGATAAGGAAGTTCCATTGCTGTTGGCATTTACAGTGTAATCAAGGGTATTGACTTAAAGCAAAACCTGACAGTCATAGGTACTGATGGTGCTGCTATAATGACTGGCATTAATAAACTGTGTAAGGAAATTGGAAGAAGCTCTTCAGAGGCCACTGCAATAGGTGGTTTGCCTCTTGCATACAAATGAGCTTCCTCTGCATCATGTTTTAGGTGAATTGGATGGAGGTGCCAAAAGTTTGGATGCTTTTGCTCAATCAATTGGTAAAAAATTGGACTCTAATGTCTCACAATGGCCAGTTGTTGCTTTCAAATCCATTCCCAACCCACATTTCCCAATGTTACCCAATAATATTCTTGAAGACCTAAGCACAGACCAATATTATGGATATAAGATTTGTTGGTCAGTGATTTGTAGTGACGTCGATAAATTGCGGCTTCACAATATTGGGCCTTTAGTTCATTCAAGGTGGCTGACTCTAGCATGCAGAATTCTTCGACTATACACAGCAACTGAAAATCAATCAAAAAACTTAACTACCCTGGCTTAGTTCCGTTTGAAAGTGTACTTTCCAGCCTGGTCTGAAATTAGGATTTCCAATTTCCAGTTCTGAAAAAAATCCGTGAATTTGGGTAATGTCTGGCCTAATCCCGGGATCAACTGGGATTGTATAAAATACAAAAAAAACGTATATTCATCAAGTTTGCTTTAATTACTTTTCATATAATGACAGCTTAAAAAACACAGTGCACCAACTGATTTGTCACTTAGTTGTGACTGTAGTCTTGTGGCAAACAACCCTGCAGCAGAAAATGCTCGTTCTGCTTCAACTGACGTTGGTGGGATGGTCAATAAGGCTTTGAATAATTGCTCCAATTTGCTTAGTCTTTTTCTGATAGCTTCTAGCAGCTTCATTTCCTGCCTGATTACAGTTTGAAGTTGGCTGACTTGACTTCTATTATCAACAAATGTCTCCAACTGGGTAAGAGTAGAGTTTAATGTTCAATGTGTGTCTGATGTCTTTGGAAAAGACTTTCATGCTCTTAACTTTTGTTAGTATTGTTAGCCAACTCTCTATCTTTATTCTCATCCTGACCTTTTCCTTCATTACTGTCATTTTCCCAAATCAGACGGCAAAATAAAGTGGTAGCACTTTTAACAAAACCATATTTGGTGTTACTACCTAATAACGATATTACATAAGCATAATGCTCATCGTGAATTCATAAATTTGGATTTTGAAGATAATGTATCAAGTTAACCATATTGTGTTGTCGTCTTTGTTGTATACATTTTTTTACAGAACAAATAATTCTTTCTCAAGGCTCGACTTCTTCTCCTTAACTCAAAAAATATAAATTGGAAAATTCCTTTTACCATCACGAGCATTGCATCTTTATGACATAACGCATCGACTGCAAAATTTATTGGTTCAAGAGTGCATTTTAGCTTGTGAACAAACGAAAATTCAGCTGTTGATATATCATGTTCAATTGACAAATCAAGTAAAGCTTTCAATATGCATATTTTTAGACATACAGTATAAACCTCTCAATCATACATAGAACTCAAGCAAGTTTTACAATCTAAGACAAGTGACCACTCCTTGTTTTGTTCCAACAACATATATTTCTGCAAGACTTTGTTTTGCACTGGACTTCTTCAAAAAATCTTTACCACCTGCACATCTTTTTGAGTACATTCTCTATTTCTACATTGAAAATTGGCACTTTGTTTGATGCTGTTGTGGGGATCACTATACCAAAACCTTCTTCATACATTTCTTCATCTTGATTGTCGTCATAATCGTAATCTTCACCTGCAATATTTGTGACACTTCTGTTTTTGGACAATACATCACACACAGTCAGATGCACACCATGTGCATAGCAGAGTTGATGATTAAGTTGAGAAATTTTACCCAATTTCTTCATTACTGAGGCACCATCGGAGACAATGCTGACAACAGATATCTACATGTTGGTTATTCCAAAATCAGCCAACTATAAAATTTTCTCAGCACCACCTGATTCAAGCATTCTTACAAAACCCATATTTATAACATCGTTTTGCCAATGAACGTTGATGTTCATGTATTTTCGACGATGAACTGAAGTATACTTGTCCATATTTACACGGAGATGGGTGTTGCCTTTAACTTTTTTTTCAATTTTGACCTCTATCTTTTTTTGAATGTTATTGTATTCACTGTGAATTAAATTCATAATACTTGAGTCTGAAGGGGGAAGACTAAAGCCTTTGGCACCAAACGACTCACGAATGAACTCACTTTTGCCTATAGAATGGATAGAAAAACCATCCACAGCTACCAGTTGAGAGACATTACTTTGCAAACTTTCTTTCTTAACATTTACAAATGGTAAGATTGATTTCTGCTACAATTTTTGCTTTCTTAAATGTACAAAGTTGATCTTTGCTTTCTAAGCTAAGGTTGTGTTTGCTTTTCAGGTGATGAAAAAGACTGCTAGTCGAACCACCCTTACATGATTTTTTTTTTGAACAATGAATACAACTAGCTCTGTCACTGTCATCATCATCTCGTGTAAAATGATTCCAAACTTTAGACTGATTACTGTGTTCCATAACTAAATGGCACTGCCACTGAATTTCAGCTACTTGCTCTTGTGCAATGACTGTAATAAATTGGTTCAAGCCTGTTATCCTTTAGACAACAGCAAACAGTTCAACAATCGAGGCATCAAGTATTGTTTCATCACAGTGGGAACAATCACAATTATTTGATTTAGGCACAAGCGACGTGAGGATACTAGCTCACAAAACCAGGAAACAGGAAAGCTAAAAAGTTACTAAATCCTGGGAATTTCCCAAACCAGGATCCTGGTTTTCAAACCCTATTTGAAATTAAACACTACTCTAACCTAAAGCATGGATCAAAAAACTTCTTCAACCTTTCTCAAAGAGTTGTCAGTTTTCCAAGCCAAAAAGTTGTAGAAATTGTTTTAAAAGTTCTTCAAAACAATGGATTTTTTGCACACCCAAAGAACATTTTGCTTGGCATGCTTGGGGATAATGATGATGATGATCTATGGAGAATGGCTGTCAACAAGTTGTGCAGCTTACGATTAAAAGGACCACGCTAACCAATTGAAAATGATAACTTTGAAGAATTTATTGAGCCAAGTTCAGTTTTGACAGAATGCACAGCTATTCGAAATTTTTTTACACCAAAAATCAACTTTAGAGCAAATTTTTTCCACAAAATGGTGAATTTGAACCTTCCAGATATACATGAGCCTTCAGCAACAAAGTAGTTCAGTTATAAAGAAATCAATGAGCTTCGACTTCAACCATCAAAGCTTGACCATCCTTGCCTCAATCACACTGTTGAGCTAAATGTGAAGTTGGTCACGGAGGCCTCTGCTTCAACTGCAGGTCATGAGAGAAATGATGGAATGATCAGGCAGAGAATTCAATCCAGGAAACTAATGAAGTCTTTTGAAACAAAGAAACAATTCAATGTAGGAATGAGCAATTCAGAATACCGAATCCAAAGGATTCAAATCCCAAACTATCCAAATCCAAAATGACAATTCAAACCACATAATAGAATTTGGTTTATATCCTGCTTACAAACCTTATCACGTTGCTTGGTCACAGAATTTCTTTTTGTAAAAGTATCATTTGCATGCAATGATTCAAAAACTAACTCACCCACACAAGCAAACATGTAGAAAGGATAAATGTATTACACTGCAATAAACTCGTTCTTTGATTGTGCTTTTGTTGTTGTAAACTTCTAACAAATACTTTTGTGTTGATTGTGCTAATTGCCAAAAAGAAGATTGTGATTGCTAATTGCAAAAAAAGGATTTGATTTGCCTATTCTAAAGTAGTATATTATTCTGAATTGTCCATCCCTAATTCAATGTTTAAAAACTTCCAATAGTGTTTTTGATAGAGTTGAGTAAGCATTTCAATTGAAAGCAAATGTTGTTTTGTTTTTTTTGTTTTGTTTTATTTGCCATATTTATCCTCCATTCACGAGAAAGCGAATTGTATCACTATACTTTGGACGGGAAGTCCGTACTCGCTTGGGAGTTGCCTTTTTCAAGGTTTTTATGGGCCAACTGTCTTCCACATAAAGGCGGGGGTGTCCCGTTAAGTGCCTTGCCCAAGGACACAACGAACGAACTTGCCGGCTTGTTCTCCACAACCTTCCCTATATGCCGAGTGCCAAGCAGGGAAGCTGCGGATGCCATTTTTTAAAGTGTTTTGGTATGACTCGACAAGGGGAATGAACCCCTGGTCTACCGACTGCGAAGCAGGCGCTCTAACCACTACGCCATCGCGTCATGTTCTGAATTGTTAATCATACCTCTGCCAAGCATGATTTATTTTTAGTAGCGTTAGTTTTAAATGTTTGTGTGTCAAGGTTATGAATCAAAAACTAGTGATCTCATAGAAACTTTTAGAAATTGATGTAAGCAAACTCAGCCAAGCATTGCAGTTACATCAATCCAAATAAACTTTTTGCTACATTTTTTGAGGAAGTTTTAGAAATAGATTGAACAGCAGCTGCACATTATTTGCAGATAGAGTATATGTTTTGGTGCAATTTGCTGCCACTGCTGAGAGAACTTGGCAGAGATTTTTTCTCTATGAATGTGCATCTAGTTTGTGTATTGTCATTCGTAATGCATTAATAACAAGTTGATAACAACCTACCTTGGAGATCTTTTATAGTGACTTATTGTTTAAACAGAAAAGCTAGCTAATTGAAATATATTCTTTCCAAAATTTCACTTATCATAACTTTTAAAATACCATTTTTTGATAATATCTTCATTTCTAGACAAAATAGGGCAAAAAGTTCTTTTTTAAGACAGAGAGAAACTATGATTCTGCTTCTTTTGACACCAATTTAAGGTCTCTAGTGCAATCCATTACAAAGTTATAGCATTTTCATTGAATTTGACCTCAACATGACCTTTAGCCTGATGTTGGTCGACCACTAGAGGGAGCAACTGAAAAATTTCAATGGAATAGGGAGTTTTAAGCCACTTGCCAACTTTTTGGAGGGGCCACTTTTTCAATTTCAAAAACAAATTTTTTTTTACCCTGGCCTAATAAATATGAAAGCACACTCACCAAATAGGCCTACCACTAAATAACTCATTTTGTTAATTGTCAAAATGACTACAATTTGGGTGATGCCATCAATTTCGACTTTGTTTCACCTGCCATCTTTAAACTTTCAAAAAGTATGAATGGTAGTTTGTTACATCATTTTTTCTTTTTGAATAGATCTTCCAGTCTTGTCTAATAGACCAAAATGATCACCATTACATGTACAGAAACTACATCTTATACTTACACAAACATTTCAGTGTTGCTCTCACAAATGTTTGTACAGTGAAGCTGGTGCAGCTGCCTTAATTGATACATTTTAATTGGCACAGGTGATGATATCTCCTACCAGGGTAAAATCGCAACATACTTAAAGGAAACAGGTTTTCTATTTTGGTTGATAATAACAATTCAAATTGGAAAACAGTAATCAAACCCTAGCAGGATAGTCTATCCAAGCGACTTTACTCCATATCAGTAAATGTTGAAAAAGGGTCTGCTATTAACAAACAGTAATAAAGTCAGCTTAGACATATATTTGCCATAAGAAAAATTAATTTTGCTAACGCATCCTCAGTTTCTGCAAAAAATAATAAAAATCACACAAAAAAATTTTTTAATATTTTTAAACAAACTAATGGTAAACCAGAGAAAAGGCTGTACTAAGATAATAAAATCTTCAAAACTTAACAAGAAGCAAAAATATTTATCTGCACAGAGTCTACAATAACAATAAACAGCTATTAAAACTACAGGCCATAAAACTAGCTTCGACTCCTTTCAAATTACATTCAAACTAATATGATAGGTTAAGTTATATAGAAATAGATGTGAGATGAAAGAGATGTCTAATTACTAAATAAACAAAGGGCAGTATATCATAATAATGAGTGAAGGGTCATAACCTATAGAAGCAGTGATGTAAGTGATAGATAACACACTGAGATGGAAGAGGAAATAAAAACTAAAACAGTATTTCAAAAACAAAAAAAACTCACAAAATCACTTTATTGAGGGCAAGAGCATTTTGTTTATGTTAATAGTAGCATTTAATTTGTCTAGCCATATGTTTTCGTAAATAGATAAAAAATGTTTGGGTATTTGATCTACAAACGTAACAAAAAAACAATCGGCAATATCTGGTTTTATCTGTAATTTGAGTCAATGGAAAGTGTGGTAATGATGTAATAAAGCTGCTTTATCGTCAATATTGTCGTATTTAAATTGATTCCAAATAAATCTGTGGTGGCACCAGCGTTTTGAAAATTTGTTTATGGTTTGACCAACATATTGTTTGTGACATAAATGGCATGTAGCCACGTATATGCCGTAGTTTGAACAATTCAAGGTTTGCTTCAATGCAAAAATTTTACCGTTGGCTGCTGTGATGGTACTAGTTTGATGTACCATAGATTTATAATGGTTGAAATGGCTGCAAAGGGCACATTTCTTGCAAGGTTGAGATTTTCCTTGACTATTATTTTCAGTTGTCGAATGAGCTACCTTTTCATAATTGGTAAGCATACTGGCAAGGGTAGGTGGACGCTTATACACGACGGTAGCTTGAACTAGGCTTTTCTCTTTTGCAGTAAGTGGGAGTAATCTCAACTCAAAATCTCAACCTTGCAAGAAATGTGCCCTTTGCAGTCATTTCAACCATTATAAATCTATGGTACATCAAACTAGTACCATCACCAGCCAACGGTAAAATTTTTGCATTGAAGCAAACCTTGAATTGTTCAAACTATGGCATATTCGTGGCTACATGCCGTTTATGTCACAAACAATATGTTGGTCAAACCATAAACAAATTTTCAAAACGCTGGTGCCACCTGAGATTTATTTGGAATCAATTTAAATACGACAATATTGACGATAAAGCAGCTTTATTACATCATTACCACACTTTCCATTGACTCAAATTACAGATAAAACCAGATATTGCCGATTGTTTTTTTGTTACGTTTGTAGATCAAATACCCAAACATTTTTTATCTATTTACGAAAACATATGGCTAGACAAATTAAATGCTACTATTAACATAAACAAAATGCTCTTGCCCTCAATAAAGTGATTTTGTGAGTTTTTTTTGTTTTTGAAATACTGTTTTAGTTTTTATTTCCTCTTCCATCTCAGTGTGTTATCTATCACTTACATCACTGCTTCTATAGGTTATGACCCTTCACTCATTATTATGATATACTGCCCTTTGTTTATTTAGTAATTAGACATCTCTTTCATCTCACATCTATTTCTATATAACTTAACCTATCATATTAGTTTGAATGTAATTTGAAAGGAGTCGAAGCTAGTTTTATGGCCTGTAGTTTTGATAGCTGTTTATTGTTATTGTAGACTCTGTGCAGATAAATATTTTTGCTTCTTGTTAAGTTTTGAAGATTTTATTATCTTAGTACAGCCTTTTCTCTGGTTTACCATTAGTTTGTTTAAAAATATTAAAAAATTTTTTTGCGTGATTTTTATTATTTTTTGCAGAAACTGAGGATGCGTTAGCGAAATTAATTTTTCTTATGGCAAATATATGTCTAAGCTGACTTTATTACTGTTTGTTAATAGCAGACCCTTTTTCAACATCTATTTTGGTTGATAATAGCTTTATAAAGCTACTGGGGTCAAACCTACAAATTGTGGGAAAAGCAAGGACTCTTTTAACTCTCTTCTAACATGCCTAAGCAAGAAAAACGAATATAAATGATAATGTGTAGCCAGCAAGGTCTTGAGGAAATTTGAGGGGAAATCAAAATAAAACGTTAATGCGACAAATTGCACCACATTATTGGTTATTTGCTCTATAATCACTTTATAGAGCTACACTATACACTTAGAAAAAAGCAAGGACTTTTTAACTTGCCAGGGCATGCCAAGGAGAGAGATAAGAACATGCTACATAATGTGTAGCCAGTAAGGACTTGAGAAAGTTTTAAGAGGGAATCAATAAAAAGCAATGTCACTGTGTGAAATTACATGACATGAAAGCATTTTTGCCATTGTGGTTGAAAATAGTTTAATATCAGAAATGTGTATCCAACTTCCAAACTAAGGGATATGCAAGAGCCCCTTTGGCTATAAACAGAGCACAAAGCAGTGTTCCCTTTAAATGCAAAAAAAGTGCAAAATTGCAAAATTTTGTTTGTCAGATATGCATTCAAAATTCAACAGTGCAAAAAAAGTCTGGTGGTTTTTGGTAATTTTTTCAGTTTGTTAAATTTTTGGAATTTTGCCAGCAAAATCTTCAACTGTTTAATATGTGGGAGACAGCGAAAAGGAATCCAAGTTAGGACCAATGCTATTTTTGAACAGTGCAATGTCTCATGTAAACATTGCACAGCTGTGATGCAACAGCCAGTGATGATGACTGAAAGATTGCGCACTCCATTGCCACATTTTTTTGTAGTACAAATTATCTCTCAAGCAATTAACCTAAAGTGACATCAAAATTTTTTTTCTTTACTTTTTCCTGGCCGATTTCAATAGTAGCTATAGAGCCATAATAGCAAGCAGCTCTCGAACTTCAGTTTTAACACAAGACACCATTTTTCAAGAGAAGTTCGAAATGTATGTGTTTTCTTTACGTTTTAATGCTAATTTCAATCATGCTTATCAAAATAAAAAAAGCATATAGCTCTCTTCTACAATCTAGCACAAAAAACAGCATTTTTTGAGGAAACGGCTCAGTTTTAGTCCATTACAAATAACCTTCTCTCACTTGCCATGAGTGAAAACTACAAGCAAAAAAGAACAGGACTTCTAACCAATTTTAGTTTTAAACTTTCTCCAGAAATTTTTTTTTTAAATAAAATGTAGCTGACAGATATGTGCTGTGATAGCTTACCAGTCATGATTGAAATAAGTTTTAAAACGTGAAGAAAAAAATTTAAATTGTAATTTGATCTATTTAAAAACGTTTTATGTTGAATCTAGTGATTTTTATTGCAAATGCTTGAAAGGTAATTTGTAACATGATAAAATTTGTCTATGACATTTGGGATTTAAAAAAAACTACCGTTCACCATTGACCATTCCAAAATTGTCTTTTGATTGAACATTAATGTATATTATCTAATCTGGTTTATCAGTGTAATGAAAATTTGCTAAATACTGGTAGTCATAACAAACAGAAACTCGTGCATTGCATAAAAAATATTTATGCACACTGTTAACCTGCCATTCTGAAATGCTGACGAATCACTATTGCAAAGGCTGTAGAATTTGAGAGACCAAATTTAACCTAACTTATTGAAGAGAAATGGTCAGGCATTTTGCTGCTGCCTTTTAGTAACAAATAAGCTACCTGTTTGTGAACATTTGGGGCTAACATAATCACCCAGGCTATTACATCACCAAAGCGAATTTTCACAGTGTTGTCTCTCCTTCCCCACAAATTTTGAAAACTCAGTGCTTGCACCCATACAATTGGTGTTTGGACTTGTTTTTGGGTCATCTTCGAAGGCCTTTGAAGCACAGTTAACTAGAGTCTATGCTGTGAAAGACACAGCAAAGTATACAAGATGCAACTCGCAAACTAACATCTTGATTGGATTAAACAATAAAGATCATTCGTGACAAATGGCCACATACAATATTGATTTTCAATCAATGGACCATAGTCCTCACTGGGTCAGTACTTTATTTAGCCTAAATATGGAGTGAATTGGAAAACTTTATCTTGACAACTTGTTTTTATATCTTATGTGGACAGCACCTGTGAAATTTACTTTGATAACTTTTTGAGATTGCTTGTAAAAATAAGAAAAATTTATAGCTGGGGCATGCTTCCGTACATTTCAAAATTGGGCTACATGACTAAAATGCTTGAAAAGCAATGAACTAGATAGAGTGTCATAATCAAACAAAATATGCCTGAGGAAAAAAACAAAAGGTGCCATTATATGCAAACCAACATTATGGGTAAACTCAAAAGAATATTACGTTGGCTCAGTGCAGGGGTTGGTAAACTATGGCTCGATGGGCACATGTGGCCTGCCAACACCTGTGAAAACTTCCATATAAATAATTTAATATGACAGGGGGGACCACACTTGCTGTACTACAAAGATACAAACAACAGAAGCCATCATTGAAAGAGCGGCTATGCAATTCTTAGTTTGAATTGATGCATTTTTCTATCCAAATAGAGGGTGATGACTTTTTTTCAAAGACCATCATTTTCAAAGCCCAAAATTAGGGATTTGCATCCTTCCACCAGCATTGTACACAGATGTTGCAAGATCATAGACACTGGCCCACGACCTACTCTTGAATGGTCAATGTGGGCCTCCAGTTATAAAAGTTTTCCCATCCCTGGCTTAACATATACACTGAATAAATAGCAGTAGGCTACCGAAAATATCTATTTTTACACCTTTAAAATATCTTGATTAGGCTGGTGTAACGGTTTGTTCAGCAGTGTCCATGAAAATTTGTCTGGTGGTTTTCATACATTTGATAGCAATTTTGCACTTACGCCAGCACTTACACACTTACTAAAATCTTAGAGGGAACACAAGCACATAGACCTAAGGCATAGCCAGGACCTTGAAATCAGAAATTCTATCAGAAAAAGGAACATACAAAGTCGTGAAAATCTTGTCTACAGAAAACACATAAGCTTGTGGTAAATTGTTTGCACAAGAGCTGGATAGGTGAAGCTGGGTTACCTAGCTGAACTGACATTCTTATCCCAACATTACTGATGGGGGCCCTGCAGCCAATGCCATCAAATATAATATAAAGCAAGATTTTTTTCTTTTGCTGATATGCTGCCTGTTGAGGTATTTATGAAAATACTATACAACGTTGCAATAAAATTTTAGGTCTCAGAAAAATTCAAAATAAAACTGTAAACCTAACAATTTGCAAAACTGAAGTTAGAGGGAACAATTGTTTGAAAATAACTTGGCCTGATGGCTGCCTACTAAAATATGGTGAATGAATTTGTGGAAGCCATAGCCATTTTTGTATCTATGCTCAAAACACAACAAATAGTGCAGCCAAAGAACTTAATACCACAAATATAAATAGTAAAAGGCAGCACCAAATCGCAAAATAGGTTTACTACTATAAAGATTATTTCTATAGTTGTGAAAGCAACCATTATTTGGCTGCCAACATTAATTTTGACTGTGTTTCAATCCATTCTCCCACACAAGTATTAATAATAATTTGTGGCAAAATTCTTTCTTTGTGAGTTTGCTTATACAGGCTTGATTAAAAGAATATGATGATCACAATTTTATGTACAGGATTTGTGGAAGTGCATAAAATTCATTAATTGCTCACAACTGCTCACATAATAGTCCAATGAGTGAATACTAAACTCAACGTTAGTAATGGAGGGGCTCTGCCAGGTGACACCAGCTAGTAAAGCTATTTACAAAAACAATAATGAATATGCAAAACTTTTGAATATATTCATACATATGAGCTAATGCTCAGTTTTCAAGTCTATAATAGTCAGACTGGGCTACCCAAGAGGAAGACTGCTCAGCCCCGCCATCTGTCTGCCACATTAAAATGATGTAATCCCATTATGTGTTATTCCCAAGGACACAAGTAAACTTGCTTCCTTTTTCTTCACACTATCATTTTCTTCACAAGTGCCAAGCAGGCAATCTGTAAACACAATTTTTAAAAGTCCTTCAAATGACTTGGCAAGGAAATCAAAACCATACCTACTGACCACAGAGCAGATGCTCTAACCATTGCAACTACGATAATTGCTGTAAATATTTGAAAAAATTTTACCAATTTTTAAAACAAGTTTTGTCTATATGACTTTTGAAAGGAAACTCAATGTATGCTCTATAACCCTTTGCGGTCGGATTGAATTTTCCCTAGTTGCCGTCGCTGGTCGTATTTATTAATTTTACTGTTTCAATTTGTTCATATAACGTAATTGTCACGTAATTATTTTAGTTTTTTAAAGTTTTTTTCTTTAATTTTACTTCTTTTTTTGTGAGCTATCATACAAAGTAATTTAAAACAAAATATAAACGAAATAATGTATTATGTCATTATGACCTCATAACAATTTCAACAATTATCTGTATTGTTGTTCAGTGTGATACTTTTTGAAGCATTTATCAGGATGCAGTCCAGGATGCCTTGTACAAGTTTTGCAGTGATAAACAGTTTGAATGCGTTTTACTTTCCTGTCGCTGCACACTGCACAATCTTTTGCTTTACCATTTGGGATTTTTTCTATGAAATGCCTTCCTTGCAGGCGCTCAATTCCCTCTGTAATGGAATTTCTCCCGTGCTTTCTGGAGTTTTTGTTCCGAATCTTTCCTACCAACTGTCAGACAAGACTTTTTCGAAACGCTTTGTGTGTGACATTTTTCAGTCCTTGATCTCTTCTTCTAATGTTGTATAAAATAAAGCTGTTGTCAATAGCAACTTCAAATATCCAAAAAAACATCTTTCTCCACCATTTTGCAGTTTTTCTCAAAAAAGCATAGCTTCCACAGTAGTGATCGGCCTTGTCGACCCCACCCATGTACTTTGTGTATTGCAATATCACAACAGGTTTTGGTATAATTGTTGAATTGCCATTGCCTAGGGTACGTTCTTCATCTTCACACTCTGCATTGAATAAGGATGATAACATTGTTACCACCCGTTTGTCCTTCCATTGAAGAGCCATTATTTCATCATTTTTCCTGAAAGTGACAACTTCATGCTGTTTTGGCTTACATCTCTTCTTTGCAATATCATTAGGCATTCCTTTTCTGCTCACCATGACGGTTCCAGTCAAATGAAAAGACATTTTCCTCAACTCTTCACACAAAGTGGGACTTGTGTAAAAACGGTCTGTGAAGATGTGATATCCAGTTCCATTCACACTAGAAGAAAGCGTGCTGCATAAATCCAATACAATTCTGCTTGTGAATGGTAAATCAGGTCTAACTAAACCATCTGTAGTAAATTTCCCATAATATGGAACAAATGCAACAATATAAGCAGAGGCGCTGTCACACATTGTGTATACTCTGAGTCCCCATTTTGCAGGCTTTTGGGGGTTGTAACATTTCCATATGACCCGGCCCTTGAATCCAACTGTACTTTCATCCACAGCAATATTTTCATTTGGCACAAAATATTTTCTGCATGTCAAGTTCATATGGTCCACCAAGTTCTGAATTTTATCCCCACGAAAACCTTGACCAACTGATTGCTGCAAATGTAACATCCAATAAATTTGGCAAAATCTTCCACGAGAAAAAACATCTACAAAAAAAGGCATTCTCTCTGTCCATTGGCTTGAGAAGTACTCTTTCATGCTACATTTTGGATTCATGCCCATGTTTATCACAACTCCAAGAAAACTCTTCATTTCCTCCAGTGTTGTGTCTTTCCAAGTTCTCCATATTGAATGTTTGCTCAACGGTTGAGCTTTTTCAATTTTTTCTTTTGCATACTTGTTTGTTTCATGAACAAACTCTGTGATAATATCGTCAGTAAAATACAATTGAAAATAACTAAGTTCATTTTCATATTGTCCACTGGTAGGTAGCCTGATTCCAGGATTATTGACAGTGAAAGGCAGTTTCAATAAATTGCTGTCGGTCGGTGTATAAGGACTCCAATCATTGTTTGAAGTAGTAGAATCACTGACATTGACAATAGTCTCAGCATCACCAGATGCATTTCCAATATCAACATCCATATCATCCACATTAGTAGAGGCACCAACACTATCAGCTTCCATATCTACGTCATCAGAAAAACTAAGTTCGTGAGAACTTGAACTTTCACTCAAGTTTTCATTCAAATCGGGTTCAAAGTCTAGATCTTCATCAGATTGCTCTAAGTCTAGTTCATCATCACTTGAATCAAATAAACCGAGTATGTCTTCATCAATCAATCTCATTTGTCGAGACATCATAAGCACTCAAAAAAATTATATATAGGCCACAAATTTTTACTCGCAAGCTACAATATGCTGTACTACAAACATTTGATTACAATCAGCTAAAAGCTTATGTGAATAATGAAACAACTAAACTCATCCCACTAGAGCGAAAGCATATGCGAGCAGCAAGGTTTTTTTGAGTAATGCGGCAGCAAAAATTACCATGCTGCAAGCACTGCAAATGCTTGCTTTTGGTCTACTAACTGCAAGCAAATTACGAGCTACAAGTAAACTTGCATTGCCCTAACTGACCAGCTCTTAGACAACACAAGCCACACAAAACACTTGCCTCTACCTATTACCTACTTACTTTGTCTCTGTCTACTTATCGACACCAGCTAACTTCCTTGCTACACGTGCTTCACTAAACTGAACTGCTGCACTAAGCTTGTCACACGTGCTATTACCATGGCAACTACACGAGTTTGCCGCCATTTCAAGCCGGGCAAATAGCGGTTGCCTTACGACCTGTCTAAAGTCAATTTTGAAGTAAGGCAAGCTATATTTGCCTTACGACCGCACTGACGTCATAACATGAGGCGACCTATACTCGCCTGACGACCGCAAAGGGTTAAAGTTGAATCAAGGCCACTCCATAACTTTGTAAGAGAAAAGCTTTTGAGCAAATAATTTATTGGTGGGCAAAAATAAACTGTCTAATTTACCAATCTTGTTTAATGCTGATACATTGTGTTCATCTTTTGAATTGACTAATCAGGTTTGAGGCAATTAGTTATGGTGAAGTTGATGCAAACATTTAGCCAATTCAAATTGATAAATGACATCTACAGTCAACTTTGGATATAAGAGATCCGCCGGGACCAGCTTAATCAGTCTCTTATAACCAAATTCTCTTATAACCGACTTATTAGTTTATATTGAAAATCATTTGGGACCTTTTGCATAGTCCCTTATAAGTGAAAATCCCTTATATCTGAATCTCTTATATCCGAAGTTGACTGTAGTTTTAAAAACAAAATTCCTTGTCTGATTGCAAAATTGGGGTATGAATATTCTACAAGACAGAATTATTCCTAATTTTCCATTCAGCCTAATGTGAATTACTGAAAAGTTTTGTTTAGAGTTGCTTACACAGTAACACCAAATAGTATTCAGCCATAAATAGCTGCAACAAGGCATGCAGGGGATTTCTTCAAAAACAAAGCTGTACAATCTGTAAAACAGCCCTGAGCATCTGGTACTTTGCCAAGACAAAAGGTTATGTGCACTATTCATTTGAGGCCATCACTAATGAAAAGTCCCAGCATTAGGTGATGCCAGTTTCATTGATAATTACTTTAATATTGTTATAAATGCAGACTGTACCTGAATAGGCCTACTAATATACTGGTACATGTAAACCAATGAATTCTTTTTAAACAAAATGAAGCTGACAGCTAGGTGCTGTGATAGATTACCGGTAGTGGTTAATTATGGATTCTAGGGGCCTGAAGCAAGAATTCATGAATGGCCCCCTAACTCCCCAGTTCTCTATGAAGATCGTTTTTTCAAGATAACCACTATTTTGAAATGCTGAATAACTTTTCTGGAAAGGGGGCCCTTATTCTTCAAAATTGGGGACCCAAGGCAGCTGCCTCATCCTAAATTCATCACCGCTTACCAGCCCTGATTAAAATAAGCCTTGAAACATGAAGAAAAAATAAGGATTCTAGTTTTGATTTCTCTAATAACGTTTTATACTAAAATGTAACCTTTTTTAATGTAAATTGCTTGAAAGATAACTTGTAGTGCAGTAGAATTTGCCTACAACTACACATCTAGGGGATTGTAAAAAATTGCCTGTCACTAACAGACATTTGATTCAACATTAAAGTATATCATCTAATCAGATTTTCCAGTATGAAGAAAAACCACCAAATTTTCATAACTCAAAGTTGTGCACCACGCATAAAATACTTCTTCTAAAGTGCAAATTGTGCATGCACTGCTATTGTGGTCTTCTATAACTGCCTGTATGCCAGGTAAAGTAGGTGGGGTCCCACAGGAAATTTTTTTTGTGGGAGGCAGCCCCCTTGCAAATGTGGTAAAATCGTGTGAATTAAGAATAAACCTTAAGTTTTAGCAGTAAGCAGCTCAAGTGAGACCCTGTAGTTTTATATGTGGCTACAAATGCTACCATTTCAATTTTTTCTATCAGACTTAAAAGCTGCGTTTTCCAAACTGATGAATATTTGTGTCCATGACTTTTTCTTTTTCCTGTACTTTAGTCAATTTTCATAGGCTTTTGATAAAGATAAAAATTCACCTATCAAAAATTGGCAACCCTTTTTTAATGCATTTGTTAAACAACTAATTAAAACCTAATCAGAACAAAAACATATAGCTAGCTATGTTACTGTGACCACCTTTAGTCACTAGTCAGGAGTGCACAACCTGTGGCCGTTAAAGGATTTTTTGCAACTGTGAAATGGTAAAAAATGTAAAATCTAATAGTAAAAATATATTTAGCAGTTTTTTTAGCATATTTTTTTCAAAATTAAAATCTAGCATATTTTATTTGGATCTAGCATTTTCTAATATATTTTTTAACATTTTTTTTCAGATCTAGCATTTTCTAGCATATTTTTTTAGAATTAAGTTTTAAAATTTGTTAGCATTTTAAATCTACATATTTACACTTAAATTACATATTTACATTCAAATTTGCAAGTATTTCCATGTTATAGAAACGGAAAAGAACACTAACAGAAAAAAAACGAGTATTTAATTCAAAATGGGAGCAGGATTACTTTATGATTGAGACAGCAACACATTCTATGATGTGTCTAATATGCAACCAAGTTGTGAAGACTGTGAAAGAGGATAACGCAAAGCAGCACTTTTGTCATCACAAATCGCACTCTTATGCAGAACTGAAAGGGGATTCTAGAAAGACCTGCACCGAAAATTTGAAAAAGAGTGTGCGAAAGCACACAGCTTGCATAACAACTTTTGCTAAGTCCACTAATAGCCACTGTGAAGCATCATAGAGAGTGGCATATCATCTTGGCATTGCGGGAAAACCTTATTCTGATGGAGAACTCGTGAAGTGATGCTTGATAGACGTTGATAAGTGCATTCACTCCAGGAAGAAAGTTGATTATTCTTCAATTGCTCTCTCGCGTGCTGCAATGCAATGCAGGTAAGATGATATCACTCAGCAGTTAAAACTTTCTCTACAAGCAAAGATAAACAAGAAAGAAAGTTTATTTTCACTTGCTGTTGATGAATCAACAGATATCAATGATTCCATGCAATTGTTAATCTTTGTTCATTGCCTTTCTTGAAGCATTGAATTGTGTGAGGATTTCCTTTCCATGGAAAACTGGCTACTCGCACCTGTGGAGAAGACATATTTATTGCAGGTAAGAATGCCTGCATTTGCTCTGGATTAGATCTGAAATACTATTGGCGCATTTGCACGGACTGTACACATGCCATGACAGGTAACCAATGAGATTTGTTACAAGATTTTTGGATTATGTGTCCAATAAATATGACAACAAAAAACTCAACAACCTTCACTGCATTATCCATTAGTAAACACTAGGTGCTAAATCCGTTTCTTTAAATACCATTCTGAAGGATGTGAATTAGATTATCTTGTTTATTTGTGCAAATGCTTTGCATCATTGACAATTTCAAGAAATTTTAAGCTCACGTGAAACATCTGCTGAGGTCATACTTTATTACTCCACAGTTTGTTGGTTGTCTATAGAAGAAACTTCCCGCCATGTACTGCAATAGCAAAAGGAAATAGTTTGACAAAAATTGCTTGACAAAGACTTTCTCATGTCACTTGGTTTTCTGGGGGATTTTCTTACCCGAGTTAACTTCCTGAATCAAAGTCTGCAGGGAAAGGCGACAACAGTTTGTCTCACGTACAAAAGAGTACAAGATTTTCATGACAAATGTCATCTCCTCAAAAGTCATATCCATCAGCGTAACTTTTTCTGCTTTCTGCAGATGAAAGCTCTGATTGACAGCAAAGAAATTCAAGTAAATGATATTGCCATCATTCTTTTCTCAAGCGTTTTTGATGGGGTTTTGCAAGAATTTTCTAATCGTTTCCAAGACTTTGAGAAGATTTCCAACACCACAAGGCTAGTTGCTTATCCACATCTGATCAAAACCAAAACTGCACCATTGAATCTTCAAATGGAACTCATCAAGTTGAAGAACGATGAACAGTTTGTCAAAAAAATTTAAAGATGAAGAAGATCTGCTATATGCATGGAGAGGAACTGTAAAATATCCAAATCTACAAGAATTGGCCAGAAAAACTTACATGTGCGAAGCAGGATTTTCAAGAATGAAAAATATTTGAAGAACAAGTACTGAACCCGATTGTTTGACAGCAATCTGGAATGTGGACTACAACTCATGATATCCAATGAGCCACCTAACTTTGCAAGCTTATCTGAGGAGGTGCAAGATCAAGGAAGTCATTAAGTACAATTTTGTGATTTATGATTGAATAAATTCTCCAAACTTTCCATACTCCAAACAATAAATTCTCCAAATTTTGACTTTTTCTAATGTTTTGCATGAGTAGTGAAAACAGCATTTACGGCAGTTAAATTGTAAGGCTTAAAATGTAAATTCGTGAAAAATGACTTTAACTAGTGGTGGTCGTTAGTGCATTTATAGGATGTTTTGCAGCCGGCAGTAATGAAAAGGTTGTGCACCCATGATCTATAGTGGTCAAGTAAACAACCTTCAGAAGTGCCTCAAATTGCCTATTATTATTTTGGTCACAATATGAAATCAATGACATTTCACTATTTTTTGCAAGTGGAAGAAACCTTTCTAAAAATAACTCAATTGTTTTTGAACTGGTTTGTGAAATCAGGTGACAACACTCTGGTAAAATTTGTAATCACTTATCAACAACATTACTTTTTGAGATACATTTAAGAAAGAAAGCAAGACGCACATACTATGACTACTATGTCAAACAAAATTTGTAATTTACCTTATTTAAGTTGTGTGGCTTTGATCAGCAACAGGGATGTTGGCCTTAAGACCATTTTTCAATGTCTTGATCTTAACTCTTAAAGGCCTCATGGTCTTGAAAATTTTCTGGTCTATGACCAAAGGATCTCTAAAACCACTACTATACTACAAAATGCTTTGTTTTTTTAATGGTGATCGTGTAAAATCATTCCAGACTAGAAAGTTTTCATAAATTTTACAATGATCAAAACAGACAAAATTTTGATTTACAGCAAATCAAGAGTCTTTGTTTGACATTCCAAAAGAATGGCTTTTCACAGGTGTGACTGTGCAACCGCAAAATACAAAAGTAGATAAAAATTTTTTTGAATGAGTGGCATCATCAGAAGAAAGTCGGAAAAGAAAAACTTTTTGGTTAATATGCAGGTGCAACTGTGCAATTCCGAAATATGAGGGAAATTGAAAGCTTTTGTCAATTGAAATTGAGAAAAGACTACTCGACTATAGAGACATTTAATGAAGCTACCCTACTATCAAAACATTCAATAAAGTCGGGGCAAAATAAACGACCCTCATGAAATATAAAATAGAATCAATAAAGCAATATCAAAAGAGCAAACTCTATATCACAGCAATTGAGGTCATGGTTTGTAATTTAGGAGCTCCATGCTTAAACAAAAAATCAACAATTTGAAAATGCAAATTGTCACAATATGATGAGAGGTTTGGGATAAAATTAAGTATCTTACTTGTAATCAATTAAATGTTGTCAGGTATAGATCAGTTAACCACTTCTGCGCAAAAAGTGGTTATAGCTGCTCATCGTTTCAGTCCCATAACAACAAAGAGCATGTAAGGTCGCAAATATTTCTTGACCTGGTAACAAAAAATGTTTATGACCAACAGAAAACAGTCATGGCTTTTTTTATACTTTTTGCTGCAGAGAATAGCCTAATAGTTATTTACAATTTACTTTAGTGTTGGACAAAGAATATTGTAACAATTTCAGCTACTCTTTTTTAGTTATCGATGAACTGTGTGTTAAAGCTATTTTCAAAGAAAGAAATAAATGTGCAGTTTTTTGTTACAGGTTAAGCTATTTATCAACCAACAGTGTAGAATATGCTGTATTTTGCAAGTGTTCTTTATTTAGCTACAATAGTTCAACATAGGTTTGATTTATTTTTCATATTTTTTTTCTTTTTTTGTAGCTTCATCCTGAAAGAAGTCTATTTACAAATGGCTAGAAATTTTGTTGCCAGCAAAGATGTTCTTCAGCAAGTATTTGCTTCTTCTGGTGAGTCTGGTTCCAAGCCGGATAGAGATGTCAATTTTAATGTTGTGCTGGATACATTTTCTTTGAACTCAAGCAGTGATGACAGTAAAAATAATGATAGAAATAGTTTAATAACACCAAACCAAGGTACATCATCAAACATGAGGTGGAGTTGGAGACAAACTGAACTTCATCTACAAAATTTTTCTTTTCTTGGCAACAGTGGCCTTCATGTCAGTCTAGATGAAAATAGCTCTGCATTAGACATTTTTAGTGTTTTGTATCTCCTGAATTGCTGGTAAATATTGAAAGTGAGACTAATTTAAATGCTACACAGCATCCTGAACCTTTGAGCTCCAGAAGACATGATTTACCATTCAACTCCACTACAACAGAAGAGCTGAAAGGATTTTTAGCTTGTTCAATCATGATGGGAGTGATAAAACAGTTCAATAAATAAATACTTGAAACATGTGTGTTTATATTGATTTTACTTGATTATTTGAAGCCAAAATACAAAAAAACTGAAAAAATTCACACATAATTTAACTCTATGCAGCTGCATCATATGGTGAAAATTAAACAAAAAAATGCTTTTTTATCTGCATGCAACTGCATCATGCTAATACCTCAAGAAAGTGGTTAATAAGCCCAATTATAAGTAAGCATCAACACTGGTGGAATCATTTGTTGGCCACACACAAGCAGACTTTATTCCACAATGTTGTCTATGCAGATATTGTTAAAGTGCAATAAAGGAAGAGTATCAACCTACATGTATTTAATTTCAAATTCCTTTTGCTTGATTGGTCAGTTTTATTTTTTGCTGTGGTGAATGGTAATATCTTGTTTTTGTGCTCAATAGAAAAATATGCTACATTAATTTTAGGGCAGTGGCTATTTTGCCGTCGACAGCAATTTACCCTCAGAGACTATTTTGCTGTGAGTTATTTATGATTGATAAATCTTAATGACGTACTAAACATGTGACTTTTTGCCGTTTCTGATTGGTCAATTTTAAAAACCAATTAAAAAAATTTTGCACCCCCAGGTCTTTATCCCCCACCTTGTACACTCCCTTCCAGTGTACACTGCCCCATACATTTACATACCGAGCCTGCCCCTTCGGTGTACACTGCCTTTCTTTTAATGCCCTGCTAGCTGAGATTCAAACCTGCAACCATGGTATCTCAAGACCAGCGCACTAAGCACTACACCACAGTGTTACTGGTGTAAATATAGCAAATTTGGCTATATAAACACATGTGAATGATTACGGCAAAATAGATTCCAAGGGCAAATTGCTGTTGACGGCAAAATAGTCACTGCCTAATTTCAAACTAATATGGTAATTCCAATTTCACTAAAATGTCAAGAATGAAAATGGAATAGTTTGGTTTGTAGTTGATACCATGACTGGTTTCTCAGAGAAAGCAAATATTAAAGTCATCAATGCAGTTTGTTATAGTAGATCAAACCATATACAATATAAAATAGGCAACATGCCAAAAACGATTGTAAAGCACTGAACTTGATAAAGAATGCAATCATAAACAAACAAAACACGTCTGAGGAAAAACAAAGGGTGCTGTTATATGCAAACCAATGAAATAAGCCTACTTTTTAGTGTGCAAAAAATTGGATTTCTGCAGAGACTGAGGGAAATGTTATGTTACTATAGGCAACTTGGCATCATAAATGAAGCCAGATTAATTCTACTGTGAAATAAAAGTGTGGAAACAATGCTTGCATAGCTGCAAACTGCTGTTGTGTTACTGTGATGTGATGTTTACATGAGACATTTTGCTGCCTTTAAAAATATCTTGCAAAAAGAACATGAGATTTGAATCAAGGTAAACAACAATCTTTTGCAAGCTTGGCATATACACTGAATAAACAACAATCAGCTAATACAAGCATCCTTTATTACACCGTCAAAACATGCTACTAAGGCTGGTGTAACGGTTTGTCTAGTAATGTTCACCAAGATTTGTTCAGCAGTTTTTGTACCTTTGCTAGCAATTTCACACTTGCACTGGCAGTTATGCACTTATTAAAATCTTGGAGGAAACACTGCTTACAGCCATTAATTACATCTTTGCTCGTACACAGTAACTGTGAAACTCTAAACAAGATTAAATACTGTAAAACTATTTCCATGGTGCTTTCCCAGTTTGGAAACAGCTGAGCAATAGCAAACTAATCATGATAGAGACTACCACAGATTGCTATAGCCAACAGATTGGTCAACCACACATTAATGTTCAACAGCACTGGGAAGTCTTAAATATTTTACCTACAATTCTGCTAGATAACCTAATGGTGCTCTCTTTAACTCCCTGACAATTTACATCAAGGTGATCTACATAACTGACCTAAACATCACATGCCTCTAGCTCAAAGTTGGTGACATGTTTTCCAAATTTGTGCAGCTGTTGCAAAACAGTATTTTTAGCTATAAAGTTTTCTTATAACCCTACCTGCTGTTGAGAAGGACAACACAAAAATAAGGAAATTTACAGAAGTATAAAAATTTATATTGAATCATGGAATTGCTGAATCACATAAATATAAAAATTACTACAAAACATGAAGCACTCAAACATAAAAATTCATGAAAAAAAGAATTATTGACGTATGAAAAAATTACAGCACTAACCAACAAAGTATGAAAATCACAGAAATTTGCAGAAGTCAACAAAAACTAAAAGTGTAACCACCCAATTAGCGTAAATCCTGGCCTATAAGTCGACCAAGTTTTTTATAGATAAAAATTTTATTTTTGTATGATAAAAATTATAAAAAACTAGACCTGGCATATAAGTCGACTAGTGATTTTCTGGACAATTTATTAGGCTTGAAACATCGACTTATAGGCCAGAGTTTACAGTAAGTAAAATTAGATAATAGAGTTGAGTTAAACTAAGCACTTTTGTAAATTTCTGGTTTTTTCATAATGTAATTGTTTTTTCCATATTTTAGTTTAGATATTCCATATTTTAGTGTTGTCCGTTGATAAGCAATTTTCATATGTCGATGAAAATACATTATAACAGTGAAGAGTTTGGCTTTTCATTTTGCCTTGATTCAATATTTTGAAGTTTAATATTTCTGGCGATATTAAGTTCAATAATTTATAAAATGTGACTTTTAAGAGCTATTGTTAACTCCAAACAATAGTTTTGCTTGCAAAAGTGGTTTACTGGGAAAAGTTGGTTGGTTTACCTGTTTACTTCTCAATGAGATCACATAACACCATAGCAATTAAATGCATCCTACATTCACCAAAAACATGCCAAAGTTAATAGGTGAAAGTAAGTATTATGATGACCATTGCAATTTATAATCAAATTTTATTAAGTAAACTGCCTGGGTACATATATATGTGCATTACAGTACATGAATGCATCCTGCAAAAAACTAGTAACACATATACACATGCATACATGTTTATTGAACGTAAGTGACAAAAAAAGTCTTCACCTAAAAAAACAGTAGGTGGAATGTAGCAGCAAATATGGGAGCATACACAGCACACTACAGCTATATCATAGTGATGGCTTTAATCAAATCACAATCACATAATTGAGAGCAAAAAACAGAAACCCTTATATTTTATAGGCAGTGGCTATTTAGCCGTCAATGGCATTTTGCCCTCAGAGACTATTTTGCCATGAGTTATTTGTGATTGGTCAATCTTAATGACGTACTAAACATGTGAATTAGGGTCGTCTCTGATTGGTCAATTTTAAAAACCAATTAAAAAAATTTTGCACCCCCAGTGTATACCCCCCACCCTGTACACTCCCTTTCAGTATACACTGCCCTGTACATTTACATACCGGGCCTGAAAAACTTTGTCTGGAAACTGTTTTCTGACCAATATTTTACAGCAATACCACTTTCTCATCAACTGGGCTACTTTATCTACTACCAACTGCGAAAAACCAAAGATCAAAGCTCCCAAATGATACTGAATCATCAAATCTATAAAGGCACCATTTTTGTGTTAAGGTATTGCTTTGATCGATTACGTCTGTGACTGGAAACAACTGGGACAACAAATTTGGCCAAGGCTGTGATTCCATCATGGCAATAGAGCTGGCCTAATATAGACCAGGCTCCAGGTCCAGCTCCGGAGCTAGCAATTTTCAAATCTATGGCTCCTGCTCCAGCTCCGGAGCTAGCAATTTTCAAATCTACGGCTCCTGCTCCAGCTCCGGAGCTAATGTTTTGATTAATGCAGAGCCAGCTCCAGCTCCAGTCAAGTTTTAAGGTTTTACTAATGCAGTCAAATGCAATATATTTTTAGCCATGGATTTTGCCCATAATATAACTATATGGTAAAGGAATATCCAAAAATAGTTATGAAATAGCAATGGTTTTTAGATAAACACTCAGATCAGTGAACATAAAATTGAAATACATCTGAAAAATCAGCAGAATTGCAGTACTACCCTACAGCTACATTTTTTCTGTAATTGGTTAGGAGCTGGAGCTGCCAAAAATTTTGATGTCTCCGGCTCCACTGACGTCTGAAAATGGAGCTCCAGCTCCCTGACTCCCAGCTCCTGCTCCGGTTCCCCAGCGCTGGTTTCCATTCCAGCCCAAGCTGGAGTCTGAGCTGGGTCCAAAGCTCAAAACGCACTTGAGTGTGCAAGCACATGCAATGTACCAAAAACTTTGCTTTACCTAAACACATCTGAGGTAGTCCTTAAGTTGAGCGTCAGAAACTCAAGTAAAAATTCCTTAAGATTTACTAAAGTTTCGGATTGGTTAATTTTAATAACTAGTCAAAAAAGTTTTGCCCACCCAGTGTACACTACCCTGTACATTCACATAACAGGCCTCCCCCTCTAGTGTTCACTGCCGCTCGGTTTTATTTGAGTTTCTGAGGCTAAACTTAAGGATTACCCACATCTGACATGCCATCCTGCAAAGTAGAACATTTCACATAATCAATTTTGCTGTGCAAGGCAACTGTTCTCGTTTACTTGCATTCAAGCATTTGCTACCATGCACCATGCTGAGGTAAGCATGCACACATCAACAGATACACAAATTACTTTTGCAACATAATTACATTATATCAGCGCAATAACCACAGGGGGCAACAACACCGCTCAGGCAATCTTTTCAGTTTGCTCTGGCTCGGGCCAGTCCAGAGCAAAAATGGCATCCCTGGCTGAAGCCAAGACCAGAGTTCCAGTTGATCCTTAGCCTGTGCTTTAATTCCTTTTATAGAGACAAAAACTGAAGTTTTTATTTGCTTTTCTATGCAACAACTTGTCACACATTACTTTCTATTCACATGATGTCATTTACTCATATTATTATAAGGAAGTGGCTATTTTGCTGTTGATAGCATTTTAGCCTTGGAGGCTATTTTACCATCATCATTTATGTGTGTTAAAATAGCAATATTTGCTATTGTGGTGTAGTGGATAGATCGCAGCTGCCTTGAAATGCATTGACTACGATTTGGAATCTTCACTGACAAGGCGCTTAGACAAAGACAGTGTACATTGGAGGAGGAGGCATGTGAATGTATGGATTGTAGTACACTGAAAGTGAGTGTGCACTAGGGGTGTAAACGTTTTTAATTCATTATTGAAACTGACCAATCAAAAACGACCAAAAGTTATGATTTATGATGTAAAAGCAACTATGATTCAACTGTAAATGCGAAGTGAAGCACTCACAGTGAAGTAATTACAATGACAGCATTCCCATCGGTAACATTGAGGTTTAAGAATATTATGGCGACCTTACGGGATACAAACTGTGGATCATTGATGTTTTGCTGAAATCATGTGGGTGACTCATAAACGTTCTCATTCTGTTCGTGCGCTCGTTGTTGTACTGTGATCGTTATTGTAAATCATCCGTTGGCCTACAACAGGTCATAAAAGAACATACATAGCTATCTATCATTATGTAACAATACTGGTTGACTAAGCCGTATGGCCAGGCGTGGTTCCGTCTGACGTGCGACGGAGTGACCTTGCAAACAAACATATAAAAAGAAGCATTGCTATTTTCGTTGAGTTTTTTCGATTAAAATTAAAGTTCAAAATTCATTGGCTTCAATTCGATTCGATTCGCTTAAATTCAAATCAAGATTCGTGCATTCAACATCGTGTTGTGATTAAATACATTCGGTCTTGGAGTCAGACGTGCTGTGGAAACACAATCCCCACAATATCATATCAGCCAGCTGAGCTGGTTTCATCCAATTGCAAGTAAATTTTTTCAACATTTAAATCATATATAGGTCCACTCTAATATTTTTTTGAAAAAGATAAAACAGGACCATCTTTACTCCCTCTTTCCGTAGGACGATCACCAATTTTTTTGCTTGGGGAAAGCTACTTTTTTAACTTTTTGAGGCTTGATTTTTTGTTTTCAAAAATTTTGATACACAATGCCAATAAATAGCCATGCTTTTGAGGAAAAATAGTTAAAATGTACCAAACTTACTTTTTTAATAATTGCAAGTTTCTTTGATCTATTAAAAAAAACTTTGCAACTAAAAGTTGAAAATCATGCATGGTCACTAATTTATGATCAATTATTATAAACTACTCCTTAGCTCAAACTAATTAGAGTAACATATTGCTGGAAAAATATTTTCTAAGCTTTCAAACGACAGTGATTGCTAGTTAATCATTATGACCATTATATATTAAACGTATCTGCTTTTACTCAGTTAACCATTTTTTGGAAAGTCACACTACAGGTTTTAAAGTTCATTTTTTTCTAGCAAAGATACTTGTCATATATCCTCGGAAGTGCCTTGAAATACCCTGCATTTGCTAAAAAAAAGTTTGAAATTCGCTGAAGAGATGATGTCACAAATCAATTTTTAGTTCACTTATTTTGTAAAAGTTTTGCATCTCTTTTAAAAAATCATCATGGGATGGTCTCTGGTAGCGAATGGCTGTGTTAATCGTACCAGTCAGCATTATGACAGGTTTGAAAGAGTTCAAAGTGATCAAGAGAAAAACAGAAGAAGCATGCTTAGAATATTTCTAATGCTTCCATGGAAATCCGTTGCTGCATTGTCAATTGAGCTATAATTTTTGTAGTCTTATTTTATGGAAAGCAGCTAGTTAGTGATATCTTCCAAACAAGCGCCTAATCGCGTTCTACGATTAATATTTTTTTGTATAAATTAAGAAAGCAAATTTTACAATTAATCGCTAATTGTAACGTCATTCGAGACGCCATGGAGGTGAAATTGGTTGAATTTGGTAAGTCGGATAATGGCTTTCGTTTAAGGTAAGAGCCACGTTCCTTGGTACAAAAATGCAAATTGATAAATATAGCCGCCGTTTGATTCTTGTTGCGGCTATAGGAATTTGATGTGACTTGTGGAGCCTCACACGGATTTATTGTTGTTCTAATTTTTATTTTGTACGAACTTGCACCGTTTTCTAAAAATAAATACACAATTTTCAGCACAGTTAAATAAATACGATACAATTACGAAGGATATAACGTTGAATTTACTTACCGGCAGTTCCGGCAGTCACTTGGGGAAATTCGCTTTTATTTCGACACACCAGCGTCAACTAACAACCACATAACTTGAATTCGCACTACTTCCAATTGAACGTTGCTCAACTCAATAGATTAAAACCAAACTCATTCGAACAAAGGCCGTTGAAGCAGTTGAAAAAAGGTGCAAACTAAAGCGAGGGAAAACAAAGCGAGCTTATCTTTGGGCAATCGGTTAATTTTACTGCATGGATAGTTTTCGATTTGTTGATACAAGATCTTTGGAAAGGGGTTCGAATTCTGTATAAGCAACTTTTAGTTCAGTTTAATTTTGGCGCTTACATACCCGGCCCTTTAAGCTTCCAACGTATGCTTAACACAAGTTTCTATCACTAATAATTAAAAACGCACATTGAATATTAATAAATGGCAGTGATACAATAGGTTACATGAACACGCAAATGCAGTTACAATTATAGTTACAAAGACACACAAATTCAATTACAGTTACAATTATAAACAAGGAAATACGATCACAAAACATTAGGCCTAGTGCGCAAGTAACATACAGTGCAATATTTCATTGAATTTTAGCTTTCTGCGGCGTGCAAAAGAGTAAGTTTAGTAATTGGTCTTGTAATGTACGATTGTTTCGTTTGCAGCTTAACAGTACGTACGAAACCAGATGGGTCGGGGTAGACTTCTACAATGCGTCCCAATAGCCAAGTGTTACGGGGTAAACCCTTATCGTGTACCAAAACTACGTCGTTAACGGTCAGGTTGCGCACAGGCCGGATCCATTTTTGTCGATGTTGTAGCGTGGGTAAATACTCTTTTATCCAACGGGACCAGAACACGTTGGCTAAATATTGGACTTGTCGCCATTGTTTTCGGGAGTAGGAATCCCGTTTATAGAACACTCCTGGGGGAAGTGATCCGTTAGGCTTAAGTAGCAGAAGGTGATTAGGGGTTAGTGGTTCCAGGTCATAGGGGTCATTGGAGACTGTTGTGAGTGGTCTACTGTTAAGAATACTTTCTATTTCACACATAAGCGTAGAAAGAGATTCGTCGGTGAAAATTTGTTCATTGCAAACCGATTTTAAATGCTTGCAAATTGATCTAATTAGCCTTTCCCATGTGCCTCCATAGTGCGACGCCCCTGGCGGGTTAAAGGACCAGGATATACCCTTCTGCAGAAGAAAATCATTGATTTGTTCATTGTTCCAAGCTTGAATGGCCTCTCTTAGTTCGCGCTCTCCTCCAATAAAATTGGTGCCGTTATCGGACACTATTTCCGTTACTTGTCCTCTCCTAGCAACGAATCTCCGAAGGGCTTGTATGAAGGAAGAAGTGTCTAAGTTATAGGCTACTTCTAAATGGATAGCTCTTGTTGTGAGGCAAGTAAAAATTACTCCATAGCGTTTTGAGTTACTTCTACCCTTGCGTGTAAGGAAGGGTCCGAAGAAATCAACCCCAACCGATGAAAATGGGGGTTTATTGGGTGTTAATCTACATGGGGGTAAGTCTGCCATTTGTTGTGTACATGAAATGTTAGAACGCTTGCGACATGCAACGCATGAATTAAGAATTTTCCGAATGGTGGCATTTGCCCTGATGAGCCAGAATTTTTTCCGAATTTCCGCTAGTACATGCTGCCGACCGGCGTGACCTAACTTAGTGTGAATGTCTCTTATGATGAGATTAGTAACGTGATTTGAACGAGGAAGAATGATCTGGTGTTTTTGGAGAAAGGGTAAAGATGCCGCTAACTTCAAACGTCCTCCAACGTGCATAAGGCCGTTTTTTATAAAGGGACTGAGTTTGATCAATGAGCTAGAGGTTCGAACAGGCTTTCCTTTACTGAGATCATCTATTTCTTCTTTATAGTAACTTATATGTGTTGAAGATAAGAAATTATCAGCATTTCGGCCTTTGATATTTCTTCTAACGATAGACAGGTTATACGTTTTTGTGACACATGAACTTTGGGTTTGGTTACAGTGGCGGTATACTCGGATTTTGTGGGTGAAACTAGGTTTTTGAAGCGCAAAATCCACGCGCATACCCGTAGTAATCTTTGCCAACTAGAGTAGCGTGATATCAGATCGTCCAGAAAGTGAGGCGATTCGCAAAGTACAGTCAGACAGGAGTGCCTTTGTATGTCGAATTTTTGCTCTGGAAGATTTTCTTGAAGCAAGGTTGGTTGATCTGGCCACTTGTCTTCTGCTTTCCATAGAAAGTCAGGGCCAAGTTTCCACCGATCACGACGAAGGAACTCGTCAATGCTGAGACCACGACTGGGATCATCGGCTGGATTTTGCTCGGAGCTTACGTAACGCCATTGTGATGGGTTGGACGAATTTCGAATCTGCTGAATGCGATTAGATACGAAAGTATGGAAGACTTTAGTTTCATTGTTAATATAACAGAGTACGGTAGTACTATCCGTCCAAAATATCGATGGTTGCAGTTCATGGGGTAGGTGGAGTTCTTTCCGGAGAACGTTATCGAACTTAACAGAGATGGTGGCTGCGCATAACTCCAGTCGCGGTGTTGTCAAGGGTTTAAGGGGGGTAAGTTTGGTTTTACCAATTAGTAACGCACAGTGACTTTGATTGTTGTCGTTGACTAAGCGTAGATACGATACGTAGCCAAATGATCTTTCGGATGCGTCGGAGAAGTGATGAAGCTGCGCTTTGATAACATTGCCAAAGGTGCTTGGCTTATAGCAGCGAGGAAGCTGGAAGGACGCCAATAGAGGTAGTTGTCGGAGCCATTCCATCCATACCTTTTTGTTTTCGGGTGGAATTTCTTGGTCCCAATCCAGCTTTTTTCTGCAGAGATCTTGCAGCAACGCTTTCATCGGTTGAACGGCGGGTGCCCCAAACCCCAAGGGATCGTAAACTGAGTTTACGACTGATAGAATTACTCTACGGCTGCATTGATTTGGATATACTTTTATTTGCACCTTGAAGCAAAGTGTGTCTGTTTCTGCGTCCCAACACAAGCCGAGCGATCGTTCTTTGGGAAGAGAATCTTTTGTCAGATCTAAATTCTTGAGCTCGTTGGATCGGTCGGAAGGTGGGACTGTTTTGATGACCTCCCGACTGTTGCTAGTCCATTTGGTGATTCTAAAGCCACCTTTGTCTAGAAGTTGGGAGATTTCGCGAAGCAGTGCGGCAGCAGAGTTTGCATTGGGTGCAGATGTCAAGCAGTCGTCGACATAAAAACAGTTTTTTACGGTGTCAATTGCACCGGGACTAAATTCACGTTCGTGGTCTAGGGCTGTTTGCCTGAGAGCGAAATTAGCACAGCTAGGCGAGCTGACCGTTCCGAAAAGATAGACACACATTCTATACGATTCTAAGTCATTGTCTAAAGATCCGTTTTCCCACCACAGAAAACGCAGCAGGTCTCGATCGCTGGTAGGAATTTGGACTTGATGGAACATGCTTTGCACGTCACCTTGGATCGCGATCGGTTCTCTGCGGAAGCGCAGCAGAACCCCAATCAAGCTGTTGGTAATGTCGGGTCCTGGCAGGAGATGATCGTTTAAGCAAACTCCTTTGTACCTTGCAGAGCAATCGAAGACAACCCTTATCTTTCCTGGTTTATTTTTGTAATAGATTCCGTGGTGAGGAATGTACCATATCCGTCCTTCTTGGCCTTGTTTATCATCGATTTTCTCTGCATAACCTTTGCTAATCGTATCTTCCATGAACTGTTTGTATTCTTCAAAAAAGGGGGGATTTTTTAGAAATTTTTGTTTGAGGTAACGAGCTCTTTGCTCGGCTAGAGCGAGGTTCGCTGGCAGGTTCAAATCGGGACTACGAAGAGGCAAGGCAATTTCGTAGTGTTTGTCTTTTCGGTGATAAATGGATTTTTCGACGTGCTCCATAAATTTGAGTTGTTCCCTTGACATCTCGTTGACGTTATGGAGCGTATCGATCACGTCGGAGCACAACGTGCACATAGAATGTATATATCCAGACTCTGTCTTAGCAAGAAAGTTTTTGCAGCTGGTAGTCGAGCTTCCCCTTTTTGAACAACTAACTACCCAGCCAACGGCCGTTCTGATCGCGTAATGATCAGACCCTGAGTTTATGATTTCGTGAGGCTTCAAGATGTGCCGATTGTCGTTTCCTATGAGTAAGCCGACGTCGGAATTGACACGTGGGATAAAGATATCGGCAAACTCTGGGGATTCGGATATGTCGTCCTGACTTGGAGCATCATCGATTGTAGCAGGAAGTCTTTGTATTGATAGAAGTGGTTGGAGGTGCGAGTAAGGGGATGACTCAAAAACGTCGCTAATTTCCAGATCCGAAATAACTTTAGCTTTTCGGGTGTCGGTGCCATGATTTATAGTTACGGTAGTAACTTTAACGACAGGGGATTGGCGTATTCCCAATTTATCAATAAGGTCGTTGGTAATGAATGAACTTGTACTACCTGTGTCCAGAAAGGCTTGGGTAATGATTGATTGTTCCGAGTTATTCGTACGGATTCTGACGGGAACAATAGGGAGAGAGCCGCGAGTTTGAGTGGGCACTCCAACGAGTCCGTTACGTACGGCGATGTGAGACAGGGCAGAATCGGCGGGTGAGTCCATCTGGTTGGTAGCAGAAGTCGAAAGAGTACACTTTTCAGGTGGGTGTAAGAGCGTTGTGTGGGAACCGTTGCAATCGGGCCTTTTACAAGGGGATTTTCTGGAGCAGTTTTTTGCAAAATGACCTGGCTCAAGGCAGCTGCGGCATAGCTTGCTTTCGTTAACAAACTTGATTCGGTCTTCGTAAACATATTTGCGAAAGCGCTTACATTGATTCAGGTAGTGAGGGCCTTTGCAAAGTTTACAACATGGCTTAGACGGTGACAAAACGGTCTGGGCAGCAAGCGTGGTTTCTTTTCGGGGTTTATGGAGGTCAGGCTTTCTACTACTTTGGGCCCAATTGCAGTCTAGATTTGTGGTCTGCCTTGTTTTTATTGTTACGTAGGCGGCCAAATTTTCAATGCTGACTTCTTGCCCCTTTTGGTGGATAAGTGAATCGACTTCGGCTTGCCAACCACTCAACCATTGGTGTGGCAACCTTTTGGCAACTTTAGTAATTACATCTAGATTGTCCATTTTGTGGAGATAGTTCATGCCCTTTAGGGTATTCATGCAAGAATTGATATCGGCTGAGAAACTTATAAGGGAGGGCTTGTCGTTTACGTGTAGCATGGGGCCGTTGGTAAGCGAATCAACACAGGCCTTTGCTATTTGGAATTTTTGTCCGAACGTTTGTTGTAAAAGTTTTCTCGCTTTTAGGTATCCTAGAGCATCGTCCATGTATTGACAGCCTTTCACCAATGAGTGTGCCGGACCTTTGGTATAGCTCAATAAGTAGAACAGTTTGCGTTTAGGTTCGGGGACATTGAAGGCAATTAGTGCGTCAAAGGCCTCAATAAAGTTACGGTAACACGCTGGATTGCCATCAAAAACATCGGGCTCTAGTAAAGGAGTGGCAGAGGGCGACATAATTACAGGCGATTGGTAAGCAGCATTTGGGACAGGAAAATTTCGAGAGCTTGTGGACAATTCCTTATTAGACGTTTCAGGCCGGTCTACGTTGCTTCTTGAGTAACTACTGGGTTGCTGAGTTGGAACCATGATAGTTTGATTGTAGTCGACTGGTTCCAAGTTTGAACCCCTGGTCGACTGCGCAAAACGGGTTTCGCACGTGGGAGCGTTAGCCCGGGAGTAGTCGAAAGATGGTCGGTTCGAAACGTCTCGCAACTGACCGGACTGATGGTAACACAATTCGTTCAAAGTGCCGGGAACCTGCGTTACGCTATGTTCAAAGGGTGGCTCCGGATTTACGTTTTGCCCAAGGTTGTGGTTTTGGGAAGCACTGCTCGCAAGCTTGGTGTCGGCAATAAACATCGACTTCGTTAAACGATCATCATTAGGATTACATTTATCATACGTAGAATGGGCCGTCGATTCAGACGGGCCATCAATTTTTATGCCGTTGCTCGCATATTTGTTACAAAATAAGTTACTCACAATATGTTTGTTGTCATGAAAAGGCGGTACATCACTAGAAAGATTGGTTTGTTTGTTGATTTCATGTATGTCCATCACTGCTTGGGCTTCGTCTAGTTCCGCACGAAGTCTGGCTTCTTCAAGTTGTTGCTGATGCTTTCTTTCTTGTTCGTCTCTCAAACGTGAGAAACGAAGGTCTTCTTCTTCTTGAATTCGTTTTTGTTTCAGTTCTTCTTTTAGTTCTTCTTCCCTTTGGAAAAGCTTGTATTTCAACTGCTCTTCTTCGAAATCGAATCTCTCTTTGCTTTGTTGTTGTTTTAGCGATTCAATTTCGTTGTTGGATTTCAGTCGAGCCAAAAGAACAGCTTTTTTCGCTTTGGCACTTGAGTAAGAAGATGAACTGGAACCAGTCGAACCCGATCCACTAGATTTTGTTTTTGTTGAGCTCTTCGACTTTCGAGTTGAGCTAGATTTTGTTTGCGAACCAGGACGAGATTCACCTTTGTTCGATCTAACAGCCAATTTCTCTGAAGCTGTTTCGTTTGGTTTATGCTTCATTGCTGATGTAGATCGCCCACTAGCGAGAGATACACCTTTATCTGATTCGCCAGCAGGTTTTGAAGTAAGAAATTCATTGCCTTTTGACATTGATCTAGTTGTAACGCCGATTTTCTGAGAATTCATCGTAAGATTGTTGTAAAATGTTTCTTCGTTGTAAGCCTTGCCGAAAACTAATATAGCCGCCGTTTGATTCTTGTTGCGGCTATAGGAATTTGATGTGACTTGTGGAGCCTCACACGGATTTATTGTTGTTCTAATTTTTATTTTGTACGAACTTGCACCGTTTTCGGCAGTTCCGGCAGTCACTTGGGGAAATTCGCTTTTATTTCGACACACCAGCGTCAACTAACAACCACATAACTTGAATTCGCACTACTTCCAATTGAACGTTGCTCAACTCAATAGATTAAAACCAAACTCATTCGAACAAAGGCCGTTGAAGCAGTTGAAAAAAGGTGCAAACTAAAGCGAGGGAAAACAAAGCGAGCTTATCTTTGGGCAATCGGTTAATTTTACTGCATGGGTAGTTTTCGATTTGTTGATACAAGATCTTTGGAAAGGGGTTCGAATTCTGTATAAGCAACTTTTAGTTCAGTTTAATTTTGGCGCTTACAATAAAACTATTTTTAATTGTGGCGTCAAAATAAAGCCACAAACTTCCTTATGGCATCACTCCCCCCAGGGTGATGACCAATCGTGCCAAGTTTGATGCTCGTACGTCCAGTAGTTTCGGAGAAGTTAAAACACACAGACAGAATCGCGCTTCATAGTATAGACTAGCCGGCCCAGCTGGAGTTGCCGGCAAGGCTCTCCATCTGTACTGGTAATATTGAGATTTAAGAATTTGGTTCAGTCCTCAGCGTTGGATTTATTCAATGGGAAAATGGTGAATTCGCCAAGTTTTTTGACGTAGTCTAATCTCTATAAAATAGTGTGCCAGCTTCTCCAAAAATTCCCGGATTCTCGGCTCCGGCTTTATCTGAATAGAAAACAAAGCGCCTGCCCTGCTTTCTGGCTCAGGCTATATTTCAAAAGTATAAAAAGCCAGCTTGTAAAAAATGTTCTTCTCGATTGCAATCTGGTCTGAATGAAAAATAGAGTGATAGCTCTTACAAAAACGTTCTGATTCTTGTCTTCGGCTCCAAAGCCCTAGTTACATGTAGCCTTGCATGTTTTTAATAGAAATTGGCAACTGATAGATGAACTTCCAGCACTTACATCAAATACAACGTAGGTCCTCGACTCAAAGCACAGCTTTCACTAAAATGTTGTTTTCAAACATCGTGGAGTCAAAAAGCTGTTTTTGGCTTTGAAGCAAGACAGCAGATAAAACGTTGCTTCCAATTGTTAATTATAGTTCTGACGTTACAGAACAGCAAAGTGTTTTCAACAAGGTTGCTTGCAGTCAAAAATTTCTAAAAAGTGATGGCTTGTCGGCGTATTAAACAACTGAACTTGTTCACCATTAAAAGAGCCAATAATTTTACAACCTTTTATCTGTTGATTTGGCCACTTGCTTAAAATGTCAAATAAAAATTTGTGGGAAAGCGCCGAATTTACTTACACCCTTGTTCGAATCAATTGCATCAACAGCAACAACACAAAAAATGCTACACGTCAACTAAACAAGTTATTCAGAAGTTAAGAACAATGTTCTCACGAAATTGATATTTTGTGTGATCTTCCTTATTCTTCAAAACTTCTAGCACTCTATTCGGCATTGAGTCGACCAAGTTTTGTCAATTGTTGATGATTTTTGGGTTACGATATTATATCTGAATTATGGCTTTAATCAGCTTCGGTTTCGTGGTGCAGTACGTTTCTCTAAGTCTTGTTTTGGCGATTGACTAGAGATTTTCGATTGGATTCAGGTCTGGGGAATTTCCAGGCCAATTTAACACTGACAACTTGTTTTTCTTGAAAAAATTTAGCACCATATTGGACTTGTGGCAGGGAGCAAGGTCCTTCTGAAAGACCCCATAATCATCGAGAAACTTTTTTCATCTCTGGGAGCAATCTGTTTTTTACAATTTCCATATATTGGATGATCGCATCATACGCTTAATAGGGCAAAGGGGGCCGACGCTAAAATATGATAAGCAACCCCCAAAACATCTTTTTTTCAGGATGTTTCACTTGTTGTTCAATGTGGTCTTTAGTAACTGATTCTCTCTTCGAACGACAAACTTGTTGACTTCTCTGCCATTGCAAAAAGAAATGGCTCTCATCGCTAAACATAATTCTTCTTCAGTATTCTTTTGTCCAGCTTTTATGCTGCAGTGCCGAGGCGTGCCCTTTTTTCTTCGACACGTCGGTCAGCATTTGCGTCTTCACCCATCTCCTGGCTGGTTGGTCATTTCCATGCAGCAACCTCTTCCTGACCGTGGAGGCGCTGATGTTCGCGTCGGCTTCACCTAATGATTGTTTAAGCGCAAAACTTATCTTTCTTGGAGACTTTTTACTTTCTCTAATCAGTGCTGCTTTGCTCCTGGTGATGTCTTACGTTTTCTTCTGCACTTTTTCTTCCTTTGCAGGCTGGATTTTCTTTAGGTTAGAATTCGCTTCAATAGTCGACTCACTGTTGACTGGTTCACACTAATAATGGCAGAAATTTCACTTTGTGACTTATTAGTGTGCTTGTTAAACTTCAGAATGGCACTTCTCTTTCTAGGCGAAACGTACATGATGTCAAAAGGAATACTGCTGATATACTCACAGCTACACTGTTACTGAAATAGACTAAACCTTAATGACTACCATTTTCAAGTTCTCAAGAAAACATACTATTTGTGTTGCTTTGGTGGATGTTGGTGATGCAATAGATACCATTTTTAGTGAACTGCATTTTTAGATAACTTACATAATAAAAGTTGTCTAGGTTTGCCAATTTATTTTGCTTAGTTTTGATAATCTGCCCAAATCACGATTTTTCAACATATCTGACAGTGATGTAATTAATTCGAACAAGAGTGCACGTGTGTTTACAAAAAAGGCAATAGATATTAGGATTTTACTGGCCACTGTACCGTAGCTGTAGGCTTTACAACGTTTGCATTGTCCGGGTAAAGGATTTTGGTTCAGGTGGCTCAGCCGGCTTAACCGAATGGTTAGCTGTTACACGAGTAAGGAAAAGTTATGTTGAAATGGCAGAGCCAAATAGGTCTACTCTTTCAAAATGGAAAGAAAGCTCCTGATTAAAAACACTTTTCGTCTCTTGGAATGAGAGTATAGGGCAGGGCTACTCAACTGGCGGACCGCGGTCCGAATCCGGACCTTTCAAGTGTTAAAGCTGGACCTTGAGCTTCAGGAAGAGTAACAGTTGATCAAAAACGGGCCGCTCAAATTCAGTTCGAGATCTTCTTTCTAATTATGGGCGACGGTGGGGGTGATCTCCAAAGAAAAAAAGAAGGTCATCACCTGTTTGGCTGCCAAAAATCCAACTATTTTTCTGTATGTACTGGTTATGATAGTTTCATTTTTATCATTGCAAATCAACATCACTTCTACTGGACTGGACCTCAGGAAATACTAAACTTCTCCGGCTGGACCTTCATCAAAATTAGTTGAGTAGCCCTGGTATAGGTTTGGGCGCTATAACTGTTTTTACGAATCCATATATAGGTTATTTGGTAGGACGCCTCTTTGACGATTTGTTAGAACACCGGCAAAATGACATTTGCGGCATTGAGTTTCTTGCTTGCTCGTATGATCCTTGGCCCCAAAGTAGCGCAAAAGCAGCTATAACTCAGTGGCGTTTGTGCAGGGAATATGAGGATGCATCCTTCCTTTAGCTTTTGTTAGTGTTGGCTTTATGAACTTATTGTTTGGACAAAAAAAACAGTTGATTTCTAAAAAAAGGCTACCTTTCAAAAAGTTGCTGGATCCATTACTGCTATACAGCTTACATTCAATCACTTGGTTGGTTTGGTAATCCATTTTCAAGAACTAAATATTTGCTTGCACTGGCATGATGGTATGGGCCTATTTGATGAGTATGATGCCACGACGAGATGTTTATGTGATAATGTATTTTTTTATAATGATTTCCTCTAAAAGTTGGGGTTTCATGGAGTATGCCCATTTATTTCGTCCCAAGTAACAAAATAAGACTGTGCTTTCTTGGAAACAGCGAATCATCTCATCAACATTCCTGCATTCATTTGACTAAGTACATATGGCCACAAATTCAAAGTTGTGGAAGAACGCTAAAGTGATTAATATAATTTGTAAGAACGAAGCTATCAAGCAATCTTAGGTCAACAACTACTTAAAACTTTTTTTTTAATTGTAAGCCTAGCTATAAAACTTAAAGCGTTTTGGTGTGCTAGGGTGACCATACGTCCTCTTTTTGGAGGGCATGTCCTCCTTTTTTGGTAAAAAGTAATTGGTCTTCCGAGGATGTTTAAAAATGCCTCTTTTGTCCTCCTTTTTAACAAAAACTAATTTGGTCATCTAAACTCGTTCAAAAATTCCTTTTTTACGTTTACCCTGTGATTAAAAAATTATGTCACTGCATATTGGTTCAAGTGATAATAGGTTTAACTGGTAAGGAATGATAAAAGGGAGTTTCCTAACGGTCTACCTCAGACTGACTGTTGCTTTAGGTTTGGAAGAGTAAGATTACATGGAAAACGGTACAAATACCAATAAGTTTCCAAACTCCATTTCTTGTATTTTACGCAGCGGAGATACAGAGATAAATTTTGCTTTGTTGTTCTGGTCGATTGACCTAATTTCAAAGAAACCATTTTGGTACATATTTATTTTAGTTTAAAAAATCAAACAATATTTTCAGTTGAACTGTTTATAATTATCATGGCTGTGATTGTTGAAAAATAAACAAAAAGCTAAAAAATAAATGCGGTATGTCAAAAAGAAAATCAAAATTTACAGAAGAACTTCAACAGAAGCATCCATTTTTTAGAAAAGGACAAGATGAATTCGGAGCAGAATGCATTACTTGTGGCTACGAACTATTGTTTCTGTAGCAAATAAAGACAAACTTAACCTAGACATGCATGTAGACAGTTCAAAGCATAAAAAAGCTGTCCGATTTACATTTTTTTGTTCATTGGCATAATAAATTAAAAAAATAAACTGCTGTATTTGTACTAATTATTAAAAGCGGTCAGTGTCCAACAAATGTCCAGAAAAATTTTTCCAGCCTTGTAGAACAATTTGTAGGGCTGATAATTATTACATGTATTATCAAAAAATGTCCTCCTTTTTGTTAATGAAAATATGGTCACCCTAGGGTGTGCGCATGTTCTCTACTTTGGGCATAAACCCTGACAGGCGAAAGCAAATTGACCGGAACCCACCGTACAGTATGAACATTTGACTTATTACACTAAATTAGATTTAGTGAATTCCTAACTTACATTATGTTTACCTACCAACCAGAAATTTACACTAAAATGGAGAATAGTTTTTTCAAGATTCCGCTAGGTTTTTTATCAAAAATGTTGTTCCACTTTGCTACACGCAATGGAGTACTCCTCCGGGTTAAGATTTATCAGGTGCATAACGTTATTGCACCACAAAAGTATTCATATGTGCAGTCCACTTACACTTCTCTTTATATATTTATTTAACAGACCCGTTTACTTTCAGCAAAGTCAACATTAGTCCAGCATAAAATCACACTAGAATCGTACAACAAGAGCAAACAAACGCAGAGTATAAACACAGAGTTGTAGAGAGTATAAAATCCTTAAGAAGGCAAAAGCCTAACGGTCATGAAGGAGGAGAAAGTGTTTATAAAACTGACTGGTTAAGAAATCATTAGAATTTATTAGTGAGGAAATCCAGATATTACAAGAACTTGCACATCGAATCATAAAGCCAGCAACGTATTTTCGAATCAATGCTTGAAAAGTACATATATTGTTCTGCACAAGAGTCAAAGATATACTTACTCGACGACGCAAGTTAAATAATATCCTGTAAGCATTATTGTAGCTTACCCGGAGACGGTGAAAGGTAGATTGTTGATAAGACGACCAAATACTACTGCCATAGAAACTATACATAAACGTGCGAAACAAATAATTTTTTACGTTTTTAGAACAGTCAGAAAATTTACTACGAAGTCTATTCACTGTACCATAGACATATCGAAACTGTCGGTGGATGTCGATATCATCTCTCTAATCACATGTTAAAAGAAAATCTAAATATTTTACCTTTTCTACAAAATCAATTGCACAGCTACATGATTGTATTTTGGACTCAAAATTTAACTTCAAAAACTTAGTTTTTAACTTTATTTTGGTTTTAGAGCAGTTAAAAGAGATATCATGGCTTTATGCGTATTCATAGCAGACATCTAGCAGCTTTTGAAGGCCTTTGCAGCTAGGTGCAATATAGCATATATCATCGGCGTACAAAATATTATTTAGACAATGTTGACCAATAAAGCAACCAATGTAAAGTTTGTTAATGGTCTGTGAGAGTTGGTTCATATAGACAGCAAATAGAAAGGGACTCAAAATGCTACCTTGTCTCACTCCATTTGAAACAGTAAAAAACTTAGCATAAGCAGTACCCCACCTAACACAGAGATGTTGACTGGAATACCACTTAGCTAAGAGTTTTGCAAAAATCTCAGGAACATTGCATTAAGCAAGTTTTTTAAACAAAATATAATGATTAAATTTATCAAATGCTTTAGAGGCATCCAAAAAGGCAACAAACACTGGACTTCCGTGAGTATTGTATTGCGAAATGGCTTGTTTTATTAAAAAGAGGCACGTGTTAGTACCATGCGCAGGCTTAAAGCCAAATTGGTTATCCACGCTCGACAAGAAATTACTGGTCATAAACAATATATAATGCTCAAAATACGTAAAAATTACAGTGGGTAGAGCAATAGGCCTGTAGTTGGAGATGGTAGAGATATTATCATGTTTGTTTTTCATTATAGGTGTGATGACTGAATTAGTGCAGGCAACAGGTAAGTAGCTTTGAACAAGGCAAACGTTGAAAAATATGCTAATATGAAGATATAAAGGGTGAGCCAAAAGTAGGTGGACAGTAGAAAAACATTTATTTAGACATCACGTATACGTACGATTAGATGTAATAAAACAATTATATTAATGAAAATTTAATGTTGTTTATTAACGCAAATGCTCAAACTGTTTTGCTTCTTGATTTACACAACTTTGAAGTCCATCTCTTACGCTTCGACAAACTTTTTTGCACAAGTCACTTTGGGCATTAATTTCTTGAAAAGCATCTCTTATGCAATTTTTTAAATCATCGACACTTCGTGGTTTTTGACTTTGTCCTTTAGTACTCCCCCCAAAAAAAATCCATAGTTATAATAACCAATTACATTAATATAACTGATACATAAACCTATTCCAATTGCTGTTCACTTACTGTTGGGATAAACCTATTCCAAATGCCGTCCACCTACTTTTGGCTCACCCTGAATTATTTCAGGTGCAAATATAATATGATTTGCAGATAAGCTATCAAGTCCTCCGGCACAATCTGGTTTATGTTTCTGAGATAGAGACCGGGCTAAATCTACCGCACATAAGAACGTTTTCATCTCATTAAATTTGTCAATTTTATAAAGTGATCCCATTGTTTCGCTTATCAAATGAGGGGTATTCAGATCAGACGAATTACTGCTCTTAGTAGAGTTAAACAGTTGTTGGTAATGATTTTCCCACATATTAACGATATTTTGTGTGCCAGAGACTCCATTGATCGATGCAGGCAGCACATTTGTTTTAGTAGACAACTGAATATCAATATTTTTCCAAAATTGGTTTGCTGGATGATTGTCAATAAAACTACATGCCAAGGTATCGGCAGCTTGTTTTCTCAGCTTTTTTTTATGCTGTCGGAATAACTTTTTACATTCTTTTTTGTGCTTTCTCATCAGCCCAAATACTGGACCAGTTTTAGGCTTTGAAGAATTGATCTAAGTCAGGTAGCTAGTTTTGGCTTTTTTGTGATAGTTTTTCAAGACTGCAGACCAGTTAGGTATACGCGAGTTGCGCCGAGAGTTATATACTTGCAAGTGTAGAGAAGCTTGTAGTCTGTTCATAATGCCTTGATAGTATGTCAATATACTCTTCAAATGAGCTGAATTATTACACCCAGCATTTTTGCAGTTAATAGCCTCCAACGGTAGCAATAAATTAGATAAATATGATTTAGTGGATTGGTAATATTCGGCCTTTTTTCCAGGGGTCAAATTTTTCCAATTGATGTGTTTATAGTCAGATGAATTCTGATCATATATTTTGCTGTGGTGATTTACAGTGGGACAGTAACTTAGCATGACAAGTAAAGGATGATAATCAGAGCAGATGTACTCTAGTAGGGCTTCTATATTAATGGCTGCCTTTGCTCAAATTGGCAAGACTTCATTTACTGAAGCACCAATGTGATTATTTAAGGTGGTAATTTTTTGACTTGCCTCTTCACGTATAGCAGAAACCTAAAAACGTTGGAAATTGGTTGTGAGGTACCGGTATATTTTCCACTAATTTTGACACCATGTGGTATTTGTTGATGCTTATTCAAGTGGTTTCAACTCTTCTTTTTACTATACGGGTATTTGAATTCGCCATATTTCAAACCAATTATCCTTGATGGATTATTTTTAACACCAACAAAATTAATACAGCTTCTCAAAGCATGTAAACATTATTTTGTGTAACTTATATATTTGTGTATATTGGAAATATTATAGAGATGAAAAGTAAATGTTTCTTCGTGACAATTGTAAGAGAAGCTCTAACCCTTAACAAAACATACTAAACCTAGATCATAACGTTTGGCAAATGTCACAAACAAAGATAATGTGGGATGACACTTCTTTCCAAAGCGAATATGATAAGAAATAGCTTATATAGCAAAATTTATAAAAGCAGCAGATGCGAATTGTTAACACAGGTCTTCATCAATCCCAAGCTTTACCTTGCTTCAATGCAACATTGCAGCCATTGTACTCCGGTTCTGTACGCCCTAACACCAAACTTGACGACGAGTCTGTAAAATGGACAAATAACGTCAGCGTAAATATTTACCCTTGAGGTGGGAAATCTGCGGCCCTCGAGATTATTTAATGCAACCCGCATGAGAATTCTGTCAAAGGTGAAAAATTGTGGTGTTCAAAAATGAAGGTCATCCACTTCATTTCAGAAAGAAATTTTGTCAAATCTTGGTTTTTTATTTGATCTCCAAAAAAAAGGTTATCCATTAATTTGTGAAAGAAACATTGTTAAATCAGGGTTTCTATTTTTTCTATTCTATTTGCCATATTTATCCTCCATTCACGAGAAAGCGGATTGTATCGCTATATGTTGGACGGGACGTCCGCACTCGTTTGGGAGTTGCCACTTCCGAGGTGTCTGGGCCAGTGATGCCACAAGGGATTTTTGAAAAAACCAAGATTATCTGTTTCAAAAAACCAAGATAGAGCCAAAAGAACCAAGCACTGTAAATAATAGATAAAAATGGGGGTTTTTAAATAGATCGGATATTAACTATAATGAAAACTATAATTAAACTTAAAAAAAACTTTACCACTATCGACTTTTGACACTTTCACAGTTTAAATTTCAATAGCTAGCAAGCCAAATTAAGTTACTCAGAACTAAAAGTCAATGCATGGCAAATGGCACTCTGTCATACAATGTCACTAAAAGCACTTGTTTTTAAAAACTGTCAAATTAAGTGACGTAACAATCACATAACTGTATTTGTACCTTCTTGCGCGAGCCTAAAAGCATTCAACAAACCCATTTTAAATCTCTTAAAACTCGTTTAATTTAAGCTTTGCAGACAATTTTTGAATTTCTTAAAACTCATTTATCATTGCATAATAATTTTTTTTTTAATATTCAAAAAAACCAAGATTTATTAATTTAAAAAAAAACATAATAAACCAAGGAGTAAGTGAAAAAACCAAAATCTTGGTTTAAAAACCAAGGTGTGGCATCACTGGTCTGGGCCATCTGCCTTCCACATCAATTTTTAAAATATTTTTGCGACCCGCCAGTTAAGTGTTACAAATTGTGCGGTCCACAGTTGTGAAAAGGTTCCTACATCAGGTTGAACTAAACTTCAATCGATTCGTGCAAATAATTTAATTTGCTACTAAAATAACGCTAAATTGCGAAAAATCAATGAAAATAGCTTACTGTATAAGCGTAAAGTGAAATTTTCACTTTTTTGAAATTTAAACAATAACCTTCTAATCTTCTATATATATAAAACTCAAAAGTTTGTCTGTCTGTATGTCCGCTATAGAAATAAAACTGGAGACATTTAGATACAAACCAACATATGAATCTTATATAACTTTTTCCAGGGAAGCCAAGTACGGTATTTTGATTTCGATCAGAATCGTCTATGGGGGGCTACAAGCCTATATTTATTCAACCTATATTAAAATATGGTTATTCAATGTAAAAATTTAATCAGTCTTTACATTTTACCCGATCAACGACGGGGAAATCTGCTAGTACTTACTATAACTTGTCCTTCTCAATCGACAAGTGTTAGAACATAAAAGATGATGCACAAATTTTCTATTTGTGGTATTTTAACTTAGTAGCACAAATAAACATGTTCCAATTTACCCCGTATTCGATCCACTGCGAGCAAGTGGAGCAGATGGCAAACTGCTCTATGAGTGGCTTGGGCAGTAGCAAATAGTAAATACAACTTGTCCTTCCCAGCCGACTAGTGGTAGCACACAGTTCATGGTTAATTAAAAAACGTTTTCTTTTTTGCTTAGGTGGAAACAGGCTTGTTCACATCAATCATTATTTGACCAGAGCCTTTTACAGCTCGTTATTTGTCTGACAGGATTTCGGGCAGCTCTGTTGGTAGCCGTTTTCGAGCTATTTATGAGCACGAAGAGACCAAATGTCTCGTGCTTCTAGTCGGCTAAAAAGAGCAAGTTCACCTATAATCTGCCCTAGCCAACTATAGAGCAGTTTGCATGATCCCCGTGCTCGCAGCGGGGAATACGGAGTAAATTGAAAAACGTTTTCTTTGGGTACTTTGGTAAGTACCCCTAATAGAAAATGTTTTCGAGATTAAATGACGTAGTTGTCCTAAAGAGGCTTCTTAAATCAATACAGACGTGTCGGCATCCAAAAACTTAAAACAAGTTGTGTCAGTTGAAAAAGAGCAAGGTGCGGCTTTCTTACCTTGATTCTCTCCCATTTCACGATATTGAAATTTGAACTGCTAGGTTTGCTCTTCTTCCTTTGACAAAAATCGTTTCGCTGTCCTGGCCAATTGCGTACTATTGTGGTGCTGAGGCCACTCTTGCCTTTTCGGCAGGCCTGCTTTTTCTGGTGAAGTGAAGCCTGCGCTATTCTGCAAGGTCTCCGCTGCACCAACAAGACTACCATTTCTTCTCAAGCTTTCGATTTGTTTTTGTTACGCTTTCCTCTTGCGGGAAGTATAATGCGTCCCCGATTACTAGTTTCTTCGGGGTAATGCCACGGACGAATTGCGCTGCTCCAGCAATCTTCAGATCCGTGTAGCTCATTTCCTACCCACTCATCTTTGGTCGGGCTGGAGTTGTACTGTCTGATCTAAATTTTCGGACACGCAGGTCTCCTCTGCTTTCACTACGAAACTTGTGCTTCCTCTAACACGGCCTTTTGTTAAACTTGTGCCAATGTTTCTAAAATTGGCAGAATTGAGAACCTTTCTTGCAGTCACCAGTCACCTCATTCTGCGACCAGTCTCTTTGGCGACTCCACTCTATACGACCTCTGGTCTCGGCCTTGTCAAGTTGCCAGAATTCTGGGGATCCAAGGTTTGCCGCCACGCCTTTCTCCATCGGAAGAGAGCGGCTAGTAATAACGGGCGAGGAAGAGAATATTTATTACGCAATAATAAACTGTAACACGAAACTCGATTAAAAAAGGTACAACTGACCACGTGATGGCACGGAAAGCGCTAGGCGCTTTGATCGGGTCTAGTTATGGCGGTACGCTTGATGCTGCTGTATAGTAGACAGGGCCAAATTTGGTGAAGTTTACCAATTTTGTTTGAACTTTCCAGAAAGTTGTAGGTGACCAATAGAAACAAAAATATGAAAAAATTTTTAGAAAATAATAATGTCTTACGGTCCCCCAGGGCGTTTCTACGGCAACCGAAGTCACTTTTTCATGAAATTGCCATATCTTGGGAACCACAGATGCTAGAAGGCTGAAACTTACATCAAAATAACCAGAATTGCCAAGTTTATATCAGCTGTAAGAGGAATGTTTCTTCTATTTTGCTCAGATAAAAAGTTATTCGCGAAAAACTGATTTTGGGGTCAAGCGAAAAGCCTATAATGATTAGTTGCATCAATGTAATATTATGTAGTACAAATAATTCATTATTTCACTTTTGGCATAAATTACAGGTAGTAGTGAAAGTTTCAATGTACTGGTGACTACATCTGCTCCTGCATCAGAGCTAAACAGCTTAATGGCAAAATATTTAACCATTCCAGTTATGGAAACAAGTTAATGAAGTGGTTTACGCTGTAGTATAGCCTAGATCATCAATTATTTTTACCTGTTTTGTTATAGGTTATGATATAGAAAATAGAATAAACTTGTGATATTCAGCATCTGATTTTGCAGCAGCTGAGAATCATGGATACTAAAGCTAAGACTAACTTATGGCTGCTTGACCAAAGTCCACCCTTGATAACATCATCTGATAGGCTCAAATTTGCTGGAGCCAACATGTGGACAAGTTTTTCTTCAATTTCACGGTTATCACAGATATCTTCAGAGTACTTCAAAACTGCAGTCTTCCACCAAGGATGCTGTAAAGCTGGTTGTGCAAGATGTAAAGGACTGGTGGGCTAACACCGGAATACCAACAAAAACAAATCAAGCAATGGAAAAAATGGTATTGCATCATGTTGATGAATATAAACGTCGAAAAAGCCATAGAAATAGAAAAACGAAAGCAGAGGAAACTAACAGAGAAGGATTCATTTCCCAGATGAAACAAACGTTTTGGGCAGTCCAACCAAGTTATGAATCACAACTTCAAAAATGGAAACAACAAGAAAAAGGAGATCAGAGGCATAAAGAGGATTGGCTGTACCTGGAAAAAGTCCGCGGAGAAAGCAGAACTGCCACACTAGGTAACAAGGATATGAAGCTTGCTGCAAAAAGGAGGAGATCTCAAAGAGACGACCAAGCTCTCAAAGCTAAACCATCAGCTAAAAGTAGCTCATCACTATTTCCAACAGCAACAGACACAATGACTTCCAGCAAATCAGAGTCTGAGAGTGTTTCGGATGAACAAGAATTCATTCCTACAGGCAGCACCAGCAATACACAACCATCAACTTCAAAAGCTGAAAAAAGTGAAGGAATTCCTAATACAGCCTACTTAGTTGCGGATAAATATGGACTATCCAACAGGGCTCTAACAGAATTGGCAGCTGCCTTTCAAACATCAGAAGGAAAAAATTTAAATCAGTTGAATCTGTCAGTTAATACAAGAAGAAGAAGAAAAGCAAACGTTAGAAAGTCTACAGCCGAAGATATTGTTCAAAGCCAGCTGGGAGATGTCAATCAAAAACGATTCGCTCTCCACTGGGATGGAAAGCTAATAAAAGCTTTGACTCATGTAGCAAATGATGTGGAAAGAGTTGCTGTACTGCTTACAGGTATAGTGTGTTATGGCACCTTACATTACTCCTACACTTTTCATCATTGTATATAAATGTGCTGTGTTTTCTAGGTACAGATGGCCAAGAAATATTGCTTTCTGTAATTAAAGTGGATGGTCCACCAGCAGCAGCAAAGGAAGCAGAAGAAATTCTGAAGGTTAGTGTTTCTCTTTTGCCATGTGATAAACTGACTCGATGATCATTAGGCTATAGTAATGCTACTAGCAATATTTCAACAGTTAATGGTGGTTTTGTTTTCAGGTCTTAAATGAGAAAAACATCAAGCATGCCAATGTAGCTGCTTTGGTATTTGATACTACCTCTGTGAATACTGGCATCAGGCACGGCATAGTAGTGAGACTGGAAGAAATGTTAGCAAAACCTCTTCTTCAGCTAGCATGTCGGCATCATATCTTTGAACTAATGTGTGGAGCAGCCTGCAGAAAAGTATATGGCCCCACCACAGGACCAACACAAGCATCGTTTAAAAAACTGATTGCAATTTGGGGTGATTTGGACAAAGTAAAATGCTCTTCCATACAAATCTCACAGACAAACAGATATTTGGCAAGCATGGTACAGGAAACAAGTGCCTTTCTTCAGCAATGGCTGGAGAAAAATGATGGTCAAACATTACGTCATGATTATCGTGAGTTAGCCTCTTTGACTCTGTTGTTTCTTGGAAGCACAGATCCGGGTGACATCAGAGTGAAAGCTCCAGGAGCCATTCATCATGCTCGCTGGATGGCGAAAACCTTGTACACTATAAAAATTGCACTTTACCGAGACCAGTTACAGGAAGTGTACTCCAAAGAAGAAATTCAAGAGATCACAAGTCTGGCAATATTTTTGGCTCTTTTTTACACAGAACCTTGGCTGACCAGCACTAATGCTAAAGATTCTCCAATTAACGATTTGAAACTTCTGAAAAAATTAACAAAAACAGAAGAAAGCATCAAGAAAAATGATACAGTTTGGCCTGCTCAATTTTTATCACTTGTAGTCAGAGCTCGTGAAAAATTTGAAAACCATCTTTGGTATTTATCTGAGAGGCTTATCCCATTCTCCCTCTTTTCTGACAATTTGGATGTAGCTGAGAAACAACAACTTAGAAAAACCATGATGAAGTTTGAAAATTCACTACCATCTGCAAAGCAAGAGATGCCTTTTTCCAGCAATCTTGGAAGAAAAACTCTGAGATTTTGTAGGACAAGACAGTTGGGCAATATTTCAACTTTTGGATTTGGACTCAAGTTTTCTGAAACAACCAGCTACAAAATGCGAAACACTTGAAAGCTACCAACATGCAAAGAAAGCAATCTCAAATTTGCCGGTGGTAAATGCTGCTGCTGAACGAGCTCTTGGATTAGCTACAGAGACCAACACCAAAGCAGCTCCTAAAAGTGAAGAAGAACTCCAAGCTCTTTACCAAGTAATTCGAGGTGTCCGAGAAAAACTCAGAGCAACAGCAACCTCAACGAAATATGTAACAAAAAAATCACTTGCTGTTGTGACTTACAATTGGGATTAAAATTGAAATGTTGGACTTTGGTCTTCAATCAAAATCGGACTAGTGCTGTATAAAAGTCAGTGTACAAGACAATTGCACAGCAGTCTTAGTAACAATTCTAAAATCAAAAATTATTGTCCATTGGTCATTCTTTTTCCGGTATAGTTGATGCTGTTGCAGTCTTGGTTGTTATGCCGTAGCTGTATTTGCTCTATTGATTTTCTATCTTTGAAATTCTGCGTATGATCAAACGTTTGGTAATCATACTAACATAAAGGAACAAGGAAGTTGTTTGTTTTACAAAAAATACATGTAATAATTGTATTTCACTGCGTTATTGCTGTTGACTTGTAGTGAAAAGGAAGAGCGCAAGTGCAAAAAAATCAATTTTTTGCGAATAACTTTTTATCTGAGCAAAATAGAAGAAACATTCCTCTTACAGCTAATATAAACTTGGCAATTCTGGTTATTTTGATGTAAGTTTCAGCCTTCTAGCATCTGTGGTTCCCAAGATATGGCAATTTCATGAAAAAGTGACTTCGGTTGCCATAGAAACGCCCTGGGGGACCGTAAGACATTATTATTTTCTAAAAAATTTTTCATATTTTTGTTTCTATTGGTCACCTACAACTTTCTGGAAAGTTCAAAGCTTCTAGCTAAAAAAATTTTTTTTAAGCCCAAATTTGGCCCAGTCTACTGTATAGTGGCATGAAGTTGTCAGACATACATGCTTGATGCATCGGTGCTACTGCTCGGAGCTTGTGCTCGACCGTCTTCGTCAAAGAAACGACGAAAAGTAAACTCAAAAAAGGCGTGTTCCCCAGGACCAAGTCGCAGAGTGTTGTTATTGAGAGTCCCAAACTTTCCCCCGTCTTTTCCCAGGTTGAGAGTGCTTTGTTCACCACCAGGCGGAGGGTCAAAATTCGATGTGTCCTCGGAAAATTTAATCTGCAAACATATGTACTAAGGTGATGAATCTGTTTAAAATAGCATTATGCTGCAAATCCGATTCACTTTTCAAAAAGCTTAGAGGAAATCAGTTGCTTGCCGCGCATGCAGCAAATTGATATCGACAAGCAGACAAAATGTGGGGCGACTAGCATGCACAAACGAAAGGCGTACTTCAAAGTTGTGTTTTTGAACAATTTTGTGGAGCAAAATACAAATTTTTGCTCTTTCCCAATTTCATGTTTTTTTGTTAGTGGGAAACTATTCAATGGCATTTAAAAGTTGTCGCAAGTTCGTTATTATGTTGACTTTATAGTGCCATTATCTGAAAAATGCCATTCTTAAGAACTACATCTTGATAGTGGATTCAGGTACAATTCAAAAACCAGCATTAAAAACAGTTCTATTGAAATCTAAAATATTCGCCCTTACGCTAGCACACCAGTAAACTATGTTAGAGCAAATGAGATCCTCACTTAATTTAACACCAGCTAACAAGACAATGCACATCATCATGCTCGTAAAACACTGCAGAACAAGGTTATCGACTTTGTGCAATAAATGCTACTAAAGATTAGAAGCAGGAAAGGTTTGTTGCAAATTACATCTTTGTGTAGTTATGCTTCGCTCTAATTACTCTTGTGGTTTTGCAGTTGAATTATTTTTTATTTTAGTATCAACGCAATGACATCGGAAGATTCCCTTAATAATCGCTGGTTGACCAGTTGCCAGGCTTCGATGGAATTTAAACACAATTCCTATTACGATGTGAATTGCTCTGCACCAATCAACAGCCGCCTCAACGTGGTGGTGCGGTCCCCGGCCCCGTTTGGGTTGGGTCGAAATGGCTGTTGGCCTTCCCGAGGGTCCCAGTTACCCCGGGCACTCCCCATTCATTTTTTCGCTATGCTGCCCCCTGAACGACCGCAGAAGGGCAGCACACAGCATCTTTAAAATCGGTCGCCTGTTCTCGCTTTTTCTTCTCTCCTGCCCTACTCTTGCCCTCCTTCGTCTCCTCATTTTTCTTCTTCTCCTGATGAGCGGTAACGTTCATCCTAACCCTGGCCCCATCTTTCCTTGCTCTGTGTGCGCTGGAAATGTGACCTGGCGCGGCAAGTCAGTGCAATGCTGCGCTTGCTCCAAATGGGTCCATCTAAGGTGCTCACAACTTTCTTTATCTTATTTCAGAGCTCTTGGCAGCTCTCACTCTTGGAGCTGCCCCCCCTGCCGTAACACTGTGACTCCCCCCTCCTCGGACTCCTCCGGCACGTATACCTCCACTGTGGAATCCGGCCCCCCCCTCTGCTAATGCTGCACTCCTGCCCCACCCTCGTCTCCAAACTTCTTATCCCCCATCTGTCCATCTTATATCTCCTTCCCCTGCCCTTCCACCACCGTCCCTTGCTCCTGGCTATACTTCTGCACCTCCTGCCTCCTCTTCTCCCCCTGACTCTCTCAGGGTTCCTCAATGGAATGCTGGAGGTCTTCGAGCCAGGAGCACTGAACTACTTCACTTTCTTTCATCCCATCCTGTCGACCTTATCTGCATTCAGGAATCCAATCTTAACTCATCTTCCTCTTTCCGGATTCCTGGATTCTCTGTTCTGCGTTCTGATCGTACTCACTCCCGGTCTGGCATTCTCTCTTCTGATGCCTCGCATGCCAGTGGCAGCGTTGTCATTTTCGTCAGACAGGGCCTATCCTTTTCTGAACTTTCTACCACCTCTCTTTCTTCGCTCGATCCCTACTCTGATTATGTAGGGGTCAACATCTCTCTAAACAAATCCTCCTCGGTGTCATTTCTTAATGTGTATGCCCCCCCTATTCGCTCCTCCCCAACGGATGGCAGAACCGATTTCTTCTCTCCCTCAATTCTTCTCTCCTCCAGAAATCTCTTCATTCTGGGGGACTTCAATTGCCATCACCCGCTTTGGGACTCAAGAGGTACTTCCGACCCCCGTGGGGAGGAAGTATTCGACTGGGTCATCTCCTCAGACCTCCTCCCCCTCAATGACCCTGACACACCCACCCTTCTCCATCGCTCCTCTGGCAGTCGCTCCTCTCCTGACATCTCCTTTGCTCCTTCTACTCTTACCTTTTCTTGCTCCTGGGAGGTGCTTCAGGACCTTGGTTCTGACCACCTACCAATTCTTCTATCTATCCCTCTATCTCCAGTCTTTCACCCCAACGAGCGCCCCCCTTCCTTCAATTTTCAGAAAGCTCGCTGGGATGACTTTGCCTCCTACTCTGACACTCACTGTCCTACTGCAGAGGAATACTCGTCTCTTTCTCTTTCCTCTGCAGCTGCTCTCTTTACCTCTCTGGCAATGAATGCGGCCAAATCTTCCATTCCTTTCGGCCGCATCAAACGCCCTCCTAAAGCCTGGTGGTCTGCTGAGGTGGAACAAGCGGTTGGTGAAAGACGCAAGGCTTTCGCTACTGCTCACAGAAGTGAGGAAGATGGCCAGGCTTACATCTCCGCTTCCCGACGTGCCTCGTCGGTCATTGCCAAGGCCAAGGCGGAGGCATGGCAGACGACCTGCACTTCTCTTTCACCTAAATCTAATCCTAAATCTGTGCACTCTCTTTTTCGCTCTATCGCTGGCTCTCCTTCCTCGTCTTCTTCCTCTCCTAACTTTCCTAACTGCTCTTCTCCCAGGGAATCGGCTTTGGTTTATGCCGCTTACCTGAGGTCTCACTTTTTTGTTTCTCAGCCAAAGGCCCTGCGCAGCAGAGCCAGAGGCTACCTCACTGAGCTCCGCCGAGCTACGTGCTCTGTGGAGTCTCACTCGTCCTTTTGCTCTCCCTTCTCTCCCGCAGAATTTCTTGCAGCTGCCTCCAACCTCTCCTCATCCACTGCCACTGGTCCAGACAAAGTTGCCTATCCCATGCTAAAGCATCTTCCTCGCTCTGGCATGGATTTTCTTCTTCACATCTTCAATCTTTCATGGTCTTCACATTCCTTTTCTTCCATCTGGAAGACATCTTCTATTATTCCCATACATAAGATGGGAAAGCCTCTCGACTCTCCTGCTTCCTTCCGGCCTATCTCTCTCACCTCCTGCGTATCAAAGCTTTTTGAACGCATCATTCTATCCCGTCTTCTCTTTTTTCTGGAATCTACCATATTTGCCGGTGTATAAGTCGATCTTTTTCGATCAAAAATCGACCTAAAAAAATCGACCTCGACTTATACACAGAGTCATGAAATTCAACTTTGTATTCATCGCTTCAAATGTGATGGTAATTACTACACTTCACAAAAAGTTATAAGCCAGTAAAAGCAGAATAATGTGGTTGCCTCTCTCGGCGCGTAATATCACAGGCTTACAAAGTAAATAGTATTCAAAATGGCGTATAGATTTCGTCAATAAATTTCGCATATTTCTGGTTGAATTTTAAAGTTTAAGATAATGAAACAATTGAGCTCGACTTATACAAAGGATATATCATAAAATCGTAAATTTCCGTCGAATTTTAGGGGGTCGACTTATACAACGAGTCGACTTATACACCGGCAAATACGGTAATTCCATTCTCTCTCCACGCCAGGCCAGTTTCCGCCCTGGACGGTCTACACTTGATCAAATTCTGTACCTTTCTCAGTCCATTTCGGATGGGTTTAACAAACCCAGGCCGGGCTCTCGGACGATCCTGTCTACTATCGATTTCTCTAAAGCTTTTGACTCTGTCTGGCATCCCGCCCTTTTCCACAAACTTATTTCGGCTGGCCTCCCTCCTTGCTTTGCTCGTTGAACTCAATCTTTCCTTTCTGACGGGCGCGCTTCTGTGGTTTTTCAAAATCACAAAAGCCGTCCTTTCGAGTCCGTCGAGGTGTTCCGCAAGGATCCGTTCTTGGCCCTGTACTTTTCTCTCTCTTCATTAATGATCTCCCGGCTTCTCTTCCTTCTTCCGTCAGCTGCTCTCTTTACGCTGACGATCTGGCCATTTGGTCCTCCTCCCCCTCGGTCCCCACTGCGGTGGAGGCCACACAAGGAGCTCTGTTTCGATTGGAGCGCTGGTCTGAGTACTGGTGTCTTCCTCTCAATCCGAGCATATGTGAGGCCTCCTTCTTCTCAGTGGATCCCAACTTTCCTTGGGGTCACCTTCGACCGCACTCTTTCCTTTTCTAAGCATGTATCTTCGCTGAAGGCCAAGTTCTTTCCACGTCTCAAGGCCTTACGCTGTATCTCTGCTTCCTCATGGGGCCCCTCTAAGGAGTACCTCTCTGTTCTGTATAAATCTTTTCTTCGGTCCCTTCTCACTTACGCTTCACCCGGATGGTTTCCTTTCTTAAGCGCTACCAATATCACCAAATTGGAACGCCTCCACCGAGCGGCCAGTCGCGCCATCACCGGCTGCCTCTCGTCGTCCCCTATTCCTCTACTACTCACCGAGGCTTCTCTACCTCCCCTACGAGTCACTCTGACTCACTTCACTCTTTTTTCTTATGAGCGGGCTCTTCGTCTCCCAACCTCCTTTCCCATCTCAGGCTTGGCCAGACTAGGAGTGAAACCAAGACTCTGCAGATCGTCCTGGAGAGCCTTTGCGTCCACTCACCCGCTCATGCTTCCTTCTACTTGTTCTAGGGAGGCTCTTGTTGCTTGCCCTCCCTTTCCTCCTTGGAATCTTCCCTCGTTCACGGTCGAGTCCACCCTTTCCTCTCCATGCTCTCGCTCTGATCCCCCTCACTCTCGCCAAGGTGCGGCTCTCGCCCACCTTGACTCTCTCCCCCCTCATGATCTGGTACTCTGGACAGACGGCTCTGTTCCTTTTCCTTTCGGCAAGGGCGGCTCCGGCGTTCTTGCCAACTGCTCTCTTTGTGGCACTGAGGCCACTCTTTCCTTTTCGGCAGGCCCAGTTTGTTCCAGTTTTTCCGCTGAAGCCTGCGCCATTTTGCACGCTCTTTGCTGGTCTCGGCAACACCATAAAGTCTGCCATTTTTCTTCTCTTCTTCTCCTGTCTGACTCTCGTTCTGTCCTCGCCACCCTGTCCTCTTCTCCACCTTTCCTGTTATCTCAAACCCTGTGGCAGATCTGGCAGGAACTGTCCTTTTTCTCCTCCTGTTCTATCAGGCTACAATGGGTCCCCGGACATTCGTTTCTCCCGGGGAACGACACAGCTGATGAGCTTGCCAGACGGGAAGCGCTGCTTGCGCCTTCCGCAATCCCTTGTAGTCTCTCTCCTCTTATCTCTCGTATCCACTCTCGTCTTATCTCGGACTGGAGGCGTACTGTCTCTTCAAAGTATTTTGACACACAGGTTCCCTCAATTTCCACTGAGGAACTTGTGCTCCCTTGTCATGCTCGCTGTGTCCTCTCTCGTCTTCACTGCAATGGACACAGCCTTCTTTTAGGTTCCTATCTCTCCAGGATTGGCAGAATCGAGAATTCTTCTTGCAGCGCCTGTGGACATTCGTCCCAGGACATCTCTCATCTCATTCTGCACTGTCCAGCTACGGACTCTTTGCGCCGCTCACTCTTTGGCGACTCTATGTCTCTTTATGACCTCTGGTCCAGACCGTGGGGAGTTGCCCGGCTTCTGGGGCTTCATGGTCTTCCGCCATGCCCCCATCTCTCGGAAGGGGTCGGGTAAACAACAACAACATGTGAATTGCTAGTTTTTGTCATTTCAACATAAAATGCAGCATGTCGTGTTCAAAAGTGGATAATGCAAAACTCCACAACAACGCCGGCTCTTCTGCACCAATCAGCAGCCGCCTCAACGTTCTAGTGTGGTTCCGACCCCGTTGAATCGTGCCGAAGAGACTGTCGGCCTCCCTGAGGCGAAAACTACCCAAAGCAAACATTTTTTACTGTGCTGCTCTCGGAATGACCTCATAAGAAGAGTCCGCATTCTTTTTAAAATCAGCCGTCTGTCTTTTCATCTTTTGGTTTCCTGGCATTTCTCTCTCCACCTCCTTCTCATTCTTAATCTACTTCTGATGGGCGGCAACGTTCACTGCAACCCTAACGCTATCTTTTCTTGTTCTATGTGCGCCGACATTATGATTTGGAGGGACAAACCATTACAATGCTGCGCCTGCCTCTACTCGAGTCCGTCGAATTACGATGCGCTTTTCTCCACTCTTCAGAATTCACCTCCCTTTCCAGATCTCACTTTGGGTATTGTCCTCCATTCTGCATTTCGGCTTCCCCTGTGTGTCCCGAGTCCGACAACAATGTGTCATCTTTTTCGGGGCCCACCAGAACGTATGGCTCCACTGTGGATTGCAATCAGGCCAACACTTTGCCAACGCACCTCTTCTCTCTCATCCTTGCCTTCAAATCTCCTACCCTCCTTCTGCCCTTTCCTTAACTGGTCTCCCAAAAACTTCTCAGCTTTTCTCCATTTCTTCTTCGACCCCAACTTTCTCTCCTGATTGCTTCAGGGTTTTCCATTGGAACACAGGAGGCCTTCGTGCCAGAAATGTAAATTTCTTCATCTTGTCTCTCTTTTCTGTTAGTCTTATCTGTATCCAGGAGGCCAACCTCAACTCTTCCTTATTTATCAGGGTTTTGAATACTCTTCTCTCGTGATCAGATTGTACCCAATCCCGGTCTGTCTCTCTTTTTCCTGATGACTCGCACGCTGGTGGTGGAATCGCCATTTTCGTCAGACAGAGCCTATCTTTTTCTGAATTCTCAACGTCCTCCACCTCTCTCTCTCTCTTCGCTTGACCCCTACTTGACTGCGTCGAGGTCAACATTTTACTGAAAACTTTTCTCTTCACAAAACGCATACGCTCGCCCTATTTGCTCTTCTTCATTGTTTCTCCAGCAGACACTCCTCTACTGACATCTCTTTCTCTCCCTCCTCTCTTGCCCTCTCCTATTCCTGGAGATGCTTCAGAACTTGAGTTCTTATCACCTGCCAATTCTTCTCACTGCCCTTCTTTCTTCACTCTCCAGCTTCAGTAAGCGTTCCTCCTCTTAATTTTTAGAAAGCTTGTTGAGATAACTTGCTCTCTACTTTGATTCTTACTGTAGCTATGCAGAGAGCTATTCCTTTCTCCCTCTTCCCGCTGCCACTGCGCTCTTGGCCGCGACAAACGCCAAGGTCAAGCTTGGTAGTCTTCTGAAGTGGATGAAGCAGTAAGGAAAGAGACACAGACTTTTTGCTTTCGCATACTGAAGTGATGAAGGGAGTCAGACTTTCATCTCAGCCTCTCGGCATACCTCTTCCGTCATTGCCAAAGCCATAACACGACACATGCTTCTCTCTGCGAAAATCAGATCTTGAATCAGTCTATTCCAACCTTTCCATTCGTTGCTGGTTCCATTTGCTTTTCTACTTCTAACTCCACCAATTTCTTGCACAATCAATAGTGTTGATGTGAGCGCTGTTGAATAATATGTGCCCAAGTTGTATTTTCACTTTTGTTTTCCAGTACCTTTTAGACTTCATTCTTCAAATAACTCAAATCCCACTGGAACTTTTATCTTTGCTCTTGGAGCGTCTATCTCATTGCAAAGTCGAAAGTTGAGGTGGGATTTGAGTTATCTGAAAAAATTTTAATGGAAGTTGGTGTACATTAAGGATCTGTGTTAACGCCATTGCTTTTTTCAATTGCAGTGAATGTGATCATGAAGAACGCAAGAAAAGGACTGATAAGCAAATGACGACTTGGCTTTAATGAGTAAAAGTATAGAAAATTTCAGAGAGAAGTTTTTGAAATGGAAATAGGCGTTTAAGAGCAAAAAAATGAGTGTTAACCTCAAGAAGACCATAGCGACGGTGAGTGGGTTTGAAAGAAGAAATACTTAATAGCCAAGTTGATTCGTGTGCCAAGTGCGTCAGGAGGGTGATAGCAAATTCAGTGCTGTGCACAAATGTGGTAAATGCGCAAAAATAAGAAGTGTGACTTCAAATCTGACAAAACGTTGTCTTTAAAGAATGTATACAGACAATAAAAATTGTGGAACCAGATAAGGAAATATTATTTTTTGACCAGGTGAAGTTTGCGAAGAGTTTCTGTTACTTGGGGGATAAGTTGAACGCCACAGGTAAAAGTGAAGCAGCAATGATAGCAAGAATGAAAATTGGGGTAAAATTTAGAAAATGTGGGGAGTTGCTTTATGGAAGAAAGTTTTCGTTAAAGATGAAAGTAACAACTTGTCAGTTGTGTAAGATCGCCCATGCTGTGCGAGAGCGAGGTATCGCGTCTGAGGGAGGAAGACATGACAATTTCGAGAGGAGCTAAAAAAGCAAAGAGCGGAGCTAAACTAAATGAAAAAAAAGAGAATCCGAGAACTTATGCGTTAGCTGGGCTTAAAGATATTTTGGGACGAAATAGCCAGAGCGAGTATGGCCATTGGTTGAGGGATAATTATCGTGTTGGGAAGAGCGTTAGATTATAAAGTGGTGAGAAGAAGAATAAATGAATAAAGCCATCGACAGAATGAAGAGGCGTAATGATGTATATGAACTTTC